>CAWUFW010009996.1:0-735285 GCA_963921515.1 Calotriton arnoldi
TGTCACAGTTTGTAATAAATGCACCTTTTTCACTAACTGCTGTTTGTGCCCTGTGTCTTATTTGTACGGAATACAACGGCCACCTTGGGCGGAAAGGCACCTGATGCGTGGCATGGCATTTGAATCCGGAGGGCCTGTAGGGACCTAGGGGTGGGAGACAGAACAGGAGCACATTCAATGAGTGTGTCACACACCCATCACACAGTACATGTCAACAACTACAAGCAATGTACACACATCGCACAGAGCTATAGGGCACAATGCCACAGCCACCAACAGTGGCATACTACCCTGGCCATGGAGCGTTGACACACAGCACGCAGTGAACAAACGGCCACCCTGACACAGCACACACACACCTGCACAGATACAGCCACATCAGCCGTCGTACATGGACACTCACCGTCAAGTGAAGTAGCGGGCGATGAGCTGCTGCCGCACATTACCAGCTTCCTCCTCTCCGCTGTCCTCCTCACTCGAGCTGTCCTGGTCTGCGGGCTGGGGCCCTGGTTGATCTCCGTCATCCACGATGAGGGGGATCTGCTTCCGAATGGCCAGATTGTGCAGCATGCAGCACGCCACCACTATCCGGCACACCTTCTGTGGGGAGTACGCCAGCGCACCCCGGTGCGGTCCAGGCACCTGAACCTGGACTTGAGGAGGCCAAAGGTACGCCTCGACCACACGTCTGGTCCTCCCATGTGCCTCATTGTAGCGATCGTCTGCTGGGGTGCGAGGATTCCTCAATGGACTGAGCAGCCATGCCCCATTCGGATACGCAGAGTCACCTGGGTGTGAGGGACACAGAGAACCGTTGCTAATCCAACTGGACAGGGGACAGCATCGCACAGCCAGCACGCTACACCACTCCACATACTCACCGACAATACAGGCACGATCCTGTTGCATATTGGACATCAGTCGTGGCAAGATGCTGTTGCGCATTATGTGTGCGTCATGGGCCGAGCCTGGGAACTTTGCACACACGTGGGTGATCACCATGTCCGCAAGGCACACCACTTGCACATTCAGGGAGTGCGTGTGCTTCCTGTTGCGGTACAGGTGCTCAGTGGCCTGTGGTGGAACAAGGCCGACATGTGTGCAGTCAATGGCTCCAACGACGTGTGGGATTCTGCCAAGGGCATAGAATGCACCCTTCACTGCCGCCAATTCCACGAGCCCTGGGGAAGCGGATGTACCTGTTCCGGTACAGCATCATGGCTGCCAGTACATCCCTCAGCACCTTGCTGAACATGGGCTGGGACATCCCTCCTCCACTGCCCACTGTGTGCTGGAATGACCCAGTGGCGAAGAAATGCATGGCGGCCATCACCTTAGCCGTGGGGGTGACAGCAGTCGGATACACCCTGCGGGGACGGAGATGGGGTTCTAACATGGCACACAGTCGATGCAGGGTTGGCCTGTCCAGCCGAAACTTCCTAATGACCTCCGTATCCTCCATGTCTGCCAGCAATTGGTATGGGCGGTCAATGTTCGGTCTCCGCCTAGGGACAATGGCAGAGGACACATGTCAAAGCAACACGACACATAGCAATTTCGCATACACATCACTGACATGACTGAGCAAGCACATGAGCCACAGCCCAGCTGTCAAGCTGGGACGGCACGGCCACAATACACTTACACAGGTCTCCCAACAATGGCAATGGCTAGTGATACAAACCACTGCCATGTGCATGCACATGGGGATCTAGGCCCCAATGACTTGCGGGGCGTGCTGATGGGGACTGACTGCATATCCGTCAAGCGGCAACGCCACGGCAACATGAATGTCTGCTGAGCATGGAACTGCTTCCGCGGCTGGATGAGTATGGCACACGACGACGACGATGTGGGCACAGGCTGAGCGGCCAAAACAAGTGGGACCTGTGGCACGAGGGGATATGAGACAGTAGTAGGTGTCAGCACTGCACCCTATGTACAGCACTGTACGGATCACACCTCCCGAAACATTGACAGGTGTCCACATTGACAGCCCCATGCCAAGACGGCTGTGTGCTTGCAGTCACACGTCACAGGTGAGAGGTTACATTGCACGTGCCAGGTGGCAGTCGTACATAGTGGGAGCTGGCATGTGTGTGCATGTGTCTCCTGTTCAGGATCCACCAGATGGGCGCTGACTCTGTACTGACCATTGGACACAGCATGTTCCGTGGAAGGCTTGTGTGTGTGGGATGGTGGCACTGGATGTGCCTCCGTTGGGTGGGGGCCATGCACAGGGCGGGTACGTCGATGATTGCGCATTGTTGGTCACGGTGGGTGCACCCACTGAGATGTGTTGCCCTGTGTTCAATTCCTATGTCCGCATGATGATGGACTGTAGATGTGGGCAGACTACACATTGGTCGATGTGCTGTCTATATGCATGTGCCTTCACACCAGGCACAGCTGCCCCTGCACATGTGACCCCTGCTGGACTCGCTGCTGGGTCTGTGGAGCTGATGCACCTTCTGCGCGTGGGGCGGGCAGCTCTCCTCACTTCCCTCATTGCGCATGTCATGACTTTGCCGCAGGTGACATGGATCATGGAGGGCCCACATGTACGCGTGGGTAGGCTACACATGATTGTACACTGGTCGCCACCCCCAGTCAGTGTTTCGAATGGGAAGGTTGTCGTGCTGGTGGTATGTTCGATGTGGCGGATGGGCGGGCCTAGGTGCGGGCTTACATTCCGGACATGGGGGGTAGTTGGATTGGCGACTAGTTGCAGTACACACGGGACACGTCTCTTCCTTTCCACATCTGGGTCATCCCTTGTACTAACTGACAGTGATACAGTCATCTTCGCCCCAGCCCTCATGTCCTCCCCTCGCTCCCCCAATATGCATGCTCACCTGCGAGGCTAGCGCTTGCACAGGCAGCCCCAAGCTCGCACCAGAGAGGGCAAGGAGTGTATGTGTGGGTCCAGTTGCACGAGTGGGCTGTCTCAGGGTATGATGTGTTGCGGGACGCCGTCCACCTGCGTGGTGCCCCAAATGGAGACCCGGCCTGCATGGACTATGCATCACAGTCTTCGCCTTCCGGATCCGCCACCTGCGACACCCAGTGGCTGTGGCTGCCCTTGCGGCCAGGCCGCGTCCGTCTGTGGCTGATGGCCCACACATTCACTCTTTGGCCTCTCTGGGGAGGGCTCGGGGTGGTGGCGCACGCGCTTGCACTTAGTCGCAATGGCATGTGGCGTGGTTGGTATGATGGGCAATGGATGGGATGGTGCGAGCCACCTCCCGTGACGTCAGTGCTGCTCGTGCTGTGGTGCGTCCCCCTACACTTCCATGTGACTTGTGCCATGCTAGACGTTGAGGTTCTATTGCCTGCGTGATATGACCAGGAGGAGCGCGAGGAGACCTCTCACACACCATGCTCCACTGCCATCCCGTGCCCTGTATCGCCTGTGCGGATTGACTATGTTGGGGTTACACCTGGTCGACTGGGGCTGTGTGTGCCTTGTCAAGGGGCATGGCGGGCGCACAACAGGATCCAGCTTGTCCACAGAGGGTGGGCTGAGGTGCGCCTGGTACCGCTTTGTACGTGTGCCCGGCTGCTGTGCACACACGTGTTCACTCCCCCGACAGGTGTCCTCTCACAATGCCCAGGGAAGCGGTGGTGTACTGTTCATGACCCCTCCCAACCCGGCGTGCTCCAACTTGGCATGTGCGCATCTACCCGTCGCACCCACCCACCTGAGCACTGCGTCCATACGACTTCACACGACACATGTGTGTCTTCCACAGTGGTGCTACTCATTTGCGTTGACATCCAATACCAGTGGACTACATGGTCATGTCACGACTGCCGTGTACTTCACATACTCTCATCCTCTCTCATTCGTACTTGTGAAATGAGTCAGCGGAGACAGTTTTGGTTTCAAACATTATATTGAGTCTTCTGTCCTCTGTGATGCAGTATAGTGGACACTACTGGCAGCGGAATACATGTTGAGGATATACTGAGCATGATTGCAAATGGGATAGGGTGTGGGGTTACATGTGATTGGCTGTTGCATGTGGGATGTGGGCTTCAGAGTGATATCTGCTTGGCCAAGGCTGTGCTAATGTACATTTACGTATAGCTGCGGAGCTGCGGACTTTGACACAGACGGTATACATGTAGCCTACCAGACCGCTTGGCATCATGGGCACAGTCCATCTCAGTTCCATGTGACAGGTTTGCTGCGGTTGTTCCTCATGCACGCGTGCATGTGAGTTGACATCAGGGCATGTGCTTGCGTGCATGCAGCGGCGTGCCACTTGTTGTTGCACTGTGGTGGTTACTGGACATGTCACAGTCACTGGGGTCGTGTTGTTGTTGTATGCACTTGTCGTCCATGCAAAGGTCCTGGTATGGGATTCCCGGGGCGGGGGTGGGAGGGGTGCAGCACCCACAGACTCCAGGCGACCTATTCATGTCCACTGAGCGGTGTGTGTGTCCATGTGCGCTGGATCCATGTCGTGTCCTGGTTGTTCGTGCAGTTCCGTCCATGTGGGTGCGATACACAGAGCCCATGCCACTGTCTCCCACGATGCATGCAGTGTTCCTGGATGTGATGGGGAACAGTGTGCATGTCCCGGTCATATCCGATGTCATGGCGATGTCGTTGATGGTGTGGTTACAGTTGCCGGTCGTTTGGTATGGCTGTTGTGGTGGTGACTGGCCAGTCCGTGCGGAAGCTAAGCATGGGTGCGGGGTTGGACATCATAGGTCACTCGGGGAACCTGCATTGTGGTCCGACGTATTTACAGGTTGTCAGGTATGCGATGCCGTCCAGCAGGGCTTCCATGTCATTGGTGGTGTACATGTTTGCCAGCCAATGTAGCGGATGGTGGCTGTCAAGGTGTTGTTCGTAAGTTGTCCCTTGGAGGACCATGATGGGGCATGCTGGGTGACATTCGATGTAGCTGTTCTCGATGATCCGTCGTGTGGAGGCACAGTGGTCCCATTTCAGTGCGGGTGCGATGTTGGCCACATACGCCATGCCCCCATAGGCAGAGCAGGCCCTGTCGTGTGCGTCCAGAGGGAGGAGTAGTGGTAGCAGGTCCGCCTTCAGACATGCCGGGTTGGAGAGGCATATCTCGACGGGATGCTGGTAGGGACACCTCCGACAGTAGAAGACGGGCATGACGCAGCTGAACAATGTGATGCGGTAAGTCAGTCGTTAACTTACGTTCAGCAGGGACAGGAGATCGCATCCCAATGTATGGCACAGGTTGGTTTTGTACAGCTTGAGCTGTTCGGCGTAGTTGGGTAGGTGTGTTGCGGTTGCCATTTCGCAGCGGTTCGTTGTGGTGGCATGCTCCGGCTGTGTGTGCAGTCTGCAATGTGCACGCTCCGGGGTTGCTGTGAGCTCTGTGTAGTCGTGGGGAGACAGGACTTGTGTTCTGTTGGCTTGTTTGGAGGACACGGGCCCTCTTCCCACATGCTTCTCAGACAGTTCAAGGTCAGTGCTGTGTGACTCCTTCCAATTAACTTGCATGTGGCCGACATGGGGGAGTGTTTTCTTCTTTCTTCCCCGTCCGTTGTGTGCTTCTGTGATATGCGCTATCTGCCCTGTGGTCGGTCTCCTCGGCATGCCTGTGTTGGTCTATTCTTGGACAATGGCTGTATTCACCGGCTTCTGTCGTAGGGCTGTGGTTTCGGAGTTGGAATGGAAGGTCATTCAGTGCTGTCTGCTCTCCCTTGTGTGGGCGGCAGGCTGCCTTTCCGCTCTGCGTTGGGCCTTGTGTGTGAATGTTATTCTTGGGCCACCTGTTGTCGGTCCCCGGGCTCTTTGGTGTTCCGTTTTATATGTCTTGTTCATATGTGCAGGGTGGTATGGGTGTTTCTGTGAGGTACTGGCGTTCCTCTTCCCGAAGGGGCCCTGCTTCTCCTAGTTGGTGTTGCCGCCGCTGTGTGCTACGCCATGTTTGTTACACTGGGGTGTGTCCTGCTGTTGCGTGTCTTCACTGACATGTGTGCGTCGGTTGTGTGGCGTTGGGTGTTGTCCGTGAATTGGGCGTTGGGGACATGTCTGTGGCCGGCCTGTCACGTGTCATGTGCGTTCGGGGTGGGGCTGATGTGTGTGCTGCTTGGTTGTGTCCCTGTGTCTGTGTGCGACGCATGCATGGCGCTGCGGTTGGCCTCTGCGTTGTGCGCATGTGTGGCGGCGTCATCGGCGCTTTTGGGCCGTGACGGGGTGGTTGGTTACTAGTCCCAGGTGGTGTGTACACATGTGTTCTGCGATGTTACGATTTGGCCTGTGTGTCATATGTGGATGCGATGGTGGATGTGTAGTGTACACGCGCTGGTGGGGGGTTGTCCGCTTTTCCGCCCTTGCACTGTGTGCGCTGTTTGCGTGCACTTGTTGTGTGTGTGCCTACCTGCGTCTCCGCGGTACGTTGCGTCCTTGGTGGTGCATCAGCAGAAGCATGGGAGTGCCTGCAGTGCTGGATTCATGCTCGGGGAGCCGCTTCTTCGTTGTCCGTGCTCGGCATCCGTGTTACCACTTCGGTTTGTCGTACGGTATCTCTTGGCCGTGGGAGCCGTTTGTTTGCGGCATCGTAATTTATGCGCCGGGCGGGACGTGTTTCGTCGGACGGTGTGTGTCAGTTGGGCTGCGCCGCTACATGTACGGGCGCACTTTGATGGCGGACGGTGTTGCTGGCTTGCCGGCGGTGTTTGGCCTACTTTTCGCATCGTAATTGGACGGGCGTGTGGACTGCTGCGTGCCGGCGGTAACTGGTGGTTTTTGCATCCGCCAGCACGGCGGTGGTGCTTCCGCCCGCCATCGTAATGTGCCCCTAAAAAACTACAATATTTTTAAAATTAATTATACACAACATTAACTAAAACAATACACAAAAATATTGGACAGCAGAGGGAAAAAAATTACTATTCTCACTCCGAAGACTGCACCAGTAGGGAAAGTGTTGGATAGCGTAGGGGTAAAAATTACTATTCCCACTCCAGAGAGTGCAACAGTAGGGAAAACGTTGGATAGCGTAGGGGTTATAATTGCTATTCCAACTCCAGAAAGTGCAACAGTAGGGAAAGTGTTGGATAGAGTAGGGGTAAAAATTACTATTCCAACTCCAGAAAGTGCAACAGTAGGGAAAGCGTTGGATAGCGTAGAGGTAAAATTACTATTCCAACTCCAGAGAGTGCAACAGTAGGGAAAGTGTTGGATAGCGTAGGGGTAAAAATTACTATTCCCACTCCAGAGAGTGCAACAGTAGGGAAAGTGTTGGATAGCGGAGAGGTAAAAATTACTATTCCAACTCCAGAGAGTGCAACAGTAGGGAAAGTGTTGGATAGCGAAGGGGTAAAAATCACTATTCCCACTCCGGAGAGTGCAACAGTAGGGAAAGTGTTGGACAGAGTAGGGGTAAAAATTACTATTCCAACTCCAGACATTCCAACAGTAGGGAAAGTGTTGGATAGCGTAGGGGTAAAAATTACTATTCCCACTCCAGAGAGTGCAACAGTAGGGAAAGTGTTGGATAGCGAAAGGTTTAAAAGTACTATTCCCACTCCAGTGAGTGCAACAGTAGGGAAAGTGTTGGAAAGAGTAGGGGTAAAAATTACTATTCCAACTCCAGAGAGTGCAACAGTAGGGAAAGTGTTGGATAGCGCAGGGGTAAAAATTACTATTCCCACTCCAGAGAGTGCAACAATAGGGAAAGTGTTGGATAGCGGAGAGGTAAAAATTACTATTCCAACTCCAGAGAGTGCAACAGTAGGGAAAGTGTTGGATAGCGTAGGGGTAAAAATTACTATTCCCACTCCAGAGAGTGCAACAGTAGGGAAAGTGTTGGATAGAGTAGGGGTAAAAAATGCTATTCCAACTCCAGACATTCCAACAGTAGGGAAAGTGTTGGATAGCGAAAGGGTTAAAAGTACTATTCCCACTCCAGTGAGTGCAACAGTAGGGAAAGTGTTGGATAGAGTAGGGGTAAAAATTACTATTCCAACTCCAGAGAGTGCAACAGTAGGGAAAGCGTTGAATAGCATAGGGGTAAAAATTACTATTCCCACTCCAGAGAGTGCAACAGTAGGGAAAGTGTTGGATAGAGTAGGGGTAAAAATTACTATTCCAACCCCAGACATTCCAACAGTAGGGAAAGTGTTGGATATCGTAGGGGTAAAAATTACTATTCCAACTCCAGAGAGTGCAACAGTAGGGAAAGTGTTGGATAGCGTAGGGGTAAAAATTACTATTCCCACTCCAAAGAGTGCAACAGTAGGAAAAGTGTTGGATAGCGTAGCGGTTAAAAATAACATACTTATCAATTAAATACATTTTTAAAATTAAATAATAATTTATTAATAAATTAACAATAAATTAATTATAAATACCAATAAATTAAAATTAAAAATTACTTTAATAACATTAAATTACTTCCCACCCTATTCCCCAATAAACACACAACCCACTCTGCATAAAATGTAATACAATTAATATAATTATCAATTAATCAATTAATATAAATGAATTACCAAATAATATTTAATAAACAATAAATTAATTACCAATACAAAAAATTAATAATTAATAGAAATTAATTGCCAATTAATCATTAACAATAAATTAATTATCAATACCAATAAATATTAATAAATAATTACTTAATTATACTTAATTATAATAAATTTCTTCCCACCCTATTCCCCTATAAACACACAACCCGCTCCTAAACTAAATTAACACAATTAATAAATGTATCAATTAATAAAGTAATAAAAATGTATTAACAATTAATAAACAATAAATTAATTATCAATATCAAAAATAAAAAATTATTAATTAATTTATTATAATTAATTTACTTCCCACCCTATTCCCCTATAAACCCACAACCCGCTCCAATAAAAATTAACACAATTAATATAATTAGCAATTAATCAATTAATAAAAATTAATTACCAATTAATAATTAATTAACAATAAATTAATTATCAATACCAATAAATTAAAATTAAAAATTACTTTAATAACATTAAATTACTTCCCACCCTGTTCCCCAATAAACACACAACCCACTCTGCATAAAATTTAATACAATTTATATAATTATCAATTATTCAATTAATATAAATGAATTACCAAATAATATTTAATAAACAATAAATTAATTACCAATACCCAAAAATTAATAATTAATAAAAATTAATTGCCAATTAATAATTAATTAACAATAAATTAATTATCAATACCAATAAATATTAATAAATAATTACTTAATTATAATACATTTCTTCCCACCCTATTCCCTTATAAACACACAACCCGCTCCTAAACTAAATTAACACAATTAATATATTTATCAATTAATAAAGTAATAAAAATTAATTACCAATTAATAAATAAATTAATTAGCAATATCAAAAATTAAAAATTATTAATTAATTTATTATAATTAATTTACTTCACACCCTATTCCCCTATAAACCCACAACCGCTCCAATAAAAATTAACACAATTAATATAATTAGCAATTAATCAATTAATAAAAATGTATTACCAATTAATAATTAATTAACAATAAATTAATTATCAATACCAATAAATAAAAATTAATAATTACTTAATTACAAATAAATTACTTCCCACCCTATTCCCCTATAAACCCACAACCCGCTACAGAACTAAAATGTAAAAATTAATTAAAAATAATTAATAATTTCTAAAAATTATGATTTAATTTACTACAATTAAATTACTTCCCACCCTATTCCCCTATAAACCGACAACCCTCTACGGTACTAAAACGCAAAATTTACTTTAAAAAAAATTACTAGCTTCTAAACAATTAATACATATATTTAAAAAAAATACAAAACATGTAGAACACATACATATAAAATACATACTAAAATACATAACACTAACATAAATATCAATATTATTAACATCGATATTTTTGCTATCGATATTACTAACTTCGATATTTACAAAAACGATATTTCTTACCTTCAGGTCGATATTCTGGTCACCGATATTCTTGATGGCGATATTCTGTCCCTACGATATTTGCAACTCGATATAAATGTAGGTCGAATAATATTTTGACTGTTTACCTTCTGAAGTAACCAACTATCTGCACTGTTAATGTGTTGCATGTGAAATGAGCCTGTACAGTGCCAGCATTACTTATGGAAAAGTGAACACAGACCTGTGGGAGTAACGGGCCTGTCATTAGTAAATTATTATTATTATTAATTTTATAAGGCGCACAGCTACCCGGAGGTATCCCGGCGCCATCGGACACGAACAGAGTAAAAGGAGACTTATTGATTGAATAACCACGTTTTTAAGAATTTGTGGAAGGTTGTATAGATGGTTTCATTCCGAAGTGACATAGGGAGCGAGTTCCACAGACAAGGGCCCAGGCAAGAGAAGGACCGGCCACCCATGCGCGACAGTCTGGTCCTAGGAACCAAAAATTTTGCCTGAGTGGAAGAGCGAAGGAGGCGCGGTGGAAGGTAAGGATGGACTTAGGGGCCGATTCCGATTCAGGCCGGAAATCTCTCTGACCGAGCCGGACCCGGAGAGATTTCCGACCGAATCGGACTCTGGCAGTCCGACCGAACGAGTACGATGCGCACGCATGCAATCGTACTCGAGTCGGTCGGACTCCCATTGAAGTCAATGGGAGCCGGACGTACAACGCGTGCGCGGGCTCCCATTGACCCAATGGGTGCGAGGCGAACAAGGGTGCCCCCTACAGCGGGTACGCCCTCGAAGCGACTCGCGGCATACATGCACAGGTAGGGGGGACCCATGGGTCCCCCCTGTGTGCAACTCGCGCGGCTACGCGTACAGGGGGGTCCAACACGGACCCACAAAGTGCGGCTCCGACTGCTCTTTCGAGCCGGACGGCGCGAGTCGGTCGGACTGCTCGCGGCGCGCATCGTACTTGCCCGGCCGGGGAACGTCTCCATCGCGCGGTGAGAGTCGTGTCCGTGCGAGTCGGTCGGAGCACTTCGGACCCGCAAACAAGTCGGTCGGCGATTTCGCGTGCGCTCGCATCGTACTCGCTCGGCCGGACGCACGTACAAATCGGTCGGGAAAGAGGGCTCCGAATCGGATCCGGTTAAGCCGAATCCGATTCGGTGCCCTACCGGCCGAGATCGGAATCGGCCCCTAAGTTGTTCAGATACTGCGGTGCTGTACCAGATTTGATTTTATACATATAGCTCAGGGCCTTGAATTTAATGCGGTTCTCCACCCTAAGCCAGTGAAGATCGCGGAGCGAGCCTGAGATGGAGGCCCTTCTAGGAACCTGGTAGAGTAACCTGGCCGCCGAGTTCTGCACTACCTGAAGTTTACGAATCACCTCCTTATTGGCTCCTAAATAAAGGACGTTGCCATAGTCCAGCCTGGAAGTAATCAGAGCCTGGATCACAGTTCTTTGCGTGGGACCTGGCAATATCCAAAGGATTTTTTTGAGCCACTTTAGGATGGTGAAACAGGTTGAGGCGACCTTGACCACTTGCTGCTTCATTGACAGCTGGTCATCAATGATTACGCCTAGATTGCGGACCTGTCGCACAGGTTGAGGAAGAGCACCCATCTGAGGAGGCCAGTGCTGGGGTCCCCAGAGATCTTTATTTCTCCCAAAAATTAACACTTCCGTTTTTTCGCCGTTAAGTTTTAGCAAGTTGGCTTGCATCCAACCTGCTATATTTTGTAGCCCTGCCTTAAGAGAAGATGGCTTGGATGCCTCTTTGGTGGAAAGGGAAAAGATTAGCTGGGTATCATCAGCATAGGAAAAAATAGACAACCCAGCGTCTTCCGCAATCGTAGCCAGAGGCCTGACGTAGACATTAAACAGTTGTGGGCTGAGAATGGAGCCCTGCGGTACTCTGTGAGGAGAAGCATGGGACTTAGAACTGGCTGACGGAGAAAAGACCTGGAAAGTATGGTCGGTCAGGAAATCAGTGAGCCATTTGAGTGCTGCCCCGACAACGCCCAGTGATTGTAAAGCTTTTAGTAGGGCGGTGTGTGACACAGTGTCGAAAGCGGCACTCAAATCAAGCAGTATGAGTGCTACAGTTTCTCCCATATCGAGACGGTGACGCAGTGTCTCCGTAACTCCTAAAAGAGTGGTTTCCGTGGAGATACCAGCTCTGAAACCAGACTGTGATGAATGTAAACATTTTTGGGAGTCAACAAAATGCGTCAATTGCTGGTTAATATGTTTTTCTAGTATTTTAGAAAAGGCTGGAAGTAGGGAGATTGGGCGGAAATTGGATGGTTCCGCCGGATCAGCATTAGCTTTTTTCAGGAGTGGGAGAACCATGGCATGTTTTCATCCAGATGGAACAACTGCTTCCTGCAGGGATGCATTAAGCAACTCCATGATTAGCTTTAATGACGATGGCTCAAGCTTCTGAAGTATGGGGATGGGAAGAGGATCACTAGGAGAGCCGGATTTAAGGCTGTCTAAGATACATTTAAAAGAGATGGTATCCAGAGGCAGCCAATTTTCTAAAGTGTTGGATGGTACGGCGGTCTGATTAACCAGTGGAGTGGAGCTACCCGATGTAGGGTGAAAGTTCTTAGTTTGCTGCACCCCATTGGTTGTCACTACGTTCAGTACTGAGTAAATTTTCTCCACTTTATCGATGAAGAACTTGGCTAAATCCTCACATTGAACTTCGGTGAGCGCAGGGGGGATGGGTTGGCAAGCTGCGTCCGAAAGATTTTTGACTAGATTAAACAGGGTCTTGGAGCTGTTTTGGGCCGACGTGATGGTGTTACTCACATATTCAGCTCGAGCGGCGTTACAGAGGGAGTGGTAGTCCCTTTTTGCTAATTTCTATGCAAGTTTGGATTCGGGCGCATAGTCCTTCCTCCAGCGTCTTTCTAGTGCTTTACATTTAGTTTTCTCTGTTTTTAGCTTTTCAGAGAACCACGGGGCAGGAGGTCGGTGATTGTTCACTTTTTTAATAGATGATGGAAGACACGCATCAATGGAAGTTAAAATCCAGGTATGGATGGTGTCTGAGTCTTCTAGATTAACTGAAGTAATGGCAGGGATGTTATTAGAGAGGTGTTGGTTAAAAGTATCACTGTCTAGTTTCTTCCAGTTTCTAAACCTAGACTTGGTGGTTGAGATGGGCATATTGGCACACTGCAGATCCTGCCTGACCCCGAACCCGACCAAAAAATGATCGGATCAAAGTACTGGGAGAGCTGCTTGGCATGAAATATTAGATAGGTTTGAAAATAAGTAAATGAGACACACATTGACAATGTAGATCAATGGAATGAAGTAACAGGTCAAAGGGTTACCTCAGTCACCATTCCAAATGTAGTCCATGGAAAACCAATCAGAGCTACTATTGTTTCTGAAAACTCATATTGTGATCATCCAAGGATCCACAGGTCTACAAGGATTTTACTCTGTGCATCAGTTGCATTGCTATAGAAACTCTGACCCAGCCTGGTCCATGATTCAGACTGGGCACAACTCATTGTCAGGCCTTGCTTTCTGCAGGTTGGGCATACTGATCCCACATGAACATCACATTTCTACCAGCTAAATATATAGACGTTCACCTTGTGGCCCATCCAATACGTGACCTCAAGACTGCGTTGCACTCTGAAGGGGTTTGTGAGCTGTTGCTAGCTCCCATACAAAAGTTTGGTGAGCCCTGATCTATGCTGAGGGTTATGTGGGACTGTACACATAGCTAACATCATCCTTAACGGCTTTTTACAGAATACATACACAGCTCATGCTGTAAAGGCTTTACATTTGTTTGCACATTTAGCATGATCTGATTAGTAAGGGCCTGATTCACAGAACTAACTTACGTCAAAAACGTAAAGTTAGTACTTTTTGGTATTCACAGAATACACTTACTCATTTTGGTATTCACAGAAGGAACTTACTCATTTCGTTATTCACAGAAGTTAGTAGTCCTAACTTTAGGACTCCTAAATGCCTTCTGTGAATACCGAAGAATCTTAAAGTTAGGATTTTTCTCAGTTTAGGAGTAGTAGGAAACAACTCCAAAACTGAGAAAAATCTAACTTAAGACTTTCGGTATTCACAGAAGGCATTTAGGAGTCCTAAAGTTAGGAGTCCTAACTTTACTACTCCTAAACGGAGAAAAATCCTAACTTTAAGACTTTCGGTATTCACTGAAGGCATTTAGGAGTCCTAAAGTTAGGAGTCCTAACTTTACTACTCCTAAACTGAGAAAAATCCTAACTTTAAGACTTTCGGTATTCACAGAAGGCATTTAGGAGTCCTAAAGTTAGGACTACTAACTTCTGTGAATACCGAAATGAGTAAGTTCATTCTGTGAATACCAAAATGAGTAAGTGTATTCTGTGAATACCAAAAACTACTAACTTTACGTTTTTGACGTAAGTTAGTTCTGTGAATCAGGCCCATAATATTTAATAGGTACCATGAAATGTATACATGCATAGATGTGTGCGTGCTCCACAAGTAGAATGAAGGGCTTTCCACACATCACACATCCCAAAGGTGATGTTAGGTACATAGGGGCAGATCTACAAGGAAGTGCCGCAGCGTGGCACCGCAAGCCCTTTGGCTGCGCCACACTGCGGCACTTCCGAAGCACAGGGATGCAACATATTTACAAGAATATGTCGCATCTCTGTGCTTCCCCCTGCACTGACGCACAAACTGCAGCCATGCGCTTGCGCAGGCACCCTTGCACCATGGTGCAAGGATGCCTGCGTCGTGGGGAGATTGTTTTTGTGCAGGAAGGGGGACCTTTCTGCACAAAAACAATCACTACAGGCATTTTCCTCTTTCAATGTGTGCTGTAGAATGCAGCACGTATTGAAAGAGGAAAAAACGAGGAGAAATGAAAACATTTCTCCTCGTTGCGCCTCGCTACGCCACCTCTTGGGTGGCGTAGCATTCAGACGCATCTCCAGATTTACGATTTCTCGTAAATCTGGAGATGTGTCTTGTTCCATGGGTGTTGCGTGGGAACACCCACAGCAACACCCATGGAACGCCCCTTCAACGCAAAGTGCTGCGTGTGAAGGGGCCGTATTTACAAGGAGAGGAAAAGTCACGCATGGTGGCTTTTCCTGTCCTTGTAAATATGGAGGAGCCCCCTGCGCCACCAGTACGTCACGAAAAGTGACGTACTGGTGGCGCAGGGGGCTTGTAAATCTGCCCCATAATGTATAGTGCTCAACAATCCCTGACATGCTTGTCCTATGTAGGGACCACAACATGTTACAACAGTAATCAGACAGCTCTAGAACTCAGAGGCACATTGTAGCCTGTACGAATGAAAATGATGGAGTTAAGCAGAGTAACATATGTATGTAACTGGTTACCTGTTTCTCTGGTGAGCTATAGAGCTGGCCATACAGGGAAAGGACCTCCTCAGCCAGCAGCCCCAGCTCGTCTGCAGAGAAGGCATGGGCCCTCTCACCTACTTGGCCTGCCATGATTGCTCCCAGAGGTGGCAAAAAGTACCTAAAATAGAGGAGGTCTTGATAGCAGCAGTGTCAGGAGGCATGTGAGGTATTTTTCAAACCACGGCGGACTTGTATGCGACTTATGCAGTCATTAGCATATACAGACATAGCCATTGTCCGTTTACTGTCACCATCACTAACGCTAACCTATGGCTGTGTCCATCATGGAGTCAACCACCCACTGCGTGGTCGACTTCCACCGGTGGCGTCAGAAGCACAATGTCTAATATGCAAGGTTAGGCAACTGCTATTGTAGCGGTTGAAAGTACTATATTGGTGACTGTTAAATGCATCACCACCACTCCACATGAGGGGTTACATGATTAAATATGTACAAATCCATTGGCATTAAAATTTTACTACACTTGTCATTTGTCTAATGCGTCACTGTGCATTAAGGTTATATTAGCGCAGTGTACGCCGCCGGTGATGGTATTTTGTCCAAAAAGAAAAATAAAGGTGCAAATAGTACATCTCAGATGTATCATTTACCCTTTAATGGTCAAGACACATGTCAAGGCTACAATGGGGATTTGTGATGGATGTTGCACAATATACTATTTTAAAGTAATATGTGTATATTGCAATCTGAAACATTTATGTACTCTCACATGACCTTTGGCTTACTCTTCACATATGTTACTGGGGACATTGTGACCAACGTTCAAAAACTGTTTTAAATTCACACATAGGTACCCTGGGAGAGAGAGAAGACGACAGCCTCCAATGTATCGCCCATTTCCAGACCTTCAAATCATGGAAGATAAGGATATCATCAAGAAATTTCATTTGAATAGGCAAACTATACTGGATTTATGTCATCAGTTAGAGCCTGATTGACTGCCTCACAACACTAATCCCACATGTATCACACCATTGTGAAACGTATGGCGGTACTACATTTTCTGGCCACAGGTACCTTTCAATACACTGTGGCAATGTCTGGTGGCATTTCACAACAGTGTTCAGTGGTCAACTACAAAACTTGCTTTTGGCAATGATGAGACACATTGACAGCTGCATCCAGTTCCCCAGACATAAAGATTTCGCTAATGTGAAGGTTGACTTCTATGGATTTGCTCGTCTCCCACATGTGGTTGGAGCCACTGATGGCTCCCATTTTTTCTTAGTACCACCGCAAGCCAGGAAACAAGTTTACCGTAACAGGAAGCAGTTCCATTCTATCAACGTGCAAGTTGTCTGCTTACCGAACTTGTAAATCTCAAACATCTGTGCCTGATACCATGGATCAGCCCATGATTCCTTTTTACTGGGGAACGGCACCATACCCCAGATAATGTCACAACTACTACCAGACAGGGCCTGGCTTGTTGGTAAGTATGTACGCTCACTAAAAGTTTGTCTCAAAATGACGAAAAAGAGAGGGGTAAGGAAAATCCCCGGATATGGTGTAGTGAAGGTGACGACCACAGAGTATGCCCCGGTCAAGGGAGGAGACCTCTTTTAGGACAAGAACCCTCACTTACCCAAAGGTGACATGCTTCATCATCGGGTTCCCTCCTCACACCAGGGCTGCAAGATCACTGGTGTAGGCTACAACTCCTCTGGGCTTGTGTACATTGTGTACATGAAACATATTCATGCCTACACAAGTTGATGTTTTTGCCGTTGTAAATTTCAGATGGGAGTACATATATACATTGCTAGAAGTGAGATATACTACAGCAGGCAATGAGTTTCAGACTAGTGGATTTATTTAAGTGAACAAGGAGAAAAGAAACATTGTGAAAACCAAACAGGAAATTGAAAAGTGAAGAAGTCTGTCATGGTGAATGAAACCATAGTTGTAAATGCTAAATTGTTTGTAGTTCAATGTCCAAAATACTACTGCCATCAGAAAGGTAAATGTGTCCAGAAATATTCCACAGAGTAAATGTGTTGCACACACTGGAGGAACGTAGGTTTGAGATTTCTTGCTGCTGGTGGTTGAGGTCGTACCATCCGCACCTTCTAGTAATTTGTGTGGATGTCCCAGCCTGCCAGTGTAGGGGATCCACAGCTGCAGGCACAGGGGTGTCTGCAGGTGTGTCTTCCCTTTGCAGGGCCCACTTTCTGTGGCTGCAGCAAATGTTAAATGGGCCTGATGTTGTTGGACCACAGGAAGAGGTAGATGATGCTGGAAAAGCCCTGCACAGGTGTGTGCGAATGTCCTGCAGCACCCCAATTAGGGAACCCATGTTTGAATTATGGGCATTGTGAAATGTCCCTCTACAGCTGCTTCATCTCCCGGATTTTGGTGAGTACCTGGCATATAATGCCTTGGGACTCATGATATGCTCCCAAGACTTGGTCGATGGAGGCCTGGGTCTGAGTGGCCCCTGTGGCCTCACTAAGCCGGCCCACAGTTATCCACCCACGACCCCTACCCCCACGAGCCTGTGCACTTGGACCAGGGTGCCCAATGCCACTGGATCCTTGCTCCTTTGTAACTGGGGTGGTGATTGTCACATCAGGATCCAGGTCTGGGGAGCACATGATGGTAGTCACTGTGCTAGGCACACAGGTTGTGGGGACTGAGATTGGCTGAGGTGTTGCAGCTAGGGTGGGAGGTGTTGTGGGTCAAGTGAGACTCACTGTTGCCGCTTGCCCAGGCTTACCAGATGGACCAGCACGGTCATCCTCATCCAGATCACCAGGAGTGTTGTCATCACTGAAGGCTTGGTCCTTTGGTGGAGTGGGTGTCTCTTCTGTGGCCAGGCTCGGTACAGGAGCTCTGCCAGATAGACCTGTAGTGAAATTGAGAACATAGTTATTGGTGGAAGTGTGGTGTCTACATCCAAATCTTTTGTGACACAGTAAGTAGAAACCTAGGAAAAACAAAATAGGTAGCGATTACTATTGTGATATACTACAGTGGTATTGAACTTGTTAACAAGACATTTGTACATTTGTAGACATTAAATACATGTACTTGAATTAAGCAGCTCATTAGATGTCCTGAGATGATGCCTTTTAGATTAAGGAATAAACATGACATCTCCCAAACATTCAAGCCAACACAGTGGAGAGGTAACATGTGTATTTGACCATTCCAAGGCCTAGCTGTGTACAGAGCAGGCAATCACACAACTTGTTTGTATATTTAGCATTAGTCATCATGTGAGCAGTGCAGAGTAGATGGATCACTTCCCACTTCTAATCAGCTGAGTCAACTTCATGCCTTACAGATATTTGACAAATATTTGAGCAACACACTTGGTATGGTGTCACTCATTCCATCAATTGTTTCAGCTGAGGAGACCAGGCCAACATAAAGCGAAGTAGACAGAAATGTCTCTGAGTAGAGCATTGTATGTAGATTGCTCACTCCATGAGAAATGAACATAAGTTGTTATGTCAGGCAAGTGAGAATGGGCAAAATCACAATTTCACCTTGTTTTGAGTGACAGAAACAGGGCCTCATGGTAGTTGTAGTCATTTCAATCTCTACTTGCCAACACTTGCAAAATGGTTAGTGTAAAGTACCTGTTGATAAAATGCAGTTGAATGGACCATACATTTACATTGTAACATAAAACATGGGTCCTGGAATGACATTTTTATAGACATACAATTACAGACACCATTATAACATGTGGTATGTAATGGAGATTGATACATGTGATCTTATATGCAACAATACATATTAACACATACAATCCAACATGTATGATACTTTGAGGATTGTACGTTAGGAAAGTAGGTACTCAACTCAATGGCAAAAGCTGAGTTGAGAGCAAACAGGACATTGAGGTATTGTGGCAGTTTGGGGCCAATCACGATGGCGGGCGGATCGCCCCCGCCGGCCCGGCAGTAGTCACCGCCGGCCCGGCAGGGGCAATCTGCCCGCCATCCACCTGAATATTCCCACCGCCAAATCAGGATGGTGGTGGGAATGGGAATGGTACCGCCGTGGTCCCGCAAGGCGGTCCTTTTCCGCCCGCCTTGCGGGACACGGTACAATGGGTCAATGGCCGCGGTGCCGTGCAGGCACCGCCGTAGGCATTACGATGCCTGTCTTCTGCAGCGGAGATCCCGCCGCAAGAAGACAGGCGGAGAATGCCTTCGGGGGCCCGTTAGGG
Organism: Calotriton arnoldi; assembly: GCA_963921515.1. Lineage (NCBI taxonomy): Eukaryota > Metazoa > Chordata > Amphibia > Caudata > Salamandridae > Calotriton > Calotriton arnoldi. The sequence continues at coordinate 19,558 of CAWUFW010009996.1, forward strand.
GCCCCCAGAGTGTTGGGGGGTGCACATGGGGGGTACCTATGGTACCCCCCTGCATCTGCATGTACAAGGTGGCAGGTACCGCACGGTGCCTGCCACGTTGTACATGCAGATGCACAACATGTATTTTTACATTGCGGCGGGTGCTGCTTGCAGCACCGCCCGCCGCAATGTAAAAATACAGGATGCGCCCACCAGTGTGGCGGGCGCATCCTAATTCGTATAGCGGGACCGCCGCACCTATGGCGGGCGGTCCCTTTTGCCACTGCGATGGCGGGCGGATCGTAATCGACCCCTTAGTGAGGAGTAACCTACCAGACTCCACTCCCCCAGGTATTCCTGTCAAGCCTTCAGAATGTAGGATCTGCAAGACCTTCTCCTCCCAGGGAAACATTTTGATTGGGTAATGGGAGGACCGACACCAGTCCTCTGGGCCTCCTGGTGTTGCTTGGAGGCCAGGAAACGCACCTTCACCCTCTGGTCAGTCCACCTCTTCCTAATTTCCTTCTGTGTGTGCAGGGTGGTACCTACAGCATTCACTCTATCTACTATCCTGGACCACATGTTCCTTTTCTGACTGATAGTAGTATGTTGGACTTGGGCTCCAAACAACTGTGACTCTACTCTTATGATTTCATCCACCATGGCAGACAACTCTGCATCTGAAAAAAATGGCCTGGCCCTATCCCCAAATTAAAGTCAGTGGCAATACAACCAAAAATACACCAAGGGATGAAAAGAAAATGTGGAGAGTGGTAAAAGGGATGCATGCATCGTAATAGGGCGGGCGAAAGACTGCCAACTCCACAGAGCACTTGGGACCGCTGCCAGGGCAGTATGGCGGTAAGACTGCCAAACTCGAAATCAGGCCCTCAGATTTTCACTCCACGCTTTAAAAAATGTCAGACTTACTGGGCAAGAAGACTTTAGCACTTGCAGAGAGAAATGGTATATTTCAAAGTGTGCATAGTGAAAAATTTAAATGCACAAATGTGCAGTATGAGACGCAATGTTATAGTGCGGTCAGCATGTGATGAATGCAATAGAATGGATCACATGAATAGCAACTGTGGTCAAGTAATTGTCCAGTGGCAATCACGCAATTTTATGCCGACTATTGTACAGGCAGATCAGTGCAAAATTAGATTTTGGGTAACCTATGTGAGCATGAACAAATTAAACATTTTTCACAGGTTGGACAGTGCAAATGCTTCATGCATGGAGAGAGTCACAGCAAATCTTGAGTGGTACCACAAAGATCACATTCCTAATGGATGGTGCTGAGTTGAACGGAAGCAGGCAATGGTGGGCCCCACACAGAAGGGAAGAACCTACCCTCTCAATGCGGGGAAATAGGGTATGGGCACATGGCAGCATCAGATGCTGGTGCCCATAGAGCCGCATGTCATCTTAAAGCTGTGCATTTGCATGAGGGTTATAAAATCCTATGACATGTTGGTAACAAGATAGTAGCCCCTGCCAGTGTTCATTAATACGATGAAATGGATATCTTGTTTGCAGGGCTGCGGGCAGCCGAAAGACTGTCACCTGTGCTGAAGCAGATCACTTCGATGCCTGAAGAGAGATGTAGGTCAAGTAGGGCAGTGTCTACAGGGTTCTCAGCTGTTGTGCTAGTGTGTGCTTCTCTTTCAAGAAGGATGAGAAGTGGGGATGCCTCCAGGGCAGGGGACGGACCCACATGAGTGATAACAGGAAATGCAGCTCCGGCTCTGAATTTCGGGAGCCATAGACTCTCACTGCCAGCTCATACAAGGCAGTAGAGGCCCAGAGCATGCCAGTCCCAAAACAGAAAGTGCTAGGGGCCTCAAAGGTGGTAACAGTCACACGGACAGGGACCAAAGATGTCAGAGGAGAATAAGAATAGTGTGTCCTCAAGAGAATATCAGCAAAGATGACATGATGCTGCTAGAGTAACGCGCAGCACCTGAAGTTCCGGTAAATGTCTTTGGCCTCACTTTAAACAGGGACAGGTGGCATGGGAGCCAGGAATCCTAGTGACGGGTAGCCTGCTGGGACAGAAGTGAAAATGGTAAGGCCAGGTACCTCTGGGCGAGAATGCCCTCTGTTCAGGTTCAGGATACTAGTTAGGAGAGGCAGATCTACCACAATGTCCTCTTCCAGTGCAAGAGGAATAGAGGCGAGGCAAACAATAGTAACCTAGGAAGGGAAAGAAAGGGAGGAGGTGGATAGAGCACCCCTAGCTACAAGAAGTTTGGTTCTGAAAGACTTAGGTAGGGACAGGGTGTCAACTTTGTGATTGGATGTGGGAAGAAGAGACAAGATGGGGAGGGGAGACAGAGGTGGAGAAATACTGAACTGAAAGCAAGACCTGGGTCAGAGGCCGATTAACACTGGACGATCCAACGGAAAGTGAATGGGCTGCAACGCAATGGAGATTAACAGAATTGAGGAGCTGGAGGTGTCCTCAGTAAACAAAGAGAACCAATCAGAGGAGTTATAAAATTGTGCAAAAGAAAAGGAGTGATGTCATGGGAAGGGGGAGTCCCATGTAGTATGAGTAGGTGCAATGTCAAGGAGGCACCAGGGGTTAGGAGGGACAGGAGACTGAGAAATGTGGTGAGGCATAGCCTGCAGAGGTATGGAGCAGTGCAAGAATGAGAGAAGAGGGAGCTGTCACAAGGAAGAGTCCCAGAGAAGAGGGAGGTTACTGAGAAGAGACCAAGGTGGGCAGAGAGCCCAGTAACCGGGATGGCAACAGTGGAATAGAAGTATGATGAGATTGGTAGAAGGAGTGGGGACATAAAGGAATACATGGGAGAATTGATAACACAACAAGGGAAAGGGAGGAGTGTTAAGTGTGCCAGGAGAGTTGAAATTTCAGGTTTTAGTCTTTTCAGAACGCATGATGGAAGTCCTGATACGAATTCTTGAATAGGGGTTGCCAGACATAATCAGCAGAGGCAAACAATTAAGGGGTAATAAACAGAAGAGATAGGATAGGATATTGTATAGGTTCTGGAAACAATAAAAACCTGGTGTGGAAGGTTTCTGGTATTCACAACATAAGATTCATGGAGTATGACAAAAAATGTGTGATCATTGATGTTGAATGCTGCTGTGGGATCGAGAAGAATGAGTATGCAAGCCTGGTCTTTGTCTTGAGCCAGAAAGGATTTGTCTTGAATGTGAAGTAATGTGATTTCTTCAAGAAAGGTAGTGGCCCCAATCATAGGTCGGTGGGCTTCAGTTCAAGGTTCCCTTAAAAGACAACAGGCTGAGTCAATCCCTCAGACTGGATTGAGAGCATTTGCAAGCTGTGAGCTGAGTACTTTGACAGTTTTCCCCTATGATTCTTGTAGGTAAATTTGATTGAATGGCAACTGATCTTACGTTTTGGTCGATGATGTAATGGGGCATGGGCTTCTCCAGATTTTCTGAAAATTTCCATCCATATTGTCTGTGTATGGTCCATATGGTGCGCAACTTCCTGGAGTCATCCAGAAACAAGCTGATAAATTTTGGATCCTCTGTGGCTTCAAGATCTATTTCTTCATGTGGAGAGACTATGTTGCCATAATCCAACGTGGAGAGCGCCTGGGCTTTGGTGAGTTTGATCAGATGTCTTGTCAAAACAAGTAAGTGGTCCATTCTGTACTTCTGAGTTTTTACATCTGTAGTCGGTTGTGGGGAGGAGAAACCCAGATTCATCTGTCCCTAAAAGTTTCACTTACGATGCAGGGGTGAGATATGCTCACATTTTTAAAGAATACAAAAAAAATTATGTATGTAATACTTGAGTTAATTACAGTCACTGGTAATTACTCAGGGGAGCATCCTAGTCCATTGGTATTTTTTGTTCACCATGCCACCTCAGATTAGGCCCAGCCATATACTAATCAGCCTTGGTCCTGCTCCAGTAGGAACAGTCTAGTCTATCTATTTTGTCTTCCACAGAGCAAATCAGTGTTGGAGCCATGATGATGGGAGCTTGTTTGGAGGGCTCACTGGTAACCTTTATATCAGTTTTAACCTATTTTGTACAGCTTTTTCCTGTGCATTAGCCACCTCATGATTTTGTTTCTGTGTTGTGAGGTAGTCCTTAGCTGTGTTTGGACTTGTGCAAAATCCACATGCAGTTGAAAAGGCAGTTGGTGTATCACAATTGCATCCACAGAGGGATGTATTTAGACAGTAGACATTGGGGTGATAGTTACATACAGCTGAGCCTGAGACCCTTACTTCTTTTTTATGGTGATCTAGGAGAATATTGTGGTTCTCTGTGTAGCATCATAAATATACAGCACCAACATACAGTAAATTAAGTATTACTTCAGCATTTATGTTCTAGAGTTAGTAGCTATATTTTCAGTCCTTTATATATTGTTACATTTATTTTTACACAATAGTTTTTTTAATGGTCCATTCATAATTTTTTAATTAACTTGCCCTGCTGAACAGAGATACGTGTATTCTATGTCACGGTAAAGTCTATACTGAGATATTGTCATTTGAAATATATGCTTTTCATAAGGATTCACTAGGCTCATAGGCTTTACCATGGCATTAGTAGCAGTTTAGAGTAGAAAGGCCTGAGTAGAAAGTGGGGTTGCACTACTATTTTGACTGTTCCAAGTGACAATACACGTTGGATGAAGGTTGCTATAGAAAAGTGGCAATGTAAAGAGAAATGTGGAAGAATGCGGAGGTTTACCTGTAAGAGAGCAGATAGAATTGTATGGCACTCCATACTTCAGAAATAGTTATCCAGTAGTGAGCAGGAGTGAGTGGAACTGTAAACAACAGTGACAGATATGCACAAGAGATGCACAAGAATCACCCCATTGTAGGGTGAAACAAAAGTGATTACGAGCCATAGAGAAGATGGCGAATGATCAACACTTCGAGGGCTACAATCCCATCTTTCACTTGTGGCATAAATCTATAAATTGGAATAGGTCTTCAGACTAGATGGTATCGTAGTGAGCGGCTAAAGAGATTTACAAGTTGAGTGCATAGGCTGAGTATACATTCTGAAGCATCTCAGACGCCTGAAATTTATGTCACAACAATACCATATTGCAACAGCAAGGAAGTAGATTTGGTCTTAAATTCTCAATGCATTGTTTTTATTTTCAAGCAATGTATTTTTCAAAGGCGCAATTAACTAATTCAAAGCTACAAGAAGAGAGACGGTGTTATTGGTTTAAATATTTCAAAATCAAAGATCATTTTACTGCGCAAAAGTATTTATGTGCAGATAGCATTAATGCTTGTTTAGACTAAGGTGATAATTTAGCATTTGTTGTAAAGGTCCATCTACAATGGTGCATGCACTGTTGCAGCAATCTTGCTTTTATCACAACCTATTAGGAGGTGGGAGAACTGATGGGTTTCCGGTGGTGGAACCTCAGCTGGCTTTACTGTACGAAACCTGATGATCCATCCAGCACAGAGCTGAGAGGTTGCCCTTCCCTGTTTCCCACTGGAACCACTAGGCGAGACGAGTCAGCAGCCGCGGTCCGTGCAGGTAAGAGCGGTGGGGCCGGGTGGGGGGGATTTCGGCAGATGACGAGGAGGGAAAATTAATTATTTATTTAATTTTCCCTTGTGGTCGTCTGTTGAATCCCCCCCAGCCCGACCCCACCGCTCTTGCCTGCACGGGCAACGGCTGCGAGTCAGTCCTGTAGAGAAATTGCGCCATGCCCTTTTGCATCAAAATATTACTATTTTGATCTACAAGCGGAATCTCCAGGATTAAATTAAATTTGTAGATTTATATAGAACAGGGCTTATCCCCTGTGAGAGGATCCAGGTGCTTGCTGTTCAGGCCCGGTTCTAGCGGGTGGGCCGGGTGGGCCAGGCCCAACCAAACACGAGCCTGGCCCACCCAAACATGAGCCTTGGGCGTCGGATTGATGTGAGCCGTTTTTCCCCCCCCATCAGTGTTCGGGCTGGCTCTCCTGATCCGAATTCAGGAGGCTGCTGCAGCCTCTGCGCAGCCCAGCACAGATTATCGCGGCCCATTGTCACATATAGAATGACAATGGGCCAAACCCAGCAGTCACAGCATGTGGTGGGAGCTCCCGCCCTGGCCTTAGGGCACAGGGCTTCAAACTGTGGGGCGCGCCCCCCTGGGGATCCGTGACTGCATTCCCAGGGGGGCACAACTGTGTCTGCAAGGAAGGAATTGTAAATGAAGATAGCCTGGAAGCGGCGATGTTTATCTGGTGAGTTCACAGGCTGTTTTCTTTTATATGCAGAGGTTAAACTGCATAAAAAGTTTGCATCCTGAGTGTTTCCCGGGGCACTGTCAGTGAGTAGGGTGACGGGGCTCAGGGGTAAACACAATATGCTAATAACTATGTAATTTTTTCACCTTCATATAATTGCATATATAAAAAACACGCACACACAGTAAATGAAAAAACAAAGCAAATGAAACGAATTTTGGGAAAGTATACTCTCTTACGTTATAAACCTCAGTTAGCTAAAGCAATCACTGCCGATTTCTGTGTCTGACCAGAGAGTCGCCGATTTGAATCCTGGTTTCCACAGTGGGAAATAGTAATAACTAGTGTATTTATAGAGCTACACGTTCCATGCCTGTTGTAAAAAGCACTCTGGCATCAGATAAAGTATATATTAGCTCCTCAGCTGCTTTTATGTGTGTTGCTTAACCAGTTGCATAGGGTCCAGCGTCATGAGAGGCCTATTAAAGCCAGGGTCACTGGAATTATGCGGCAGGGGAGGACCAAATCATGTGGCAGGGTTGACTAAATTATGTGGCAAGAAAAGGAAAATTATGTGGTGTTATACAGAACATTTTGTCATACATCTACTTTGTTATTTTGTCATTTTTACATTTGGTAAAAACTATCTGGGCATTGGTTTCACCTCATTAATGCTGGTTTAATACCCAAATATAGCAAAAAGCAAAAGAAAGGTGACCAGTCAAGCTTTGCAAAGGGCCTTTCACAAAGAGATGAGACCACCTTTACTGCAAAAAGGTGGGGGAAGCACGTTGGAGCTCATTATTTCTAAAAGGGAGGAGTTGTGTCCTAATGGCAAGAGCTTCCTACTTTGGAACCTAGTTCAGGTCCTCCTGTCAGCTCAACTCAAATAACTTAATAGTCCAATGCCTAAAATAAAAAAATATATATAATAAATGAATATGAACTTGTGTTTGTGTAATGTAAATGGTGCTTATTTAAAGTTTCCCAATGCCCTTGGGCCGGTTCCTCCCTACATAAAACCAAAAAAGGGATGGATAACCTGTTTCAAGATTGGAGTGATAGCCATGGTCGGTAAGTTGTGAACGAGGCAGAGGAGGTAGAGTGCTACTTAGGGCCTCGGCTATCATTAGTGCAGAAAGTGCAATTGCATTGGGGCCCAGGAGTGTGTGGGGCTCACAAGAACCAAATTATGGAGAGAACAGTTTTTTAGTCAATTTCTGTTATTGTTTGATGATTTTCTCTATTATATGTTTCACATTTACTGTGGATTATGAGCTACAAAAAAAGTATCCATGATATGATCTCAAAAGCTCTGCCTTTGCACTCAGCCCTGCCTCTCCTATTTCCCGATCCTTGTCATAAAGTTTTGCAGGGGTCCCCGACTTCAAAACATTTTGCTTTGGTGGGCTCCGTGCAAAAAAGTTTGAAGACCACTGCCTTAGGGTATACAATGACAGTGAGGCCTCGCCACGGGAGATGCTGCTACTGCGGGCCAGAGTTTTCACTCCCCTTGGAACAGGAAGTGATGGGGGAAATAAACAGGGTTTTGCTCCCTCCCTCCTCGCAGTGGATGGCTGGTCCGACTCCAAATCATGCTGGCCAGGCAAGGCATCCTCACTGCTCTACCAAACTCCCATCTCAAACTCAGAATTTAACCAGAAACCAACCCCTGCCTTACCTGTCTCTTTGAGATGTGGCACTTAATTTAGAGGCTTTGTCAGCAGATGCCCTTGGCAGTGAGTTTCCTGGGCCCTAGTGCCACCGCAGTGTAGCTTTTAAGTTACCTCAGTCAAAGGAGGGCCACCACAGAAACTGTTATGGTTTTTCTGAGAGACCAAATGTTTGATCCTGTACTCCTTCCTTGGAAAAAAAATAAAGCCCTTTCAATCAAAACAAGCGAAACTGAAAATGTTTACGCCTGTAGTTTATTTGTTCAGACAGCACAGTCATTAACTGCTGCCTGCTGGGGTGTATTGATATAACCATGGCCACTGGAATTATGCAGCATTGGAGGGCCAAGTTATGTAGCAGGGTTGCGTAAATTATACTGCAAGAAAAGGAAAATTATGCAGTGTAATGCTGAAAATTTAATGATAGTATTACTTCAATATTTTCTCAATTTTACACTTGTTAATGGTGTCTGGGCATTGGTTGCACCTCATTAGTACCAGTTTGACACTCAAATATAGAAATAAGCAACAGAAAGGTGACCAGTCCAGCTTTGCAAAGGGCCTTCTACTGCGCAGTCACACGTACAGTTGCGGTTTAAATAACTGTTGAACCGTTTGAGCTGGGAACAAACTTTTTTTGTTAAAACTGCTGATTATGTGGCAGATGATGGATTATGTGGCAAATGCGACAAATCTATATGCAAAAAATGCTGCAGCCACACAATCACATAATTCCAGTAGGCATTTATATAACCTGCAGCCTTCATTCTGGATAGTTCCAACCCAACTATTCCTCTTTCTGAGAAAAATGGATCATTGTATTAAAAACACCTGTTGAGTAGAGTGCTACAGAATGGCAGAAAATTCAGTGGAATGCACTATGTAACAACTCAAATTGTATGCACCTTTCCTTTTCTGCCCCTTTCAGCAACGATTTGCCTTTTGACTCTGTTCCACCAATGTCTGTAGCTCACTTTATTTGTCCTCACTGAACACATCACTGTTCTTTTATCACAACATCAACACACAGTGCTTAATTTGTGCAGATCGTTGGTAGCGGTTGACACAAGCACTCATTTTAACATGAGATTTTGACCAGCGTAAGAGAGAGAAAGGCAGAAAATGAGGGGAACACAGTCATAGGAAACTACTGACAAAGGAAGAAAGAAGAGGAAAATGAACCTGCAAGAGTGAAATAAAGAGACAGGAAGAGTAGGATGGTGGAAGGAAGCGGGATAAGGTGAAACCAAATTTTGGTCGGTTGCCTTGGTACTGAGCAGCCCTGCATTCAACAACTCCGACCAAGAGCTCCTTAAAGAAAATCTGAGCCCCTACACACACATATAAAGTGTGTGTGTGTGTGTGTGTGTGTGTGTATAAAACAACACATTTTGTTTGTGTTAGAGGTTTGCCTCTTCTACTACAGAGCTAATGGTAAGGGCCTACTTCCAGCCTTTTGTCCATGATGTCTCTTCCACAGAGCACTCACAATGAGAATTTCTCTCTTGCATTCCAAATGCCATGAGCAGAGTTTGGCTTTTCTATCTTTTTGTCCATGGTAAGAGTCTTTGCTCTTTTTACATTAAAATTGGGCAAGTCTTTGCATCTAGAGAGTATCTAGTTACTCTTCTTCAAATCGTATTTCAATATTGATAACACTCATCATTACTTCTCAACTGATGATTTCATGCCCACAATTTCAGCTATATAAATATCTACCTTTCCTCCATTATTAAATGGAAGAGAATCATTGATATCTCCGCATCTTTATTGCCCTATAATAACAAATAGATTCCATACAAATTTTAAATAGTCACTGGCTATTTACATTTTCATCATCTTTTTCTATCAAATACCATGTTGTACACAGCATATCTATGAAAATATTTAAATAAGTAAAATACTATCCAGGCACCTCTTCTCATTCACACATATCTACCGAGTAAGTCCTGATAAGGGGAGACAAAAACACCAAGCAATATGAATTTCATCCAGTTGTTCCCTCTCCTTTCCAGACACTTTTTCAACAATTATCAACTTGTACATAACGTTTTGGCTCATCATCTGTTGCCTTCATCAGGGTGTATACGGCTAATGGCCTAATAGACAGGAGGGGGCTCAGAGATATGAAGGGGAGCATGGGATATGGGAGATTCATGGACCTCAAGATGAGCGTCAGGAGAAGAGTGAGTGAGTTTCAGTGGAATAATGGACTTTTCAGTCCTGACCAATGTCACTGGCCACATAAGCAATAGAAGGCTTTCTTTACCGTAACATTCTCATAAAATTACCCCTCTCATACTAAAAAGTCAATGCTTCTCAAAAGGTTGCAATTCGCAAATGTTGGCCACTTTTTTATTGGGTGCCCGGGCCTATATCTGGTCCCAATAAGACTCTTGGCCCTCGCAGTGACGGCTTGAAGGCCAATAGAAAATGGCCACGTTAATTTCTTCCTGTTCTGGAAGTTGCGTGATTGGGCCTGGGCTCTTTCTCACACGCACCCCCAATCACGCATCTCCTTTTAGTAAGGTGGGCTGTGTCGTGCAGGTACAATAGGGGCAAGGTGAAGGGGACAAAGTCTTTCTTTGACACTGGCTGCCTGGATATTTCCTTTCTTATTCTGTGCTGGAGAAAAGAAGTTTGTTTATCCTAATTCACCTTTCATGACACCTGCAGCTGCTTATCATATTGACTGTGAGGCAGAGTTCTATGTACCAAGTAGGAAAGAAAATGTGTGACTATTTGTTCTTATTTTTAAAATCTGCAAAGGCCCAGCAAGGCACATACTTTGTGTATGCTTCATTTAAATCGTTTTTATCATTATCATGACCATGGATGCAAGGCAACAATAAAAATGTCCAGATAACTGGTGATTAATGATCCTGCTGGAGAGCAATCCTTTGTTGGTAGTTTTGAAATGCAGATAAACTGTATTTTATGTGGATAGCACAGTGGGTTACTGTCTTTGTCACAGTGATTCTTGTGTTACTTGCAGTTCAGAAGTTACAATCCTAACATAGGACAGTGGCCTATGAACTGTCATCAAAGAGCTGCATACAAACCTGAATGGTTTAGTTAGAACTTCACTTTTTTTTTTGTGTTGCGATTTAGTTAGAACTTCCTCAGTCTTTCATTATTCTAATGTTGCTAAAAAAGAGTTAGCTTGGGCAGATATACATTTTTATTAGTAAAGCCAACCCACCAACCATTGGGGTATGCTTTAAATCCTGAGTTTGTGCTTCTCCAGACCACACCCTCTTAAAATATACTGCCTACCAGTATGGAGTCCTACACCTTATAATCCTCATTGGCTTATGTGACATTCCCTATAGACTGATTTACCTACTTGCATGATTCATTATCTCTGTATAATGTGTGCGTGATGTAAAGTACTGTGACACCCTACACTGATATAAGTAGCGCTATACAACAAATGAAATGCATATGAGAGAGGGGCTACAGAGAAATGAAGGACACTGTTGGAGGGTGGTAGTAATGGTATCTACGGAGAAAGAGGTCATTGGTGGGGCGCCAAACAAGACTTTCGCACTAGTGCTAAAGCCGGCCCTGTCGTGCCCTTTCTGTTTTTTGTTTATTTAATTAGCAGTCAGGTCATGAGTGCACAAAGACTGTTTGGTTGGCCCTCTGGGGCCACCCAAACTAGTCATGCCCACTCTGCCCTTCTCCATGCAGGATGCATTGGCTGCAATGCAGCCTGCATGGAGAACATGGCCTCCACATAAGCCCCTGGCTGGGCGGCGTCCGGTCCAATCACAACACTGCTTGCAGCGTTGTGATTGGCTTTGGGGAGGGAGCCTGGCTGCTTGCATCCTGTTCCTGCCAGAGGCAGGAGAGCAGGAGCCGAGAAGAAGTGGGACCCGGCCGGCGAAAAGGTAAGCTACATTTTTTTTAAATAAATATTATTAAATTAAACCCCCCCACGTGACCCCACCCCGCGTGAACCCCCTGCCCCCTCTCCCTCCCCCCGCGAGTCATGCCGGCCGCGACTCCCTCAGTGGCCCACCCAAATAAAAATTCCTGGAGCTGGGCCTGTTGCTGTTCATGGGTATGGGGAGATTAAGTGATTTGCCCAGAATCACAGGTTGTTGAGCGAACGTGGAGACTCAAACCCGGATCTCCAGCTCCCGCCCACACTCACACCCGGATCTCCAGCTTTCGAATCAGCAGCTCTGTCAGCTGAGCCACCAGCCGCGGCCGGTCCATTGGGGCTGAGGTGCCACGAACAGTGTCTGTCAGGCTGAACGAAGGCCAGCCTGACCGATACTGTTCATTTTCAGGTCAGGCAGCCAGGAGCCAGACATGCGCTAAATGCGCAGGCTCCTGGATGCCTGAGCTGAACTTTGCTGGGCTGAGGAAGTCACAGCTCCTGTGGGCGTGACCTCCTCAGCTCAGCAAAGTGCCTGAGGCCCTCCCCTCAGTGATGAGGCGTAGCGTCCCTTATTGCCTTGCACCTGGGCGCTTCAGTTTTAAGCTCTGAAGCGCCCAGGGTCAAGTGTCAATCAGTGACACTTCCTCACAGAGTGGGGTAGGGTGAGCAGTCTCACTGACCCCATCCCACTCTGTGATGACGTTGGGACTGCTGCCTTCCTTCATTGGCTGACCTTAGTTCAGCCAATGAGGGAAGGCAGCAGTCCCAACCCTCCTGGGACCTCCGAGGCAGAGCTGGCGGTGTGTCTGTTTTTTTAAAATTAATGTTTGGTGTGTGCATGCGTGAATGTATACATGTTTGGTAATGAGTGTTGTGAATGAATGTGTTTTGTGTGTTTGCGCGTGTGTGAATGCATGACTGTGAGTGTCTATGTGTATGTGTATATGTGCGTGTGTGTCCCGTCTGCCCCCCTCCCTCCTAAACTTACCGGTCGCCACTGTGTGCCACATCCTACCCCTTTGGAGTTTGTTCTTGTAGAACAAAATACATTGCTAAGCAGGTGCATAAAACATGGTGCTTATTTGACAAGAAGTGGTACCTCAGCGAAGCCGCCTGCATTCGCAGAGGCCGTAATGTACAACATAGTGACTTTCGCAGGAGTAATTCTATTATCAATAAAGATACGATATAGACATTTTCAGATACCGGCTTTTAGACAAAAGATTCATCAACTGGTCAGGGTAGCATAGAAGCACAGGTTCAATCTACAAGACGGTGTGCACTCATGTATAGTCTAATGGTGGGACATTAATGCCAATTTCAACTCATTACAGACAAAATAAATCTTATTAGTATATTTTAATAAAGAGAGGACCAAAGGGATGGTTAGCATGTTTGGATCAGTGCAGGTATCTTTTTATTCATTTTCAAGTGGTGCTGGTGTTGCGACTTTCTCGAAATACCTATCAAACAGTATTTACATATTAGGGAGCTGAATCTCTTCTTGGTGTGTAGAGAAAAGTTTAATTCAGATTTCTACATTGTCATGAAGACGTCGAGAACCCTTGAAGTGGTGGGGGGATTAATTTATGGCTGCAAGGAGCTCTGTTGAATCTCCTGGTCCAAGGTGTGAGTTGCCGCAGATCCACTCTACATTTCAGCCTACTGAGCGTGATAAAAAATGAATGTAGCTGCTTACTTCCCTGTTCCCCTGTGTGACCGAAGGATAGTCTTTGTGGTGGGGGATGATACCAGCATGCATGCTTGCAAGAGCTGCAAGAGGAGGAATAGAGGGGGCGGGAGTCCCGCAGAGCCATTGTAGTGTTTTACACCCCTGGAGTCGCATGGCCAGGCTTTTGTGGTATATGAGCATTCTGCCCTGACATGTTGGAACAGTGCAAGATCCATAAAGCTGACACGAACAAGTTATAATGGCCATTACATCTCCACTCCCTTGCTAATGACACTTGTCAATGATGCTAGAGTGAACATTTAATGGCAAGGACAGATGGCCTAATACTAATAAACATATAGAAGTATAAAAGCAACATAGAACGATTGGAAAATGGTGTGACATGTTAGGATGATGCCGGCCTATCACCTGCTTAGAAAGGGGGCTTTAACTTTCAATAAAGGCCTGCTTTTCCACAATGTGCCTCCAGCCAATAAAAATGTGATTCTGGTGGCATGTTCATCTGCTGGTTCTTAGCTCCTCTCAAGGAACCCATTACCATAACACCTACTGACTGACCTTCTGGTCGAGGATATTAGGCAAAAGTGCACAGTGCAGGTTGGCGTTTAAAAAAAAAAGAGAGAAAAAAAACCCAGCAACGCTTCAACAAGAGTTTGCTGATGCTCCTAGTGAACATATTCTACAATGTTAATGAACAGTAACATGTGTTGAAATAAGCGAGAAGCGCCCTGCTTCATCCAGTTGTATTGCGAATCTGTGTTTTATGACCCTTGTTTTGGGAAATGCTTGTTTACATAGCCTGGTTATTTTATGTGCTTATGGGTTTGGAAATTACATCCCTAGTCTGTTTTTTCCTATATGGATGATATTTAATTTGCTTTTAATGAATTTAGGGGCATATTAGCAAGACCGGCGATAAAATTATCGCCGTTTTAGCGGCAGGAAACTGCCGCTAAAACGGCGATAATGGGCTTGCTAATATGCGTTATAGAATTCCAATAGAAGCCCAGGTTAGATGTGCAGGACATCTAACCTGGGCTTCTATTGGAATTCCATAACGCATATTAGCAAGCCCATTATCGCCGTTTTAGCGGCAGTTTCCTGCCGCTAAAACGGCGATAATTTTATCGCCGGTCTTGCTAATATGCCCCTTAGTTTAATAGTGCAGCTTGCAGTTAATTTGTGGCCTGCTCATGCCTCTTTGCAAAAAGGGAGGCTGAGAAATCGTTTTCTCTTCACAAGAAGAGGAAGAAAAGAAAGGGAGAAAGGACAGCCCTTCTTTGAGCATGATTGAAGGGAGAGCAAAAGGTAAGTAGATCCCTGACCTGCTGTGTCATGTGACTGAATTCAGCCACTTCTGCAGACATGCAATATAATTACATACACATCTGCACTTTTTAGAAATACAATAATTAGACTGTGTATTAATGCAATTATTGCCAAAGGCAGGATCCAGACCTGACAGAGACCTTCTGCCCAAGGTGCACCTGCTGCTGTGAAATTCCAAGCACAAGAAAAAGAAAAATAGTTCCCAACACCCGTTTCCACACCCGGGTCTGGCAGAGGGTTGAATTCAGTGTGCCAATTGTCACTCAAAAACCGGTCGTCCAACGCCTGGGGCTGGGGAAGGTGGGCGTCAGCCTGGAAACATGTATTCTACCATGTAGAGGAAACCACTACTCTATCAAAAACACAGTGCATTGGAGGGCTTCACTAAGGGGCAATCATCATCATCATCATCAGCATTTGTAGAGCGCCTGGTTACACCAACGGTGTGTCCCCGCGCTAAAGCAGATTCGCAGAATGACACGAGATAGGTAGGTGTGCACTAGCTGTCATGTTTCTAGGTCTATTCTAATCTACTGGTGGGAAAAGCCAAGTTTTCAGCCTTTTCCTAAAGGCAGCTTCACATGGCTCTTTTCTCAAATCCACCGGTAGTGAATTCCAATGTTTTGCTGCTAAGTATCTGAAAGAGCAGCCACCTAGCCTGGCCTTCCTAATTCTGGGTACAATTACTAGTGTCTTTCCTCCAGATCTTAGGCTTCTATTGGGGGTATAGGGTGTTATCATGGTTTGCAGATAACTTGGGCCTTTATTAGCTAGGATACGGTGTCAAAAGCACATTGCCTTGAACTGGATCCTTTTGCCCACAGGTAGCCAATGCAGTTTGGCCAAGGCCTTTGTGTTGGAAGATCTTCTATTGAGATTCAGCACTAGCCGGGCAGCGGCGTTTTGAACTGATTGCAGCTTCATCAGCCCTTTTTTAGCTACGCCTAGGTATAGAACATTGCGATAGTCAATCTGAGAGGTGACTACGGCATGTACTATAGTTTTTCTAGCTTGAACCGGTAGCAGGTCAATGACCTTCCGTAGGGTTTTCAGCGTTCCGAAACATTTATTTATTTTATTTTATTTATTTATTTAAACAACTTCTAGAGCGCACAAATACCCTTGGGTGTCTCGGCGCTACGGACTGTAGAGATTAGCGGAGGACTGATTGCTTATTGTTCAAAGAGCCAAGTTTTGACTTGTTTCCTAAATGATAACAAGGTAGGACTGGTCTTAATTTGTATGGGAAGTGAGTTCCATAGTTTAGCCGTAGCCACTGTAAATCTTCTATCACCCCAGTTAACTTTCTTGGTTCTGGGGATGATCAGAAGGTTGGCATCTGCTGAGCGCAAGGCTCTACTGGGTTCATATGCTAGAAAGGCTTTTTTCAGGTATTCAGGTCCTGCATCGTGCACTGCCTTGTAGGCGATACAAAGCGCCTTAAATTTAGTTCTATTTTTTATGGGCAGCCAGTGAAGCTGGCGCAACACTTTAGTAACTGACTTAAACTTTGGAGTACCTGTCAGTATCCTGGCGGCTGCATTCTGTATCAGTTGCAGCCTACTTAGAACTTTTTCTTGGGCGTTAACTAGCAGGCCATTACAATAATCGACCTTTGACATAACCAGAGCACTGATGAGTGTTTTACCAGTATTGATTGGGATGAAAGGTAATAGTTTCTTTATTGTCCTTAAAACATAAAAGGATGAGGAGACCACTGAATTAACATGGTGTTTAAAAGATAGGCTCTCATCAAATATAATACCTAGGTTTCTAGCCTTCTTAACAGGGGTGTGGGGTAATCCCAACTCAGCTGGCCACCAGGTCGGAGACCATCCTGGGGCAAGGTTACCAAAGACCATTACCTCGGTTTTTCTGAGTTTAGTTTAAGGCAGTTATTTGCCATCCATGAGCTAATGGCCAACATACCATCATGGAAACTCGCTGCCACTGCCTCGCCATCTTTATGCACTGCAAGCACAAGTTGCGTGTCGTCAGCATACGATGTGAGACCCATCCCAAAGGATTTTATTACTCGTGCCAAGTCCGTCACATATATATTAAACAAAGTCGGACTTAGCGACGATCCTTGAGGGACTCCACAAGGGAGAGAGAAAACTGATGAGTGGAAAGTACCCATACTGACTGACTGGGTCTGATTGGAGAGGAAGGAGGCCAGAAGTGCTTTGGCCTTCCATCCGATGCCTATGGCTGAGACACGGTTGATCAAAGTGACATGATCAACCGTGTCAAGAGCTGCCGATAGATCCAAAAGCACCAAGACTGCAGCACCTCCTCTATCAAGTACCATTCTAATTTCATCTGATGCTTTGATGAGTGCAGTCTCCGTGCTATGGCCTTTCCTAAAGCCAAATTGTGTGTCATCTAGCAGCTTATTCTCTTCAATATACTGCGCCAGCTGGATGTTCATAATTTTCTCGAAGATCTTTGCTGGAAAAGGTAGACGTGCGATAGGTCTATAGTTTTTGGTCTCTCCCGGGTCAAGATTACTTTTTTTTTAACAGTGGCTGAATGATAGCCTTTTTCCAAATGGACGGATAGGTGCCTGAGCAAAACATAGAGTTACAAATGTTCGCTAGATTGGTGCCTATCAAGTCCGAGATCATTTTTAGGACTAGCGGGGGCATGGGTCAGACATGGAGCCTGATTTAACTGTGTTAACTAGATCAGTGATCTGTTCCACCGACACTGGTCTAAATTCCATAAAGATGGGGGTATCTCTGTCTCTATTGTTATCCACCAATTGGTTCAGGCCCCCTGTAGGGGCGGAGAAATTGGAATATATTTGGCCCACTTTGTCTTGAAAGTAGCTGGCTAAGGAATCACAGAGTGATTGAGACGCATCCTTAGTGGAATTCACCACTGGCCCTGTCAGATTGGACACTACCTGAAACAGTTGCCTGTTATTTTCCGGATTTGACTTTCATATGTCAGGTTGGAGTCAAGCCATACTCCAAGGTTCTTGACTTCGGTTTTAGGGGTTGGGAGTTGGCCAAGCGCTTCCGGCCACCAGGCTGATGTCCAGATAGAAGGCGCCCTTCCCATTACCATCACTTCTGTTTTACTGCCATTAAGTTTTAAGCAGTGGTCTGCCATCCATGCTGTTACCTCCCCCATACATTGGGAAAATTGATGTGCATTATGTTCTGAGTTTTGATATAGTGTGACGATAAGCTGCGTATCATCAGCGTATGATACAATGGACACCTTGTGACCTTCCACTATATTAGCAAGTGGTCCCATATATAGATTGAACAATGTGGGGCTCAGTATTGATCCCTGGGGTACTCCTTGTAGTAGGGGAGATCTCTTAGATGTAAATGTATCTTCTGTAACCTGGAAACCCCTTTCCGCCAGGAAGGATCTCATCCAGCTCAGGGCCATGCCCCTGATTCCACAAGACTCTAACCTCTGGAGAAGGAGGCCATGGGAGACTGTGTCAAATGCTGCACTGAGATCCAACAGGATCAGTGCAGCTGTGTGTCCTTCGTTCGCCCGTTGTCTAAGAGTTTCTGTGGCCAGGAGCAAGGCGGTTTCAGTGGAGTGTGCGGCATGGAAGCCTGATTGTGAGCAGTGTAGTAGGTCATTACTATCGCTGTGTTTTGTGAGCTGAGTGTTAACTATTGTTTCTGCAATTTTGGCAAAGAAAGGTAGGGCAATGCTGCCGGGCCCTCCCCTCTGCAAGTCTGCGTGACTGTGCAACATGCATAACGATGGGATGCACATGCGATCTATTTGGGGCTTTCTAAACCGGTCTCACACGTGATCGCCTTAAGATGGGGCTTGCGCACTTTTTTCTCCATTTCCATACGTGTTACAGTTTAACACACACATCTCTGAGCAGCTGTATGCAAATTACCACCCATCTAGTACTTCAATTATCTTAGCACAAATTATCATAAATCCCATGGGATAATTTCTGAGAAAAGCCGCTGTGGTGACAGACCTGTCCTGTTATAATTTCTGAATAAGTATTCTACTAGCCTTCCATTTTCTTTTCAGCATATTCCAGTTTAACACACGTTTTCCTTTATAAAATAATAAACTCAGAGAATGATCTGTTCACCATTTGGGATTATAAATGAGTTTGAATTGTTGAAGGAAGTCAATATCCAAAACCGTATTAGGTTCTCACGTGACATCTCCACGTTTCACAAGGGTGGAAGCTTCCATTGTATGACATGGGCTACTGGCGTCAGGAAGGACACAGTGGACCAAGGAACTACTGTACACTCCCACAATGCCATTCGCATCATGCCAATTGTAGGTATTTGTGGGTCTCACCAACTGCTAGTATTATCTGTCTGCAGTGCAGAGAGCACATGTCACACACTACACATCTGCACACGCACACAACACACAGCACACACAACAAACAACATATACATGCATATACATACAAAAAGAGGATTTTGACAGCCCCTTTCAGTCACCGGCTACTGTTGTTCAGCTGCCTTTTGGTATTGGCTTACAGGGCTGACCAACAGCATTGGTACCAGCCATAGCATTTCACAAATTTGAAGACTTTCGAAAAGTTCACACACGCATTGATTTTTTAAAATGCATTTACTAATTTTATTATTTGTTTTTAAGGGGGCAGAACCTCTCGCGCTCTCTTGTGGTGCTCCTCAGCACATTACCTGGTTGCCTTTTTTATAAACTTTTTTTTTTCTTTCGCAGTGGATTCAGTAGCTACAAACTGCTACGGTGCCCATTGCTTTACTCTTAAGTGTTCCAATGCAGTTTTAAACATTTTTAGTTTAAGCTACTTATTTTGCTGCCAGTGTGTCAGGACTCATACATGCACAGACATTGTGACGGATACATGCACATACAACATGGCTCATGCATGCACATATGACCGCACACCAAGGAATGATTTATAAGATGGACACCATGCACACACGTGTGCGCTTGCGTCAGAGTATGTATGGGTGGCGAAGCATGTGCCATATGCATCACTAGTGGCGCACCAGAAAAAAGTGAGCGGCAATGCAAACGAGCATTGGAAAAACCAATAGATCAACACTCACCTACAGGTGAGACCTACTGGTTTGCCAGTGCTTGTTTAAATCACGAACACTGTCCCGTGATGGGACAGGAGCTGTCATTTCAGCATCTTATGAATTCTAATGCAGAGATGGGTCTCTGCTACTTCTCAAAGACCTCCATCACTATAATCGCAGACCTTTCGCTGGGACATACAAAGGGGGTCTTACCTCATTCATGCACATGAGGCAGGATAGTTGCAAATCCTGCCAAAAGTTTATTTTTGCACTACCATGAATTAGTACTTCCATCGCAGATCAAAATAAGCCTTGTGGTGCAAATCAGACATTGTGCAAAAATAATGACTGCTTTGTTGGTGAATGGGCCATGAGTGGAATGTTTGGGTGACTCGATGAGTGATGACAGTTGGTGGATGGGGCTGAGCAGCTAGCAGGCTGCTCCTGGTGGGGCTGCCCTTTAGCACTTATACACCTGATCTAAGTTACCTGTTTATCTATCTGAATAAACCTACTTAAACTACATCTACCAGCGTGGACTACATTACTACATTAATTTTGGCGACGAGGATGGGATTTGCTCACGCTCTACAGTGAAAGAAGCTCAAGATGACATCAACAATTAGTCAAAATGTTGGGGAGAAGCGTCAGACAACACAAGGAAAAGTTCACACCAAGTCTGGGTCACAGGAGGCAATACGGAAACAAAAGAAGCCACAAAGAAAACAAAGGAAACTGGAACAGCATGCCTTGCAGCCCCACCAGTGTCCTTTACATCGGACAGCCCCAGCTCAAGCGTGCTGTACTCTGTTCATCTGGCACATTTTGACAAGAACTGCGCCTTCAAGGGAAGTAAGCATCATCATTTTAGACATTCTACTTGTCATCTCTAACATTAATGATGCGCAGTTTGAGATGTTTAAGGACGTTTGGAGTTGCACTTTGGGACATTGTGTGTTTTGCCTACAACAAGTATTGGCAGCAATTTATTCTCAACAGCAAATCAGTTTGTCCCTTTTGATTTGGACTTGGCAGCGTTGGATTGCTGGTAAATGGAGTGGACTGTCTGCACAGAGTGTTTTACTGCACCAATTTATGGTACATTCATAGCAAGCATTGTCTACGTCACTGCAATATTGAGTGCCTTCTTTGTCATTTGGATGTGTACGTGCAGAATTTGTTTGCAAGCTCTTGGCCGCGTTGGTTAGCTGGCTTTCCCTCTTGAGGAAGAAGAGTGCTACCGTTATGCCGGAAGACTGGTATGGAGTTTACAGGCTTTGCTTTTATCACTATTGTTTGGATCGGTGATGTTTTCAAAGGAACGTAAGTGGTTTGTAAAGTGACACTTTGTGATGACCTTAAAGCCTTTTTGCGCTGCTGCTGTGAAGCTGTTTTTAAAGTTTTCAAGAAATTTGAATTTTGTACTGTGCGCGTGCACCTTACCTGTCCTCTGTTCTCGTGCGTGCCACAGGACGCTCTGCTGCAAGGACGTGCCATGAGCATATGGCACAACGTAGCTACGTGCCGCCATCTTAGGTTATGTTTCCAGTACCTGATTGTGGTGAAGAATCGGCTGCAGCGGCGTCTTCTCAAGTGAGATGTATCTTGATGCTCTACCAGCAATTATCGACGTTAGCAAGATGAAACTGTAGGTGTCTATAATTGTTTTCCTCCGAACGCTTGTCTCACGCTGTGAAAATGGTCCACCAATTTAAGTCGAGCCAACCGCGTTGTGGAAATGCCCATAATTGAAGTAAATTACTCACAGTTTTGCCGGGCCCAAAGGAAGGCTCATTGTCGTGTGGTGGGCAAAGTGACACAAGAGTTGTATAAAACCTAATAGACTTGAGAAAACTGCACATAGAAATAGCTGCCGGTTTTTGTGCCAGACGGTTTCTAATACATTGTTTTCTTGACATGCAGGAATGTGGTTGTGCAGTGTAACAGGCAGTCTTGCTGCCAGAATAAGTATGTGCTCTACATTATTGGGGGTTGGTCTTAATGGGTCTTGTTTCTTTTCACACGAGTTCACGTTGTTAGCCCTCACAGGGTAGGTCTTCATGGGTCTTGTCCCATTTACATAGTTTACACCCTTACGTCAGGGCTGGGTTATGGGTTATAGTCCCATTCACACGGTATACTTTAAATCCCTACACAGGGTGTGGTGTCTTGGGTGTCAGTCCCATGTACATTTTTGGCCACTTGTTGCAAGGTCTTGTTCCTTGTGTGCGTAAGCCACCATGTGCCGCACGTTCGTCCTACACAGAGTGTGTTGTTTTGGGTGTCAGTCCCATGTACATATTTGGCCACTTGTTGCAAGGTTTTGTTCCTTGTGTGCGTAAGCCACCATGTGCTGCACGCTCGTCCTACAGAGAGTGTGTTGTTTTGGGTGTCAGTCCCATGTACATCTTTGATCACTTGTTGCAAGGTTTTGTTCCTTGTGTGCGTAAGCCACCATGTGCTGCATGTTCGTTTTTGTTGTAGTGGGTGGTTTTCACTACCTTTCTACGGGGTTTTGTCCCTTGGGTCCCTTATTTGGGGCAGGAATTTGGGTTTTAGTCCCTTTTTCCACATTTATACATGTTTGTTCTCCGTACATGGGAAGTGTACACATTATTCTTTCGTTTCTTTTCTTTATTAAAGGAGGAGGATGGGTATTTTGTATGTATCTTTCCTCCTTGTGTGGTTCTTTTCCCTCTCGTGATGTGGTTTATACTGTTCATCCCTGGGTTATGGACCATTGATTCTTGTTGTACTTTGTTATTTATAGTTTTCAAAGTTTAGTTTCATTATTCTTCTATTTTATAGGAAGGAGATAATGTAGTATCCTCATGTTGTGTTATTATGTTCTATGTTATCTTGTTCCTAGCTGCTCAGCCAGTGTGAGTGTTCTGTGTGGAATGTTGGTGTGTGGGCCATGAGTGGAATGCTTGAGTGACTGGTATGAGTGGTAAGAGTTGATGGAAGGGCTGAGCAGCTAGCAGGCTGCTCCTGGTGGGGCTGCTCTACAGACTTTAACTACCTGCTGTACAGGATTTAATCTACATGTTATCTACTTGAATAAATCTACTCTAACTACATCCTACCAGCGTGGTCTATGCTACTACAGTATGGTGCGCGCCCGTGGAATAAATCAATAAATAACAAAAGGCATTTCGGATAAACCAAGTGGATCAGCAAATAGGAAACGAACAAATAGATTATATTGTCTCCTCCATGGGAGGGACAATTGTTAGTTCAACAGTACGATCGACTCTATACCGCCACCAATATACCCCCAACCACTCAGTTCCCTCCCCAACAGAGCACTCCCTTACCTGTATTTTTGACTCCTTGCTGATCACAGTTGCACCCCTGTAGAAAAGTACAGTATCCCTGAGATACGTTTGCGTCCACCAGCAGTGGTTGAGTCCGTGAAAGGCTGCCAGTGATGAGCAGCCTTTCAGCAAAGAAGGCGCAAGCCGTGCAAGCCAGGGACTAGTGATGTTGAATATAGCTGGCCCCAGAGCTGCTGTCAAGGCATGAAGGCACAGTAAGCACATTTAAAGTAGGCTTCTCCAACAAACGGGTAGCTTGAGAGGGGCTAGTAGCTTCCCAGCTAGTATAAGTAACTCACTTGTTTCCAGCCCATCCAACTAAATTAAAAGCTTTTGCTTGGTTGAATTCATAAATGTAAATGGCTGAATTTTCAAAATATATACTTAAAGCTGATATTTGAGCGGGGAGACTTATTACAATTGTTATTCCATTGGTGTCAGGGGCATTGCAGTTATGGCTGTTATGTATTACCCATGGAGAGGTAATCTACATCGAGAAGCATTTTTGGCATTGCTCCTGGAAACCATGCCTGATGAATTTAGGTGGTCAGTGGTCACTGCTGGTAATCTTGCATATGACGGACACAAATGTAATCTCTCTTGTCTGATGTGGTCACAATTACAATTCTAGTAATATTAGTAGCCTGGGATGCTGTCCATTAATCATAAGTAGCTCTTATTAAAGAATGAGTTGGAGACCCCGATATAAAGTTTCTGTCAAAACATAGGAGCCTTTGAGCAATTGCGGGAAGTGTGCTAGATTTTTGGGTTTCTGCAGATTCATACTTGCCAACATTCTGTAAACAAAAAGAGGTATAATTTTTAAGGTTTCTAAATTGCTAATTAGCATAATGATGTTTTTCCTGAAAAAGCTATCACATGATCTTTGGCCTTGTGATGTTATCACTTGTCACTCAAAAGAGAGCTCAGCCGCATGAAGTCTTGGCACATACTGTGGACCACAAGTCTGAACAGAGGCTATTATGCAAATAGTCATTCTGTCAATAAACCATTAGACAGAAAAAATGGTAGTTGGGCAATTTCTTTGCACTACTGGTTCTCTTTCATTTAGGAAAAAAAAAGAAAACAAAACAGGTCACATATTTTTGCCCCATACAAAATTAATATTTTTCAGGCACTGAGACACAACATTCATGTTCACACACATTTAATCACTCACCTGCCTAATATCACACATAGCCAAGGACATCCAGCAAAATAATGAAAATCCGTTTCCCTCACAAACAACTCTTTCAATGAACCCCATTCCTGACCTCCATCCCTGGTACTATTACAAGAAACACACTCTCACTGGGAGCTGTGTTGTAGCCAATGTGTCATGGGCCCTAGTGCAAGAAAGGAATGGTCCTCCTGGCTGCTGTTTGTACTGTGAAGTACAGCAATAAATCAGACTTCAGTGGGCCCCTGGAGCCTCTGGGTTAGGGGGCAATGCACCTGCTGCAACAATGGAAGTTTCGTCCCTGACCAGAAACAACACATTGCAGTCATTAACCTTTACATTTCATTCTTTTCTGCAAGGTTAGGCCAGATAAAGTAAAGTCTACAGCTCCAGGAATTAATCAAAAAGCACAGTATTGGAATATGTCGTCCAGGCGTTGCAAGAGCAACGGAGCACTATCAGCGGAGAGAACTTTGAACCAGAATCCCCACTCCCCTTGAACTAGTCGTTAATCCCAAGTGTAGGGGGACTATGTACCTAACCCTCCACAGAAAGGCACAGTTATTCCCCAATAGGTGAATCTCCTGGAGCAGGATTATGTTTAGGTTGTGTCGGTTTAAAAACCGTGATACCACCTCTCGCTTCAATTTGCTCTCCGCACCATTCACGCTCCACTGAGGACTGTGAGCTCCTGACAAGACATGCTAGTTTCTGTCCCCATGTAGATCATTTGGGCCCTTGTATTTATCCGGTCTGTGTGCTAGTCTGCATACCACTCTGTGTGTCTGCTGAAGTGTTGGAATTTCCCACCCAACTCTGATCTCCCCCAGGCTGTGAGTGTATAATGGCTTGCCTCCCCAAAGCCTGGGATCTGTTACCCAACATCAAAAACCTGTTTTGGCTACTTTATCTCTCAATACTCCACTCCTTACGCCTCATAGGGGGGATTAGTAGTCCAATGTTCTCTCTGCAATCTCCAGTCTCAGCATGCCCCTCACTTCCGGACGCCACGGCTATTGTCCTCCATGTCCAACTCAGGTCGCTCCATTGCATATCCAGGCCACTTGCCACCCGGCAATGGTGCCGGTCTCCAGTCGTTCGCACTAGAGAAGACCAGAGGCCCCTACGTCCCGGGGGCCATCGCCAGTCATCAACCCTCCAACCAGTCCCATGTCTGCTCCGAAGATGAGCAGAACAAGGATTTTCCCAGTCCAGGAAGACTATTACTGTCTAGTTTTCAAAATGCAGTGATGCGTGTTGTCAAGCCCCTCTAAGGACAGCATCATGGTCTCAGAAGTGTAGGAATCAGGCTATAATTGGTCTAGATCTTCTGTCCAGTTTCGGTTTCAACTCCGGCACCCTGTGGGCCATCTACACCAAGAAGTGCGAAGATAGTTCCCTAGGTGGTAAATAGGACATCACAAAGTCTTCAATGAATTTCTCCAGCTTAGATCCCTCAACTTTTTTGGGTATGCCCATGAAGCACACGTTGTTGTGGCGAGATCTGCCTTCTGCCCTCGCATGTAACAAATGCATAGTATTCTTAAGTTGATGGACTTCGTCTGAAAGGGTTTTGATGGAGGTCTCATGGTCCTGCAATGTTGCCTCAGCAGTGGAAACTCTCATTAAGTTTCTTTATACGATTACAAATTAAAGTGACATTGACTGCCACCATGCAAATTTCTTTTTCTAACATCATGCAGGAATCCGTAATGGCCTGGAGAAGTTCTTTAAGGGTGGGTCCTTAGTCTCCGGGTCGGCACATCCCAGTGGTGGATCCCCTCCACTGGCTTCCCCTGTCATTCTGAAGGCATATTTCTCTAGCTCGTTGGATGAAGCCATGTTGTGACTTTTTCCCCGCACCATAGTGAGCTACGTGTGCTCTCTCCACCAGGCATCACCTCCGGGTCTTCCCAAGCTGTCTTCAAGTCACAGATAGCTTCTCCACTCCTCAGAATGTACCAAGGGGAGGTGGGAAAGGTGGGTGGCGGGCTCCCTCAGCTCTAACCAATGCTCCTTCGAGCAGATGGGTATCTTTGAGTGTAATGCTTTTGCATACAACTGACCTTTTTTTCCTTTACTCTCTGAAACAGTCTCGATTGGGAGGGATCACATCTCCTGTAATGTCCAGCAGTGCAGTTGAGGTCAAGCCAGCCACGCACTCATCAGGGCAGCCAGGTGAGATTACATTCGGGAATGGGAGACGAGAGAGAAAATTAGATCTACGAGTCTGGGACGGGGCTTTGTTAATGATATATGATACTTTTCATTGTAGTTACCCCTGAGGAAGGGCATACAATGCCCAAAATGCATTGGGTTTTTTAAAACTACATCATGGAGTGAGGAATGGGGAATTCCGATATGTATAGAAGAAAAACCCGGATAGGCACATGTTGAACTTGGATGAAAAATAAACACAACTGAATAACAATGGAATAACTGTGGATTAATGATCAAATTGAAGAAAATTAAAGGGACTGATAAAGAGAAAACTGTTGGAATCGTTTATGTTCTTGAATTCAAAGAAACCTGTGCATCCTGGGGTGGGACCTAATGAGGCTCCATTATTGAGTTAATTACTTTACGCGCACGGATGGAGCGCGCTCAGGTTCGCACGCTATAACACATAGCCTTTGAGCATTGTTAAAATTGGATAAAACCAGGTGTGCATTCTGCCACTTTTGTTGTTAATTTTGTGTTTTTGCCATGTACGAATTTATATAAATTATAAAATGTTTAAAAGTTTTTGGGTAAATATATTTTATTTTTATTTAAGTTATATATATGTAATTTATATTCTATTAATTTAGGGTAGGAAATATTTAATCTGGCCTTTATAAAGTTTAATATGTTACGTCATGATGCTTACGTTGGAGTATGAATAGCAAATCTGACCCCATCCAAAATCCAACACTTTCCCCCTCCTATTGCTCAGGTTGAAGTGGGAATAGTAAATCTGAATCCCCCAAAGTCCAACACTTTCCCTACTGTTGCTCAGACTGGAGTTAGAATAGTAATTCTAACCCATCCAAGGTCCAACACTTTCCCTACTGTTGCTTACATTGGAGTGGGAATAGTAAATCTGATCCATCTAAAATCCAACAACTTTCCCTACTGTTGGTCAAGTTGGAGTGAAAATAGTAAATGTAATCCCTCCAAAAACCAACACTTTCTTTATTGTTGCTTATGTTAGAGTGTGGGTATAGTAAATTTGATCCCTCCAAAGTCTGACACTTTACCTAGTGTTGCTCAGGTTGGAGTGAATATCGTAAATCTGATGCATCCATTATCCGATAGCTTCTCTACCTTTGCTTATTTTGGAGTGGGAATAGGAATTTTGACCCCTCCAAAGTCCAACACTTTCCCTACTGCTGCTCAGCTGTTCACATGAGCGTGAGAATACAAAATCTAACCAAATCAAAGCCCTTCACTTTCCCAGCTATTTCTTAAAGTGGAGTGGAAATATTAGATCTAACCCTCCAATGGCCAACATTTTTCCTGTTGTTGGTCAGGTCTGAGATGAAGTAGTGAATTTGACTTTTCCAAGTCTATTTTTTATCTGAATTTTTTTTAATTACTTTGATATATCTTTTTGATTTACTTTTACAACTTTATTTTACTGTAAGTTTTTGTAGTAAATTTATTATTGATGTATTTTTTTTATTTTAATATTGTTAAATTTCACTATACTTACCTATTTTTGGAAGATATTTTGGTCTTCTATATTTTTGCTGTCAACTTACATCCAAAGGGTGTTATTCACAAACTCCACTTTGTAGTGCTATTGTAGTCCAGCACTGCACAAGGCCAACCACTGGTCCGGCATATCCTTTCATAGGCTATAATGGAGGAAGAAACTTTTAAAGTAGTTAAAAATATAAATACATTTAATTTAATATTAAGACAAAATATAAAATAGTACTTGTATTTATTATGTACTTAAAATATATTTTAACAACCTTTTTTGACTTTAAACATTAATGTAAAACTTTTTATTAAAAAATAATTAAATTACTTGCAATTAATTCTGTACATCTTTTTTACTAATTATTCCAGCATAATAAAAATTATATATTTTTTTCTTTAGGTGGAAAATTATTATTAAATTTCAACTAAAGAAAAATAATGTTTAATTAATATATTTACATTAATTAAATAATACATTCAAAAGTATGTTACTAGTGCTGTAGCATTTTTCTTTTGTTCTATATTTAGAAATTAATATATACAATTAATCTGTATTCATATTTAACATGCAAATATTTCCAATATTTTTTTCAAGCAATAGCATTTTGTAGTACATTAGTAACGTAGCACTAATGTAGTACTACTTTAGAACTACAATAGTACTATAAAGTGCAGTTTGTGAATCAGGCCCTCTGTATGCAAAGTTGATATTTGGCTATATTTTTGTTGTTGATTTTTGTTGGTGAACTTGCATCATACAGTTGGCCTTATGGCCAAAAGTTTTGCGAGTAGCGAAATTTCCAAAAGGGTTTGCAACTGTTAAATTGGCCTACTGCGATGTATCTATTGTGCCTGTGAACGTAGGTCCCCTAAAACAGCATACTTTAGTGACTATTTATCAATTTCTTATTTAGTAATTGTTTATTGTATGTACCTTTCTAGACAGAGTGATCGGAGGGGGAGGATGCTAATGTAATGCACGCTATGGCACGCCGAAGTCGTGGATCCTTGCGAGGTGAGGATGCTGGAGCATCGGACGCCGGAGCACCCGAGGAGCAGCTCCATGCCTCTATGCCTTTGAGGTACAGTTGCAATCCCAGCTGTCATCGCATGTTAGAGAAAGCGAATTGGAGACGAGTTGAGGAGAACGCTGAGAGCACATGGGTTTGCTTCTATGGTTGGTCTGGTAAAAATGACATTAAGGAAATTACACTCTGGTCGCTTGATTGCTGCAACTAATCCACCCAATAACTTCCTGAAATTAAAAAAATCTATTTGTCGGAAGAAGGCCCAGTTGTCCCATCTGAAGTCTCATCCTCTCATTTTGAACTTTTTTTTTCTACGAGTGGCAAAGACTGGGATAAAACGGAGGCGACTACCAACATAGATCAGGCCTTCGATGAGCACATCGATCTTTTACCCTCTACCTCTGTCTCCATATGCCAGGGAGTTCATGCTGGCCAAAGCTCTCTCTCTTCATCAAAGTTAAGTCCAGTATGTAGTTCTCTCAGCTTAGAAGAAGCAGGTGGTGGCCCTAGGGAGGATGATTCTCAGATGAGTTCTTCAAAATATGAAAGCAGTGACCTAAAGTTGGGCCCCATGGAGTTGGATGTTGTTCCATCTGGTCCTGTACCAAACAACCACATTGCATCGAACCCTGCAAGCGGCCTACTTGACAGTCAGGGGCAGGAATTGAGTCCAGCTCTGGAAGACCCTATGAATTCTTAACTTGGTTAATGGGCCAGTGGATGTTTCTCCAGTTTTAAACAACATGATTTCTATGCAAAATGTTCCTGAGTCCTATGGTGAGGGGCCCACTTGGTTGGAGGACTTACCCGTGCTGGACTTAGGTTTGTTCAATGATAAGAATCGGTTGAGGGTGGTATTTTTTAAATCATCCACTGCCTTGGGGGGGGGCAATTTGGGCCAGCCTCTGCACTCACAATGCTTGTCCATCTATGCCTGCTTTGCACAGTAGCACAGTAGTACAGCTTGTTAGCCTCGTTGAACTCAATGACTTATGAATTATTTATGTCCTTAAGGGCACAATGGACTGTGCAGCTGTTTAATTTAGAAGGGGACGGTGAGGGAGGTGCTTCATCTGACGTTCTGCTATGTACTGAGAAAGTTTTGTCTTCTATTTTATCTTTGTTCGAAAGATCAGTTTCTAATTCTGATTATGTGATGGATGTGCTGTCTCCAATTCTTTTGTGTCGAATGCAGGGGCAAAACGCAAAAGAGTTGAAATCACAGGTTACTCATGTTGTAAATTTGGCCAATGATGGGTCTAAAGACATTGGTATCCACGTGGGAAGCCCTGCTTGCTAGGGAACCCATCTTCTAAAACATCTATTGCAAAATCAATAGTATAACAGGTGGAGAATAATGTGTATTCATTAAAATATTTATTTCAAGTGTGTAAACTGGAGTCCCAGTTGAAAGGAAAAAAAATCCTGTCTTTCTGATTTTTAACAAAGGGGCCACCTCAGGGAGTCCCAGCATACGTTTGCCCAAGGAGAAGAGGAAAAAAAATGTCTCATTATGAAATATAAGTAAAAAATCTAAGGTTTGCAAGTATTCATGTTAAATCTGTACTTCCTGATCCTACTAATACTGAAATGTTGAATAATGTTCCTTCACATCCAGGAAGTTCACATCATACCTACAATATTTAATGTGTTAGAGGAGCAAGGCTCCAACATCTCATTTCAGAATAAGGGGCCAGTTCCTCATAATGGAACAATTCCAACATGGCGGCCGCCATTTTCTGAACCGGAAGCGGGGTGAACGTTCCAGCGGAACAAACAGGAACCTACGGACTACCAACCAAGGAGCAGGTGGGCGGAGCCAAGGATGACAAGGAGACGCCGGGAATCAGACTCGAGGAGGAAGTGTTGGAAACAGAGACAGAAGAAGGAGAGAAGACCGGAGAATCGTTCCTGACCGAAGAGGATCATCAGAGAGGAGACCACTCCCAGAGCAGCACCCTAGAGTCCAGCACTCCAACAGGAGAAGCGGAGGCTGGAACTCCCATCGCCATGGCCCAGGAGGGTCGTGGGTCCAGGCAAGTGCCCCGAGCACGGTTCCTTTCTTTTAGGGGTTGGTGGGCGGGGGTTACGGGTCACTCTACCCCGAAGCACTGAAATCCCTCCTTGCACCTAGGCACGGCACATAGAGAGCATGGGTGACGGAAGCACTCTTCCCCTAAAACGATACCAGACCAATTAACCTGACTGTGTCCTTTTGTTTTGTGTTCCTTCTTTTTCCGGTACCCTCCTGAGGAGAAAAGCAAGGCTGGGACGGAGCCCTATCAAGACGATAGCTTCCTGTGGACTTGGAATTCCTTTGTTTTACCCCCTTATGTGACTTTCGTTTCTCTTCATCCCCAATTCCGCGAACGGAAAATTTGCCCAGGACCTATTGGGATAATAAGTAAAAGAGCAATAATAAAAGAACTAACACTACCCATAGTGACTCCAGTGTCCCTAAGAATGGGAGGGTCGGGTGACCGGAGCGGCCAACAGCTCACAGAGACTTATGATTTTAAGGATGAGGTTTGTCAAGATGTTGGTTGTGGGAGAGGGGTTGGGAATCATGGCTCCCTGGGGGCCAAAGTAAAACATGTGGGTTCGCAAGTGGTGAGGTGGAATTCAAAATTGCTACCATTAGTCACTTCTCCCGGGAAAATGCCTAAACGACATGAACTAAGGCCGGTAGATCCCTTAATTAGGAGGCACAACTTTTTTTCCTCCGTTGCAGAATCTTCAGTATGGGCACGAGAAAAGCCTGAGAATCCAAAAGAGGGCCTGAAGGGTACTAAAATTGGTTCAATTTCAAAGATGTTGGACTTTGTTGTTTTTTTGTTTACCATGAATTGAGCCCTTTGAATAGACACTTAGGGGCCGATTCCGATTCGGGCAGGTAATCTCTCCGACCGAGCCGGACCCAGAGAGATTTCCGACCGAATCGGACCCTAGCAGTCCGACCGAACGAGTACGATGCGTTCGCATGCTATCGGAATCGATTCGGTCGGACTCCCATTGAAGTCAATGGGAGCCGGTCGTACAACGCGTACGCGGGCTCCCATTGACTCAATGGGTGCGAGGCAAACAAGGGCGCCCCCTATAGCGGGTACGCGTCAAAGCGGGTCGCGCCATACACGCACAGGTAGGGGGGACCCATGGGTCCCCCCTGTGTGCGACTCGCGCGGCTAGGCATACAGGGGTGCGACACGGACCCCCAAAGTGTGGCTCCGACTGCTCTTTCGAGCCGGACGGCGCGAGTCGGTCGGACTGCTCGCGGCGCGCATCATACTTACCCGGCCGGGGAACGTCTCCATTGCGCGGTGCGAGTCGTGTCTGTGCGAGTCGGTCGAAGCGGTTGGGTCCCGCGAACGAGTCGGTCGGCGATTTCGCGTACGTTCGCATCGTACTCGCTCACTCGGACGCACGTCCGACTCGGTTGGGAATCAGGGCTCCGAATCGGATCAGGTAATGCCGAGTCCGATTCGGAGCCCTACCGGCCGAGATCGGAATCGACCCCTCAATTTTACACTCATTATCAGAAATAAAAGCCCTGAGATTGGTATCAAGTAAAGATATTGATAATGTTTTTATAAACTCCTCTGCAACTTTTCTGAGCTCAAGGGTAACGTTCAGCACCAAGATTATCATAATGTTGATCCTGGAGAATGTTGTATATTTCCTGAAAAGAGGTATTTATGTTATTTGTGTAGAGCCTATTACGGAGCATAATCAAACTGTTCAATGTTGAATTTTCAGGGTGATCCACAGGACCCAATACGGAGGGGGTCTGTTAACCTGAAAGTCATCACTATTTCTGTAGGTAGAGGCACAGGGAGGAAAGTTATAGATGTTGTGGAGACAGAGGAATTGAGTGCTTGGGAACCAGAGTGGGGAGATGAGCTAACTAATTGGAACTGGGTAGCAGGCACACTGAATGGGACCAGCAATATCATAAAGCATCCGGTGTTGCGGAGGTAACCCTATGTGTAAATTAGTATCCCGGATATGGCTGGTCTAGGTCAATCTAAGAAGCTGAATTTTGAAGCGTGCTTTAAGCCATTAATTATATGTTTTCAGTAAACATGGGTTTGTACAGATTTTACATATGAGAATTACTTTGGTTTTTCGTGTGTAGCAAAACCTTCCGCAAAAGCCCATGCCAGTGAAAGAATTGCTATTTTACTCAGAAATAACTTCATTTGGAATCCAAAGGTACTTGTTCACCCTCAAACCTTTGCCATTGCTTAAAGCTAGCCGTGTTCAATGAGGGTGGAGGGTTGTCATCCTTTCTGCTTGTAAATTTGTATATACCCCCAGGTAAGCCTCAGGATAAGTTATTTAACTGTATGTTCTTATTTGTTCGCAACATCAGTCTTTTGGAGGAATGTCCTTTGGTTATAATCGTAGGGGACTTCAATGCTAAAGTATCAAATTCAACTTGTAAGACTTTCTGTAATACCAAAAGAAATGAGGTATGGTGTATCCCTGATGCGGTTATATCAGAAAAAGTAAGATCAGATAGGCAGAGCCTATTCTTCCTGGAAAGTCTGTGACTTTATGAATTATTTTTTTTTTGAATGGCAGATTCTCCGAAGACTCTCCTGCGTCTTATACTTTGCATTCCCACATGGACAATCTTTAATTGACTACATGGTAGTGTCCCATCACATTTTCAGTGCTTGTTCGCAGTGGAGATCTTGAGGACTGATTTAAGTGATCATAGTATTCTTTCTGTATCCATTGCTTTAGAGCTTACAGCTCTTGACTCTTGTAATTCCAAGAATGATAATGTTGTTTATAGCAAATCTAATAGGCACACTTTTTAGTCACGTAATAATATAAAGGTGTTGGGTCAATGTCTCAAAATAGCAAGCCTGGACCCACCTGACTTGTCATTATATGATCCCATCTCCTGGTATGAAAGGCAGTTGACCACAGTCCGTGCTTTTGGAAGTAAAGATAGAGGCAAAAGATCTACATCACCTACTAATACATCTTGGGCTGTAAAAAAGGTAAATCTTGAAATAAATTCCCTTGTTAGGAATCAATTTAAATTCTTTACGATGTTAAGATGGGGGAAATCAATCACCTTAAGTGTAAGAGAGCAAGACTGAAGGTGGCAGAATGTAGAAAGGAGGAGGATAGGAAGTGGATTAATCGGTGGGAAGCCGCCACCTCTAATAATCCACGTAAATATTGGGCTCTAATAGCACAATGCTAAGACTCTAGAGTCACAGCTCAAACAATCCTGATATGGGACGATGTGTGGACCCAGTATATTCATCAATTATATGCCTGTAATTCAAGTAGTAGTTTTTGCCCATTTTAAGTGTTGAAACAGCCTCTATAGAACTATATGTCCAGCCTTCTTGTAAGGAGATCAAGGGATTCATAAAAGGTGCAAAAACCTCAGGTGCCATGGGCCCTGATGAATTCCCGATAGAACTTATTAAACAAGAGATGTCTTTATGGCCGACCTTTGTATGTGAACTGTTTCAACACTATTGCCTATCTAGTGATATCCCATCTTCCTCGAAGGGGAGTATTATTGTACACCTGTGTGAAAAAGGATTGAAGACTTCCCCCGCCAGCTATAGACAAATTGCCATTCTGGTTGTGACTGGCAAATTATTTTCCAAAAGCCTTTTATTGCACCTCCAAGAAAGGGCGTTTGGTAGTAATTTTATACACGTTGAGCAGACAGGCTTTCGTGGGAACTGTGGTACCCTTGATAACATTATGGCCCTACAAACTCTAATAGAAATGTACCCTCAGTCCAGGGGCATGCCCATGAATCCCGCTTTCATTGATTCCTCTACAACATTGGAGAGGGTTGACTGGGGGACGCTGTGGAGAAATCTGTCAGCGTTAGGTATTCCTACTCACCTTTTGAGACTAATAACTGCCCTTCACTCTTCCACCTGGACTTCGGTTTTGATGGGAGGGAACCAAGGTTTGTCAAGAAGAGTGGTGATGCAGAATGGCTTAAAGCAGGGGTGCCTGCTGGTGCCATTTCTCTTCTCGCTCCATACTCATGATTTGCCTTGCAGCTTTGGTCTGGTAAAAGTGGAGCCGCATAAACTTGGTCTAATCAACGTTAGTTGTCTTCTTTACACCAACGATGTTTCTTGTTGGACTTAACTCCAATAAGACAACGCGTCAAAAACAAATTCCCTTTGGATTGTTTAAAAGCATACCATCATTAGCTCATATCACATCCATACACAAACAAACCAATATCACCAATGAGTGTCACAGAATACCAAGGCTAATATATAAATATTTTATTAGGTAAATCCTATTTTATATATAAAAAACCTTAAAAGTACATTAAAACAGCAGATCAATTGTTATCTAGTAAATCAGTGATTCACATATATAAAATAATACTCATAACATTAAAAAGAATGGGAGAATGAAGTTGACAATAAAAACATATTTTCATATAACGAGCACCAAACCAATAGTCATTTCAGGATCAACACATCATTGTGTACTGTTATTGTTTTTCCAATCAAAACCAGTTCGATTTGGTGCTTTTTAGCCTTCTAAGATGTCTTTGTGCGTTGGAAAAATATGCGGAGGAAAACATTTAAAAAATAAATACCCCGAAGACTAAAGTTATAACCTTTAGAAAGAAGGGGGTTAGAGATAGGCAAAAGGAGAGACTACTGAGCTTATTAACCAATGAAAAGCACTCATTTAAGAAGGACAGTAAAGGGAGCCAATTAGAAAGAAGGGCGGTGCTTAAAGCCCATTTTCCAGATACAGCATGTCTCGAGACAACAGTGCATGAGCTTCCTAGGCAAGACCTAGATATTTTTAGAACAGAGTAGCAAATAAATGTTTAGTAATGGTCTCAGTGTTGCCCTCTCACACCCAGTGCACGGCGGCATCCAGGTATGCAAATATTTCAAAGAAACCCTCTGTCTCCTCAACAGATAAATGAGTCGGCACTTCTCTGTGGATGAATTTGCTCCATATTTGATTTATTATGGCATAAACACACACAGTGGTAATGTGTTTAGGCAAAACTTGCCTTTCTCAAACAAGTGTCACAGCAGAACGTCATTTCTTTTATACACTTCATTTTTAAAACTGAAAACAGACTACACCAAAGAGTGAAAATGTGGAAAAGAAGAAAAAAGTACAATTGAAATAATAGTTCCATTCAGCCAAGAGTTTTGAACCATTGTCATAAAGATCATTTACCAGAAATTCAGATGTATTCATATTTTTAAAAAAAACATGTTTCCCCCAAGTAAGGCACCAATATGGAACAATCACTTACATACAATAGATAAGAAAATTATGTTTCCTTTCCTTCTTTCTCATCCATTGGCAATCTCTCGTTCTGTCACACTGATCCACTATTGTATGAAAACATAATAAATCATCATAGCCAGATTAATCTCAATGACACAAAGATCAAGTGTTTCATAATCCAAAGTTGAGCCCAAGTGGGCATTGTAAATTCATAAACCAATTTATATCCACTGATTACCAGATCAAAAAGAACTCCTGCAGATGATCCTAATGAAAAATCACATAACATCTTCCTCATGGCTCATAGTCGCATCGTTAATGTGCATGTACCAAAAATCTCAACAAAACTATTAACCCATTTGGGTGTTCAATACATTCCAAAGGAACAGAAGAGAAGATTTTATACACTGCGAATCTCATATTGATGATGGTATTTGAAAATGACAAGTATACGAATCTCTATTGGTTCTAAGCCCCTTAACTATCACTCTAAAACCAATTAAAAATCCACCGCAAGTGAAGCATTCTGATACAGGCAACATGCGTACATTACTTACAATTTCATTTCAAGTGGGTAACCAACTCTTCGCCAGTAGTCAGGCCATACCTCCCACAGGTCCCCAAATCTATGATGCATCGGTATTCTAATATTTGTAAAGTCAGTTCCCGATTGCCATTCCTAGGGTTCAACGTAACATGGTCAATACCAAAATATCATAACCCATCACTCTATTCCATGTGTTTTTCATGAAAGTGTCCGGCAACTAGTTAAGACTTTTCATTCTATATTATAGCTCTTCTATCCTCCAAGATCCTTTTTTTAACTGGAAATGTGGTACTGTCCACATACCACAAGCCACACAGGTATTCCGAAAAATGCACCACATACATTGTAGCAGCCACGGTCCATGCAGGTAACAGCGGTGGGCCGGTGGGGTCACATGGGGGGGGATTTCGAGGGATGATGCAGATTGAAACTTAATTATTTATTTAATTTTCCCTCTGCATCGTCCCTCGAAATCCCCACCGCCCCACCGCTGTTACCTGCACGGACCGCAGCTGCATTGTAGTGCATGTGATTAGTTGTAGGACCTTCCTTTTCTCCTTGGTATCTGGTATGATGAAGATGTTTCTAACACCTGAGCCCCTCAAAAGCTTCACAATTCCTGCTTCTTTTTAAGATATAAATATCAGCAACTGTATTCTTCACTTCATCACATTGCAGATAGAGGTGAACCATTCTGTCCTGCAGACTGATGCATCTCTTCTACATACCAGCCGGTTCACCACCCACTATCTCACTCAATCTCAAATCTGCTTTCAACAAACCTCAGTGTTTCCTCAGAATGCATCTAATACTGGGCACCTGAGAATGTTACTTAATTATAAACCTCACTCTGTCCGTTCTTTCACTTTGGGTACCAATAAACCCTTCCTCTTCACAGAAAGGATCTTCCTTCTGGCCTCCAGTAGAACATGTACCGGATATTCTTTCTCCCTGAATCTAGCCAAAGGTATTTCTTTCTTTCTGAAAATCACCATCATCACTACAATTGTGTCTAATCCTACTCAATTCACCATAAGGAATACTCCATTTGGTGCTGGTGGGATGGCAGCTCTAAGCATGCAATATACTATTTCCCGCTGTTGGTTTGCGGAAAAGGCTAGTGAACAATCTATCCCCCTCCACCTTCAGCCTAACATTCAAATAGGTAACAGTTGAAGTGCTAATCTGATATTGCAGCTGTAGTTGGAATTCATTGACATTCATTCTCCACATGTACTCCTTAGCCTTCTGTATACCTCCACTCCATAAGACAAAAATGTAATCGATATACCAGATATCCCAGATATCCCAGAGTCACAACATTAGGCCCCTGGTATACCTAGACAATTCCTCAACACAGACCACCTACTCCTCCCCAAGCCCATGAAAAGATTTGCAAAGCTGGGGGCGAAGTAGGTGTGCATCGCTGTTTCTGTCTACTGCCTGAACAGTAGTATATGCTGAAACATAAAGATCTTATTCATCAAACGAAAATTTAACATTCTAATCATCATTTTAATGTGTTCTAAAAAATGAATTAATTGCATGGTAAGAAAATGTTTATAAACAGTGTTGTCATCAATGATATCATTTCAAATGTGCAGTGATGTTATCAATGATGTCATAGAACATGTCATGAGTGATGTAATATGGGAGGTAATTATCAATGCATGGCGAGGGCGTAAGTTATAGTTACTTTAGGGCACGAGTTATAGTTACTTGAGATAACTATAACTGGTGAATTTCAGTGGTTTTCTAGTTTGAAACAATTCTAAATGACATTTTTACCCAACTATAATGTCCCTTTAACCTTTGTTTTTTTCAGTGAATTTCTAAGGATTTTTAAATTGCAAAGTTAAATATTATGACAATTCCTTCCTATAATGTCACTTTAAGCTTTGGTTTTTTCAGTGAACCTCTGTGCTTTTTAACATAGAGTAAGATGTTCATTGCCATGTGCAGCCTGTGGCTTAGTGCAGGGCTTGCCCTTCAGCCCGGCCCTCAACCCCTGCAGGTACCCAACCCCCGCTCCTATGGCCTTTGGCTGTGTGCAGTGTGGAGTTGGGTGCAGGGCCTGGCCTGGCCTGCAGCCTGGCCCTGTGCTAAACAGCTGCTGGTGCTCAGCCACCAGCTGGCTCCCCAATGAGCACCCACTGATTTCACTGCTCCTGCCTGGGTGAAAGCAAACTTGTGTTTCCTGCCCAGGAGAGTGTGAGCAAGGTATGCCTGCATTCTCCTGGACAGGAAACTCCAGTGTCCCAGGGGATGGAGTCCCCGGGACATTGGTTAACACTGCTTGAATCTGGCCAAGGGGATGTGGTCTCACTCCCCAAATTTTGAACAACTAGAGGATGGGGTCTCCAAGGACTCCAAAAGGCTTGGGAAAGGGGCCGTGTGGCCCATCCTCCCAAAAACAGGTATGCACCACCCCAGGCCCTGTACCACCCCAGTGATTATTTTAATACAAGGCGGGAGACTGCCATTTTTTTTTCATTGGAGCTGCAGGTCCATGTTGCCGTAAAAAACATTAGTTTTATTTTGGCCCCAGTTGACCCCATGGTGGTCCATCTGGTGCCCCCTGTAGTCCTGGGGTATCTGTACCCTCCCCCCTCTCCCTATATGTTTTTTTAAACTTTTTCCTTGGACAGGGGACTGAGTCCCCGAGTCCTAAGATGGCTGCCACCGCATTTTTCTTGACGTGGTGCCACCCAGCCAATCTGATCTTCTCTAGAAATCTGTTAGCTTCCCAGATCCTCAGTAGCATGAAATAGACAAAGTTCCAAAAATGTCTACGAACAAGCTGAGGTTGATGATACCTTTTTTTTTAACAGTTTTGTGAAGATTTGTCAAATAGCGCCAAAGTTATAATGCAAACCAAAAAATGTTTTTCCTATGGAAATATTGTCCTACCTATAACTACCCAGTGGCAGTCGCCATATATAAAATAAATGTTGAGAATGTATTTAATATATCTGTAGTAACATCTGTGACATTGTTTTCTATTTGCTTAAATCACCACTATCACCTAGTTACCTTAGGGCACAAGTTGTAACTACTTGAGATAACTCTAACTGTAACCGTTGAATTTCAGTTTTTATTTAGTTCAAATCTGAACATTTGACCTATTAATTTACTTTAACCTTTGGGTTTTTTCAGTGAATTTTTAGGGCTTTTTTAACTTAAAGTAATATTTAATTACCATATGTTAATCCAACCCCCACCACCCACAGCTGGTCATGCATAACAAGGGTTGGCCACAGGGCCTGATCTGCGGCCAGGCCATGTGGCCAATACCCTGCATGCAGCCAAGCACACACTGTACACAACCTTTGGCCATGTGCAGCGGGCATTGTCTACAGTGCATCTTTTAGGGGGAGGGGGCATGGGGCCACCCTCCACTGGCCTCTTTTGGCTTCAGGGACCCCATTCCCTCAGGGCCCGCCAATATTTTTAAGGGGGAGGGAGGTAAATGTGAAGGGGAAGGGGCACGCAGGCCCCCTTCCTGGGCCGAATTCTGTCCTGAAGCCCCACCCCGGGGCCTGGCCAACAAAGAGTGGGTGCCCTGGTGCCCACCCAGGGCACCCACCACAATTTCATTGGGGGCCACAGGGGAGGCCAAAGGCCCTCATGGCCCCAGCCGGCTCCTGCATCCAGCAGGAGTCAGCATTGCTCTCGCCCGCAGGGAGTAGCTAAAAATGCTGCTCCCAGTGGGCGGGAGCAATGTTTGGATCTATTTCTCCACCCGCATTGCTGCAAGCAAGGAAAAGGATCTACAGTCGGCTCCCAGCTAGTGGGAGCATTTTTCAAACTCCTGCCCACTGGTAGCAGACTTGGTGATTGCCCCACTTGGCAGGAGATTTGAAATTGCTCCAACACAGGTTTCTCTGCCCGCACAGGCAGGGAAACTGCTATGTCCGGGGGGTAGGCGCCCTGGGATATAGCATATCTGCCGGCCCTGGGGGATGGGGTCCCTTTTACAAATAAGGCCAGGCACTGAGGATAGAGTCCCCTCTGCATATTTGGCTGTGCCCTGGGACCAAATCAGCATGGGGAGGGTAGGTGCCTGCCCTATCCCCCTTTACAATATGGCTGAGGCCAAGGAGATGGGGTCCTCAGGGCTGAAATCAGCCTGGGGAGGGTGGCCACTTGCACCTCCCAACCCCGAAATATAAATATTTATTTTCCCTGGGACCTGACCCTCCCGGTAGTCTTTTTTAAAACAAGCGTGGAAGACTGTGCTTGTTTATTTTTTTTTAATTTTGCCATGAATTTGCGGATCCTCCGTGAATTTGTGGCAACATTTTTTAAAAAATTAAATGTTTTGCCCTACTACCAGGCCTAGGGGGTCTTGGTATTCCTACCCTGCCCCATGTATCTTTTTTTTAGTTTTTTTAGAAACTCTGGAGCAAGTCCAAGTCCTAAGATGACTGCCACCACTTCCTGGTTGAGGTGGTGGCTGCCTATCAGATCTCAGTTATAGATCTGTCGGGATAAACGGAGCCTTTGCGTCTAGATATACAATGTTTTTGAGCATTAATTGCTCACAAACCACTAAATAGATTTACACAAAAAGCACTCTTTCTGGACCAAGATCAAGCTTTCTACCAAATTTGGTGTAAATCCATTCAGCGATTTGGGCTGTAGCTGTGTCTAAAGTTCCTATGGGAAAATGAAAGGGGAAAACATTTTCCCTCTTTCTCTCAGCGCTCAATTGATGGTGTTGTAATGTTCCTAACTGATGTTAGATGACGATGGTTGCCATCTGACATCAGATAGAATGTAGTACAAGGATTCGGGGAGAGGCAGTTGTGAGGAGCCTTGCCAGGGGTTGATCACGTCTTCTCAGCCAAATAAAGTTACTTCACATATATCACTTGAAGCGTCCTCATTCTTAAAAGTGGCGAAAGAGGATGGGATCTGACAACACATATTCAAGTAAGAGGAGCTGAGGGGATTGTTTTGCTGCATGCAA
Source organism: Calotriton arnoldi (assembly GCA_963921515.1). Classification (NCBI taxonomy): domain Eukaryota; kingdom Metazoa; phylum Chordata; class Amphibia; order Caudata; family Salamandridae; genus Calotriton; species Calotriton arnoldi. Next base: position 61,372 of record CAWUFW010009996.1, read on the forward strand.
ATCAACCCCTGACTGTCACCTTGGGAAACGGAGGTGAAGGGCAAGTAAAGATTCGTCCGTGTGCAGGTAAAACCAACTGGTTTGCGTGAAACTGCAGCTACATGTGGGTTATTTTGGTGAGCTTTAATTGTTTGATAAGAAGCGCTGGGAATATCTGAACTGGTGGTTGAAGGTGTGGAGGAAGCGCATAAAGAATGTTGAAGCTTGCGCGTTCACTCGTATAGGCGTAGATTAATATGGCAGCCCCTGCTCGTGCGAAGTGAAGTAACACAGAAGAGGCGGTACGTGAGTGGCAGCAAAGACTTTAAAGGAGCTGCATGGCCAGGAGATAGCCTGGAGGTTGAACACGCCTGACTGCTAGGATTTCGGCAGTGTGTGTGTGCGGCTGAGAGACTAGCTTCTGGCTTTGAACAGGAACATAAACAAAACGTAATTCATTGTACTCACCTCATAGAAGTTCATTTTAGTAACATTGCACTGGTGTGGAGTGCTCAACTGGAATAAAGAAGAAAAAAAACATATTTTTTCCGGTCTGTCATTGGCCCAGAAGTTTAAAGGAGGCACCCATACATCAGATCTGCTGCAATTTGCTGACTTATTGGTAGATGGATGATTCTTTTTGGTGGAAGCTGATTGGTTGACAACATCGGAACCCATGTCAGAACCCTCAGAGCCATTGGGTATTCAGGACTGGTGTATAAACTAGATCTGTAACTTATCATTTGTTGGGAAAAGCAGGAAGTGACAGCAGTGACCAATTTCTTGTTTTAATTTCTTGTTTTTTTTCTTCTTCTCTCGCTTTATTGGTGTATGTTCCAATAGTATTGTGTCCACTTTTATTATTTTTGCATGAACTTTGTAACTACGCAGACCACGGCGTCTACTTTTCTTATTTTGTATTTGAGAGTAGCTTTGGGCATTTAATGTTATTATGGCATTGCAAAGCACTGTACCTCCACCACCATTTTTGAAAAATCCAGGGATACCTAGCATTGTGTGGGAGGATTGGAGGGAGTCTTTTGAGACATATTTAGAAGCTATTGGGGCCGATCTTTATGTGGCTAAAAGGAAATTGGCCATTTTGAGACACAATCAAGGGTTGGAGGGTAGAAGAATTTTGAAGACATTACCTGTGCCAGAGGGAGTTGAGGAAGAGGAGAATGAAGAGGATGAAGAGGGTGAAGGGGGTGAAGGGGATGTCTATGCTCTTGCAATTTGGGCTCTTGAGGAGAATTTTGATAGGAAAACGAGCATTGTTGTTGAAAGACATAAGTTTTCTTTCACAGGCACAGTTTCAAGGGGAATCCATAGAGCAGTATGTGTCAGCGTTAAAACATTAGCGGTGTCATGCAAGTTTAATGATTTACATGAAGAGATAATAAGAGACAAAATGATAAATAGGACTTGCAACACCAAAATTCAAGAAAAGCTTTTAGGTTTGAAAGATCCATCATTTGAGAAGGGCATATTAATTGCTCGTAGAATTTAAAACACATCTCATTATGTTAAAGAATTAAGTCAAGATGTGCATAAGAGCGAATCTAAAAACAGTGGGAAAATGGTCAATGCATTACGTAATCCAGGAAAGAATTTCAAAAGTACTTTTGTCAAGGAAAGTGAGGGGCACAAAGGATCCATCAGTCAACAATGTTATCGATGTGGGAGCTTTAGACATCTAGGAGAGTCTAATGTTTGTCCTACTTTTAGGTCCAGATGTTTCAAGTGCAAAATATTTAGACATTTTTCTAGAATGTGTAAAGATGGGAAGATTCTTAATAAACCCAGTCTGAGTCTAGTTGAGGATCAATGTACACAGGACGTGCAGTCAGATTCTGATACAGACGAGGATGTAGAAGTGTTGGTGGTCGGTGATGTGGGCAATAAGATTAAGTGTGGTGATTCCAAAGTAAAACCATATCTGCCACCAAAGTGTGAAGTAGAAATGAATGGTGTTCAGATACGCATGTGGGCTGACTCGTGTTCTCTGTACACGTTGATTAACAAAACAATGAGGAAATGTATTGGGGGACCTACATTGATTCCTTCTGATGTTGAACCAGAAGGGTATTGTGGAATTAAGTTACCAATGTTGGGGTACTTTTGTACTGATTTAAGGTACAAGGGAAGGTGCTCCAGTTGTAGGGTATACGTTGTTAAGAATGGCAAAACACTATTGGCACAGAGAGAACAAAAGTCTCTGGGGATGGTGCTGAAGTCTAATCACCCTGACCAGGTTTTGTTGACGGCACAAAGGGGAGAGGAAAAATGGAGTGTGCAGTCTCCCAGTCTGTTCAGTGAAGATCTGGGATGTTTAAAAAAAATTTGATTCTGAAACAAGTGCGTAATGTTCCTTCAGCGTTACGTAGTCAACTCGGAGTTGCATTAGAACGATGATGTAAGGCGGGGGTCATTGAGCCCATTGAAGCATCAGAATGGCTGAGTCCCATTGTTCTGGCGAGGAAAGCTAATGGCAAACTACAGATGTGTGTGGACGTAAGGGACTTGAATAGTTGCATATGGGTAAATCGCCATCCTCTTCCGCTTATAAGTGAAATGTTATTGAGTGTAAGATGGGCAAAATATTATTCTATGTTAGACCTCACCAGTGCATATCATCAGATACGTTTGCATGCAGAGTCCAAACACCTGATATCATTCATTACTCCAGAATGGACATATCAATTTGTACGCATGCCTTTTGGCTTGGCATCAGCGTCATCAGTATTCCAGAGAGTCATGCTGGGTGTACTGAAGGGGCTATCAAAAGTATTGTGTTTTCAAGACAACATATTGGTTTGGGGAGAAAACAAAGAAGAGAAGGATGCGATGTTGAAGGATGTTTTGTTGAGACTGGAGAAAGCAGGCTTGACAATTGCTTTGGAAAAGTGCAAGTTTGAGGCGAATTAAGTCGATTATCTTGGGCATACCCTGACATGTGATGGAATTAAACCAAAATTGAAACTGGTGGAGGCTATAGAAAAAGCGCCTCTTCTACAAGATAAGGAACAATTGAGATCATTGTTAGGACTAGCAGACTTTTATGCTAAATTTGTCAGGAATTTTGCAGAGAAAGTGTATGGGCTACGACTGTTGTTGAAGAAAGGGGAGCAGTATATCTGGAGTGATGTGTGCCAGACAGCATTCATAGACATTAGGAAATCCACCAGTGAGGCTTTGATATTGAAACCATTTAATCCCAATGATAAAACAATGGTTGTCACTGATGCCAGTGTATATGGATTGGGGCCTGTTTTGATGCAGGAAAGTAAAGGACGTGAAAGAGCGGTAGTGTTTGCATCTCGCAGCCTGAAAGGAGCAGAGCCTACCTATTCCACCATTGAGAAAGAATCTCTGGCGTGTTGGTGGGGTGTACAGCATTTCCGAACGTATGTTTGGGGAAGCCAATTAGAATTACGAACTGATCATAAACCATTGATAGATTTGTTCACTACCAAAGGTGCAGGTAGAGCCACACCTCGCATTGCCAAGTGGTTATACAGGTTGCAAGAATACTCATTCAATAAGTGCTATGTGCCTGGGAGCAAATATTTGACTGCGGACTACTTGTCAAGGCTACCATTGGATTGTAACGAGGAAGTTGAAAATGAAGAGTGGGTTATGGCAGAGGTTAATGAAACATGCAAGGGTGCTATTTGGGAGGATGAGTGGAAACAAAAACTGTTGGAAGATCAACAGTTACGTTTGGTCATGGAGTTAAGTCAGAGAAGGTCTGGTGTAAGCAAAAATGAAAGGGAGAATCCTAATGAATATGTAACTGTATGGTGTGAGCTCTCTGTGTTGAAGGGGATTGTAAGAAGGAATGACAGATTAGTAGTTCCTGAGGGATTACATTGTCGTTTGTTGGAACTTTTACATGTGGGTCATGGTGGAATTTCTGTCATGAAACAGAGGGCACATATTGATTTTTGGTGGCCAGGAATGGATGGGGGTGTCAACAGATATTTGAGAAATTGTGTACCATGTACCTGTAGTGACAAGTCTCATATTGTCATGGAATCTCCTTTCGTATCCACATCGTTTCCCAAGAGTGGTGGGAAAAACTGGCTGTTGATATTTGTGTGCCTTTTGATTATTTAGGACAGGAAAGCAGATATGCTGTGGTAATAATTGACTATTTTTCAAAGTGGCCGAAGGTGGCATTCATGAAGGGATTCAAAGGTTGTCATGTGATCTCATTTTGTGAAGAGATTTTCAGGAGAGAAGGGTGTCCAAGAATTTTAGTGTCAGATGATGGCCTGCAACTTACGTCAGCAGAATTCACTGAGTTTTTGAAAATTGAAGGGATCGAGCACCATCACACGGCTGTGTATCATCCCAGGGAAAATGGTTTAGTAGAGAGATTTAATCGTGTGCTGAGTGAAAGTGTACAGCTGGCATTGTGTGCAGGGTTGGATTGGAAAAGAGAAATAAAAAATATATTGTGGAATTACAGAACCACTCCGCATTCAGTCACTGGTGAAAAGAGTAGCTTGTACCACGGCTGTGCCTGCACGGATTAAAAGGATGACAAAGGATAAGGTGGACTTGAAGTCATTGGTAAAGAAAGTCAGTGATTACCAAGTTCGATATGTACATAGACATAATGATAGGATGTCCAAGTCACAGGTTTTTAAGAAGGGAGAATGGGTCAGAACTCTTAGGGAAAGCCATAAAAAGGGTTCTTCCAGATGGTCTTGTCCGAAAGTTGCCAATGATGTGAAAGGGATGAAGGTTCTGGTTGGTGATAAATGGTTGAATGGAAGGAAGTTGGTCAAGTGTCATGGTGTGGAATCTGAGTTGTGTGGAAAGGATAGTCAGACCAAGAATGGTATCGATTGTCATAATGAGGAACCCCAAGACAATGGTCAAACTAGGAGTGGAGGTTAGTCGACGACCAGTCAGTACACTACTAGAGATCTTCCTAGACGTACCAGGAGATCACCCAAGTATTTGATGGATTATGTCAGTACCTATTTTCTGAATTCTGGATGTATATAGTTGTGTTATGTGCTTAACATTTCTCGGACATTATTCGATTTCTCCTGTATTATTATTGTTTTGTATATTCTGTATGTCTTCGTGTTATTTAGAGTTTATCCTTCATAACACTGCTCTTTTACATTTTGTATGAAAAGGAGATATGTTGTAATGTTCCTATCTGATGTCAGATGATCATGGTTGCCATCTGACATCAGATAGAATGTAGTATGAGGGTTCGGGGAGGGTCAGTTGTGAGGAGCCTTGCCTGGGGTTGCTCACGTCTTCTCAGCCAAATAGAGGTACTTCACATATATCGCTTGAGGCATCATCATTCTTAAAAGATGGATCACCCCAAAATGTTCCAGGCACAAACTAGAAAAAAAGTAGCACTTTTTTAGAAAGTTTTGTTGATATTCGTCAAATGGCATCTAAGTTATTAGCGACACAAAAAGGCATTTCCTATCAAAACACAAGCCTAACTAGAACTACACAATGGAGACAGCCACTGGGTAAAATACATATATTTGTAAATATATAAATGAAGGTTAAAGTGATGTTATAGTGAGGTGAAAATTTCAGTTACAGCATAACATTTTGAACTAAAGAAATAAGAAACATTCACCAGTTACATTTAACTCAAGTAACTATAACTTGCACTCTAGCCATGCGCAGTGATGTCTTCAATGATGTCATTTTAGTTGTCATTAGTGATGTTATTAATGATGTCATAGGACATGTCATGAGTGTTGTAATATGTGAAATCATAAGCAGTGCATGGCGCTGGCGGCACCTCTCTAATTTGGGCAGGCAGACAAATGGCCAAACCTCAAACTGCCCTTCCTCTATCAGACTGTTGAAGATGACAGCAGTGGAGATGGAGTAATCTCCGTTGCTGACATACTTAAGTTCTGTTCATCTCTAATTGAGGGGAGTAGAACTTCAGTTTGGTGGAGAGGATACTCTGTCACAGTTGCAATTGAGTACCCACTCTGCCAAACTCTAATTCAGGCTGTCAGGCATTTAGATCATTTTTTCTTGCTTGCTCTCTTGCCCGCACACATGGTCCTTTTCTATTATTTTCATTATTTGCTAGCAGTGCTGTCGCTAAATAATTTCCTAATGCCATTTCGCTTTAGCATTATTGATGAGTTGGTTGATTCTAACTAACTTTTTACTTTCCAGTAATGATATTTGAATAAATCTACAAAATCGAGACCTGGCAAAGCATAGTTGTGTACGTTTTTCTTTAATGGTCTTGGCAGAACATTTGAATACAGGATTCTCCCTTTCCCGCAACTTGACCTTCCTAAATGTAAATTAGGTTTAAGCATCAACACAGGTTCAGCAACATCAAGGTCATCTATGTTTGATGATTCTTTGAGTGTCGTGCTGGCGGCGACCTCACTGCTGGATGTAGCGGGGCGGAGTGCTTCCGGCATAAAGCTGAGCTCACCCGGAAGGAAGCTGCTTGGTGTGCTAGCATTCTTCCTGCCGTCGGACTAGTAACTTTCATTTCCGGGTCATTGTTCTCGACGCGATTTGGTGTTTTTGGCGTTTGCATCATCAGCCTTCCTTTGATCTTCATGGCTTTCTTGGCATCTTGCAGTCTGTGCTCCTGCTTCAGCTTCTGATATTCTTGCATAGATAAACAAGGAGAAAACATGGATATTTAAAGGACCAAAGTTGACAATCATATTGGTGGCAACGCGCTCTGCGCTTGAGTGATATGTGCCTCTGCTTAAAGGATATACTTATCTGATATAGACTGCTGATTGAATTATCCGCCTTTTGATGCTTTGTGGTGGCATACCTATGGACAAATGTAAAAATATGTAAATCTTGTTTCTGCTGATTTTAAGAAATAAGGACATAGTTAATTTTTCTAAGGCGCTACAACTTTTTGTTTTTTTCATCTAATTTCTCGACTAGTATAGATATATAATTGGATATTATATCTTCGTTTCCTGATATTTACTAGTCTAATCTATGGTGCGCCTTCTGTTAATGTCCAGCACCCTAAAGTATAAGGTAGGTGCTACACTCACACAGGTATATGCAACACCTGAGATCTTTAGAACTTCTATCGCTACATAATCCTTTCACTATCTATTACTTCCTTAGATTACATTATATGTCGGTAAATGCAGTCCATCACTCCATATAAATGGAAGAGGGGAGCTACTCAGGCATTCATACACTACTATTAGTCATTAATATATGCACTATCATTGTCTACACATAACAGCAGAGTTATTGATTCCCTCTTTCTTTTCTGTTTTAATCAGGAGACGTATAGAATACATATCTGGGTCCACATTCTTCACTGCACTGACTCTGTGGGACCTGTATTTTATTTCTTCCCATCCCCTCTTCCCCCATTTCACCTAGATTGGCTTTGACTACTGTTGGGCTGTCTGGGTTGTGGGGAACGTTGAGAATGTATCTCATGGAAATGCTATCGCTCCTGCAGCAACTAAGGTGAGATCTGACATTGTGTTTGTGTTGTCTGGGGATGTGGAGCTATATGATTTTAATAAGTGTGGTGTTTCAGAATGAATGATCATGGATTTATCAAGTTCAATCAAACAAAATTCCATTTTAAAATGGTAATTTAAAAAAATGTTCAAAGGATTTTAAATATTTGCACATTATTTACTTTATTTTTCGGATGTCTTCGATAATTTTACTTGCAGTTTTTCAATAAAAAAATTAGCTGGATTTCAATCCCCAAAACTTCTTGTTTGAGGTTGATGTAAAACCTGACATGTACAATTTTTTTGAATTTTAATACCAATCAGCCATGACCCGTCCATATGGGTGAAGGGGTCATTCTCCCTCACCTACTTACGGAAAAAAAGAGTGTCTGCCAGGCTGAACAAATGTTAGCCTGACAGACACCCTTCTTGTTCACGTCAGGCAGCCAGAAGCTAGACATGCGCTAAATGCATAGGCTTCTGCCTGCTTGAGCTGAACTTTGCCAGGCTGAGGATATCACAGCCCTATGTGCGTGACCTCCTCAGCCTGCAAAAGTGCTTCGTGGCCCAGCCCCTCGTGATGAGGGGGAGTGTCTCTGATTGCCTCAGACCTGGAAGCTTCAGTTTTGAGCCCTGAAGTACCCAATGCTGAGTGTCAATCAGTGACACATAGTCACAGAGTGGTGTAGGGCCAGCAGTCTCACTGACCCTATCCCAATCTGTAACGAGAGAGAGACTGCTGCCTCCCCTCATAGGCTGACCTACGGTCAGCCAATGAGAGAAGGCAGCAGTGCCAACCTTTCTGGAACCTCCGAGGCTTCCCTCTCCGGGAAGTACAGGGCAGGTAAGTTTTATAGGGCTTATTTACAAGCCCCCTGCGCTGCCGGTGAGTCACTTATTTTGATGCACCAGGGGCACTGTGTGCTGGCCCATATTTACAAGGCCACGCAAAGCCACGCTGCATGGCTTTTCATGGCCTTGTAAATACGGCCCCTTTTCACGCTTCACTTTGTGTGAAAGGGGCATGCCATGGGTGTTGCTGTGGGTGTTCCCACGCAAAACCCATGGATTCTGCCGCATTCCCAGATTTACAATGTTTTGTAAACCTGGGAATGCATCAGAATCCTACGCCTTCCCAGGGGAGGCGTAAGGAGGCGAAACGAGGAGAAATAAATTTATTTCTCTCTGTTTTTTCATCTTTCTATGCGTGCTGCATTCTGCAGCACACATTGAAAGAGGAAAACACCATTAAACAATTGTTTTTGTGCAGGAAGATGTCCCTTCCTGCACAACAACAATCATTCCCGCAACTCAGGCACCCTTGCACCATGGTGCAAGGATGCCAGCTTTGGCGCATGCCTGCGTTGGCGCATGACAGCCAATGGTACACCAGCACAGGGGAAAGCACAAGGATGTGTTGTATTGTTGTAAATACGATACATCCTTGCACTTTTAAAATGACACAGCTCGGAGCAGAAAAATGGCTTGCAGCGCAATTTTGTTGTCAATAAGGCCCTATGTTTTTAACTGTGTAAATGTATTATTTGCTGTGAATAAGTGTTGTGAATGGGTGTGTGTGCGGGTTTGTGAATGCATGGGTGCATGTGAGTGAGTGTGTATATGTGTGTGTGTGACACGCCCACCCACCCCGCTCCCTGTTAAAATTACCGGCCGCCACTGATAATAATTTAATAAAAATATATCCCTGCTTTCCTTCTTGGAGAAGATGAGTCTAGAGATGAAGCTGCTGCCACTGCCTCAGGCTGGAGAGTAGATTTAAATTATTGTTCTAAAGGTGACACTATTTTCCGTCAGCTAGTCCTCCACGTGTTACAGCAGACTCCCTCCTCCTGTTAGATATTCCTTTGTTCTCGACCAAAGGTATTCCACCGTTCCATAATTTCCTCCAACGGCATTGATTCTAGTTTGAATTTTTCTCCAAATTTGTCTTGCTTTTGGTCTTCAGGTAATGTTAGGAATGTCTTTCCAAAAACTCAACCATTTTCTGCAACATACTCCTCAACTGAGATTTCCTGTTCCTTGTCATAACATTTTCTTTTCCTCTTCCTGGAAAAATCCTCCTGTTGCTCCTGGGTTGCTATTTTCATTTTCCTTCAGAGATATTAGGTGAAATCCGAAGGGTCTAATCCTTTCCGAGGCTCTCAATGAATGGTACTAAAACACTTCCAGGGTACGCGATGTCGTGTTTCCCCGCCACAGTGAAGTTTGCAATTTGTATGATGAATAAGTGTTTGTAATGAACACCATATTGCTTTTAGGAACTCGTTATTTAGAAACAGAATATAATGAGAAATTACTGTTTCAAAATGATTAACTTTTGTATATACTATTTTGTGATTCGTAAATTGCATTTGTTTTATTTGCTATTTTCAACTCACAAAAAAATATTTGTATACATCTGTCCTCTCCACTCCAAACCATTCCTAGCTCCTCTTCAAAGCTATGACAAGGAAGGAATTAGACTAGTTAGTGATAGGGACACTCTGGACTAGCAGGACAGCCCTGCAGTCCATCACAGCAGCATCATATACAGAGACGGAAACAATGAAGAAAGAAGGTTTAAGTACCAGAGGACAAGAGAAAAACAACTTCACTCGGAGCCCCATTGTTGTGTGCCTCAGTTCTCCATACAGAACCACCATTAGGTGGGAATAATTAGATGTATTCAAGCTCCGCTCAAACAGAAAACAGGTCTGCTCAGCTCCACTGCATCAGCAACTCTCAACACAGAATGCTGGACAGTAGAACCTTGCCCATGTCATGCCTACCCTGGCATTCCATGTCACCTGCCACATCACGTATGCACATTAAGGGGGGTATTCACAAGGAGCTATCGCCGAATTAACGGCACTTTATCGCAGCCAAAGTCGTGATAAATTTACCCCACCATTCACAAGCCGGTGTTAACAGCCCACAGCACCAGTTTACCCGCGATAGCAGCCGCAAAAACACATCGCCACAGAGGACCCGCGCAAATATCGCTAATGAGATGCAGAGTGGGCGTTCCCGTGCCAAAAGGCGCGACAACATCACACCTCAACATTCACAACGACCAGCCACATCGGCGCTAAAAACACAAAACAGGCGATAAGGCGCGTTAGCACTAGGAAATCTACACCTGCTCTGACCTGGTGTGAAGTCGGACGGCAGCCAGCACCACAAAAGGGAGCACAGCCCAGGGCCACAACCCAAGGGCAACAGATGCCATGGAGCCACTCATCATGCGGCCCGGACACCCAAGAGGGCCACAACACCCACCGCCACCACCCCAGGACCCCAACCCACACCCGGAACACCCCCCCCACGGACCACCACAGACGCTGCGCAGACAAAGACAGCGGACCCCCAGGAAGCTTACCAGCCTCACAGACCCAACATCTGACAATGACACCGTCCACTACAGGCTGAAAGTGATAAACATCCTACGCATCCTGACCATCATCGCCTAACAGGCCTATGGAACCAACACAGCGGACAACCAACATCCCACCCCACACAAAGCTGCTGGCATGGCTGCACCTGTTGGCCCCTGGTACCCCCCAACCAACACCCACCAGAGTCGGAGGAGTCTCACAGCCAGCCACATCCAAGTACCCCACACCTGTCCTGGACATCACCATCACCCTGGCACCCCAGTCCCCATACGTACAACACAATGCGCAGGATCCGCTGGAGACCAAGCAAGGACCGTACGCCCAAGCAGGATGCACGCACGTGTTGGGGGCAAAACACAGCACACATGTACTACCTGTGCCCCCTGGTGACACAGCACCCAATCACCGCAACAGGAAGCACACGTCTCACATCAATGTGCAGGCAATAACAGAACACCGTGGAACCCCCAACAATGTCGCCTTCAAATACACAGCCAGTGTGCATGACACCTTCATCCTCCGACAGTCCATCATCAACCAGCGTTCCCAGGATGGCAACAAGGGAAATGCACAGCCCCTTGGCAATATGCAAATGAACACCCCACACACCTCAACTCCACAACCATACAGCTCACAACTCCGGCAATGCACACGTCACAAAATCACATACAACAGGCACAACAACATGCCCACCCACCAAACACGACAGAACAACTTACAATGTTCACATGGGCAAGCCCTGAACATGAGCCAGCAATGGCATGGCACCACAGCCACATAATAGCCGAATGTGTGGAGAGGTGGCAACCAGGCATGTGTGAAGGATGCAGTAGAACCATGATTGGGAAAGTACACAATGCCATGGGTGGCAGAGATGTGCTGGACACACCGCAGTATGCAGAACACACCCCTATCCATGGCGACATACACCGCTGGTGCATGGAGTGTAGTGGACAGTGGACGCAACCATGTCACCCCAGCCAGTGGGGGACCTTGCAGAAATGTTGCCTGTTACACCCCCCCTAAGCTTCACCGGAGTGGGATGGCCCGGCGTACGCCACGCCAGCGTAGGGGTGTGAATAAAAAGCACATAGGCCTGGGCATGGTCCTCTTCCGGAAAGACCCACGTCTCTGCCAGGGCGGCGCCTCCCACCCCGCCACGAGGCCGACGCCGTCCCCGTGAGCGGACTTGCCAGCATTGCTGTGCGCCCGCCGGACCCCGGCACGCTGGACCATGAACCCGTCAGGCCCGCCCCTGCGCAGCCAGGCCACACTGATCACCCACCGACACCGGCGTGTGTCAAGGAGGGCCCACCACGTGCCTGCGCAAGCTCCAAGCCCGAGTTCCGCGACATTGGCAGCCACCTCAGACCATCACGGCCTCCACGACACAGGCCCGCTTTATTCCTTTCTCGTTGACGTACTCCACTGCCGCCTTAGGCCTACTCTTTGGACCAGTAGGTCCCATATGTGAAACTGTGTCCTGAGTCATGAATGGCAGTGACCCCAAATCCGGGGCAGCGGCCACAGCACCAGACCCCCCCGATCAGTGAGGCATAGTTCCATATGGGCATCTTGCGACACGTGGTGCCACTAACCCTGTTCAATGCCAGCCGGCTACACGTGGTGCCACTAACCCTGTTCAACGCCAGCCGGCTACACGTGGTGCCACTAACCCTGTCCAACGCCAGCCGGCGACACGTGGTGCCACTAACCCTGTTCAACGCCAGTCGGCGACACGTGGTGCCACTAACCCTGTTCAACGCCAGTCGGCTACACGTGGTGCCACTAACCCTGTTCAACGCCAGCTGGCTACACGTGGTGCCACTAACCCTGTTCAACGCCAGCCGGCTACACGTGGTGCCACTGAACCTGAACTACGCAGGCCGGTGGGACCATCCAACCTATGCCGGCGACACTCGGTGAATGGGCCGTGCTTACCGCTGCCTCAGGCCTACACCACGGTCAGGTAGGTCACACATTTGGAACTGAGTCTTGATTACACCATGGCAGTGAACATTATTGAAGGCAGAGAACAATTCACTATACACCCTTCGATGTGGTGGCAACAAGTCTGTGCATGGCATCACAACCACACAGGTCTGTGGGCCTACGCGGACTACTGCCCTCGGCCTACGCTGCGCACGAGTGGGATCACAGATTTGGAACTGAACATCGGTAATTCAAAAGGCAGAATACATTTCATCGCACGCACGGAGAGGCGTAAGAGGATGACGCATTGCAGTCCGGAGGGAACAGGATCATCGTTACGGAGGTGAATGAACACTACCGACAACTGCCACTGTGTCACTAACTCTGTGCCTCACGAGCCAACGACAAGTGGCTGTGGGCCACTGCTGACCGCTGCCTCCGGCCTGCACTGCGGTCCAGTAGGTCCCATGTGTGAAACTGTGCCCTGAGTCATGAATGACAGTGACCAGATTTCTACTGCTGGGGTGATATCACTAAACTCCCTGCTATCAGTGAAGCAAACGAATGCATCACAAGCACACGACACGTGTCTGTGGGCCCATGCTGACCGCTGCCTCCAGCCTACACTGCGGTCCAGTAGGTCACAGAGTCTTGATTTGGCAATGTTGGAGTTCACATCTGTGTACCGGCATCATCGCAGATTGCATCCCCTCACAGCACCTGTGCCACTAAGTGTGTTCCCCGACATTCATGGACACTCACTGGTCGCACATTGGTGGCGTTTGAGTCTATGGACTAGGGGCTAGATTTCATCCTCATGTAGCTGATACCGAATTGTTGGTGAAAACGATGGTTGCGCTTTCCACTCCTCCATTTGCTGCTTCCAGATAACATCAGACCTTCCGCATCATGCCCTGGAGGACACCTTCCACTGTCCCCCAAAACCCTCCGCAACATACACCTCGGACATTGATGGGGACCCGCTCAGGTCGCATGGCCCATCTGACTGCACCGCAAGTCACCGTCCCATGGCTGGGTGCCTGTGCCAGCTGCAGTGCATCCGGGGCCACTAACTCTGTGCTGCTCAGGCCTGGGACCCCTTCTTCTGAGACATTGAATGGCCTCTGTAGCGATGGTCTTGGGGTCATCAACGCCATGTGTCTGTGGCCCTGCGCTGTCCGCATCCTCCGGCCTCAACTGCGGGCCACCAGGGCCCACACATAGCATCGAGTCTTGACCGGCCCGGACGTCGCATCACCGCAGGAGGCACACGCCACCACCGCAAGGACCACCTCCAACCGCCATCTGCCAGAGTCGAAACGGTGGTCCTGACAGACCTACGGAGTTGCTCAGACCTGTCGTGGATGCCATCATCGGCCTGATACCCTGCTCAGCACTCCAGGTACCAGTGACTCAGTGCGTCGCAAGCCATTGTCCGTTACTGATTGAGTTTTGTGCTGTTGTGAGGTTGCGCAGCAATGTCACCTCATGCAATGGGGAAGACCTGGGAACATGAGGAGGAGGATGTGTCAAGTGTGCGGACGGGAGAAGGCACAGACAATGGGAGGGCAGGAGGCAACAGCCCCAAGGCAGGAATGCAGACTGGTGGTGGTAGTCAAGCTACACACCCGGATCTAATACTGGGTATTGCGCTGTGGACTGCGGATGCAACTGTCACCTCAGGCAGTGTGGGAGGCCTGGGACGTTGATGAGGAAGTTGATGCAGGTGTAACACACCCCACTGCATCTGCATCAGGACTAACCCGAAGGGACACAATCCTAGCAATTTCTTAGCATGAGCACGCTCTTCTCTAGTGCCCCTACCTCAGTGCACTGCAACTCACGGAACCTCCTGACTGAATATTGGGTGACCTCTGTCCTTACTCCGGATCCCTCCATGTTGGTCTGCAGTTGACTCTGTTATGCTGGTGTTTTCTGTTTCCATTACACTAGTGTCCACTGTTCAGGTTGTTGCCAGCACCAAGCACTCCGTGCGGGCTGGCTTATACTCACCCCACACACATCCAGCACAGGCGTCACTGTACATGTGGCCCTGCCAATAAAGGGGCCGGGCGCACGTGCCCATAGCCAGTTCAACATGATATGTGTCCCTGTGGTCTTGTTGTATGCATGGGGGCCCTGGGCCCTACGACATCACATTGTGCTGTGTACAGCGGATGCAGACATGTCACCGCAGGCAGCGAGCTAGAACCTGGACATGTAGCTTTGTCGTCACCCACTCAATTCGTAAGGGGAGTGGACTGTGCCGTCGTACGCAGAGCCAACGTGGGTGTGTGACTGATATGTGCGTGCCCCTGGGCGTGGTTCTGTACTGGGTATGTGCATCTGCATGTATCTCTATGGAAGTGTGGGTCTCCTTTGTGGGGTGTAGGTGGTCCCTGGAAGGTATTGGACACCCACGTATGTGTTCTAGTTCGCATTCCATGGGTTAGGCAACACCCTCACCTATTGGGCCACCTCCTTTTGGTGTTCTGACACCTGGCATTGGGGTGCCATCTGTGGGTCGGTGAAGTGTTGTGAGGCACCCGTGATTGCGGGTGCTTCATGCTGTGTGGTCTGTTGCAGGGGCTGGGTTCTCCTCTGTGTAGCTTGTCTGCCCTGGCCCTGGTGGTGGGTTGTGTGGGATGTCCATGGGCTGTTGTAGGGCGTGGGTGTCGGGGGTGTGGTGTTCGTCTCGGGCATCACTGATGGGTTGTCTGTTCTGACCTGCTGGAGGTGTTGTTTGTCCCTCTGCATTGTGAAGGGGAGGTGCATGTTGGCATTGTGTTGGCGCCTTGTTCTTGTCGACATGCAGACTGTGTGACAATGTACATTGTGACTGTTTGGGCGGTGGTGGCTATTTGAGTTGGGACAGTGTACATTTGGCCTGCATGGCTGATGTGGGGTTGTAGGGGTAGATATGCATGTCACAGTTCCCTGCTCTGTCCAATGTGATTGTTCTGTTTCTGCGCCTGGGCGGACCCAGTTGTGTCCCCTGTTCTGCAGTGTGGGTGTTGCACTTTGTGCCACATTGTCATGGTATGTGCTGTGATTGCTATGTGTGTGTGCTGCAGTGTGCCACGGAGATGGGGGACATGTCCCTGGGTAATTGTGGGTGTGCAGTGTGCTACACCTCATTGTGCATGTGTGGCATTGTGCCCATCACCCCCATCCCCCCAGTCCCTGTTGGATCCTCACCCTGTTGATGTTGTGTCAGGTCCTCTCGAGCTGTGTCCGTACTCCCTACTCCTTGCACCGTCTCCACACTGATGACTGTGGCCTGGGTTTCCTCCAGCTCCTCCTGTGGCGCTGGACTGCCACCTCCTGTCGCTGTTGCTGCCTTCCTGTTGGCAGCGGGTTTGTACCTGGTTTAGGTTGTCACGTCCTGCCGGCGCCTCTTGGCCTCCTGGATTGGCCTCCTGGGCACTCCGACTGCATTCCAGGTGGTCTGCTTGTGGGTCAGTTGCTGGTAGTGTTCTGTCACCTCCGTGGCGCTGGTCTTGTTTTCCTGCGGTCTGCACCCCGTCTTCCTCTCTCTTTTCTCCTTGGCCTTCCCGGACCCAGTTGTTCCTTGCTGGTGGTCTGTGGGGGTTGTGGGCTTCGCGTTGGCCTCTGCGCTGGGTCAGGGTGCATCCATGTTGCTACGTGCTTTGGCTTGTTTCTGGTGTGTTGTTTCTGTGGTTTTTATGGTGCACTTTCCCGCCAGACGCGTGGGATTTGCAGGCCTGAGGCAGCTTTTCACTACTTTTTGTACCGCGATTGGCCTCATCGCATGATTTCTCGTGTTCGAGTTTCGCATTTTTTCGGCGTGGCGTTGATTTTCACGCTGACATTTGACGCGTTATCTGGTGACTATCGCATGCTACCACCTTGTTGTGAATTCCATGTTGACACGGGGTTATTTTCCCGCGATAGGCTGCGTTATTGAAAATTGCGTTACGCTACTCTTGCTGTAGTTATCACACGTTCTTGTGAATATACCCCTAAGTGTACAACCATAACACCCATCCCATGAAAAAACAGCAGACGAAAATATCCCACACCCACTGGACCAGTGTACCAAGCATATATATGTGCCCGGGACAGAACCCTAGCAGAGGAGATCCCTAAATGGTGGTTTGGGTGATTGGGGTGACATAGGTGACATAAAAAAGACAGGGCTAAATCCAGAGATTTGTGCTGGACCACATTTTATCCTTGAATGAGTAACAGACAAAGGTGATGCTCATTCACTCTTTCAGTAACATCTCTTGTCGAGGTTCACATTCTCGTGTCTAAGAGTCTGAAAAACCTGGATTTTTCAATCAACCATATCCTCAACTCATTTATGAGCATTTCAAAAGTTGTTAATTTGTGTGACTTCTGCTATTGGCCAAGAGCACCTTTCCATTTGTTTAACTTGCATGAGCATTTGGCCCTTACTAGGGTGACAGTTCAATTTAGGATTGATTATTATAACTTTCTTCATGTAGGCTCCACATATGCAATCGCCTAGTCTGCATCAGGTGTTGCTTTGAATCATGTGGGTGAGCTGCAAGCTTTGTTCTCTGGATCACATTGGGTGCCTTGAATGAAATCGGGATTTGTTCGTCTCAGACAGCTATTAAGTGGAAAGTTTTTAAGGCATTTGGGGGGATATTCTCAAGAACGTGTGATAAATATCGCAAAATTAGCTTAACGCAACTTTGCACATCGCAGTCTATCGCGGGAAAATAACGCTGT
Source organism: Calotriton arnoldi (assembly GCA_963921515.1). NCBI lineage: Eukaryota > Metazoa > Chordata > Amphibia > Caudata > Salamandridae > Calotriton > Calotriton arnoldi. The sequence continues at coordinate 78,875 of CAWUFW010009996.1, forward strand.
GTTAACGTTGTATTCTCAACATGGCGGTACCATGCGATAGTCTCACGCTAACGCATCAAATGACCGCGATAAAATTACCGTGACGGCAAAAAAACGCGAAACACGAGCGCGAAAAAAGTTGCGATGTGGCCAACCGCGATAAAAAAATCTGCGATAACCAGCGACAGGCCTGCAATTCCCACGCGTCATGCGGGAAAATGCACTATAAAAGCACCGAAAAACACAAACAAAATAATTCAAACTGCGTAGCACCATGGAGGAAGCTGGAGCAAGTACAGAGGACGCCCAGAACCCCACAAGCCCCCAGGAGGACCAGCCTGGGACCTCGGGGTCACGGAAGGGCAAGAAGAAGAAGACGAGAAAGACGAGGTTCAGTCCGCAGGAAAACAGGATCATCATCACGGAGGTGATAGAACACCACCAATAACTATTCGTCACCTCCAACGTGTCATTGACAAATAAAAATGCAATATGGCAGTCCATCCTGGACAAGGTGAATGCAGTCGGAGTGAGGGAGAGGACAATTGGAGAGGTCAAGAGGCGCTGGAATGATGTGAAGCGCAAAACCAAGAAGAAACTCGCTGACAACCATCAGTCAGCAATGCAGACTGGAGTTGGCAGTCCAGCGGAACACCAGGAGCTGGATGAGATGGAGGAAATGGTGGCCACAGTCAGTGGGGAGACGGTGGCAGGAGTTGGGGGTCCGGACACTGCTCGACATGACCTGACACAACAGCACCAGGGTGAGTACCGAACATAGACTGGGGGGACGGGGGAGATGGGCGCAATGGCACACATGCACAATTAAGTAAAGCACACTGCACACCCACAATGACTCTGGATCATGTCCCTGATCCCCTTGGCACACTGCAGCACACATACAAACAGCAAGTAGGCCCCCGTCCACCATGGGCACAAAGGGGCCGCTCCCCACACAGCACCAATCTCACAACCAACCGATGCACACGTGTCAAAACCAGTAAAGCTGTGTGTCTGTGAGCCACACTGACAATTCAAGTGACACTGCATGACGAACAGCATGGCTGCAGTCCAATTATCATGACATGGTGCACGCCACGACACTGAGGTGGCTGAGTGTGGAACACATCCGTAAAGGAACACATCCACGTGCACAAACAACCCCTGACCCGATGGCGTTCTAGTTGACTTGTTTAAATCCAACATTTCTTTATGGGGGCCCATACTAACCCAAGTCATTAATGCCAGTGTCAAGACAACCCTCCCTAAGACTTGGGTGGAATCAATTATTATTCCAATCTTTAAAAAGGGGGACCGGCATGATCCGGGATGTTACAGACCAATCTCCCTGTTGGACTCCCTGGTCAAAGTGGCAGGGCGGGTTATTCTGGAGCGCCTACAAGACAGGGCAGAGGATACTCAGATCTTATCCGACTTACAGTACGGTTTCCGTGCCGGGCTTGGTACAATAGAACAAAGCCTAAATTTAGCCATCTTGGTAGGCAAATATATAAGAGCAAAAAAAGGTAATCTGTTCCTGGCATTCGTGGACCTCACCGCGGCCTTTGATTCTGTAGGACACAATAGGCTGTGGGAGGTCCTCGAAGAAGTTGGGGTTAACCCCCATATTATTGCTTTCTTAAGACGCTTGTATAGTGGTGCTACTGCAAGCGTGCGGTATGGCCGGGGGGGGAGTGTACAAAGGCTTTTCCCATCAGGAGAGGGGTCAGACAAGGTTGTGTGCTGGCCCCCTTCCTTTTTAACCTTTATATTAATGGACTAGGGGAAACGCTACTCTAGAAGTGCAAAGATCTTCCCCAAGCTGGAGGTCGACCGATTCCCGCACTTCTTTATGCGGACGATGCTGTGCTAATGGCACGCACTCAAAACGGCCTTCAGAGGGTTTTGGAGAGCTTTAATGACTTTATGAAGGATCTTGGTCTTAACATAAATATCTCCAAGACCTTCGTCTTGAGATGCGGGCAAGGGACACAGAGGACACGTGAAATGTTTGTTGATGGGAAGAAGTTAGCCGCAACTAGAAATTTTTCCTACCTAGGCATTTTATGTAATCAGCAGGACTCATGGGCTCAAACTATCTCCGCCAAAAACCTGGCATTTATTAGATCAACAACAGCCCTAGCAACCTTCACTAAAAAGCTAGGTAGGAAACCACCCTTGAACTTGTGCAGATCTTTAAGGCCAAGTGTATAACCATGGCGACTTATGGGGCAGGGGTGTGGGGTTTTGTAAACACTCTTCCCTTACAAACCGTAGAAAATGCTTTTTTGAGGTATATTCGCTCAGTACCTCCTAGTACCTCCTCTTATGTCTGCCATGAGGAACTGGGCCTTCCCTACATTGCCGATCTCATTAAACTAGAACCTATACTCCTGTGACACAGGATTTGGTGTAAAGACCAGACAAAGTTAAATAGGGAGATCCTGCAAGACAGCTTAAGGCTGGAAGGGGCTTTTAAGATTCCTTGGATTAGATTCGTTCGTGATTTCATGAACAATCTGGGTCATCCGGAATATTTTTCAAAACCAAGTTCTATGTTGGCGATACCCAGAAAGATTTTAAAGAAAGAGGGCCTTCAATTACTGGATTCTATCAGAATGGCAGGGGAAATTTCCAAAATAAGTGTGAGGCAACACCAGCTGTTGCGCACTACCCCAGGGATGGAGCCTTACCTAACTTTTGTACCCGGGGCCTTCGATAGATTCCTTTTAACAAGACTTAGACTGGGTAATGTCCATAGATTAGTGTAATTTCCAAAATTGAATGACTGGTCCCATGTGTTACCACTGTGTCCCTGTGATAAAAGCTCTGAACAATCCACTATACATTTAGTTCTGTTTTGTAAATTTTATATTGAGCCAAGGAAAGTTTGGATAATTCCACTTTTATTAAACCGAGGGTTGAGGCAGTGTCGCCCAGCCTTTATTTTACTACAGCTACTGGAAGACGAGCACACAGCATGGAGATTAGCTATGTTTTTGAAGAAGGTGCTTCAACAGAGAAAACGCTGTGTAACTGATGAGTTGCAATTTGGGCACCCTCTTTCTGCGGGCATGTGCTCTTGTCTCAGAAAATTTGCTGTAAATATTTTTATATCGTATAACTTGTGATGTGGCTATTGCTTTTTTAATATTTGTAATATAATATGAAATGTTTATTATTCTTTTATGTGCTTTTATGTCTGTTCTTAAAGCAGCCGAATAAAGCTTTCCTTGAACTTGACCCCTGACGTCAACAACACATCTGTGGATAAACCATGCCCAAGAGTCCAAAATCCGAACTAGAGCCAAAATTAGCCAAGTCTGCAACATCTCAGCACTGTAGAAGCACAGAAGTCAAAGGCACACCGCCTAAAAGGAATAAGGGGCAGCAAAATCACAGCTGCAGGGGCGACTCTCCCACAATGCAGCACACACACATAGCAATAACAGCACATCATCATTGACGACAATGTGGTACAAAGTGAAACACTCTCACTACAGAACAGAGGACACACGGGTTCCGCTTGTGCGTAGAAACTGGCCAATCACATCTGGCATAGCAGGAAACTGTGAGATGATAATGTATGTGTACAACCTCACATCTGTGATGTAGTTCAAATGTCCACTATCCCGCATCAAATAGTCAGCTCCTCCCAAACAGTCACAATGTACATTGTCATGCAGTCTGTATGTAAACTTGAACAATGTGTCAACATACATGTCACCACAATGTTAAAATGCATCTCCCCTTCACATTGTAGAGGGACAATCAACACCATCAACTCATCAGTGATGATGAAGAGGACCTCCACACCTTCCACACCGACGCCCTACAACAGCTCATGGACAGCTACGGCAACCCACCTCCAGGAGCAGGGCAGCCCAGCTGCATCGAGGAGACCCCACCCCCTGCACAGACCACACAGCAGGAAGCACCCACCACCACGGCTGGCTCCCAGCACCTCACCGAAGAACACATCGCATTCCAAGGCCATGTGTTAGACTGCCAAAAGGAGGTGGCTGAACAGGTGCGGGTGGGGTTCGACCTCATGGCAGCCAAACTAGATGACATACGTGGGTGTCTAAGTCCCATCAGGGACCACTTACACTCCCTAACGGACACCCACAGTTCGCTCCATGATGTCCAACAATCCATGCCCGACATCGCTGGAGTCATGACTCTTAGAGGAGAACAACTGTCTAGTCAGAGTGGCCTCAGCGATGTCAGCCGAAAGTTGGCACAGATGCTGAGGATAATGGAGAACATGGAGCGGATGCATGCGGAAAGAATGGCTGCCACGGATGCACACCAGCGAAAAGTTGTTGGGATCTTCCATGCCCTGCAGATCCTCATCATCGCATTGCTGCCACTAAGGCAGTCGCTGATGAATGCTGCTGGTACTTCTACACACACATCTCCGGCCCCTGATGTGTCAGTGGCATACAGTGCTGCAGATCAAACATCAGCACCCACATGTCAGACAGATGACATAGAGGACGAAGATGCGGGTGATTCCACCTTTGTAGTAAGAAGGAGCCAGTAGCATTCTTCTCTGCCATATGCCCTGTTTCAGCTTGGTTCTGCCCTCTGCATCATGCCCTGTAACAACACCTCCCACTGTCCCCCGAAACACTCTGCGACACTCACCTTGGACCTCGACATGGACTGCCATATTTTGTTTGCTTACCAAGGACACAGCAATCAGACTGCGGACTGTACTCTTCCTCTTCCGATGTACTTGTCAATCCCTAAATGACTCTGGCTGGCCCTCCACTGGGCTACAATGTAATGTGGGGTTTGCATGGCCATGTACTGCTCCAGCTCCGACACTCCACCGAATGTGAATAAATCATTCAAATTCACACAGATGTGTCATGTCCATAATCGATCAAGTATGAAAGTATGGATGAACGTAAGGACATTGATTGCCCAAAAAGGTACACCCTGGGAAATGAAAGCAATGCGCATGTTTGACCGTGACACACATAGGAAGTGAGATGACTGGGAATGTGTGCACTAGCTGTGGCCTCATTGCTCTGAAACAACAATCGCGCAATTCCTCAACTTTGCCCCACGCAATGTTAGAAATAGGGCTGGGTAGGAAATGTCAAAGTCGTTGGCAGGCCTAAAGTAGTGTCCACCATCACATTTGACAACAGAACATCTCTTCGCATACCTACTCACACTCAACTGGGTGGACACAGCCTGTAGTGATGGATCACATTGATCCACATGGCAAGAATATGGACCCATACTGACATTGCTGAAGACACGTAAGAGCACAGGTCTATCGGCAACTATCCCAACCACTATGTCTGGCTCACAGAGGTGGAGCTGGCAATAGGGACTCACCCCTAAGTGAAATGCGTCAGTCAGTCCCTCCCTGTGTACGGACAATGCTCATTGAGGCACACGATTTGTCATTCCAATCAACACTCATCACAGTTCAACACTAGTGAAGTTGCGTAGACTTTATTGCTATGTGCGTGTCAGTACGGGCAAGACAAGGGTCACAACATGCAGACCAATGCATCAGACACTAACAGGCAGCATTCGGTCACGGTACAGTTCCACGTGACAGGCGTTGTGCATGCACCCGGGATGTTCTGCCATTGCGTTGGTGGCTCTCGTAGAACCGGCACTCTTCTGACCTGTGGCAGTTGTGTGGATGATATACCACAGCTCGGAGCAATGAGTTGTATGTGTGTGCAACGTTTGGACGTATGGGTTGTTGTGTACGTAAGTGTCAAGGGCATTCCATGCAAGAGTACCTCGAGCAAGGACTTCTGTGTGTGGGGTGTGGATACGTTGGTCTTTCATTAGCGCTGTGCGTAGTGTGGGAGTCGTCATCATCTGCTATGGTATCTCTCTCAGGGGGTGCCTGCCGCATGCAAGACCAAGGTCGGAGGTGCAGATGTCCTTCCACCTTATGTGTTGAGACAAAGGAGCTTTCATCCCTAATGTTAGTCTGACTACTGCTTGCATTCTGGAAATGTTATGTGGCTTTCGCGCTGCAATTGAGGCTAGGCCTTAGGCTTATGGTGCACCAATAGCGATACACACACAACAGTTGGCATGCATGAGCCAAGAGCCCGAGCGGCCTTGCGCTCCTTGTACAATCCCTTTGTGCGCGGCCGCCCTCCGTGTGCATGCAACATTGTCGATTGCGGGCCATGTGGCGCAGACACTGCAACAGAGACACACGCATCAGTAGGTTTCCTGTCCAGCCCAGAAATGAACCACGCCCAGAGCCCAGGGATAATTATTTGCACCCCTACGCTGGCCTGGCGTACGCCGACCCAGCCCACTCGGCTTACGTATAAAGGGGGGGACGACGACGCTACGTGTCCCAGTTCTTCCCCACTGCCGGAGGTGACATGGCTGTGTCCGCCTGACATATCACGAGACTCAATCAGAAAGGGTCCATGACTTGCGTTGCACAGAGTTGGTGGCACCGAAAACACTGTGGCCGGCACGGGCCTACCGCCATGGGACGGTGACTTTCGGTGCACTGAGGTAGGGGCACCTTAGGTGCTGAGCGGGTGTGCAGCCTGCGATGATGCGCCGTCCTGGCGGTCCGGACTGGTAAGGGTTTGTGTGAGCCCTGCTGGACCGCAGTGTAGGCCTGAGCCAGCGGGCAGCGCGGGCCTACCGCCACGTGGCGTTGCCTCGCGGTTCACAGAGTTAGTGGCACCTATAGAGCTGAGCGGGTGTGCAGCCTGCGATGATGCCGTGTGCACTGATATGATCTCTGCCATTGCGAAATCAAGACCCAGAATCACGTGTGTGACCTGGTGGCCCACGGGGCGCGGCTGCATGGTGTGGAGGTTGCCAAGGTCACGGGCCCCGGGCTTGGAGCTTGCACCGGCACGTGGTGGGCCCTCTTGGAGACACGCTGGTGGTGGAAGGTGAGCAGTGAAGTCTGGGTGCGCAGGGGCAGGCAAACACCGTTGGGCGGCGGGAGGGGCTGGGGTGCAGCAGCCTGTGTGCGCAGGGGCGGCTAAGCGATGATGGCGTGTGCACTGATATGAACTCTGCCATTCATAAATCTGGACTCTGTTTCAGATAAGGGACCTGGTGGACTGCAGTGTATACCGGCACGTGGTTGGAGAAACACCGGTGGCAGCAGGTGAGCAGTGAGGCCTGGGTCCGCCGTGTCGGCACTCTCTCTCCCTCTCCCTCTCTTCCTTTCACTGTCTCTCTCTCTTCCTTTGTTACTCTCTCTCTTCTTCTCCCTCTCTTCCTTTCACTGTCTCTCTCTCTCTTCCTCTGTTTCTCTCTCTCTCTCCTTCTCCCTCTCTCCCCCTTTCTCTCTCTTTCTCTTTCTCTTTCACTCTCTCTCTCCCTTTCTTTCTCTTTCTCTCTCTCTCTGTCCTTTGATGAGCGCATGACACACCTTCTTATCTTGAATTTTGTCTTGCAGGCTGTGTCTTACAGATTGTCCAGAGAAGACCCGCCATGACTCTTCCGAATAGTTGTTTTGAGTTAAATTTGAATTAAATAATTTGTTTAGAAATTCAAAGATGAATGAATGATTCTCCTTTTTCTGACCACACATGAATGTTAATTGTTGTACTTGTGCGACATCAGGCGAATTGTTTTGTTCATGATTTCGTAAAGTTGATGTAAAATATCTTTGTCTGGGGTAGGGCCCCGGGGGGAGATCCTGGGGGGGGGGGGGTTGGCGGTGGGTGTTGTGGCCCTCTTGGGTGTCCGGCTGCATGATCAGTAGCTCCATGGCATCTGTTGTTCTTCTGGTGTGGCTGTGGGCTGGGCTCCCATTTCTGGTGCAGGTTATCGTCCGACTTAATACCAGGAAAGAGCAGGTGTTAATTCCCTGCTGCTACCGCACCTTATCGCATGTTTTGTGATCTTATCGCCGATCTGGCTGGTCGTTGAGAATGTTGCGAAGTGGTGTTGTCGCGGGTTTTTGCACGGGAACGCCTACTCTGCATCTCATTAGCGTTAGTTGCCTGTGTCATCTGTGGCGATGTTTTTTGCGGCTGCTATCGCAGATAAACTGGCGATATCGGCTGTTAGCTCCAGCTTGTGAATAGGGCGATAAATCTATCGCCACTTTGGCTGCGATAAAGTGCCGCTAACTCGGCGATAAGTCCTTGAGAATATGCCCCTTGGAATCCTAATATCTAAATTGAGTTCATCATTCCTTATTTGCCAGATCTGGTGGCATAGCATGGGTCCATAGGTCAGAAAGAAAGCAAGAAATATGCCCTGCATGTTCCCCAATTAGGTAGTAAAAGACACCCATAACTAAGGTGCAGCGGACCCCTTCTTCACTTCTAAAGACATCTACACCCTATGCAGGGAGTTCTATAAATTTGAGAGCGAGGAAACATTGGTTCAATTATTATTTTAGGGCCTTAATAAAGCTGGTGAAATTTAAGAAGACTAATTGTTCAGCAAGGATTGCGGTAAAAAAAAAGGCTACTTACAAGACTACGCATAGCAAAATGCAATAGAACGCTAAAAAGTCCCAGGCACAGGTAGTGTGTTGATCAATGTATTTAAGGAACTGAAAGAGACCTGCATGGGTGCTAACTAGGGTTTTAAATGCCCTGTTTGGATTTGCCATGTTCTCATTGCCCTGAACAAAGGCAGTAATCATTCTGATTGTTAAATAAGAGACTTACTTAAAAAGGCACTTGTTCACTCTGACTCTAAGGTTTTCTGTAGCATACTGCTGTACCTCCTTGAGACATGGGTGTCCAAAAATCATACTGTTACATAGAGAGTCTGAGTGGCCATGCTGTATATTGATCTCTGTCTTCCTGTGGTTAAGTACATGGTCTGCAAAAGCATTTCCATGTACCTTGTATGTATAGATCTCTGCTCTGGTTTTGAAAGTGTCAATAAATCAAAATCAGTATGTAAGAGATGGGCACATAAGAATGCCTGTTTCTATCACCTTCATTTAAATCTCTGCTACTGTGAAATCCTACCACAAGGGTCATTTATTGAATATTTGCATTCCTCAGGCAAGACTACTAAATGGCGCTGTTTCATGTCAAAACATTAACTTTGAAAAATAGTTGACCAGGTAAGGAGATATTTCAGGATTATTGTATGTATGTGATACTACTTTAATGTTTTGTAAATCAATTTTTTAATACTGTTCATTTATTTCTCAAATGCAGGTTGATATTTAAGTAATAATACAATTAAATAAATAACACAAATGAAAAAATGGAAATCATAAAGATTAAAAGCCAAATGGAGAAGAAAGGTGAATCATATGATTGCACTTTATGGCAATAGTTTGTGGTGCATAGGGGCACCAATTTTAATTCACAGATGAAAGTCTCTTTGTCAAAAGCTTTTACTATAAAACACTTCAGTATTATGGCCAGAATTCCATGAAAATGGCCCCCTTATTAATGTGTTTTTATTTGGTTAAACAAATAAGCAGTACACTACACACTATCGGAGATACTAGTGCTCGAGCTGTAGAGATGCTGATTCTTTGTTTAGATTATTTCTATTCAGTATGATCTCTAGAGTCAAGAGAATTTTGATATTTTCTTAGATATGAGTTCTATTGCGAAATGTGATAAGCTATAGACAAAAAGTCAACCCATATGGGTTTTTTCTGAAGACTGGGTGATACAGAAACTTTGGGCCTGATTCACAGAACTAACTTACGTCAAAATCCTAAACTTACAACAATTTTGGTATTCACAGAATGAACTTACACATTTGGGTATTCACAGAATGAACTTACACATTTGGGTATTCACAGAATGAACTTACACATTTGGGTATTCACAGAATGAACTTACAACAATTTTGGTATTCACAGAATGAACTTACACATTTGGGTTTTCACAGAATGAATTTACAACAATTTTGGTATTCACAGAATGAACTTACAACAATTTTGGTATTCACAGAATTAACTTACTCATTTTGGTATTCACAGAAGGCACTTACTCATCAATGAGTAAGTGCCTTCTGTGAATACCAAAATGTGTAAGTTACACAAAATGTGTAAGTTACACAAAATGAGTAAGTTACACAAAATGTGTAAGTTACATAAAATGTGTAAGTTACACAAAATGTGTAAGTGTCTTCTGTGAATACCAAAATGAGTAAGTTTATTCTGTGAATACCAAAATGAGTAAGTTCATTCTGTGAATACCAAAATGGTAGTAAGTTTAGGATTTTGTCGTAAGTTAGTTCTGTGAATTGGGCCCTTTGTGTGCAGCTGCACCTAGATTGGTTTGAAAATGTATATACAAGAATTTTGATCACAGGTTTCAGATGTGGTCAGTGTTCACTGTTACTAGTTACAGTTACGGTGCATAGAAAGGTATACTGCTGCCCTGTGAATTTTCCTGTTGTTACAAAAAAGTTTCTATGGAAAGTGCCAAGCACCCTAACTGCAGAACCAAATCAAGCAAAACTATTCAGGAGTGGACTCTAGTAGATGGGACAAAAGCACTAAGGTAAGGGAGAGTGACATGGAGCGGGTAGAGATGATGCACATGAGGGAGGCAGCTTGCGAAAACATGCACTCTCATGGAGTGCTTCCACAAAACCACAAAAAGTAGCTCCTAAAATGGAATGGAAGGACACAATTACTTGGGCCATGCTCCAGGGGAAGGCCAGTGGCATCACGAAACTTGAGGGGGCACCCCTGCAAAGTACATAGATGGGCCCCCCATATTTCTAACCCTGTCAAGTGCTCTCAGCGGCTTCCCGTGCACGGTGCATAGGGGGCCCCTGGAGCTCGGGGTACACTCAGACTGCAGAGGCTGCAGGGGCTATTGTTACGCCACTGGGGAGAGCCACATACAAGTGAAGCCTGCACGTGCTGACAAACAAGAAGCAAGCAGATGTGAGTGATAATGAATCCAGCCAATGGGAAGCAATGGGTGGGCTCTAAGCCCACTGTAAGCTAACTAAGGGGCTGATTACGTTGGCGGGCGGAAGCACATCCGCGGTGCTGGCGGTGGCGGAAAATGCCCTTTTCCGCACTCCATCGGTGGTCCTTGCGTCCGCCGTATTACGATGGGCAAAGATAGCTCATTTCCCATCCACTGCGGTGTTTCGGGAACCGCCAGGAATCCCCTTCCGCAGTGGTGGCGGACGGAGCCAAAAGGGAGGGACCGCCGTGTGGAATGCGGTTACGACCGCCGGTTGTATTACGATGCCACAAACAGCCCACCACACCGCTGCGGAGAATCCGGCAAATCGAGGATGGTGGTGGCATTACTGTGGATAGCTCCATGTGTTCCTGTCCGCTGGGGAAACGGCGGTCTTTGGCTTTTCTGCAGCAAATCCGACCGCTGCGGACGGATTTTCAGCGTTTCCGCCGCTGAATCCTGGAATCCGACCGCCGCGGTAGGGGGTTTCTGGTGGTGCATCCTAATCTGGCCGGGAGGTTTTGCCGCGGTACCTGCGGGCAGAAATTTCCCGCTAGCACGGCGGTCGGAATGCTTTTCCGTCCGCCATCGTAATGAGCCCCTAAGTTCCTTGCAATCCACAGGACATGAACTGTCTCAGGTGAGACCTAAAAATCATGGAATAAATAGTAGCAATCAGGTGAAGAATGCAGTGATAAATAAAAAAAACTAAAATAATAACTTCATTGTGCCAATAGCAGTATTTTGTTATGAATACCCCTTATGCCAATAATGACATAAAATATCCCAGTACCAAACTTTTGCCTCTGGTGTTGCCCAAATGCCATGGATGACCTGTATGTCAAAAATTACCCCCAGTATTTTAGAGGCAGCATTTTATCATGGTTTGCTTCCTCTAACCTGCCCCCTTGGCCCCAATATGCCATGGCTGCTATCTCTAAGGCAAATAATTGTCTGCAATATGCTAGCACCAGCATTTTGCCATAAAGATCCCTTAATGTCAATATATTTATTTCAGGGTCTGTATTTTGTCTTATGTGCCCTCCCTTATGCCAAGAGTTACCTCTACATTCCCAGTGAAAGTATATTGTCATAGTTGCCTCAATTTTTTTATAAACAGATTTTATTTCCTTTTTCATGTTAAGTGTACAATCTCACAAATACCATTTCTCTTGACTGTTGTCCAGTGGATAACATTTATGTGTTCAGATTGACTTACATCACAACAGTATAACATGTATCCGCTCCATGAATAACCCCCAACAACTCCCCCTCCCATGTCCTAACTGCAGGTCACTATTAATGTTCTGTTGTACGTGTGTGGGGTGCCTCTTTTCTATTAGAGTGTTAACTCCCATCCCTCCTGTTGCTAACCGACCCTATTGATCCCCTCAAAGTCCTCCCGATTTATCTTATTTTACTCAGCTGGTGGCTTCTGCACTAAGTCCCGTTCCAGGTTTTGTCGTATTGGGCTCCCCTGTCGGGATTGTGCCACAGGTGTTGACTCGCCTGATTCCAATTCAGGATGTCGCATGCTCTCCACCAGGATTTCCCAGGCTCTGGCCCTTTCGATTTTGCCTATCCCCCTTCGTGCATTTTTAAGCAGGATCCTACTCTCACAGCTCGCCCATTTCTCCAGTTCCTGTTTCTATCTTGCAAGACAGGGACCACCGGGTGCTTTCCATCAGCTGGTGATTTCGTGTTAGGCCAGAATGTAGGCCAAATCCTGAAATTTGTCAGTGACCCTTGATTTAGATGTGTGGGGGAACAGGCTAAGGAGGAAATGCACCGGCATGCAAGGAACCTCCCGGTCGATTATGTTTGCTACTTCAGCCGTCCCCCCCTGGTAGTATGTAAATAAAATTGGGCACCCCCAGAACATGTGAAGTATGTCCGCTCCCAGCTCCCCACACCTTGGGCATCCCACATCTCCCCTGTGAAAGTATTGGTTGATGCGTTTTGGAGTGAGATATGCCCAGTGTAGGATGTAGAAATTAATTAATCTAAAGCGGGCCTTCCTTGTAATCTTGGAAGTCCTGTCTAGTATGCTCTCCCAATCTTTATCTTCCAAAGGGATGCCCAGGTCTATTGTCCAGTGATCCCTCAGTGCCGCCAAGGGTTGGAGGGAATCTTTACTAATCGCTCTGCAAAGGCAGGTGACTGCCTTTATAGTGCCTCCTGCCATTCCTATATAGCCACATGTGGAGTGGTGGTTGGGTTCCAGGTTGCCCGCCCCCCCAGTGCCATCGCATAGCCACGGTGATCGCTCTGTAGAGCAAGAACTGGCCTTAGGGGATGTCCCAGTCCACTCTAAATGTGTCAAACGGCAGGAGTTCCCCGTCTCGATATAGGTATTCCAATATGGTGGCCACCACCTGTATCCAGTCCTCCGGGCCCCTCCATCGTCCCCCATGCGGCAATGCTCAGATCACTATCAGTGGGAGGTCGGGTGAATAGGGTCGTTGGGTCCGTGTCTTCTGGAGGCACCTTCCCCAGCACTGCCGTATCACTTTGAATTTATTTGTGCACTCCTGTGGTGCTCCCTCAATCCTTAGGAGGGTATGTAGGAGCTCGCCTTGCTCATGGGTGAAGGGCCCTATTTCCCTGCCTGGCGTCAACCTCCCCGCTATCCATTGTGTGAGCCTCTGCAGCTGCCCTGCCAGATAATATGATTCAAAGTCAGGGACAGCTAACCCCCCCTCTTCAGTCGGTCGTTTCAGTGTCGCCAGGGCCACCCTTTGTCGGCCAGTCCCCCACTTAAAAGATGTGATGCATGAGGCTTGTTCTGTGAACTGTGCTCTTGGTATCCATACAGGTAGTGTGGTGAAAAAATACAGTAATCTTGGGAGAGCCACCATCGTTAGTAGGGTGACCCTGCCAGCCACAGATATAGGGAGGCTCCCCCAGAAAGTCATACTGTCCTTTAAGAATCTCAGCATCACTCCTATGTTCCCTTCTTGAATGTCTAATTGGGAATGATACATTTTGACTCCCAAGTATTTGAAGCAGCGAGATTCCCACACGAGGTCCCGCAATCCATCTGGTGGGACTCTGTCTACCGTCAGCGGGAAGAGGCAGGATTTCTGCCAGTTTACTCTGAGTCCTGAGAGGGCCCCAAACTCGCCATCATGTCTCTGGCCGCTCGCAGTTGCCCCCCAGATCATTCAGGAATAAGAGGAGATCATCGGCAAACAGTGCGATGAAATGCGTATGCTCTCCCAGCTGTAAGCCTCAGTATCTACCGGGCTAAGCATGCCAAGGGTTCCATGGCTAAAGTGAACAGCAGGGGGGAGAGGGGACACCCCTGTCGTGCTCCCCTCTCCACCCGATACTGCTCTGAAATTGTGCGGCCCGTTCGCACCCTAGCCAGAGGTTCAGCATACAGCAGCCGTACCCATCATTAAAACCGTGCCCCACCCACATCCGCTCCAGAACGACATACAGAAATCCCCATTCAAGGCTGTCAAAAGCTTTCTCTATGTCGATGGCAAAGACTGCTCCTTCCCTCCCATCTCACCTCTATTATAGATAACAGTCGTCTAATATTAAGGGTCTTGATTTTTCCCGGGATAAACCCTGCATGATCTGGGTGAACAAGAGTAGTCATGTAGGGGAGGTATCTCATCGCTATCAACTTACTCAATATTTTAAAGTACAGATTGAGCATAGATAAAGGCCTATAAGCCGTACAGTGTAGGGGAGATTTGCCCGGTTTAAGCAGTGGGACTACCAGTGCCTCGCGTGTAGTCTTAGGGAGGGCCCCCTCCTCTCTGGCCGCAGCATGCATCCTCACCAGTCTTGGAGCTAGCTCCTCTACGTATGTGGCATAGAACTCCATAGGGAGCCCGTCCGTTCCTGGAGTTTTGCCCCTGGCAAGCCCTTTAATGGTTGCTCTTATTTCATGCTCCCTGATATCTGCCCCCAGCAAGTCTGCATTCTCTTCAGTCAAGGTGGGGAGGGGGAGTGGAGCCAGGAAGTCCATCGTCTCTCCTCCCTCATGGGACCTCAAGCTTTTGTACAAACTTCTATAAATTTCAAGGAACCTGCCATTTATCTCTGCCTGAATATATAGGGGGTATCCCGTTTGATCAGCTATGTCCACTATGGTGTTACCTCTGCAGGCCAGGTTGGCCAGCCAGGCCAAGAGACTACCAGGCACATGCATCAAAGCTTTTTGCGATCGCAAACGGTGCGATTCGCAAAAATCAGCCGTTTGCGATCGCAAAATTAGCTTTTGCGATGCATCAAGGGTCAAGGCCCTCGCAATTTGAGAATTCGCAATTAATTGCGAGTTCTCAAATTACAATTGCATTTAAGGAATCGCGAATTGAGATTCCTTAAATGCAATGCATTAAAGTAAAAAAATTCGCGATTTCGCTAATAGGGCGCAAATTACCATGAAGTTGAACTTCATGGTAATTTGCAAAACTTTGAAAAATGCACTAAAGTGCATTTTTCAAAGTTCCATTTACACACACACATGCCCTTGGGGCATGTGTGTGTGCAAGATGTACTCATATGCAGATTTCAGGGGTGCAACAGGGTGTCCTTTTGACACCCTGGCACCCTTGAAATGCATTCTCAATTTGCGATTCTCTAATTGAGAATCGCAAATTGAAATGTCTTCCCATTCATTCCTATGGGCCTCTAGGCCCATAGGAATGAATGGGGAGGTATTCCTTAATTGCGACTCGCAATTTGCGAGTCACAATTAAGGAATGTTTAGAAATCGCTATTTTTAAGCGATTTCTACATGCATAGGCTTTTGCGATTCCTTAATTGCGATTCCTTAAAAATCGCAATTAAGAAATCGCAAAATCCAACATTGATGCATGTGCCTGTACGTGCCTTATCTCTTTCCGCATGGGCGCGATCCATGTATTTTTTATAATTGAAACATCTCAGCCTTTCCTCCTGGGCAGCTACCTCCTCCTTCGCATCCAAGAGCTCCTGCCAGATCTCTGGGCGCTCTGGCCCCCGTTTCTCTATTTCGCGTAGCTCCCGGTCTGCCCTCTCCATGTCTGCTACCAGTGTTTGGCGAACCCCTATGGATGTTTCCACGCACATGCCCTGAATTACAGCCTTAAAGGCATCCCATTCCGTCAGCCTAGAGTCTGTCGAGCAGGCGTTATCAAAAAAGTAGTGTGCTATGTGGCCCCTAGTGTCCTCAAGGAAGACCTGGTCATCCAGCGCTTCAGGTTTTAGCCGCCAGGTGGGATGGGTTGGTGTCTCATCCCCCATTTTAGTCTTATCATGACTGGATTGTGGTACAATATCGTGCGGGTCAAATATTCCTCCGACTGTACTAGGGCATTTGTGTTAGAAGAATACAAGAAGGTGTCCAAGCGTACATGTAACTCGTGTACGTGTGAGAAGTGAGAGTATTCCCTATCTAGTGGGTGTGTGCGTCTCTAGGTGCCCACCAACTCCCACCTGGACTGCCATTCTTTGAAGGCCTTCGCCGTCCTATTGACAGGGGAGTCCCAAAGTGGGGGATGGGAAGGGTCAAGTGATGGGTCCGCTACACAATTAAAATCTCCCCCCAGGATAATGGAGTAAATCATGTAGGGCGCCAAGATGTCAGACATCTTATCCAGGAAAGCAGAGTGGTCTGAATTTGTTCCATATACATTAACTATTGTTACATCTTGGCCATCCAGCCTGCCTGTGACTATTAGGTACCAGCCCTCCAGGTCAGCCCTGAGTCCCGTGTGCAGAAAGGGGACTCTTGCTCTTATCCAGATCAGCACCCCCCTAGCAAATGCTGAATAAGAGGTGTAGTATGCCTGCCTCCGCCACCTACGGTGTAGTGCGGCTCCCTCCGAAGCCTGGATATGGGTTTCCTGCAACAGGGCAATATGAATCCCCCTCCTATTTAGATGGGAGAAAATGTTATGTTGCTTCTGAATAGTGTACATTCTCCTGATATTCCAGGACAAAAGGTTATATGTCATGCCACTGCCCATTGCTGCAATTCACCCCCTCTACAAGCCCCCCATGAGTGCGGATGCTCCTCGAGCGGTAATCAGTGTGACCCTTATTAGCGTTCAGCCCCATCGTGCCTAACCAAAGTTCCCTGCAGTGTCCCTAACTCAGAACGTAATAACCCCCACAGCTCCCCCACCCCAGGACATCGAGTAACTCTCCCCCATCCAAACTTTCGCGCATTTATGCAACAGATAACAAGAAGTGAAACCATAGCGGGGCCGGGCAAGGCGCATAGTCCGAAGGTGAGCAATGTCCTCCCGACCCCCCCGGGCTCCCTCCAATCCAGCGTGTTATTAGTTCGTACAATATGGCGGGTCCCTGGGCCTATTCATTACAGCCTTGTCAGTGACCCCCACATTCTCCCCCCTCCATACTCCCCCCCTTCTATACTTGCATGTCAGATATTGTTCATATAATTTCATCCGCCTATCTGGAGGTCACCGCTGATAGTTCCTGGCTAGATCTCCCCATCGTGCTGGAGCTCTGATCCGAGTCCGAGTCTCTGGATTCCTCCCCAGTCAGTGAGGTTGCTTCTCCGGTCACAGACGCACTGAGGGACGTTATCGCCGCCACTGCCCTGTCCCTTTCTCGCTGTGTCTCCGCTTCGGAAGGGGCAGCTAGAGTCTTTCCTCCTCGCTCTCTCAGCCGGACCGTTTTTCTTTCCCGCCTGTCCTGCATGGTCTTGTCCTGTCTGTGGGGTGCTTGCTGATCGATCCAATCCCACACCTTCTGTGCTGTGTGAAATAACCGTGCCCCTGCGGTTGTTGCCACTCTCAACCTAGCTGGGAACATCATTGAATATTGAACTCCTACCTGGCGTAGTTTCCTTTTGGTCACCATGAAGGATGCTTGCTGTTTTTGAACTTCTCGTGAGAAGTCTGGGAAGATTCTGACTCTGCTGTTGCCAGCTGCCAGTTGGCGCTTCAATTGGGCCTGGCTGAGCACGTGATCCCTGTCTTTATAAAACAGTAGGTGCGCCACTACTGCTTGTGGGGGCCCTCGCTGACACCCTATGGGCTCTTTCCAGAGCAAAGTAAGGAGAGAGTCCCTCTTCGGCCACATTTGTACGGATCTACCTCGCTTGGTACCCAATCATGTCAGCTCCCTCAACTTTTTCGGGGAGGCCCACGACTCTCAGGTTATTGCGTCGTGATCTGTTTTCGGCGTCCTCCGCTCTGAGCTCCAGGGTATGCACCCGCTTTTCCATCTATGCCAGTCTGTCTGTTGCGCTGGACAACTTAGGCGTCATTTAGTTAATGTCACTCTCATTTGTGGTGACCCGTTCTGCCAACTGCCTATGATCTGCTCTCAGTAGCCCCAGGTCTTCTCTGAGAGTGTCTATTTTCATTTCTACGGCTACCCTTGAAGTCTCGATGGCTTGGAGAATGTCTTGGAATGTAGGCGCATCAGGGGGCTCCCGCCGATCAATATGGCTAACATCTCTTGTTTCTGGGCCTCCCAGGTTGTCAGCCAACAGGTCCTGTGGTTCCGGATCTTTTCTCCTGGAGACTTTCCTCATGTTGGTGCCCCACCGTGTGCGTGGTTACCTCCTTCATTATCAGCTGCTTTGTAAATTACTGTGCCCTTATTTCACAGAGCCAAGCAGTGTTGGAGTTGAGGTGTTAGGATTACTGCAGCCTCAGCGTCGGCCAGCTGCCGCACTGGGAGATCCCCAGTAGGGTGGGACTCCCTGGGTTCCACCCCTTTGGTTGGAGTATGAAGGAGTATGCAAGCTCCTCTCCGGTGGTCGCCTTATGCAGTCCTCCCAGGTAAAATGTAAAATGTAAATCCAGTACTTGTATAGCGCACGAATCACCCCCGAATGGGTATCTCGGCGCTGGGGGCTGAGGTAAGTGTTGGGGTGCGCTTTGTTGGGGCCCCCATGAGAGCCAAGCCTCTGCTTATCCAGCTCACTCACTCCTCTGCCTGTTAGCCAGTTCCTCACAGGGGAGCCTCTCAGCCACTCCCGCCCACGCAGGGCAGCTCTCCCGAGTGTTTCGGGGCCTGGGCCTCGGCTGGAGTGCCCCGTCATTGATGCATAAGCCCTAATAGGGGATCAGGGCCTCCCGTCCAAGTCGTGGCTGGAGTGCCCATAGGGGGAGTCTCCCGTCTCAAGAGACCACCACCCTGTCTTCTTATCTGGGCTTCTTTTGCAGGCCGTAACCTCGGGCAGGCCCCTCCAGGCAGGTGCCTCCGTCAGTTGCTAGCCTCCCAAGGATCCTTCGAGCCGCTCCCCCCTCGGACCTCAGAGTCTCACACGGGGACTAAGTCTTGACTGCTTCAGCCCAGCGGGGCCCAGCGACCATATCCGACCTCCTACCGCTCTGCTAGGGCTCGCCGGTTGCGGCTCAGGCGGGAGCCGCGAGTGCCATTTTCTTCTTGCCCGCAACTTGGCAGAAAGGATACTCGGCTGCTGTCCACACTGCGACACTATCTCCTCGTTTGAGACGTTCACGCCCCTCACTCCGCTGGGGTCTCGACACGTCAGGCACCCAACTCTCCCATGCCCTGAGGGGGCATGGTACTTCAGAATCTCCCGGTGCGGTTTACCGAGTCGTCGCGGGCGCCTTCTTGCCTCTCCGTGTGGTCCCTTGTCTCAGTTGCGGTGAGCGGCTCCAGCCCCCTCCCCAGTCCCCGCGACCTTTCGGCTGGATCCTTTTCCTCCTCAGGGATTGTATTCCCCTGCAGGGACTCCCCGGGACCCTTCGATTACTTCAGGATGACACTGGATGGGGGTTTGCCGACAGGAGCGCGGACCAGAGTTCCCTACTCCATCGGCGTCAGGCCACATCCCCTCATAGGTGCCCCAATGCCAAGAATTTCCTCCAGTCTGCAAGCACCAGCATTTTTACATAGGGGTCATGTCAAGAATTTCTTCTAGTATGTCAGGTCCTGCATTTTGCCATGGTTGCCCTTTCTTATAGTATTAATTATCTCTGATATTCCAACAGTAGCATGTTAACTTGGATGCCGCCATAAGCCCAGAATTATATTGAGAATGCCATGGCCAGGGGCAGACTCAAAATCATAAATACGCAAACAAACACATTCTTACTCACTCACTCTCACTTATACTCATTCCCTCTCATAATCACTCTATTCCCCCTCTCTTACAGTAACTCACACTCTCTCACTCATACTCACTCACACTCACAGTTACACACACATAAATGTGTACATATTCACTGGTCTCACTCTCACTTACAAACACACACTCACCCTTTCACACTCAATGACTCCGGGGCCCAGTGCTATCGCATATACTGCACTATGGATAGCTACATGCCTAATGCCCTTCCACGCCCTCTCACAATCTCAAGTCCCTCACTCCATATAAGACACTCATGCTCTTTCACCCACTCCCTTGCATTAACTTACACTTATCCTTACACTCTCCTAAACTCAGATTCCCACTCACGTTCACTCTGATTGAAACTTTTAAACACATCCACACACAATTTAATCTCAGTCACTGTCAATCACTCACAAACACACTCACACGCACACACACATCCAGAGCAGAAATCTAGTGCTGGGCATTAGAACAAGCAAACCATGATTTCTAATGAGGAGCCAGAGAGAGCAGCAAGGCCAGGTCTGAAAAGAAAAGACCCACCTCAATCCCTCTTACAGCTTCTTGAAATAGCTGAAAGCACAACCCTATAAGAAGCTGGGACAGTGGTTGGGATCCTGACCCTGCTGCTCTGTGTGGATGCTCATTGGCCTCAGGGATGCACTGATGTGCACCCACAGCCACATTTTAGCAGATATACCATGCTGCCTGAGGAATGCGCAGTATGTCTGCTAAATAAAATGGATTTTGCCTATGTGTGGGGATCGTAGTTGGACTACATCCCTCACATGCGCAATCCAGACATCCAGGTACACAGTGCTGTATTTTGAAACAACACTCTGTAGCTGGATCGTGCCTCAACTCCCTCAGCCCCCCTTCTCCTCCTGTGATCAGGAGCCTGCAGAATAGGTGGAATGGGCTGACCTGTGCACTGACAGTGTTCATGAGAACACAAAGCTTGTGTTTTCAGGAACGCTGTTCAGTTAAATCTTCAGCAGCAGAGGCAAGGGGCAACAAGTGGTGCCTCACAGAATCAATCAATCAATCAGGAAATTGTAAGCACGCTACTCACCCGTGAGGGTCTCAAGGCGCTGAGGGGGGTCCGCAGATCTGTTTAGCCGAAGAGCCAGGTCTTGAGGGTCTTCCTGAAGGTGTTCAGGGAGGGGGCGCGTCTGATGTCTGCCGGTAGATCGTTCCAGGTCTTGGCTGCAATGTGAGAGAATGATCTTCCGCCTGCTCTGGCTCTGTGGATGCGCGGGGTTTCGGCCAGTGCGAGGTTGGAAGATCGGAGGTTTCTTTTGGGTACGTGGAAGTTGATTCTGTCGTTGAGGTATTTGGGTCCGTTGTTGTGTAGGCATTTGTAGGCGTAGGTGAGGATTTTGAAAGTGACTCTTTTCTCCACGGGGAGCCAGTGGAGACTTCGTAGGTGTTGGCTGATGTGTTCGTGTGAGGGGATGCCGAGGACGAGTCTGGCGGCGGTGTTCTGTATTGTCTGGAGTTTGCGGAGTAGGGACTTGTTGATGCCGGCGTAGAGTGCGTTTCCATAGTCCAGTCTGCTGGTGATGAGTGCATGGGTGACTGTCTTCCTTGGCTCAGGGGGGATCCACTTGAAGGTCTTGCGGAGGATGCAGAGGGTGTTGAAGCAGCTGGAGGTGACGGCGTTGACATTTCGGTTCATGGTGAGTCGAGTACGATGCCGAGGTTCTTGGCGTGGTCTGAGGGGGTAGGTGGGCTTCCGAGGGCGGTCGGCCACCAGGTGCTGTCCCATGCAGAAGGGGTGGTACTGAGGACGAGGACTTCTGTCTTCTCGGCGTTGAGCTTCAGGCAGCTGTTGGTCATCCAGAATGCGACGTCTTGCATTCCTTTCTGGAAGTTGAGTTTGGCAGTGGTGGGGTCTTTGGTGAGGGAGAGGATGAGATGGGTGTCGTCGGCGTAGGATACGATGTTGAGGCTGTGTTGTCGAATGATGGCTGCAAGGGGGGCAATGTAGATGTTGAAGAGGGTGGGGCTCAGTGATGAACCCTGTGGGACTCCGGAGGTGATTTTCATGGGGTCGGAGAGGAAGGGTGGGAGTCTGATCCTTTGGCTTCTTCCGGTGAGGAATGATCGGATCCAGTCCAGGGCTGATGCTTGTATACCTGCGTCGTGTAGTCTGGCGACTAGTGTGCGGTGGGAGACGGTGTCGAAGGCCGCTGATAGGTCGAGTAGGATGAGGGCTGCGGAGTGGCCTTGGTCCAGGAGGGTGCGGATGTCGTCTGTGGCGGCGAGTAGGGCGGTCTCTGTGCTGTGGTTGCTTCGGAATCTGGATTGGGACGGGTCGAGGACGGCGTTCTCTTCAATGAATCATGTCAGTTTCCTGTTGACTGTTTTCTCTGCAACTTTGGCTGCGAAGGGGAGGAGCGAGATGGGCCGATAGTTCTTGAGGTCGGTGGGGTCAGCTGTGGGCTTCTTGAGCAGGGGTCTGACTTCTGCGTGCTTCCAGTCATCTGGGAAGGTGCCTGTTTTGAAGGTGGTGTTGATGGTGCGTTGTATTTCGGGTGCGATGGCGGCTGCGGCTCTGTGGTAGATGTGAGGGGGGCAGGGGTCGGCAGGGCTACACCCCTCCCTTAGCCCCTGATAAGAAGTCATTGCTGAAAGTATCCTCCTCGCATATTATTTAACCAGGAACTGACATCAAAGGAGAAGGCTGTACTTCATCTTGGATTTGGAACCTCGTATAACATCCTATACACAGGCCACCATCTTGAAAAGTGCAGCGCATATGGCTTGACCACGCGCTATTCTTGAAAGTATTGGCATTGGTTTAGTATAGAAGAATCCCAGTTTGACATCTTCTGACCACCACTGTATTCCTGTCACCACCCTTTATGCATGACACTCCAAGCAGCTCATGGAATACCCCTTCAGGTGGACACAAGCATAGTGTTTACCTACATGCTGTTCGTCAGCAGTGTGTGGACCATTCCTGCGTCATCTGAATGTGGCATCCTTCCACATGCTGCCCAGAAGTGCATGGAACATTCCTTCCGTGCCTCAGTGCATGTAGTCACTGGAAAGTTCTCAGCACTGCTCTAAACACAGGTGTTATAGGAATAACGATATTTCTGGACCATTTCCTGCATGTTTTTTCCAATTAGTTTGCCTCTTATCACCCGCACAGATCACTTGCTATTAGCTGTGAAAGTATCAGTAGGCAAAAATGTAGGAGTCACAGTTTTCACAGGAGTAATGTAATTCCCAGTTAAGCAGGGTACTCTGGAATAATGGACAATGCAGAATTTGCTCCAAAAAAGGTAATGATTGAGAAAAAGGATGCTTCTCATCAGGGAAGATACTTTAAAATTGTACTAACTGGTGAGATTCAAAGCCTACCATGCGTAAATAAGCAAAATACCACTCTCCATTTAGCCCAAGGTGACGCCAAGGTGATAAGCATGTGTAGCCTCCTAAAGCTTGCAAGAGCCAATCAAAAGAAAATGTGGAGCACCATGTGATCACTTCGAATCCCTCATCTTTCTGTAGCTTAAATGAATCCAGTGGGTTTGCACCCCTACTGTCTGATGAATCAGAGAAAGAGTACCAGACTCTATGTGGACATCTTGTTTGACAGTGCCAGTGATAGAGATGGGTCAGTAACCTACCTGAGCTATGGGACAGATCAGAAAACATTGGTAAGGGGCTGTAGAAGGTCAGCCTTGCAGCAGCAAATAAGCTCCGTGGAACAAATCCATTCATGAAAAAATATTATAGGAACAAACCATAACATCACAGACAAAAAAAACTGTCCCACCTCAATCTTAGGCTAAATATTTAATTTTCAGGTGTTCCAGTCAGGCCATGAACAAAGTCTCACTGCTGCAGGAAATTCACCACACAGCTCATCCAATCGCACAACCACTGAGATCCAACGGTCTCAAAAAAAAAAAAAGTGGGAGAACATTCTTTTTAGACACACTTGACACTCAACAGGCTGCAGGCACACTAGGACCTATAAATACATCTGGCTCACAGTTAAACCCCCTTACAGATAAATCACTGGGACAGCCTTGCTGTGCATGTGTGGTACGTAGAGGTGTATCAAACACCCTCATGCATCTGACAAAAGTATAGGTAGATCATTTTGTTCACAAAGTACATGGAATATAACGGACTTGTCCAGGTTCAAAACTTGGTCAAGTGGTAAAATCCGGAGTAAAGGTCAGTTCTCCATGTATCATAGTGAACATTTAGGCTTCCAGGGCCTCATTTACAATATTTTGATGCACAGCAGCTCAGTAAGCCTTCCTTCTGCATTGCCTTGCATTAAAAGAAAAGGGCAGGAATGCGCCAAATCTACAAGATACCGCACATTCCTGTCCTTTTCCCCTGCGCTGGCGCACAGTGGGCTGCCATGGTGCAAGAGTGTCTGCATTGTAGGGGTAATTGTTTTTGTGCGGGAAGGGACAACTTCTTGCAAAAAACAATCACAAGAGGTGTTTTCCTCTTCCTATGTGTGCTGCAGAATGCAGCGCACATAGAAAAAGGAAAAACGAGGAGAAAGGAATGTATTTCTCCTTGTTGCACCTCCCTTACGCCTCTCCTGGGGAGACGTAGGATCTGACGCA
This sequence comes from Calotriton arnoldi, assembly GCA_963921515.1. NCBI lineage: Eukaryota > Metazoa > Chordata > Amphibia > Caudata > Salamandridae > Calotriton > Calotriton arnoldi. The sequence continues at coordinate 103,405 of CAWUFW010009996.1, forward strand.
TTCCCAGGTTTATGAATACCTGTAAATCTGGGAATGCGTCAGGTTCTATGAATGTTGCATGGGAACACCCATGGAATGCTCTTTTCACGCAGAGTAATGCGTGAAAGGGGGCCATTTTTGCAAGGCCATGTAAAGCGACGCAGGGTGGCTAAATATGGGCAGACACATTGCACTGCCGGTGCGTCAAAAAAGTGACGCACCGGTGGCGCAAGGGGCTTGTAAATAAGCACCCCAGTTTACATTCTCAAGGTTGTCACTGATGTGATACCATTATCTTTTGCTACTCCAATTCTACATTTTTGTGACCTTTTCCAGTTACACAGAATTCACTAAAGTGAGGATGCCACTGGTAGGAAAGGTTGTGGTACCAGAATAACGTAACCAAATTAATTTATTCGCAGTGGGGAGAACATAGAGTTCTTATCTCCTTCTGCCGTTCTTCACAAAGCACAAAATCCAGCTGTTCACTGTGAGAGGTGGTGAGAAATGAGAGGTGCCAACCTTCCACAAGCACCAGATGATCCAGCTATTCACGGAGAGTGAACAAATACATAGCAACCGAGCTCCTACAGTATCCAAGGCCATCGATTTACAGAGAGTGATGAAGATTAGCTTGAGGTGTAATGAGCTGCATCCAAGCCCCCACAAAACACATATACAACTAATTACATAAGGATGTGAATATTAGCTACGGATACAGTTTGTTGCCGACGAGCCTCCATAATCCTCAAATCTAGCTATTCACAGCGAGAGGTGTGGATTAACTAATTGCATAAAGCTCTGCAGGAGAGCTTCCACAGTACAGAAATAAATCAGTTAACTAAGAGAGGCTAAAGGTGATTTAGAAGAGCCTCAAAGGTACTCAATCTTACCTTTTGAGAGAGTAAGAAAGGAACAAACTGGAGTTGTTATGGGCTGCAGCCAAGCACCCACTATACCCAAATCTAGCTACTCACACAGAGGGACTTAAGGTGCTGGTACCAAGCCTGTGCAACACCAGAATCAGCTAGTTTCTGTGTAAGGTGGGTCAAAGACTCTTTAAGATATCCCTTATATTGTAAGGTTCAGATAAAGGCTGAAATAAATTAGTATTAACTAAATAACATTAAAACGGCAAGTCCCGCCACATTACTAACCATGGAACAAAGGTATAAGAGTAACATTCTAAGGGCCCACTTATAAGTTGGGCAGAGTGGAATTCCCAGGTGCGACGCTGCTTTGTTCATTTATGACCAACCGAGTTTTCCTGTACCTGAATTTCTTGGTGAGCGGGAACACAAAAGCCAATAGTACAAGCTGGAAATTCCAGTCCATAAAGTCAAATGATGCTCAGGCAGCAAACACAGCTCTGCCTTGACCCGGATCCCTACCCAAACCTCTCCCATAGCAAGAGGAAGGATAGAACCTACCCTTGCTGGCCCATAGTGTCTAGTGTCCTTTGGCATTCTGATCCCAGACCAAACTCCTGCTTCCATTTACAACATGGTAAATTCAGATTTGGACCTTGTAATTCCATGTCCATGTGTTATTCCCCATTTCAGGGACACTGACTCATAGTAGCTGGATTAATGGGTGGAAATACTGGCCAAAAACATTATTTCCAGCCACATGGCATCCCCTAACATAAATCCGGTCACCTCGTATTTGGGGCATAAGTGTTTTGAGGGTCTTAGTAAGTCATGGTCTGAAGGCAGGCAAATGTAGCTGGGAGAGACCAATGAACACTGTAGTAATGACCTGAACTGCTATAGATGCGCTTAGAATCTGATTGATGACTTACTCTGCCTGTGGGTCAGCCTTAGACAAACTGACAATGCTTATTCAAGGTCAGCCGGTAGTGGTCTTGAAATGCTAAAATACATTTTCCTTCTTACGGCCATATATGATGAATGCCACCTCATCAGTGTGTGCAATAGCCACATATGGCTTGCCAAGGGCCCCTCTTTCCACCAGTGCTACTGGTGTCCCCGTTCTCCCCTGCTTTTCGCTGCCACTTGTTGGGCACCTGACTGCCGGTGTGACCTCTCCCAGCTTTCACACCCAGCACCGCTTTTTCCCATTCACTATTATTGCACACTTTCTTTATGGCCAATCCCAAGTCTCACTCCCCACTCATGACTAAAGCGCCTGTTTGCTAGGTTATTGCCTTATTTATGCTTTTGTCATAGCGCGTATCAAAATTGCCTAACATAGGCAACCTTGTCACTTGCCAAATGTTCACCGAGTGCCTATTACCAAGGAAAATAAGATATCAGTTTAAGTCTGTGAGGTGTTCTTATGGTTTGTGTTTTTCAATTTAGTATTAGTTTTAAAAGGTACTTTATGAGCCTTCAAAATGTTAAGATCTCTAGCACAAGTAGCTTAGTTTAAGTTTCTTAGCCATTTTTTTCAGATTTTCATTACTTTGTATCAATTACATGTTAAAAAGTTTCGTTTTTTATTTTGTGTGTTTTCACAAGATTAGGATGTTTTAAAATGGGATTGTATTCAAAAGCAGTTATTAGACTAAAAATTGCAAAATGAGTTGTGCCTTTTTAAACCAAGTGTGAAAAGGCTGGGATTTATTAAGAGAAGTAAAATGGAATATATATTAACATATAGGGGTCGATTCCGATTCGGGCCGGAAAACGTACCGACCGACTCTGAGCCGGAATTCATTCCGACCGACACGTACCGGTGCAGCCCGACCCGCAAAGTACGATGAGAAGCGTGCAAAACCCGACCGACTCGTACGGAACACAAGCCGAACGACCGAGCCTCGTGGAAAACAGCAATCCGGCCGGAAAAACACTCGAATCGAACCGACCAACACGCACCCGGAACAATCCCGAACGAAACGTACCCGCGAACTCCTACCCGCCAAGTACGATGCAACGCGTGGAAAACACGACCGAGTCGCACGGAGGACAAGCCGTACGACCGACACGCATACAAAACTGCGAGCCGAAGCAACACAAAACACCGCGACCGACGCGTACGCAGCATAGAAAACAGCACAAACACAGCGTGAACGAATCGGAGAAGCTCGTACGAGACAACTGCAGGGTCCGACTCGGTCACAAGAACGTCTCCTACATGCACAAAAAGTACAAAGGGAAAATACACAAAAAAAGGCCAAACAAGCAATTACAAAGCCAATAAATACTGGGGTGGGGGGCAGGGAACAAAGACACACCCACAACTCCACCCATATAAAGGACACAAATCCCTACCATGATCCTTTGCAAATTCAAATTACCTGCCAGCACTCAACAGACAGCAACCACACACCCACAGCTCATCCATCACACAAGCCACACACCATCAGCACCTCAACAATAGCAACCTCACATACACCCAGCAAAACACACACTCACACACCTTCACCTGCACACCAACACACACATCACTCACCATCACCACCCATCACCATGCCCCCAAAGAAGAATCATAAGTTCCTAGATAGTGAATTGGAAGTCCTGGTAGATGAGATCCTCAAGGTAGAGCCACAGCTGTTTGGTACACTGGTCCAACAGACACCCATGTCGCAGAAAACCAAGATGTGGGAGAGGATCGTCGACAGGGTGAACGCACAATCACCATGTTTGCGCACAAAGATAGACATCCAGAACAGGTGGTATGACATGCGCAGGAGGGTCAGGGAGCTGTTGAAGAAGGACTACCTCTTGAGCCAACACACCGGCAGTGGCCCTCCTGCCAAGCCAGTATACCTCAGGCCCTGGGAGGAGAAGGTGCGGGCCATCCTACCACCAGTGAGCGTATATGGACTAGAAAACATCCCAGAGCCTGGTGAGTACACAACAAATGTACACAATATTGTGCGACAATACACACACATCACTGTCAAGGGAGAGTCAAACCATGCACCCTTAGCAAATACACAGCAACCAGAACAGAATCATTCCAAAATGTGTATGTCAGTCAGATAAACACAACACATGCCATCTCATAGTGACATGTAACTGTGTCATCACATGTACAAACACAACTACAACTACAGCTAGGCAGTGGCACAGATATAACTAACAAACACATCCAGACATGTAGCCACCACTACAACACCACCACACAGTGAAGCCCACTGAAAGGAAGGAATTCTGTGTATGCTGGGCAAGTCAGTGTAGCCAATAGCATCATGGGAGTCGTAGTCACAGATATTGCCCACCCTCACAATGCGCACATCAACACCACCATGAACCATGCTCACATCACAGGGAGTGGAAAACAACTGACAAGATGGCTGACACTGGCTACTGCTGTGGGGAGCACAAGGTCCTGCTGGCAACTGTGCACCAACCAACAGCAGGAAACCACTGACTGACATCTTGCATTGCTCTCACACTCACACACAGTGAAGTCCACCCAAAAGCAAGTAAGTATGGGCATGCTGGGAAGTGGGGTGGAGGCAATAGCATGATGGGAGTGGTAGTCACAGATATTGGTCACCCCCACAACTGTCCCATCAACACCACCCTGAACCATGCGCACATCACAGGGAGTGGAAAACAACTGACAAGATGGCTGACACTGGGTACTGCTGTGGGGAGCACAAGGCCCTGCTGGCAACTGTGCACCAACCAACAGCAGGACACCACTGACTGACATCCTGAAAGACAACTTGCACTCCCTGCAATGGAAGCACGTTCCATGGTGGGATATCTGGCTGGGTGGGAAGGAGGACTCACAGCCCTGACCATAGTTACCAGCAGCGTTTCTCACACACACCCCTAACACAAACTCCACATAACTCACCTGGGAGAATGCATTGCCTCACACTCCAATCAAATATCCCACAAAGAACCACAACCCTGGGTCATGCTGAGTGAAGCACAGGGACACACATGGGACTTGTAGCAAAACTAACCCCAGGATAACACTGTCAGCCATCTTGTCAGCACAGGCACACAACCCCACAGGGAAGCAGAGTCAAAGGGAAGGCAGCATGGGCATGCTGGGAAGGGGGGTGGAGGCAATAGCATGATGGGAGTGGTAGTCACAGCTCAACATCCCCCACCCACATGGCCCAGCAAGCTCACACTCAAGCATGCACACCCCACAGAGAGTGGAAAGCCCCATCAAAGATGTCTGACACTGGTGCTCTGTTGTGGGGAGCACAAGGCCATGCTGGGAACTGGCCACCAACCAACAGCAGGACACCACTGTCAGCCATCTTGCCATTGCTCTCACACTCACACACAGTGAAGTCCACCCAAAAGCAAGTAAGTATGGGCATGCTGGGAAGTGGGGTGGAGGCAATAGCATGATGGGAGTGGTAGTCACAGCTCAACATCCCCCACCCACATGGCCCAGCAAGCTCACACTCAACCATGCACACCCCACAGAGAGTGGAAAGCCCCATCAAAGATGTCTGACACTGGTGCTCTGTTGTGGGAAGCACAAGGCCATGCTGGGAACTGGCCACCAACCAACAGCAGGACACCACTGTCAGCCATCTTGCCATTGCTCTCACACTCACACACAGTGAAGTCCACCCAAAAGCAAGTAAGTATGGGCATGCTGGGAAGTGGGGTGGAGGCAATAGCATGATGGGAGTGGTAGTCACAGCTCAACATCCCCCACCCACATGGCCCAGCAAGCTCACACTCAAGCATGCACACCCCACAGAGAGTGGAAAGGCCCATCAAAGATGTCTGACACTGGTGCTCTGTTGTGGGGAGCACAAGGCCATGCTGGGAACTGGCCACCAACCAACAGCAGGACACCACTGTCAGCCATCTTGCCATTGCTCTCACACTCACACACAGTGAAGTCCACCCAAAAGCAAGTAAGTATGGGCATGCTGCGAAGTGGGGTGGAGGCAATAGCATGATGGGAGTGGTAGTCACAGCTCAACATCCCCCACCCACATGGCCCAGCAAGCCTACACTCAAGCATGCACACCCCACAGAGAGTGGAAAGCCCCATCAAAAATGTCTGACACTGGTGCTCTGTTGTGGGGAGCACAAGGCCATGCTGGAAACTGGCCACCAACTAACAGCAGGACACCACTGCCAGCCATCTTGCCATTGCTCTCACACTCACACACAGTGAAGTCCACCCAAAAGCAAGTAAGTATGGGCATGCTGGGAAGTGGAGTGGAGGCAATAGCATGATGGGAGTGGTAGTCACAGATATTGGTCACCCCCACAACTGTCCCATCAACACCACCCTGAACCATGCGCACATCACAGGGAGTGGAAAACAACTGACAAGATGGCTGACACTGGCTACTGCTGTGGGGAGCACAAGGCCCTGCTGGCAACTGTGCACCAACCAACAGCAGGACACCACTGACTGACATCCTGAAAGACAACTTGCACTCCCTGCAATGGAAGCACGTTCCATGGTGGGATATCTGGCTGGGTGGGAAGGAGGACTCACAGCCCTGACCATAGTTACCAGCAGCGTTTCTCACACACACCCTAACACAAACTCCACAAAACTCACCTGGGAGAATGCATTGCCTCACACTCCAATCAAATATCCCACAAAGAACCACAACCCTGGGTCATGCTGAGTGAAGCACAGGGACACACATGGGACTTGTAGCAAAACTAACCCCAGGATAACACTGTCAGCCATCTTGTCAGCACAGGCACATAACCCCACAGGGTAGCAGAGTCAAAGGGAAGGAAGCATGGGCATGCTGGGAAGGGGGGTAGAGGCAATAGCATGATGGGAGTGGTAGTCACAGATATTGGTCACCCCCACAACTGTCCCATCAACACCACCCTGAACCATGCGCACATCACAGGGAGTGGAAAACAACTTACAAGATGGCTGACACTGGCTACTGCTGTGGGGAGCACAAGGCCCTGCTGGCAACTGTGCACCAACCAACAGCAGGACACCACTGACTGACATCCTGAAAGACAACTTGCACTCCCTGCAATGGAAGCACGTTCCATGGTGGAATATCTGGCTGGGTGGGAAGGAGGGCCGGATGTCAACCAAATACAACTAATGCAGACCAAGTACACACCGCAACATTCACATAGAAATGCCCAAATAATGCAGGACAATGTGCTACACCAATATCAACCCCTGACTGTGACAACTTAGGACAATGCAATGTACAGGCCCGCATCCAGAGGCACAGTCACAACTGTCAGGTGTGTCAACTATTGATGCCTGCAGAAACATAACATACATTGTGCGTGTCTCCCAAAAACAGGTGATGATGGGGACACAGCAGCAGACGCTGAGGAGTCCCCGTCCCAGGCTCAAGAGGATACGGAGCTCACTGGTGTGGAACAGCCTCTGCCCTCCTCGTATGAAGAAGACCCACCTGGCACCTCCGGAGCAAGTCATCATGCAGCACCAGCAGGATCACCAGCTGCACCCCTGCACCCACCCCTCCAACGACTGTCAACACACATACCACCCCTGCCGACATGGACAGACCAAGGAGCACCACCACCACCAGCACAGGGACCCTGGACCAACGTGGGGCCATGGACACCAACACCACCAACAACCCCCAAGGGGGCCCAGGGTCACCTGTGCGTGCCACCTCAGGTACTGCACGTGTCGCCAGGGGTGGTGGGAGGGGTGGGAGACATAGGTCGCTGCTCGCAGAGGGGTCTGGACTGCATGATGACCCACAACTGGCACGCATAGCCGATGCGTACCAGTCCAGCACCGGAGAGCTCATCCAGGTAGTGGGGCTCCTCAGGGACATTAAACAGCAGCAGGCTGCCCATCATGCCCGCTTGGACTCACACATGTCCCGCGTGGAGTCCAAGTGGGACACACTACAAGAGATGACGGCGGTGCATAGGGACATATTACAATGCCTCCGCCAGATGAGCAGCAACCAGTCAACACCTCCCTGTGTGCCCACAACATCTGGTGCTGAAACAACTGCAACTGCCACAGGGAGGGAGGATGACTCTGGTGGAGAGTCCCCTGCACCGCAGCAGCCTGCACGTGAGGGTCCCCCCCCAAAGAAGAGGGGTCGTCCGAGGAAGGACAACTGAGAGGCTGATGGCCATGCACAACCCCCAGGAAGCCAACACCTGTTCTGGATAATCACCTTTGTGCGCAAACTGTTCACCCTGTTGACTGCAACACAACTCCCACACATGACATGGGGAGTACAAGTTGGACCAATGTCTCAGATGACTGTGGACTTGATACAGGACATTTCTGCTACCAGGACTTCCAATTCATCTAGGAACTTTGGATTGCAATCAAAATGTACAGCACTCACCATCCTGTGCACTATTCACACACATGTATGACAAAAACACACTAATACACCATACCTGCCTCTGTCGTGATTCCAACGTGGTTTCTGTCATGGAGATGATGACCAGCGAAATTACACTGTGCATGCTAACTGCTACAGCAAGTACAACACAGGCATGTGAGTCATGGCAACGTGACACATATGAGGGAGACACACCACCAGGGCTACACAACAAATACACACCTAGGCCATCTGACTCATTGCCTACACTGATGTTGCCAGGAAATACGGTGCAATGCACAGACACAACACCTATTCACAGTCTTAGTCAACTAGCCCACTGGTGCAGTAAGCAAATGTCAGTCAAATGTGTGACCACAGACAACGCACATCACAAAGTGAAGCACAGGTTTATTACACATTTGCAACATTTTGTAACCACTACAGATGCAAGGTAATCCCACCTGGCAGCGGGCACACAGTCAACAAGTGTAGAAGGAAGGAAGTCCATGGGTGTGGCGCACATCACCTGTAGGGACACGACAGCTACCACCCTGGAAGTCGAATCACGGTGTCGGGGATCACAGTTGACCAAACGACTCTGAAAGTACCCTGTGAAGGACAGAAATGACACACAGTCAAAAGCACTGAAGAACAGGACAGAACTGCAATACTCATGCCCAATACATGTCACAAGATACCCACCCAGAACCAAGTTAGCATGTCAACACTGTTGGGGAGTACAGACTACCTGTAAGGACACATCGCTACACGCATACAGTCATGTAGCCCATGGACACACTCAAACAGCACCAGAGCACCACCAACACATATCATGCAAACTCACATCATTGACATGACATCTCTGGATACTCACATTCAGCTGAAGAAGTTGGTGATGAGCTGTGTGCGGATATCACCATCACCATCATCATCATCATCACTGGCATCGTGGTCCAGGCCAGGATCCTCCACAGGTGGCGGATGTTGGTCATCGTCATCCAGGATGAGAGGCAACTCCTTCCGCACTGCCAGGTTGTGTAGCATGCAGCAGACGATGACAATCTTGCACACCTTTGCTGGGGCATATGGGAGGGCCCCTCCTGTCTTGTCCAGGCAGCGGAAGCGGCTCTTCAGGAGACCAAATGTCCGCTCAATCACTCTCCTCGTCCGACCATGTGCCTCATTGTAGCGCATCTGGGCTGGTGTCACAGGGTTCCTGAGGGGCGTCAGCAACCACGGCATGTTGGGGTATCCGGAGTCAACTACATACAGACAATTGCACATTAGCTGAGTTGGAAAAGAGGGTGGAACACTACATTGCAGAACACACACAATGGTACAAAGTCAGTACACACCAACAAGCCAGGCACGCTGGTTCCGCATCTGTGACATCATCCTCGGGATGCGACTACTCCTCATCACGTAGGCATCGTGTGCAGAACCGGGGAAACGGGCACACACGTGTGAGATGCTCATATCTGCAAGACAGACCACCAGTGCATTGACCGAGTGGTAGTGTTTGCGGTTCCTGTATGCCTGCTCTTGGGTCTGTGGTGGTACCAAAGCCACATGTGTCCCATCAATGGAGCCAATGACATACGGCATCCTCGCCAGGGCATAGAAGTCACTCTTCACGTCAGTGAGTTGTTGGAGTCTAGGGAAATAGATGTACTGGTTCAGGTATATCAACATAGCCTCCAAAACATCGCGGAGCACACGGCTGAACATGGTCTGTGACATCCCACCAGCAGTCGCCACAGTGTGTTGAAAGGTACCGGTGGCAAAGAAGTGTAGGGCTGCCATCACCTTCACCTTGGGGGTCAGCGCTGTAGGGTACGGCCGGCCAGGTTGCAAATGTGGTGCCAAGCGCACTGCCAAATCCTCAATCAGCTGCCTGGTGAAGCGGTACTATCGGATGCTGTCACGTTCCACCATCGTTGCCAGGTCAGGGAATGGTCTATGGACAGCTGGTGCCCTGCAGTGCATAGGTGAAGAAAGAAAGATTGTCAGTCACCCCACATATGTGGCATTGAACACACTCAATATCACATGATACATCATTATGAGGCACAAGTACATGATGTGTGCAGTTCCGTAAGGACATGTATGGCACATACATGGCCAACATCTAACATCACAGTTCAACAAGTGGCATCAATAAGTCCCAGGTTGTGCCATTGGATATCATGAGGCCGTGTCACAGTTCCCATCTCCTGCTGCCACGTTACAAACACACCCCACAGTGACATGTGAGGACAGATATGCCCCAGGCATCACAGCTCAACGACAGGTAGATTCCCAGGGACCCTGTATTGCCACATGGACACTGGCATGACATGGTGTATCATGTATACACCACATCAAAACAACCATGACCCCCACAGGTAGTGGTCCCTGTTGCCTCGGCAGGACAGACATGGACGTCTGTGACACACACACGCACAACATCAAAGTCCATGCACAAACAACGTGGATGTGGAGACTGTCTCCCATTGTGCACATGAAATCAGAGACATTGTAAACACAACATGCACACAGACTGTGGAGGACCATCACTATTGTGCCAATGGGTCACCCTGGGTTAAACATACCGTCCCACATGGGACTCAGGGGGTATGTGACATGACATACACATACACCACCGTGAAATGTGAACATGCCACATGCTCAGATATGAACAGTTGCACATCACAGTGGTCATGTACACAAAACACCAAGGATTCTGTCCCCATGAACACGTGCACAGCCTGGGGGTGGCTGCCCCCAAGTGACACCCACTGAACAACATGTTCACCCCCATACACGGAATAGGTAATGCAGCCTTACATGCCTTAGGATACAGTTTGGACAGGCTGTGGTGTTGTAGGTGTGCCCCTCACTCCCTGGGAAGTATATGTGGCTGGCATATGTTCACCTGTGACAGGCATGGTGACATATGCCAGTGACTTGTACAGGGACGCGTTGGACAGCAATGGACCGATCAGTGCGCACACATTGGCCATTGCATTCAATGTGTGCTGGTATGCGTTGTATTCGCAATACGCGTTGGACAGCAATGGACCGATCGGTGCGCACACATTGGCCATTGCATTCAATGTGTGCGGGTACGCGTTGTATCCTGGGTACGCGTTGGACAGCAATGGACCGATCGGTGCGCACACATTGGCCATTGCATTCAATGTGTGCGGGTAGGCGTTGTATCCTGGGTACGCATTGAACAGCAATGGACCGATCGGTGCGCACACATTGGCCATTGCATTCAATGTGTGCTGGTACGCGTTGTATTCGCAATACGCGTTGGACAGCAATGGACCGATCGGTGCGCACACATTGGCCATTGCATTCAATGTGTGCGGGTACGCGTTGTGTCCTGGGTATGCGTTGAACAGCAATGGACCGATCGGTGTGCCCGGCCGGCCCATTGCATTCAATGTGTGCGGGTACGCGTTGTATCCTGGGTACGCGTTGAACAGCAATGGACCGATCGGTGTGCCCGGCCGGCCCATTGTATTCAATTTGTGCGGGTACGCGTTGTATCCTAGGTACGCGTTGAACAGCAATGGACCAATCGGTGCGCAATCATTGGCTATGGCCTGGCCTGGCAACGGACGCGTTTTCAAATTTTGAGCGAGTCTGATGCTGTAAATTCAGTTGGTCACCCACAACAATGTTGCAAATTCATGGGTGTCATGAAGTTGAACTTTTGAAGGATGCTGTGGGCGTGTGTAAGTGGTGCAATTCCATGGATTGGCCAGATTCAGAAGATGCAAACGACTTGGACCTATCACTTTGGACACATGGGACAGTATCTGCCTCTGCAGCACACATATAATGCTGGCTGTTCCCCAGAGAGCTCACTTGCCTGCACTACATGCTCCAGGACGACATCTGCCACCACCACTGCTGCTGTATCTGCACCCTCTGGACCCTGCAATGGCACGTACTGTGGAGAGAGCCCCAGCCTTCAGCACTGAGGAGAACCAGGCCCTGCTGGACAGCCTCCTTCCACAGTACAGCAAGCTGTATGGGAAAGCAGGGGAGCAGGTGAGTGTTCTGTCCACTGCCTTTCTAAATGTGCATGTTGTCTGACTAGCAAGGCTAACAGTCTGCACGCCACTGGCTAGCAGGCTCACTGAGTAGTTGTCACCCGCCATAGTGTGTAGTTACATGCACTGGACAGGTATAGTGCAGTGACAGTGCATTTAAAGAAGGTTTTACTTCCCAGGCAATGATACCATGTAGTAACTGCTGGCATACTGTCCATGGCCATCGTTGCACTGCCTGTGTACATCATGTGCCCCTGTGATTGAGACATGTATATCCAACTGTGTAATGCACGGATATGTTGCATGTGTAGTAATGGCATTCTCACTTTGTCATCCTCACAGGTTGATGCCCACCAGAAGCAGCAGATATGGCTGACCATCGTCCGGGCAGTGAGATCCGTGGGGGTCTACAAGCGCCGGATCCGCAACTGCCAGAAGAGGTGGCAGGACCTTAGGGGCTGGACCCGGAGGATCGCACGGGTCCAGCTGAAGCTGTCGCCTCCTCGCAGGAGGGGCGGACACCGTACCCTGACCCCCCACATGCTCAGGATCCTGGCGGTGGTCTTCCCTGATCTGGGTGGGCAGCTGAAGGCCAGAGAGCAGCAAGGAGGGGGTGAGTATATGACTGCATTGTGAACTATGTCTGCCATGCTATGTGCCCTCCTCTGGCCTGGTTAAACTTCCACAGTACATCAGTCATGTGGTCCAGGACCCATGTCCCTCTATTGTGCACTGCCCACTCCTCATCTGATACCCAGGTGTGGCCCTTACAGTCAGGGAATTGTGTCACTTGGGTACTGTGTCCTTGCAGTTTGCTTGACTCAAGGTGGGGGACAGCATCTGTTTCCCTAACTCTGTGGTGGGCATCATGGGCGGGTCCATTGTTTACACAACGCCTGTGTTCTGACATGTAATCTGCGTGTTACTTTGATATGTGGTCCAATTGCTGAGCTGATCCACCACATGTGCCTGGGGTATCTGGCACACACCCATGCTGCGGGTGGGAACAATGTTTGGGCCCCAGGAGTGTGTATATTACCTGTGTCACGCATACTTAGCCAGATGCCTACTGTCCAGGGCTCATCCCTCATTCATGTGGGGCAGGACAGTCATGCCTACTCCAGGCCATACAATACACTCTGTACTCCCACTCCCGTGTATCAGCTGACACGTTGTGCTCAGTGATTTGTCCCCTCAGGTGTCTGCCTCTGTGTCAGTGTGCTGTGGCTTCGTTGTCAGGACTGCTGGGGTGTTTCTCGGTTGGGGCTCAGCATGCCACCGGAGATGTGACCATAGGAGACGATACTTGTGTGACACATAGGTGTTTGATCACCTGACCATGCAGACTGGGGTATGCGAATGTGAAGTTCAGGCAGCTGTTTCCCATTCACAGCAGATTGTGAGGTGCTCAGGTTCAGAGGGTTGTGTTACAGGTCTCCCATATGTCCAATCGGTATGACCTGGACAGATAAGGGTTCAGATGATGTGGTGTGTGGGGGATGTACATGTGCACTTGTTCAGCTCCAGGACTTGCATTCCCCATGACCTACTATTGTGACACAGTGCAGAGTGTTGTTGTCTGGCTGCCCTGCCCATGTGACTGGAGACAGTGATGTATGACTTAGCAAGCATGCCTGTGCCATGGCATGTGACTTCCTATTAGTGATCCTGCAGGGGAGTGACATGTGCTACATGCACACCATTGTGGCAATAGCTATCAGGACATGGGTGCATCATGGTGTCTGTCGCTGGTATGCATCACATGCATTTCCTATTTGACTCTGGGCATCCCTTTCATCCGGACACCTGTACTGACTCAGTGGCAAGAGTTGTGATGTGTGCATGTTCACATGCTTAACCGGGTTCTCTGCACTGTCCAACTACTGTGTAGGTGGTGCATGTGTCCACACTGGGGTATTGCCATCCAACAGACACCAGACAGATGGGTGCAAGGCCAGGTGGGATGTGAGGGCCATGGTTGACCATCAGACTGACCATTGGCTTCTCCTGTTCTGTTTGGGCACTTTTAGCAATGTTCAACTAAGGATGCCAGGGCTTGCTCTGTAATGTGCTGTACTTACTGTGGTGTGTGCGTTCGGTGCAGGTGACTGATGTCTGTCTGTTTCCCTATTGATTGCAGATACATCCACGGCCACAGGAGGGGACAGCTCCACGGACCAGGAGGAGCCGCAGAACCAGACTGGGTCAGCAGCCGAGGAGTGGTCGGAGGGACCCAGTGGCACGGAGGGCGAGGGAGCCACACCGAGGAGTCCTCAGCACCATCCACCTCAGCTGAGGACCACAGCAGCTCGGAGGATGACTCCCTTATGGAGGCGGGTGTCAGCAGCCACCACACCCCAGCTAGTGTTGCTGTCCCCGCCACCACCACCACCACCACCGCCCTCCCATCGGCTCCCATTCCCGAGGTCCGTGGAGGCTCCCATGTTCGGGAGCGTGTCTCCTTCGGGCCAGGCACCGCACCCCCTGCCCCTGTGTCCCCTGCTGCCCTGAGTGAGGAGTCTGTGTACCTCCTTCGCCAGCTCCATGTAGGGCAGACAGCGATGCTGAGTGTCCTCCATGCACACACCACTCTGTTGACTCAGCTGGTGTCATTCATGGAGGGCATCTCATCGGGCATGTCTGCCCTACAGAGGGGCAATAGGTCCATGGACTCCTCCCTGACGGCAGCAGTGTCCCTCCTCTGACAGTCCCTCACCCCTCCTGCCTCTGCCCCATCCACACTCCCCAGCACCTTACCTGTCCCAAGCACACACACACCGGCACAGGCACACACCAGCACAGACACGAGCAGCACACAGACACACACGCCACAAACAAGACGCACACGCACGCACAGTCAGGGGACTGAAACCACACTCACAGGGGATGGGGCCCAGGCACACACACACGCATCCACGAGCACTGCGCAGTCCTCAGTTGCCTCTCCCTCCAAAGCCCCCTCCCTTGCCTCACCTGCAACCCCAAAGACACAGCGGCTCTTCCTCAGTGACCTCGGCCTCTTCCCCTCCGATCCAGCTGATACAGCATTCAGGGGGAAGAGGAAGCCCACCCACACGGAGCGGAGTGCCCCTCGCCCCCGGACACCCTCCCCCAGGCACAGACCGACTGACGCCCCCACCCGCAAGTCCCCCCAAACCCGGAAGAGCAAGACCCCGCCGCCGCCCTGCAGCTCAGGCACGAAGTCTCCTTCCTCCATCCCTCAGGCCCCCACTCCACAGGTGCCCCCACCACACCCTGCCCCAGGTTCCCCCACCCACAGATACACCATCCCCAAAAGGATCAGGCCTTCTCCCCCTGCCATTGCTCTTCCGGCCCCACACCCCCGCTGCGCTTGTCTGTGCCACTGGTGTGGTGAGGGTGTCCTCCCCCTCTGTCCTGCCCACCTTACCTGATCCCCATTCTCCTCCCCTGGAGGTAGGCACTGCAGTGGAGTCCACTACCACCCTGTCTGACTTGGGCACTGCAGTGGCGAACCTGTCCACTCCATCTGCACGGTCCACTGCAGTCGTGCCGGCACCCTCACCATCTGAGTCATGCCCCCAGTTGTGCCGGCACACACCATGTCAGACACCTCCACTGCAGTTGTCAGTGGCTCTCCAGCACCCACCACCCCTTCCCTGCCTCCTTCTGGTGAGCCCTGATCCTGTCCCTGCGGTGCCTGGCCTGCCCACCCGTATGCCCCTCCGAGGGGATTGTCCCTGGTTTTTATCAGTGCAGGCATGCGTAGGGTGACATCTGCCACTGTCACCCTGTTTTGACTTTCATGATGGACTGGCCATTGGCCCTTGTTTATTTTTTAGATGACTTCAAGTTTTGAACCCACATATGCTGAATAAAGCGACTTTCTGTTCTCTAGTGCTTTTGCTTCTGATGTACGTGATGTTGATGATGCTAACCATGCCCTTGCTGCAGTGATGGTGATATTTGGTCTCATGAAAATGAAGTGTTACTGTGCAGGAACCCATGTGGTCCAGGGGGACTGTGTCCTATCCTGTGGTGTATCCATGTCATCCTTAGCAGCATCTGAGGGTGTCATGTTTTCAATATTTGGCAATGGGATTTCCTACTTACATTAGCAATGTCATATCTGTGGCTTCCACCCCTGCACATCTGTTGTGCTTGCCATTGTTCAATTAGTCTACTTCCCTGACCGTGTGGCCATCTCCACTGGACATGCAGGTTTGGGCATCAATGGGGAAGGACTCATCTGTGTTGTCAGTGCAACTTGCTATACATGTGTGTTGGATCTGTGCTGATGATTTCGTTGACACTCCCATGACCAGGCTGATGTGACGGGAGCCTTCATTTGGTGCTAATTGTTGACTGTGTGACCAAGTGTTCTGCTGACATGATGGAGCCCTACTGAGGCGACATATGGCACAGCTTTCCTCACACAGGAGTGGAGTCCCCTCATGGCAGTGTGTACTCCTGTGACATCGCCTGCGCCCAAGGTGTGTGTGGTATGAGCATGTCTGTGTGTTCACTTCCATTTTGCTGTGCATGCTGGGATCCCTAGTGATGTTCCTGTTTGTGATGCTTGCTGAGTTGACCTATGTTCCCCCAAAGTCTTCTCCCTGGGTTCTCTGTGATGTGGGTGCATGGCACATTACTGGTCATCAGGGTGTCACCCATAGGTGTGTTTGCTGTCAGGTCTGAGTTTGTGGGCAGACGCTGATGGGTCACAGTCAGGATTCCCCTTGGCACTTGTTGTTTACACCTGTCATGTGATTTCCGGTTTGTGTTAGCTTTCATTGGTTGTGACACGTTGTGTGTGTGACTGCTGGCACTCCTCAGGGTCAGGGCTGCAATGTTGGTAGTTGTCTATGTGTGTTCTTTGTGGGTGACCTTGGCTTCTTCATTGGTGTGTGACTGTGGCTGGGATCCCATTGGTTGGTGTGGTATTGCCGTCATGTCCATATACAGTGTAGTGTGCAGTGTGTCAGACATTCAGGAGTCTTGTTGAGTGGCCATGTGTGATGTGTTTCTGCACCTTGGTTCCCCACCCCCCTGGGATTGTCATGGGTGCATGTGCAATGTCACCAGTGCATGTGAGCTTCACTGCTGCACATTGTTGGAGGTCGAGGTGTGTGGTGTTGAGTGTGTGCAGATGAGAGTTGTTGCCCGGCTAGACCCCTGCCTCCATGTTGGCCTTGGCTTACTGGCCGGGCTGATTGATTTGTGCTTGTGTAGGTGTGATGGTAGTTTGTTGCTCAGGACACATGACTGTGGTTCACAGTGTGAACGACATCTAGCTTTGTCATCACAGTGGGATTGTAATGTAGCCCAGGGTCACCACATTGTGGGGGCCCTGGGGGTAGTGCTGTGGTGTCTCTATTGTCTTGCTGTGTCAGTTGCTGTTCCTACATGCTTGTGTGACATGTGTGATTTGTGCTCCCTCTCATCTGACAATGCCTGATTGCCCACATAGGGGATTTGGATCCATGAGTTACCTTTGTGTGGAACTGTATGCACATCTGTGTAATTGGTATTCAGGCCTCCTCATGTGTTGTGTGGTTGCCTGGGGACACTGGTACCCCCCCCCCTCACCTGTAGTGTTTGATGTGCAGTGTGGGTCTGCCTGTTTGTGTTTGTGCATCTGCACCACTGCATTGGCATATCTTTAGTGTGCCATTGACTGTATGTTGTTTGGTGTGTTTCCCCTGCTGTCCCTGGGACTCCTAGGTCATCAGTCAGCACAATGATCATTGTTTGTGTGTCCCATTGCTGCCATGGTATGGTATCTGTTCACCTCACATCTACAGTCTCCACAGGGTATCTGCATTTGTGTGCCCATTGGTGCAAATATGTGGGTCTGCATTCTGATGGTCACTTCTGTCATTGTGTCATTGATGAATGTTGACAGTGTCAGCCCCCATGGGTGATGTTTGTCTGCACATGGCCAGAGGTATGTCTTATTTGCACTGCACTGTTTGCCTCCCCCAAACTATGTTGCTATGGGACACAAGCACTACTTTGCCACTGATGTGTTTGTTGTTCTGTGACCAGGAATCATCCATGCAGTTTGGCAGTTGCAGCTTTTTCTTTGTCAACACTTACATTTTGGTCATTGTGATGATGGGGGTTTGGACCCCATTGCAAAACACACAAGATGATGGACGGAATGTTGCACATTGACAAACATTCACCCCCAGTCACAGATCTGGGTTTAATCCATCGTTATTTTGCTTCACCACGCCACCCCAGTTCAGACATAGCCATATGCAAATCAGTCTTGACCCTGTGCCTCATGGGAACAGTCCAGACCGAACTGCCAAGCCATGTCTTCCCTGGACCGGAATCAAGCATCCTAGGACCGGTTTCGGGCTTTCAGCCCTCATCAGCCAGGATAGCTTGACTCCAGTGGCGTAGTGAGCACGGGACCCACGTCTGGGCATACCCTTCCCACTTAGGGCGAAATGCAAAACACACAAGATGATGGACGGAATGTTGCACATTGGCAAACATTCACCCCCAGTCACAGATCTGGGTTTAATCCATCGTTATTTTGCTTCACCACGCCACCCCAGTTCAGACATAGCCATATGCAAATCAGTCTTGACCCTGTGCCTCATGGGAACAGTCCAGACCGAACTGCCAAGCCATGTCTTCCCTGGACCGGAATCAA
Organism: Calotriton arnoldi; assembly: GCA_963921515.1. Classification (NCBI taxonomy): domain Eukaryota; kingdom Metazoa; phylum Chordata; class Amphibia; order Caudata; family Salamandridae; genus Calotriton; species Calotriton arnoldi. The sequence continues at coordinate 122,291 of CAWUFW010009996.1, forward strand.
GCATCCTAGGACCGGTTTCGGGCTTTCAGCCCTCATCAGCCAGGATAGCTTGACTCCAGTGGCGTAGTGAGCACGGGACCCACGTCTGGGCATACCCTTCCCACTTAGGGCGAAATGCAAAACACACAAGATGATGGACGGAATGTTGCACATTGGCAAACATTCACCCCCAGTCACAGATCTGGGTTTAATCCATCGTTATTTTTGCTTCACCACGCCACCCCAGTTCAGACATAGCCATATGCAAATCAGTCTTGACCCTGTGCCTCATGGGAACAGTCCAGACCGAACTGCCAAGCCATGTCTTCCCTGGACCGAAATCAAGCATCCTAGGACCGGTTTCGGGCTTTCAGCCCTCATCAGCCAGGATAGCTTGACTCCAGTGGCGTAGTGAGCACGGGACCCACGTCTGGGCATACCCTTCCCACTTAGGGCGAAATGCAAAACACACAAGATGATGGACGGAATGTTGCACATTGGCAAACATTCACCCCAGTCACAGATCTGGGTTTAATCCATCGTTATTTTGCTTCACCACGCCACCCCAGTTCAGACATAGCCATATGCAAATCAGTCTTGACCCTGTGCCTCATGGGAACAGTCCAGACCGAACTGCCAAGCCATGTCTTCCCTGGACCGGAATCAAGCATCCTAGGACCGGTTTCGGGCTTTCAGCCCTCATCAGCCAGGATAGCTAGACTCCAGTGGCGTAGTGAGCACGGGACCCACGTCTGGGCATACCCTTCCCACTTAGGGCGAAATGCAAGACACACAAGATGATGGACGGAATGTTGCACATTGGCAAACATTCACCCCCAGTCACAGATCTGGGTTTAATCCATCGTTATTTTGCTTCACCACGCCACCCCAGTTCAGACATAGCCATATGCAAATCAGTCTTGACCCTGTGCCTCATGGGAACAGTCCAGACCGAACTGCCAAGCCATGTCTTCCCTGGACCGGAATCAAGCATCCTAGGACCGGTTTCGGGCTTTCAGCCCTCATCAGCCAGGATAGCTTTGGACCCCATTGCCACAATGTTCAAAATGTGCTTCAGCTATGGACCCCACAGTTACATTTTGGGTGAGCGACCCTTGACCTTGCCAGGTAGGTCACTCCCCCGCCACACAGCTCCGCCTGTGTTGTCCTGCGCGCTGCTGCTGCTGGTAAGCTCGCCCCTCTGCTGTTGCCTCGGTGCCCGTTTTGCCTTCTGTTTCCCCTTGTGCCCCCACTTTGCTGTGCCCATTTTTGCCTTCTGTTTCCCCTCGTGCCCCCACTTTGCTGTGCCCATTTTTGCCTTCTGTTTCCCCTCGTGCCCCCACTTTGCTGTGCCCATTTTTGCCTTCTGTTTCCCCTCATGCCCCCACTTTGCTGTGTCCATTTTTTGCCTTCTGTTTCCCCTCGTGCCCCCACTTTGCTGTGCCCATTTTTGCCTTCTGTTTCCCCTCGTGCCCCCACTTTTGCTGTGTCCATTTTTGCCTTCTGTTTCCCCTCGTGCCCCCACTTTGCTGTGTCCATTTTTGCCTTCCGTTTCCCCTCGTGCCCCCACTTTGCTGTGTCCAACCTTGCCTTCTGTACCCCCGTTGCCTCTCTCCACTCCCGCCGCTGCGTCCCCTGCGGCCCCGCCCCCCTGACTGCCCATTCGCTGCCCCTGCCTCCCGCCTCCAAGCTGCTCCTCCCTCCCACCTCCCCTTTATATGGCGGCCGCTGCGCGGTGAGGAGAGCGACCCTTGACCTTGCCAGGTAGGTCGCTCCCCCGCCACACAGCTCCGCCTGCGTTGTCCTGCCCGCTGCTGCTGCTGGTAAGCTCGCCCCTCTGCTGTTGCCTCGGTGCCCGTTTTGCCTTCTGTTTCCCCTCGTGCCCCCACTTTGCTGTGCCCATTTTTGCCTTCTGTTTCCCCTCGTGCCCCCACTTTGCTGTGTCCATTTTTTGCCTTCTGTTTCCCCTCGTGCCCCCACTTTGCTGTGCCCATTTTTGCCTTCTATTTCCCCTCGTGCCCCCACTTTGCTGTGCCCATTTTTGCCTTCTGTTTCCCCTCGTGCCCCCACTTTGCTGTGCCCATTTTTGCCTTCTGTTTCCCCTCGTGCCCCCACTTTGCTGTGTCCATTTTTTGCTTCTGTTTCCCCTCGTGCCCCCACTTTGCTGTGCCCATTTTTGCCTTCTGTTTCCCCTCGTGCCCCCACTTTTGCGGTGTCCATTTTTGCCTTCTGTTTCCCCTCGTGCCCCCACTTTGCTGTGTCCATTTTTGCCTTCTGTTTCCCCTCGTGCCCCCACTTTGCTGTGCCCATTTTTGCCTTCTGTTTCCCCTCGTGCCCCCACTTTTGCTGTGTCCATTTTTGCCTTCTGTTTCCCCTCGTGCCCCCACTTTGCTGTGTCCAACCTTGCCTTCTGTACCCCCCGTTGCCTCTCTCCACTCCCGCCGCTGCATCCCCTGCGGCCCCGCCCCCCTGACTGCCAATTCGCTGCCCCTGCCTCCCGCCACCCAGCTGCTCCTCCCTCCCACCTCCCCATATATGGCGGCCGCTGCGCGGTGAGGAGAGCGACCCTTGACCTTGCCAGGTAGGTCGCTCCCCCGCCACACAGCTCCGCCTGTGTTGTCCTGCCCGCTGCTGCTGCTGGTAAGCTCGCCCCTCTGCTGTTGCCTCGGTGCCCGTTTTGCCTTCTGTTTCCCCTCGTGCCCCCACTTTGCTGTGCCCATTTTTGCCTTCTGTTTCCCCTCGTGCCCCCACTTTGCTGTGTCCATTTTTTGCCTTCTGTTTCCCCTCGTGCCCCCACTTTGCTGTGCCCATTTTTGCCTTCTGTTTCCCCTCGTGCCCCCACTTTTGCTGTGTCCATTTTTGCCTTCTGTTTCACCTCGTACCCCCACTTTGCTGTGTCCATTTTTGCCTTCTGTTTCCCCTCGTGCCCCCACTTTGCTGTGTCCAACCTTGCCTTCTGTACCCCCTGTTGCCTCTCTCCACTCCCGCCGCTGCGTCCCCTGCGGCCCCGCCCCCCTGACTGCCCATTTGCTGCCCCTGCCTCCCGCCTCCCAGCTGCTCCTCCCTCCCACCTCCCCATATATGGCGGCCGCGCAGCGGATGCGCGCAGCGGGCGCGCAGCCAACGCGCCAAAGGCGCGCCTAAGGCAAGCCCGTCCGCGCCTGGACCGCGCCCAGTGCCCTGGGCCGCGCGCCCCCCGCCCCAGCCTCGACGACCGACGCCGTTACGATGCCACGACACTCCACGCTCTCAACCCCGGACGGACACACAACTGCTTCAAGGCCGCCCCGAAACGGACTCATGGCCCCTTCACCTGCCGGAACTGCAGCTACACCAGCCTCAGAGCCACCGAAGCGCCCGCCAAGAAGGACCTCAACCACCTCCGATGCATCCTACTGAACACCCGCTCCGCACGCAAACACGCCGTCGAGCTCTGGGACCTGCTCGACACATCATCACCAGACGTCGCCTTCCTGACAGAGACCTGGATGAACGACTCCTCCGCACCCGACATCGCCATAGCCATCCCAGACGGCTATAAGATCACCCGCAGAGACCGCGTCAACGGAGTAGGGGGAGGAATCGCCATCGTCCACAAGAACTCCATCAGGGTCTCGACCAGCACCGACGACTTTCTCTGCACCGCCGAACACATGCACTTCCAGATCCACACGGACCCCAACACCACCCTTAGAGGCACCCTTGTCTACAGACCCCCTGGGCCCCGACCCCAGTTCAGTGACTCCATCACCGACTTCATCAGCACGCACGCCCTGACCTCTACCGACTACATCCTCCTCGGAGACCTGAACTTTCACCTGGAGAACAACAACGACAGCAACTCCACCACCCTGATCGACAACCTCGCCAACCTCGGACTGAGACAGCTCATCACAACACCGACCCATTCCGCCGGCCACACGCTCGACCCCATCTTCTCCTCAAGCTCCCACGTCTCCTTCAGCCACACCACGGAACGCCTCTGGACCGACCACCGCTGCATCCATTTCACCTTCCAGAAACCCACCACACACCACCGCACCCAACAGATCCCACGCCGCTGCTGGAGCAAAGTCACCGAAGACCAACTACGGGCAATCCTCGCTCTCAGCCCTCCCTCCGAACCATCCAACACCGACGATGCTGCCTGCAACCTCAGACGATGGATAGACGACTGTGCCAACACCCTCGCCCCGCTGAAAAAACTCACCTACAGCGACACCACCAAAAGAGCCAGCTGGTTCACCCCGGAACTCCTAGCTTCCAAGCGTACCTGCCGGAAACTAGAGAAGAAATGGCACAGTGATAAGACACCGGACAGCCACGCAGCCCACAAAGACGCCATCCGTAACCACCACCACCTCATCAGGTCCGCCAAGAGAATCTCCTTCAAAGACCGCCTCGACAACAACGCACACAACAGCAAGGAGCTCTTCAACATCGTGAAGGAACTCTCCAACCCCAGCTCCAACACCAACGACATCCCGCCGTCGCAAGCCCTGTGCGATTCCCTCGCCACCTTCTTCCACCGCAAGATCGCCGACATCCACGACAGCTTCAACACCCAGACAGCCGCCACTAAGATAGATACACCAGACCCGCCGCACACCATCGACCATGACCCCTTGCCAGCCTGGGCCAGCGTGAACATCGATGACACCATCAAGACCATGAGCACAATACACTCCGGCTCCCCGTCAGACCCTTTCCCGCACCACATCTTCAACAAAGCCAGCAGCTCCATCGCACCCCACCTGTGCAACGTTATCAATCTCTCCTTCGAGACCGCGACCTTCCCAGAGAGCTGGAAACACGCAGAGATCAACGCCCTACTCAAAAAACCCAAGGCGGACCCGAGAGACCTCAAGAACTTCAGGCCCATCTCCCTGCTTCCGTTCCCAGCCAAGGTCATCGAGAAGATCGTCAACAAACAGCTAACCCGATACCTCGAAGAAAACAGCATCCTGGACCCATCCCAATCGGGGTTCCGCAGCAACCACAGCACTGAGACTGCCCTCATCACCGCCACCGACGACATCAGGACCCTGCTGGACAACGGTGAGACCGCAGCCCTCATCCTGCTGGACGTCTCCGCCGCCTTCGACACTGTCTGCCACCGCACTCTACGCGCACGCCTCCATGACGCAGGGATCCGAGACAAGGCCCTGGAATGGACCACCTCCTTCCTCGACGGCAGAACCCAGAGAGTCCGCCTCCCACCTTTCCGATCCGAAGCCTCCGAGATCATCTGCGGCGTACCCCAGGGATCTTCCCTCAGCCCAACACTGTTCAACATCTACATGGCCCCGCTCGCACGCATCGCCAGACAGCACGACCTCAACATTATCTCCTACGCCGACGACACTCAACTGATCCTCTCCCTCACCAAGGACCCCTCGCCGCCAAATCCAATCTCCATGAAGGAATGAAGGCCGTCGCCGATTGGATGAAGATCAGCTGACTAAAGCTGAACACGGACAAGACAGAGGTCCTCATCCTCGGCTCCAACCCTTCAGCCTGGGACGACTCCTGGTGGCCAACGACGCTGGGAGCAGCCCCGACACCCACCGACCACGCACGCAACCTGGGAGTCATCCTCGACTCAACGCTCTCCATGGCCAAGCAAGTCAACGCAGTCTCCTCCTCCTGCTTCAACACCCTCCGCATGCTTCGCAAGATCTACAGGTGGATCCCGACAGATACAAGAAGAACAGTCACCCAGGCCCTCGTCAGAAGCAGACTTGACTATGGGAACGCCTCTACGTGGGAGCCCGGCCAAGCTCATCAAGCGACTGCAACGCGTACAAAACGCCTCCGCACGCCTGATCCTCGACGTACCACGCCACAGCCACATCACCCCCACCTGAGGAACCTGCACTGGCTCCCCGTCGACAGGAGAATCTCCTTCAAACTCCTCATCCACGCACACAAGGCACTCCACAAGACTGGCCCAGCCTACCTCAACAGACGACTCTTCTTCTACGTCCCCAACCGCCAGCTCCGCTCCGTCGACCTCTCCCTCGCCACCGTCCCTCGCATTCGAAGAACTACCACCGGCGGCAGATCCTTCTCACACCTCGCCGCCAAGACCTGGAACACCCTTCCACTAAGCCTACGACAGACCCAAGACCTGCTGACCTTCAGGAGGCTACTCAAGACCTGGCTGTTCGACCAGTAGCAGCACCCCCCCCCTTTTCCTCTCCCCAGCGCCTTGAGACCCTCGCGGGTAAGTAGTGCGCTCTACAAATTCTGTGGTTGATTTATTTTGGTCACTGTGATGATGGGGGTTTGGACCCCATTGCCACAATGTTCAAAATGTGCTTCAGCTATGGACCCCACACTTACATTTTGGTCACTGTGATGATGGGGGTTTGGACCCCATTGACACAATGTTCAAAATGTGCTTCAGCTATGGACCCCACACTTACATTTTGGTCACTGTGATGATGGGGGTTTGGACCCCATTGCCACAATGTTCAAAATGTGCTTCAGCTATGGACCCCACACTTACATTTTGGTCACTGTGATGATGGGGGTTTGGACCCCATTGCCACAATGTTCAAAATGTGCTTTAGCTATGGACCCCACACTTACATTTTGGTCACTGTGATGATGGGGGTATGGACCCCATTGCCACAATGGTCATGGCCTGCTTGCATTGTGGGGGCCACACACATTTATGTGTGGCACATGTGATAGGGGGTCACATTGTATGTTCAAAGTCATGTTCAGTGTTGTAGGCATTTGACACAGTCTACACATGCTTGTCATGGTGTTGGGGGATGTCTTTATGTTGCATTCTTTATGTTGGTGTGTGCTTGTTGTGTCATGTATTAGCCATCCTGTGAGTGGGGGTGTTGTTGGTGGTAGGCATCCAGCCCCCATGGGTAGGGGTGGTAGTAGTGACAGGCATCCAGCCCCCATGGGTAGAGGTGGTAGTAGTGGTAGGCATCTGGCACCCCTGGGTAGAGGTGGTAGTAGTGGTAGGCATCTGGCACCCCTGGGTAAGGGTGGTAGTAGTGGTAGGCATCTGGCACCCCTGGGTAAGGGTGGTAGTAGTGACAGGCATCCAGCCCCCATGGATAGAGGTGGTAGTAGTGGTAGGCATCTGGCACCCCCTGGGTAGGGGTGGTAGTAGTGGTAGGCATCTGGCACCCCTGGGTAAGGGTGGTAGTAGTGGTAGGCATCTGGCACCCCTGGGTAGAGGTGGTAGTAGTGGTAGGCATCTGGCACCCCCTGGGTAGAGGTGGTAGTAGTGGTAGGCATCTGGCACCCCTGGGTAAGGGTGGTAGTAGTGGTAGGCATCTGGCACCCCCTGGGTAAGGGTGGTAGTAGTGGTAGGCATCCAGCCCCCCATGGATAGAGGTGGTAGTAGTGGTAGGCATCCGACACCCCCTGGGTAGAGGTGGTAGTAGTGGTAGGCATCTGACACCCCCTGGGTAGAGGTGGTAGTAGTGGTAGACATCTGACACCCCCTGGGTAGAGGTGGTAGTAGTGGTAGGCATCTGACACCCCTGGGTAGAGGTGGTAGTAGTGGTAGGCATCTGGCACCCCTGGGTAAGGGTGGTAGTAGTGGTAGGCATCTGGCACCCCTGGGTAAGGGTGGTAGTAGTGGTAGGCATCTGGCACCCCCTGGGTAAGGGTGGTAGTAGTGACAGGCATCCAGCCCCCATGGATAGAGGTGGTAGTAGTGGTAGGCATCTGGCACCCCCTGGGTAGGGGTGGTAGTAGTGGTAGGCATCTGGCACCCCTGGGTAAGGGTGGTAGTAGTGGTAGGCATCTGGCACCCCTGGGTAGAGGTGGTAGTAGTAGTAGGCATCTGGCACCCCCTGGGTAGAGGTGGTAGTAGTGGTAGACATCTGACACCCCTGGGTAGAGGTGGTAGTAGTGGTAGGCATCTGGCACCCCCTGGGTAGAGGTGGTAGTAGTGGTAGGCATCTGGCACCCCTGGGTAGAGGTGGTAGTAGTGGTAGGCATCTGGCACCCCTGGGTAAGGGTGGTAGTAGTGGTAGGCATCTGGCACCCCTGGGTAGAGGTGGTAGTAGTGGTAGGCATCTGGCACCCCTGGGTAGGGGTGGTGGTAGTAGTGGTAGGCATCTGGCACCCCCTGGGTAGGGGTGGTAGTAGTGGTAGGCATCTGGCACCCCCTGGGTAGAGGTGATAGTAGTGGTAGGCATCTGACACCCCCTGGGTAGAGGTGGTAGTAGTGGTAGGCATCTGGCACCCCTGGGTAGAGGTGGTAGTAGTGGTAGGCATCTGGCACCCCTGGGTAAGGGTGGTAGTAGTGGTAGGCATCTGCCACCCCTGGGTAAGGGTGGTAGTAGTGACAGGCATCCTGCCCCCATGGGTAGAGGTGGTAGTAGTGGTAGGCATCTGGCACCCCCTGGGTAGAGGTGGTAGTAGTGGTAGGCATCTGGCACCCCCTGGGTAAAGGTGGTAGTAGTGACAGGCATCTGGCACCCCTGGGTAAGGGTGGTAGTAGTGACAGGCATCCAGCCCCCCATGGGTAGAGGTGGTAGTAGTGGTAGGCATCTGGCACCCCATGGGTAGAGGTGGTAGTAGTGGTAGGCATCTGGCACCCCCTGGGTAAGGGTGGTAGTAGTGACTGGCATCCAGCCCCCCATGGGTAGAGGTGGTAGTAGTGGTAGGCATCCAGCCCCCCATGGGTAGAGGTGGTAGTAGTGGTAGGCATCTGGCACCCCTGGGTAGGGGTGGTAGTAGTGGTAGGCATCTGGCACCCCTGGGTAGGGGTGGTAGTTGTGGTAGGCATCTGGCACCCCTGGGTAGAGGTGGTAGTAGTGGTAGGCATCTGGCACCCCCTGGGTAGGGGTGGTAGTAGTGGTAGGCATCTGGCACCCCCTGGGTAGGGGTGGTAGTAGTGGTAGGCATCTGGCACCCCCTGGGTAGAGGTGGTAGTAGTGGTAGGCATCCGGGCCCCTATGTGTATATGTGGCATTGGTGATGGCCATCCCGCCCCTATGGTGCTGCTGTTGCAAGTAATTTCTGCATCCCTCTGTGTGTGTGTGATATGTCGGGTACGTGTAGTTTGTTTTTGTGGTTTGTGTCTGACTTACCTTCTGCGCCGTACGCGTCCGTGCCTGTTCCGGTAGTAGATGTAGAATATTGGTAGGATCGGCACGATGGGATTCATGGTTGGTTCGTCTCGTTCGTCTTTCTCGTTGCTTCGCCTCGTCCTCGTCGCTGGCGTGTTCGTCTCGTAGCCGTGGATCGTGTTGTGGCGCGAATCGGAGCTTATGTGCGCCTTTCCCGGATGCTTTGACGTGCCGTGCGTAGCGACGGGTTCGGCGCGTACGGGAAGCGCATCATACTTGTCCGGCCGGACGGGGCTGCATTTTGGCTTCCGTGCGACTCGATTCTGCGTTTACGGATCCGGCTCGGTCGGGGAACAGGACCTGGATTGGGTGAGTACGACTGGGTCGGAATCTATGCTGTTGTGCACATCGTACCTGCTCGTTCGGAATAATGTGCGGATCGGTCGGGAAACAGGCATTCGCATGGCTTTTTTCCTGACCGAATGATGTTAGGTGTGCCTCCGACCGAGATCGGAATCGGCCCCTTAATGTGCAGTTGATTTGTGCTATGACATTTGTATAATCGTATTGATGCCTTGAAGCTAAACAACCATTTACTTTCCACTCTACTTTCATAAACAATGCACGAAAATTAAAGAGATTTTCAATAACAGTATTACTTATATTCTTGACTTTGTTTTTTCAGTCCAGTGACTGCTTGACCTAGCATACCTCAAGATCATCTTGTAAAACGTGGAGAAATGTAACTTAAATTATGATGTCTCTATTGTTCAACCAGATACTTTCTTTAAAATGTTGTAAACCACATGTAATCATTTTAATCATTCCCCAAATGTTAAGATAGATTAAGCTAGTACAAAACATGTTATACTGGAGCATACCCCGTGAAAGGAAAAATCTTAAGTAGTTCCAAAATAAATGCTGCAAGAATTAAGTATTGAAGATCTCCGCTGGAACAAAACTTCATAAAAAAGAGAACAATTTTATTGATTGGTTTAATGCTGGGCCTATGCAACTTGAAGTGGAGTATGAAGCAGAGATACTACATACTTTCTTTTTGCATCACTAACAGTTGTGATCAGAGCACCATTAATTAAACAAGTTGAGCTTTCCATTAGATCTTGTAAAGATCTCTATGTAGTGATTTCGGTAAAGTATGGAAAAGCATATCCAGGAGTTTATTTTTAATAATGAATCATATTTGAAACCAATAGTAGTTTTCAAAAGCTTATGACTACTTCAGGAACATAACTGTGTGCTTGTAGTAACACCCTGTACACCAGTAAACCCAAGCTAACTTTAAAAAATCTTTTTACTCCACGTTTAATGAATAAATGAAAAGGGCTTCCCACACAGCATCCTCCACACATGGGTCCAAGTACCAACTAACCTAACAGCCTGGTTTCGGAACTGGGGACTGTAGTACAGAGGACATTGAAGAATAAACCATGAATGCAAAGCATCTCTTCTCAAAATGGAATACCACAAGTCAAAGAAAACACGAATATTGTTCACAGAAATATCTAAATTATAAAAATACTATAAACTAACACAAATACAACACATCGTCCCAGCAGATGTCGATTCACCAAAATGCCTGGGACAGAGGAAGTGACATCACACATACTTCAAACTCAATGACATCACAGGAAATTGCCATATGACCTTTGACTCCACTGAAAGAGCGGAGTTGCTATAATATCACAGCTAACACAAATACATTTCTATTTTAGATACCACCTGTATTTTATTAAGAATTCTGACATGATATGCTAAGTAAACACTAAGCATGTCCAGTCGCGGTCCGTGTAGGAGTGCCGGCCGGGCGGTGACGTGGGGCGGGGGAGGGGCAGGGTGGGGGGTCACAAAGCATGGAGTACGGACCAATACAGGTAAGTAAACATTTAAATCAATAAAACGAATTTCGATGTGAGCGCTGCATCGCCAAATGCGATGCAGCGCTCACAACGAAATTCGTTTTATTGATTTAAATGTTTACTTACCTGTATTGGTCCGTAATCCGTGCTTTGCTACCCCCCACCCTGCCCCTCCCCCGCCCCACGTCACCGCCCGGCCGGCACTCCTACACGGACCGCGACTGAGCATGTCTTTTCATTTGAACACTATATGGTCACGAAACATAGAACAGAAACTAGGAAGCAAAATTATTTCTACCACAAACGGCCATGATGTAATTGTTTTTGTAGTATACACCAAAAAGGTAGAAATATATCGATTCATCACAGGATTCACTTTAAAAATATATACTGAATTATTATGTCCACCTCCATTAACTTAAATTGGCCAAATATTTAATATGAAATATGCTATTGACTTACAGTATTCCTCCTCATTCTAAAACCGTTTTGATTTATGATAACTTTAAAGACATTGTCACAGATGCTAAGCAAAAACGTGTTGGTTCTGTGCAAAGCAGGTACTTTTTAATATAGTCAAGGTAATGAAAAATGATAAGTTGTTTACAATGTGGTTTTATTTCATTTTTAGGTCGAGCCTGGGCAGTGCATGCGCTGCTCTGCGAGACATGCTGTTTTGAGGTATGGCATAGAAGCCCCGCCCATTTCCCGCCCATCTTTTCAATTGGCTCCTGTTACTGTCCTTGTGAAATTGTTGCTGTTCATTTGTGAATAGGCTTAGTAGTCCCTCCTTGGTACCGCCTTGTCTGCATTTGTAACCTCCCATAATGACTGGACTTTTTATATGTGTTGGTACACGGTCTGTATTATGTAGTTGGTGAGCACTATTTTCTTTAATGATCTAAACCCTATCCCACCCACGACATCGCAGCACGCTGCACGCTTTTATATTATTAGTAATGTACTTGTTTTTATAGCACGGCACACCACAGTGGCGGCCGCGCATTTGGTTTATTTGCGACGCCGAATGCAGCCGCATGTTTTCTTTCTACTATTCACTTTTTGGTTGTTTTCAAGCACCCCATGCTGCGCTTTCACGTTAATAGAGGCCACGGCCCTTTCTTTAGATGAACCGTGTCTAAAGAAAGGTCCCCGGCCGCTATTAAAGTGAAACCGTGGCATGGGGCGCTTTTACAAAAAAAAGCATTTGTTTGTCAACTTGACAAACAAATGCTTTTTTTGGTAAAAGCTCCCCATACCGCGCAAAATTCTAAATGTGCAAATAAAGAATTGTATAAAATTCTCAATGAATTTTGGAAACCAAATTATCTAGAAGGAGCTCATCCCATTACACAATATTTCACAGATAAACTGGCAAATCATTACATGGCCAAAGCAGACATGTTGGACTCATACCTAAAACAAAGACAAAGCACCAACACTGACCCTTTTCCAAAACAACTATCCAAGAATACAACCTCTGCTCCCACACCAGTAAGAAGAATCATCAACAATTCCTAACTACCGGAATATTTCCAGAAGAACTCAAACAATCATACATTTGCCCATTACTGAAGAAAACAAACTTGGACCTGTTGAACCCTGACAACTACAGACCGATTACAAATGGACCTTTCCTGGGCAAACTGGTAGAAAGAGCAGCATTCACCCAGATGTCACAATTCATTGAAGATAATGCCATACTTTCAGTCTTCCAATCGGAATTCCGTCCAGGAAGAGGCACAGAATCTGCCCTCGTTGCCATCTGGGATGACCTGAAGAACACAGTTGACCGCAACGGGGTTGCTGCACTACTTCTCTTGGACCTCTCGGCTGCATTTGACATGGTTGACCATGACACTCTGATGCAAATTCTCTTTGAAGCCGGCATAGAGGGGACTGCTCTAGACTGGATCACATCCTACCTTCACAACATAACTAATATCATTCATAACCCCCCCTTTGACGGCCAAACCGTACTTCACAAAAGCTGGGGTCCATCAAGGCTCTATCATCTTGCCCATGCTTTTCAACATCTATATGAATTAATTACCAGCACTGATCAATCAATTTCACCTCACGTGCTATAACTATGCAGATGACACACAAATACAACTGGAATGCCCCAAAGACATTGGAAACTCGCCAATTTTCAGTTGTCTCAGAGCCGTGGATCAATGGATGATGTGGAGCGATCTCAAATTTAATGCTTCCAAAACTGAAATACTCACGTGTGGTGATTGGAAACATTATGACCCGCTCACCATGTGGCCTACTGATCTGGGAACACCGCCTAAAGTATCGAAGGAAGTAAGAAACCTCGGAATGACAATGGACTCCAAGCTATCAATGAATGCCCAAGTCGACAAACTAGCAAGATCAAGCTTTATTACTATAAAAACTCTGCGACAAATCTTCCCCCATTTGGGATTTCCATGCAAGATCCAGGCTACCATCTCTCTTGTTCTGTCCAAACTCAATTATGCCAATAGCCTCTACCACAGATCACCTTTAACAACTATGAAAAGACTACAACGGATTCAGAACTCGGCTGCCAGACTACTTTTACATATAAAACCGCAAGACCACATCTCCTCTGCCTTGAAAGCCCTGCATTGATTACTGGTTGCCTGAAGATCCACATTCAAGCTGCTTTGTATCACCCACAAAGCGATATATGGAACGGGACCGCTCTTCATCAGGAATAAAATCACCAAACACATTCAACAAAGGAACCTTCGCTCTAGAGTGGCACCCGCCTCAAAATCCCACCATACAAGAAAAAAACCATGGGTGGCACATCCTTCTCTGTTCAAGAAGCCAAACTATGGTACTCTTTACCCCCCAACATAAGATCCACGGATAACCACCTTATCTTCATAAAACTACTCAAGAATTGGCTCTTCCCCACATAACCACCATATACAAACAGAAATATACAACATATCCCTCTGTATATAAGCATTTATTTGTACTATAGATATGTACCTGCATTTGTGTATTGCTTTGTATAAACGTGCAGAATAATTGTTTTTAAAAATTTAGATATTCATTAGTTCTGCTTAACAAATGTACATATTACTGATAGTTACATTATTCTAAGTTTTCAACATGTATATAAGTGACTGCATAAATAAGTAAATCTATTATCATAACTATTTATCTACAATTGCTGCATTATTGAATTACAAAATAAATAATTACATTAATTAATTAATTTAAAGTACAACACTTGAAAGCCGAAGTTTATTAAATGCATCTTTAATCTACATATACTACCTTCCTAATGCATCTATATACCGTCCATATACTTATGTATCTATATATTTAATACTTTTCTTCTAGTTCAGCATATCCAATGCACTACCCTATTTTTCACCCTATACAACTCTCAACTCTGACATCTCAAACCTCTTTCTACTACTTTTTCCAAAGCACTACCCTATTTCTCACCCTATACCTCTATCACTATATCCTATACCTCCACTCTCTCATTCATTCCAACCCCCATACCACTACTATGATCCCCAAAATAACCCTTTCTAGACACTTCCCTAATCTACCCCTCCCTGCATCATCTCATTCCTCTTTTACTATTCTGATCTCCCAAAACAAGCCTTTCTAAACCCTTCCCTCTGACTCTTCCCCCTACACCTCCCTTTTGCTCATCCCAAGCCTCCTCCTACTGCTATGAGCGCCAAAAAAAAAAAAGATTTCTAAATCCTTCTTTCTTCTATCCCTCCACTATCCTTCTCAATCCAAATAACTGACTAACATATTCACCACTCAAATTACTTTCATATACACCACTAATCATTAATGGGTTCCGGAGTAGCGTGCTACTTGCCAAAAAGGTGCTTCAACACCTCATCAGGGGTAGCAAGTGCTATATAAATGCAAAACATTTTCCCTCTTCTATCCCTCCACTATCCTTCTCAATCCAAATAACTGACTAACATATTCATCAGTCAAATTACTTTCATATTTCTTATACTAATTCACCACTAATCCTTTATGGGTTCCGGAGAAGCCTGCTACTCGCCGAAAAAGCACTTTGACGCCTTGTCAGGGGTAGTAAGTGCTATATAAATGCACTTACAATACAATGTACTCCTCTCTCTTGTTTTCCAAAATGACCCATGACCTCGAATAACCTTCAATGCACCAGCTTATAAGTAAACCCCTATTTTTATTAAACAATTTAAAAGGTGTTTCCCCTTGTAATTGCATGGGGAGTTTTAGGACAACTCCACATCTTGAGAAGCACCCAAAACACAAGATCCTTACCAATAGTCAAATGAGTCTATATCAAAGTTCTTGTAAGATAATCAAAAGTACAACGAAGTCTATAGCAATTTTCACTCATGGAACACCAGGCAGAGGGACCATTTAAGTATAAGTCCTTTTGACTTTTCAACAAATATCTGAAAACAAACTCTCTTCATACATATTGATATAATTCTCAAATAGACCATACACTCCAGTCCACCAGAAATGTGACCCTAAAACTTTCTTTGTGGACCTGATGCCAAAATAGACCTAAGGTGCTATACAAATCAATCTCTCCCACAAACCCAAGGGTAGAATCCATTTATCCAATCTTAATAAAACCCCTCCTGCCACACTTAGTTCATCAGTCACCTGGCTTAAACATTTCTCTTCACTTTTCAGGTTCAGAATATTGCCGAATCAGAAAATACAAAACATTCCCAAATATTTCCCAATCCATTCCTGTGAAGTGAGATTAAGATTAACAGTTTCCACAGCATCTGCACAAGCAACCAAACATACCACTTCCAATTCATACCTTTACCTAATGATTCAAGATTAGGTATCCTTAGCAAACTATCTGCATAATATTCCTACAGATGTGAGATTAGTTTGAGTAATCTCGAAAAAGCATTGCCCATTCAATTTTCTTCCAGCATATAGATCAAAGGATTGTAATATACGCACAAGATGAATGGCGTGCCCCATCAAGAAATTCTCAACATCCACAGCCTATGAACATGCAAGCATTTCTGTCACAATGGTGTGATAATGTTTCTTAGCTTCTGTCAAAATATGTAAAATAAATGTAACTATTTTTTCCTTCTCATTGATCTCTTGAGTGGACATGTTACCCATATCAATGGATCTGGCATCAGCAGCTACCATACTGTTGACACCAGCCAGAAAAATGTACAAAGCAGAAGCAGCTAAAATGGTTTTCTTGACTTTTTACAATACTTTGTTTACTGCCCACACCCTGACATTTGCTCATGTTTTTAAGTGATTCTTAAGAAGTTCTGTCAACAATGCTGCCCCTCAACAAATCTCACAAAGTATACATTTATCTCTCTCAGAAGGTGGTCAAGCTTGTACATAAACTTTGACAAGATCATTGATTGATATATTACCTTCAGGTGTGATGTCATAGTAAGATAATTAAACTTGTCTTCTGTTACTATCAGACCCTTCTCTGTCAACACAGTCAAGACTTTTGTCAATATAACATTATGTTTTTCCAGCGTCAAAGCATAAATCAAGATGTCATACTGAATTTTTGAGGCTGGATACATCTTCAAAAGAAATAAATTTAAACCTCTGAACCACATTAGCAGCAGGAGCTAGAACATACATTAGTCTCAAATACTTATATGCTACAAAATGTGTTACACAGGTGGTTAGTGCCTGCAAACTTGTCCCACCCTAATGCAACCCAATTGTTTTCTGCCTTGAGATTAATTGTGGTAAATAACTTTGCTTTTCCAAGCATTTCCTGATTTTTGGGTGATGAATGGCAATCCACTGCAGGGTTTCTGTTCAAATTTCAAAGATGCACACACAAACAAAGCGCCTCAATTTTCTATTGCTCTATAACCAAACCAGAAATCCATTATGACGAGTTGCCCGGTTCAATACTTTTATCACAGCACATTTCATCCAACAGCAGTTATAGTTGAGCAGCACCTGTTTAACCTTTTCTACAATTGCAGCCTTTTTAAGAATTTTGTGTTTGAAACTATGCACACGCCCCACTCTACTTTTATAAATGTATTCAAATTCCTGGAAACTTATGTTAACACTTACGTCCATCACACCCACAAGCACAACTGGTCTTGTCAGGACCAGGTCATAGTCTAATGCCTACCATGACTTTGTCTAACTATGATATCACTCCCCTCCTCTAGCTCATAAATCATATCTGAAAATAACCGTATCTTTAAACTTTAAACAATCCTTAAATCAATAGCCTAATGTATTAATTCTGTTTCCTTCAAAAGGCAATGGATTACTAGCAAATGTCTTTTGAAAAAAAACTTGTAAAATGTTACAAATAATAAACTATAATGGATGCCTCTAAAATAGCCATAATATTAACATTTACTTGGCTATTTCTAAATTACTTAAAGTCCTGCCTTGCTGGCAACAACCCCTTTGTTATTATTCTACTCTTCTGTCAACATCAATCCCAACTATCCCAACCATCTGAGTTACTCTCAACCATAGTACTAACCCACCAAAGATAGTCTGCATGTTTACATACTTTTAAAAAATGAGCAAGTATTTTTCTTTTGCTGCACTTCATACCCAGAGTTAGGCACTCACAATTATTTCCTAAATGTGATTTGGAACCACATGTACAGCACAGTCCAAGCCCAAATCTGTCTTTTTGTTTCTGCCGTTTTTTATTTTCCCTATTACCATGATTAATCTGTAAAAACATACATGGTCAATTTGCCTGTTGCTTCTGTAAGCTGATGATCATACAAAGTTTTAAAAAATTCATATCAGGAACCATTAAATCACAGCATGCACCTTATGTAGTAGACTGTCTATGCTCCAAACATAAGTGGTGAGACCTCCCTTCCCTTAAAATCACCTTTTGTTGCCAAATTGCTGATTGTTCATTGTATCACGCTATTGATATACAGCGTCGAATCCAAGACACCATCAGAAATTATTTTATGCCAGGTTTAATAAATAAAGGAGAATCCACGCAGCATCCTTCACACAGGGCTCCAGGTACCAATTGGCCTAATTGCCTAATCTGTGAAGATTGAACCTGGAACACTGAAACGTGACAAATGAATACAAAGCAAGTCTTATCACAAGGGAACTACATGAACCAAAGAAAACATACCAACTCGCCACCACAACATGCAAATTACAAAAAATAACACAAATGAACAAAGATAGTACCTATGGGATACAACAATACCTTCCTTCAATGTACGTACACGAAGAAAAAAGTGAGGTATGAGTAGCTCTTGAAATTACACAAAGTACCTCAGGAGATATTTTACGGGTTTATCTGAGTGAAAATCATAATAAGTCCTAATAAGATGATAAAGATATTGGCATATCAGAAACATTCCAAAATAATCTTAATTTGGTTACTGAGACTGAACACCATAAACACTCAAATATTATTAAAATTGTTAGACTGCAGTTGTTAGAGAGAGTGAGGTGATGCGATGAACATTCAAAGAATATTGCTCTATAAAAATATCATCGAGAGCCCTCAATATTGCTATACCTAAACTGACTTTTGGTGAGGCGGTATCAATGTTAACACCAATTATCATTATGGTAGTTTGAAATGCCATCAATAAATTAATAAACAGTAAAACAGGGAGTTGCAATGGCTTGCTACTTGAATTTTACAAACAATTTTTGAATAGCCTATTTTCATTTCTTTTAAAAATGCAAAACGTTCTAGGGGATGGCTCATCATTGCACTCCTGCTGAGCTAAAATAATAAAAAGAAAAACGGAAAAACCTTTCTGCTCACAGATTAATATACATGGCACATATATTGTGAATGTGGACCGTATGATTTTCTTGAAAATCTCGGCCAGCCAGATTAATGAACTTGTGCTGGGCCAAATTATATGAGGCCAACTACCTGGAATGGTTTTTACTAGGCAGACACAGCTTATTCTCTCTATTACTGAGCTGATAGAAGTGGAAAACATCACATTTTTAATGTGATAAGAATCTTTACTAAAATTATTTTTACTAAAGAGTGTTATGGCATTGGATACAGTGATTTCTAAATTCAAATAAGACATGGCAGGTGATGCCAGTGACCCACAATTAAGACCTAGAAGACATTTTTAAAATGAGCACTGAAATTATTTATCTTGATTGTATCTCAGGCTAAAATTGTGTGAAGACCCATAATATGGTCTTGAATAATAAACACCAGGAAAAGAGATCCTTCAATTTTGATACACTGAGAATTAGATCTATCATTCAGATAAGTAGCAATACATCAAAGCAATCAAAGCTCAAACAATTTCTGAACTTTTGCTGTAACAGGCATTCTTGAGTTATAGTCAGTTTAGTAAGGACTTGCATCCACTCATAATTACTCTTTACCACCAAGCATCTGCTGAAGAGCAAATTGTGAAACATTTGTAGGAAAATTAGTCTAAGGTGTTTTAAGACCTTCTTCACAGCCTACAATGTTAACAATTTATATAACAATATCTCTCCCTGTCACTGTCAATTTTTCTTCTAACTTTTAAAATGACTAGCTAGAAATGTATTGGAGACCCGATGGTTACACGCATGTTGCCCAAGCCAATCTTCAACACAGAATTAGGCTAGGATACCTTCTTATATATGGATAATGTTATAGCATGGCATGCATTGCAACATTTGAGAAATCACTATCAAATGCTTCGTTTTAGATGTAAGTGTGAACTCAGTTATGGGGAAAAACATACTTGGATTTCTGTAAAGTTGGAAACTGACATTGAGTTATATATTTGGCTGGGACAGCTCTGATAGTATGAGCGGTCAAAGCAAACACAATAATATGATGGACGGAGTGCTGAAACTTTTCAGACACTCACCCCCGGTCACTTTTAGATCTGGGTTGAATCCATCATCGTTCTTTTGCTCACTTCGCCACCCAGGTTCAGACCCAGCCATATGCAAATCATTCTTGACCCTGCATCAGCTAGAAAGGAAACTGAGGAAAGGGGCAGTATAGTTAGCAGACTGTTAATGAAACTTGAGCCGGTGACTCTCGAAAAGGCTGAAAGTTG
This sequence comes from Calotriton arnoldi, assembly GCA_963921515.1. Taxonomy (NCBI): domain Eukaryota; kingdom Metazoa; phylum Chordata; class Amphibia; order Caudata; family Salamandridae; genus Calotriton; species Calotriton arnoldi. The sequence goes on from CAWUFW010009996.1 coordinate 142,241, forward strand.
TTACACTATCTTGGACATTTTGAATTGATTATGCCTATGCACATAGTCTGGAGGATATTGTAACATGCCCGTATAGGGATCTCCAGGTTGGTGATGTGTTCCTGAGATCAGTGGAGGTTGCAAGTGGCATCAGCCTGAATAGAAAGATGACGGGACAGGGCGCTCCCCAGCTGGTATACTGACCAAGGCCATAAGTTATAAAGGGACCTGAGGAGTCACTTATCCTCCCGAATATTAGAAACAGGTTTGAAACACAGGCATCTGAGGCTCCAGAGGAGCATGATGACCTCAAAAAAGCTGAGATCTGGGCATCTGCTTTTGGGGAGGGCATGCACAAAAAAAAATCCAACCCATTACTAAACACAGACCCTTTAGTCATGGCGTTGACTGGCAAAAATCGAATCTTTACCCTATGGGAAAAAGGGAAGATAATGCAAGAGGACGCAAAAACTAACGCAAACTCCCATGGGTGTCTAATGGAGCTACACAGACCGAAAGCCCAAGTGGGACAAGATCTGAGGGGGTTATCTTAACCACAAACCCAGTGAGGAGCACATGGTTACTACAATGCTTCACAGTATCCCTCCGCAAAAATAAGATCATGGTCCTCATAGGGCGATCCCCGTACTTCCTTCTATGCTCTCTTCCCCCTTACGCCTTATTTCGCATATTCCATTACTAGTCTCTGATGTGGCGGATAAGTCTCCTATAGCACCTCTCGAGGGTTTCCCCCAAAGAGTAGATTCAGGGTCTGGGGATGAGGATTTCACATTGCCAGATCTGGATATAGATCTATGCAGGAGATATGGGCCACAAGACAAGGATCATAAATTGCAGCCGCGTTGACTCCGCCCCTAATTTTACCTAAGGGGCTGCAGCTTTTCAGTAGTACCCCCTCAAATAATCCATCTCTGTTATCTCACCTATCTGCGGCGCCAGATTTGGAAGGAAGTGACAATCAGCTGTGTCATCCCACAGCTCGAGAAGTAAAAGTCTCCTCCTCTTTACTCTGCTTAGAGAGACTCCTATCCTCTATTTTAAATTTGCTGGAAAAATTTGTAGGAGGGTCGGATTGTATCTTTGATATTGTGATGGCAATATTGAAGGAACTGATCAATGACAAGAAGGACAAGGGATCTGGCCATGGACAGCTAGCCCCAATGGAAGTGACTTAAATGACAGCCAGAATTGCTGACCACAAAGACGAATGTACCCAAATTGACTTTGGTTCCTAGGCAGGAAAACTGCAGTGTAAAGAGTCCCCCAAGAAGTTCCCTCTGCCGAAAGTCCAATTGACTTAATAAGATTTATCTTTGACACTATACCTGCTGTGAGGAGTTTAGTTGGAAAAACCCAGTGTGTGGAACAAGAAGTGTTCCCCATTTTTAAATCCCGCTCTAGGCAGGACATAAGTGTCGGTAAGTTATGTGCACCTCAGCCGAACCTTATGGAAAAGAAGAAAAACACAGAAGGATGAAAAGATCTAATCACAGAATTTCAAAGAGGGGACGGAGGAAATTACGATTTAGAGAGGAGGCAGATATTCCACGAAGGCCAGAACGGCCAATGCAAATTCCTCAATCTGTCCCTCTGACAGTGGGGCCTCCCCTGTCAACCTCCTTGCATGCCCTCTTCTCTGAATCCAATGGCCACACCGCTTGTGGATTCAGGCATGAAGAAGGGTCCCTCGAAATTGCCTGAATCAGAAGAAAAAAGCTCCATACTGTGAAATGTGAATACCTGCATGTTAGACTTTATTCCCCAATTTGATGCAGATTTAATTTTGAATAGGTCCTCTCTGCTTGAATGTTTCTTGGACATTGAGACTTTAAATGTAATCCAAAGTAGTGATATTAATTTAGTTTCTCTATTGCACTCAGGGTTATGATCCAAATCAAGGGTGACCTTTCATTCTAAACTCACTGCAAATACGATATTACAAAACTCTGAATGTTTGCAATACAAGGGCATTGATGTTTTCCCAATACTAGAGGAGAAGAGAAGACACGGTGTAGGTATGGTTTCTTATCAGAGTGGTGGGGGAGTAGTGGGTGGGCTCCCTTTTTGCATCTGCCAATGTGACGGGTCTCTGGTTTACTATCAGAAGTTGAAAGTTCACCTAGGGAAAAATGGCAGACAGGTGTCAGTCAGGGAACCTATAATCTCCTCTGTTCATGATATAAATGATGAATTATATAGATGGAACTTGTTACCTAGTGTTCTAAATAGTGCATGCTTGACAAGTCATTCGCTGCGGCATCATAATTAGCAATGAGCTTAAGGTAGTTTCCTGGAACGCTGCGGGAATAAAGAACAGCAGGGAGAAATTATACTTTTTGAGTTTGCTAAAGGCACACATAATTTTTTTCCAGGAGACATCATGTGATGGGGAATTTTCATGTGAAGATTACTTCATTTTGGATTGCAAAGCTAGGCCCTCTAGGAGGGGTCACACAAAGGGGGGAGTGGCATGCTTGTTGTCTAATAGGCTTAAATGGAAGTATGAATGCTATGTAGACCCCAGCAATTGTTTTATGGCAGTAACTCTGTTCAATACAGGAGGGGGGCTGGGTATATCACCCCTTTTACTGGTAAATACTTACATTCCCCCAGAAGCTAACTATGATGTACTTTTACATAAGGTTTTCTCTTTCATTGAACAATCGCTTGACAAGGAGCAGGTTCCCCACGTAGTATTGATAGGGGATCTATACTGCAAAGTTTCCAATGATGCTTTGCTATGTGATGATGAAAAAGAAGAAGCATTGCGAATTCTCTCAATTGTCTTTCCACCGAAGAACTGACAAGAGAGGGAAGGTCCTATTTGATCGACTGAAAAACAATGATGGTATTATAGTTAATGGGAGACTACCCTCAAATTCCCCGGCATTATGCACACATAAATCTCCAAGGGGTGGGGCAATTTTGGACTATGTGGTGGTAGGTTGTACCTCGTTTCTTCTGTTGGGCGACCTAAAGGTAATAGATACCCCCATCAGTGACCATAGTCTTTTGATTTTTTCTCTGGACTTAAACAAGTCTCGTATTAGTTAGTGGAGGTTTGGAGGGTCCTCATTCAAATTTGTTTAAAAAAAATAGGGAGGACACAGTGGGACCATAGGATGATCACGGGCTTGAAAGGTAAACTAGAAGCTACACTTAAAAACCTTGAAGGCTGGGTGGGAGTTGAATTGGGAAGTTCTAGTATGTTTATGAAGCAGCTATTAGTAAGTGCTAGTCAAAAAACTTCCAAGGGTAATTTTAAGGCAATTTGCAACCCACTTCTCTTATTAAATAGAGAAATAAATGCCCTAGTTTGGAAACAATATATGGTATATTCCCCTGAGAGGAATACTAGAGTGTCACTATTAAAAAGGAAAAGGAGTCGACTGAAGGCATCCCTGTGTTTTTAAAATGTCGGAGCACGGTGCTGCCAAATTTGGGATAGCTCCACGCTCCGACATTTTCTTGTGAATATTCCCCAATGTAGGCAACTAACACTTCAACAGCTGTGGGTAAATAAACAACTGATACTGTTGAGGTTCCCAAGCATTTTTACAGCACATAGACAGGCAGCGGTGTGAGTCAGCCGACAAGTTTAGTGCTCAGGGTATCCAGCCAAGACTGTTCTCTAAGGTCCCTTCGGCTACAACGGTTGCTAAGCGCCCTGCACCAATAGGCCATGCTGTTGTTCACGACTAGCCACAGCACTGTACCAAATCACCATCTCACCTTGGAGCTTAGACCACCTGATTCTCAGCCCTCGACTTCCTAACCCCTTGTTGTCCCTGGGAGAACAGCTCCGTCCTTGAGTTGAGCCTAGCCATCTCATCAACCCCACCCCTGCACTTTCACCTCCGATCCCTGCTCTGGTTGCCTCTGATTTAATGTACCCAAGCCTTGCAGTGATTAGTGCATCCACTACTTTTGTTTTCTATTTTACACTCACACAGCGGAGGGGTTGGCTCGTTCACACCGTGAGTGCAGATCATCAGAGACCCCGCTGCCATATTCTCAGACTACTCTGCTGTGGCAGATATGGATTTCCCACAAATATAGATTTATGACAAATACTGCAGAGACCTTCAGGAGTTAGCGCTTCTTCAGATTCAGAATCTTTTGGGCGAAGCAGTACCTCCTCTTCTAGTGTGACAGAGCTTCTTAATGACAGATTAGGGAGGGTTTGAGGGCATCAAGCCACATCCTCTATATGAGGAGCAATATTACATGACTACAATGAAAGGGTGCTTGCCTTGGCTCTGGGAGGTACATAAGCTGAAGCCTAAGCTCTAGGTACTTGGGGGCATATTATCAAGCCATTTATCATTGCGTTAGCGGCACTTTAATGCCGCTAACGCGTTTTTTTTTAACGCCCTATTACCAAGCTGTCGCTAACAGGCGTTAGCAACAGCTTTCCGGTGATAGCAGCCGGTTTTCCTATCGCCTTGCACGCCAGCGATAGTTATCGCTAATGACATGCAAGTAGGTGTTCCCTCTCAAAATTTCTCGAAAAATGTCGCTAACACCACATTGCACTATTGGCCCGGACCCGCGAAGCGATAAAAAAAGTCGCGCTAAGGCCCCTTAGCTGCAGGAACCTAAGACCAGAAAAAAAGCTGGTCTAAAAATGGTGATAAAGGGAGGCATATAAGGGAGACTAGCTCAGAGCCCCATCTGAAGACCCACTGATGCCATGGAGGTACTAATCATTCAGCTTGGAGCCCCACGAAGGCAACAACCACCACCGCCACTGCCACCTCCCCGAGGACCACCAGCGAGGCAGCGCCAAAGAAGACAGCGGGCCCTGCGCAAACGTCTCTGCCTTGCAGACCTAACGCCAGAGGATGTCATTGCCCACTACAGGTTCAAAAGGACATCCATCCAACACATCCTGAACCTGATAGCCCACAGGCTGACGGCACCAACACAGCGGAGAACCAACATCTCTCCGCAGACAAAGCTGCTGGCTGTGCTGCACATGTTGGCCTCTGGGACCTTTCAACCAACAACGGCCAGAGTCGGCGGAGTTTCACAGGCAGCCTTTTCTATCTTCCTCCCGACTGTCTTGGATGGCATACTCAGCCTGATACCCCAGCACCTTCACTTCCCCAACACTGTGCAGGAACAGATTGAGACCAAGCAAGCCTTTCATGCCATAGCCGGATTCCCGCAGGTGTTGGGGGCAATTGACTGCACACATGTCCTATTTGTGCCCCCTGCGGACAGTGCACACATATACCGCAACAGAAAGCACACCCATTCTATGAATGTGCAGGCAATAGTGGACCACCGGGGACTGCTCACCAATGTCATAGCCAAGTTTCCAGGGAGTGTGCATGATTCCTACATCTTCTGACAGTCCATCATCCACCAGCGCTTCCAGGATGGCACATACCGAAATGCAGTTCTTGTTGGTAAGTACTAACTTAACACACCACAAGCCTCAACTCCACATACATGCAACTCACAATTGTGAGAATGTACATGTTACAATCTCACATACAACATGGCAATCAACATGCCCACTTACCTGACCCAACAACACAAGGAACTGTGGGAACTGTGGCTAGCTATGTAGACAAACCATCCCCAAAGGCTTAGCCCCTCCGCCACTCATTAGCAAATGTGGGGAGAGGTGGGAACCAAGTATGTACGATGGAGGGACTAGATCCATAAGGAAAGTATGTACACATGGCCCAGTGTGTCGGTGTTGTGCTGGACAGTCGGGACTAAGCTGAGTGCAGACGTGCCCATGTGGGCATATAGTGTGTTTCCGTAGACCAGCCTGATGGCAATGAATGTGTGGGTGACTGTCTTACCTGACAATGGGGGGATCCATTGGAAGGTTGCATGGAGGATGCAGAGGCAGTTGAAGCAGCTGCAGGCCACTGCGTAGACCTGTTGGTTCATGGAGAGGGAGGAGTCAAATACGGTGCCTAGGTACCTAGAGTTGGGGGGGGCTGCCAAAGGCGTTGGCCCACCAGGTGATGCCCCATGCTGATTGTTTTGTTACGAGGATGTGGACTCATGTCTCCTCTGCGTATAGCATGCCCCAGCTGTTGATCATCCATGTTGCAACTCACAGCAATGCTTCCTGGAAGCCCAGTTTGGTGTGTGGGCGTATTGTTGATGGAGAATATGAGCTTTGTGTCCTTATAGGTGGTGATGTTAAATGGTATCCTCAATCTTGCACCAGTTCCTCTCCATGTGTCAGCAGATGCATCTTCCAACTTTGAGGATGTTGGTGACCGAGGTGGCATTTATTGCACGCTGTATGTTGCAGTTGCATAGTGGGACAAGTGTGTATGCGCAGTTGGAGATACATGTCTGTAAAATGCGGTCTAGCGCCATTGGTGACGACTGCAGCGTTGTGGGTATTGCTGTTGATGGTGGTGTGTAGCATCTCCTCGGTGACTGAGCTCCACTAGCTGTGTGTGGGTCCGCATGTGGTCTAGGGTGGCTTGGGGTTCACCAACAAGGAAGTGTATGCGTTTGTGGTCACTACATGTGCGTTTAGTGGGGTTGATAAACTGGACGAAGTCTACACATGCAAAGAAGGTGTCAAAGGTGTGCCCTGCCTTGTGGCTCAGTGTGGTGAAGATCTGGGACAGACTGATGTCAGCAAACATTTCCCAGAGTGAAATGGATTTTGAGTAGTCGTGGTATGTGATTTGGAGGCTACGCTCAGGAATGACTACGTAGTCCAGGGAGTGGACGGCGTGGCGTCTGATGATGTTGATGGTGTGGGTGAAGCGTTCCTGCCCTCAGTGGGCCCTGCAGGCGAGGGGGCTGCTGAGTGTTGCTTTGTGGCAGCTCTGGACATGAAACAGCATGTGTTGTGCAGTGGGGCAGGTCTGGCGGCAGCATCAGAACTGAACGTGATCCGTGTCTGGTGTGGCCTATTGCCATTTAAACGTTGTTAGACTTGGCATCTTTTGGTGTGTTTCCCCTGAGTTTTTTCTTTCTGACCTCTCGGTTTTTGACTCTGTATGTGCTGGCATCGTGTTTCTGCGCACTTTTCTCACTGCTGATCAGTGGTAAAGTGCAAGTGCTCCTGTGGTAAAATGTGTTATGGATTGGTGTTTCCATGATTGGATCTTTGATTTACTTGTTAGTCCCCAGTAAAGTGCACTGAGTGTGCCAGGGCCTGTAAATTGAATGCTACTAGTGGGCCTGCAGCACTGATTGTGCCACCCACGTGAGTAGCCCTGAAAAGGTACCTCAGACCTGCCATTGCAGAGTCTGCGCACAGTTTGTAACTGCCATGTCGACTTGGCCAGTGCACACACTGGCCGGTCCCTAACCTTCCCTTTTCTTGCATGTCAGACACCCCTCAGGTAGGCCCAAGGTACCCCTGTGGGCAGGGTGCAGTGTAAGTGAAAGGGGGACATGCCCTGGTGTGTGTGGCATGTCCTGATAGTGAATTACAGCCAATTTCGTTTTTCACTATTGCAAGGCTACCAGTTCCCCATAGGATAGAATGGGAGGTTTGTTTATAACATCTTATAAACATAACTGGCCCAGGGAATTCGGTAAGAAAACAGAATTTAGTATGCCTGAACTCAGAATCTAAAGATGCATCTTTTAGTGAAGGTGATTTTTACCTTCTGTGTGTGAAAATACCACTTTTAGAAAGTAGGTATTTACTTGCTCAGTCATCCCGTGTGCCTCTGCTGGAATGTGGATTGCCTGTCTGGGTTTTGGATGACAGAAGGCTGGGGGAGCAGGAGGGGCGCCAGATGGTCTAGGTAGGTCAGGAAAGGGCTGCAGAGACCTGGGTTACGATGGTGGAAGGGGGAGGAGATTTCCTTGCACCTCAAAGGGCCTGCACTGCCTCTGAAAAATGCCGTCTCCACCTCCTGCCAGGAATTCACACCAGAGAAGGCAGAACTGGTCCTGACCGGGCACAGGCCCTCTCTGCCTAAGAGATCAAAGGATTTTTGGACATAAATGCCGGGTCCCAGACCCCTGAACTTTAGAACTCATCTGGACAAGAAGACTGCCAAGAAGAAGAGCCTGAGAAGCTGCAAAAAGGAACGACTGCTTTGCTGGGTTCTTTGCTGGGCTGACCTGCAGTGACTGCTTTTGTCTTGGGTAGTGAAAGGCCTGGACTGGACTTTCTGCAACCTAAATTTGTGAGTCTCTCCAAGGGCTTGAGGTAGAGCTTGCCCCCTGTTCACGAAGTCTCAGGAACAGCAAAGACTTCAAGTTCTTCGACCCGCAGCACTGGGGACTGTGTGTTTTGTGCTGCAACCCAAAGAACACCAACTCAACGACGTCTACGACCCCACTGACGACTTCGTGTCCTGAAGGCAACGCAGAGGGCACCGCCGCAACGCCGCACCGCAACCCTGGTCTCACCGGACGACGCCTGTTGACGCCGCCCCGAGCCGCTGCTTGCACCGCGACCTGTGGGCACCGCACTCCGCACCGCGTGGCTTCACGAGGACACCTTGGCCTGCCTGACGCCGCCACTTCCCGCCGAGATCGATGCCGCTGCTTGCACCGTGGTTCGGGGGCACCGCTCGTAAGTTACACGACGCACCGCCCTCATCCCACACCGCAGCCTTGGCCTACCGACACCGGCACCATCGACTCCAGTTCGTCAGCCGACGACAGTGCTTCAGCAACGACGACGCCGCTGCTTGCACCGTGATCTGACAGCACTGTGACGAGCACCGCCTTCATCTCGCACCGCGACCCTGGTCTCACCGACGACGCCATCTGACGCCGCCACCGAGCCGCTGCTCGCACTGCGACCTGAGGGCACCGCACGCCGCACCGCTGCACTTCGCACCGCGGCACCCGACACCTGCAGACGCCAGCGCTCCTGACTCCATCAGAGAGGAGATCGACCTCCAACGCATGGGACTTCGAGGCCCCATCGCCCTGCATCTCTGAAAGGTACTGTTTGCGGGTCTTCCCGACCCCGTAACTGGCCTGCAACCCAGCGGTCAGCCAGAACTGTTTGGGATTTGTGTGTTCACGACGCGGTGGTAGCCCGGACGGCGCTATCCACACAAGGAACTCTTTTAATCAGCGTATTTTTGCATTGTGAACTTTTAAGTATGGTTTGGTGGTTCTTTATCGTTTTTGGTCTTGTTTTAATTATATAAAAATATTGGATATTTTTCTAAACTGGTGTGGTGTCCTTTTGTAGTGCGTACACTGTATTACTGTTGGTTATGTGCAAACGCTTTACACACTGCCTCTGAGATAGGCCTGGCTGCTCGTGCCAAGCTACCAAGGGGGTGAGCAGGGGTTATTTTAGAAGTGTAACTCCCTTATCCTGACTAGAGTGGTGGTCTTTGCCTGGCTTTGGCCCGCGCCCTAGCCTACCAAGAATCCCATTTCTAACATTGGTTGTCAGCGGTGAGGATAGGACTTGCGTTGCACTTGACTTACAGTGATTGGTGTGCACTACTACCATATCGCTGACCAGTACGTACCACATACTAACCCGTTTTCTTTTTGGCTGATTTTTGTGATCTTGCCAGGTGAACTTTCTACTTCACCATGCCGGAATCAATAGCATCATCCGTTGCATCCATGGACATTGCCTTTGAGGAGGATAGGTTGGAGCTCTACACTGTGAGAGAATTGAAGTCTGTTTGCAAAAACCTAAAAGTCCAAGTCAGAGGCCTCACTAGGAAGGATGAGCTACAAAAGGCGCTGAGGGCTTGGGTAGCAGCCAGAGACGCAAGTGGGCAATCTGGTGACCTTAGTGGAGAGGCGGGGAGCCTAGTCCTAGGGTGGATGTGCTGTTGGGAGGGGGAACCCTTCCGACCAGGCAGCAGTGGCCTGTCCCCAGAGGAGCTGGAGGACAGGTGGGAAGCAAGGAAGTTCGAGTTGGAGAAACTCAGGATGGAAAGTGAAAGGGAGGATAAAAGAATAGCCATGGAGGAAAGGAAGATGATTTTAGATCATGAGCGAAGTCTTAAAGAACTGGAGCTAAGGAATAGAGCCAGTTCAGATGGTGGCAGCAACTCGTTAAGACAGGTAGACAGAATTGTGCACATCCCTAAAAATGTAGGCAAAGAATTCAAAAGGGGGATGACATACAAAGGTGGTTTCAGGGGTACGAGGCAGCAATTCACATGAATGGGGTCCCGAGGAGAATTGGGGAGCAGGATTGTGGCCTCTCTTCCCAGAAGAAGCAAGGGATACGTTAATAGCTTTGGGTAAGGGGTATCACCTCACCTATCCAGACATGAAGGACGCCCTTCTCACTAAGTATGGTCTTACTCCTGAAAAGTACAGGGACCAGTTCAGGTCCAGTAAGAAGTCTGATGCCAACACTTGGTTGGAATGTGTGGATGTGTTTTGCCGGTCACTGGATGGCTGGGTGAAGGGCAGTAATGTGACAGATTTTCAGGGGCTCTACAATTTGATTGCATGGGAGCACTTGTCTAGTCTATGTTTTGCAGATCTGCGCCAGCACCTAGTTGATAGTAAGCTGACTGACACCAGGAAGCTTGCTATGGAGGCGGACCGCTGGGTGAGTACCAGGGTCCACAAGAAAGCGTTTGGGGGAGCCTCAGCCAAAGGTGGGCAGGGTCCCCAGCAGAAAAGTGGGGGGGACAAAGGTAAAACACAGGAGTTCTCTAAAGGGCCCCAAATTAACACCCAGGGTAAAGGTTCCCATCACCCCGGAGATAAGAAGCCAGGGGTCTCATCAGGAAAGCCTGCTGAGACCGGTCCCCGCAGGTGCTTTGCATGTGACCAGGTGGGTCACATGAAGGGGGACCCCAAGTGTCCAAAGGGGCTCAGCCACCCACCGGTGGGCAGTCCAAGGTGTTGGCTAGTGTAGCGCTTGGGGAGGAGGAGTACCCACAGGAGGATGGGGATCCCGCAGAAATGACCCTCGTCTCACTTGGGGACAGTGAGATGGTTCCAGGACACCAGGTGCCCCCTAACACCAAGAAATACAGCACCTGGGTGACCATCAATGGGAAAAGGGTAGAGGCTCTCAGAGATACTGGAGCCAGTGTGACCTCAGTCCGGTGTCACCTGGTCTCTGAGGAGCAGGTAGTCCCAGGGGCATTCCACCAAGTAATTGCTGTAGACAATTCAGAGCACCAGTGTCTGGTGGCGCAGGTTCCCTTCGAGTGGGGGGGGTCTCAGGTCCCTTGAGGGTGGTTGTGAGCCCTTCCATGCCTGTAGATTGTCTGCTGGGTAACGACCTGGAGCAGTCCTTATGGAAGGATGTTGAGCTCAGGTCTCACTTGGAGATGCTTGGGATGCCAGAGTGGGCATGCGTGTCCACTCGGTCAATGGCAGCCAGAAAGGGTGATCAAGAGGACTTGGAGCCTGAAAAAGTGGCCCAAGTCCTTGCCAAGAGAAAGGGCAAGGGGCGCGGGAAACCGGCCCCTGAGGTTCCCACGGACCGGGAGGAGGCGGACCTTGAGGGGGACGCCCCGGTGCCTACCGGGGGACAGGTAGCTGAACTGGGGGACATCTCTGAGCTGACCCATTGGCAGCAAGAAGGGGGTCCCACCAGGGAGGAATTCTGCAAGGAGCAGAAAGACTGCCCTTCTCTGGAGGGTCTGCGGCGGCAGGTTGCAGACCAGGCAGCAGGTGATCAGTCCGGATCACATTGGATCTACTGGGAGAATGGTCTCCTGTACAGTGAGCCTAAGGTCGCTGAGCCTGGGTCAGCCCGTGTGCTGGTGGTACCCCAGCGCTTCAGGACCTTCCTACTGGGTCTGGCTCATGACGTGCCTTTGGCAGGACATTTGGGGCAGGACAAGACCTTTGACAGGCTTGTCACCCACTTCTTCTGGCCCCAAATGCGAAGGCAGTCAGATGGACATTGCAGGTCTTGCCAAACTTGACTGGCAAGTGGTAAGAGTGGGAGGAAGGTCAAAGCTCCTCTCCAGCCTTTTCCAGTTGTTGGAACACCCTTTGAAAGGGTAGGGATGGACATTGTGGGGCCACTGGATCCCAAGACAGCCCTGGGCAACAGGTACATCCTGGTCTTGGTGGACCATGCCACCCGGTACCCGGAGGCAATCCCTCTCAGGACAACGACGGCGCCAGTGGTGGGCCGGGCGTTAATAGGGATCTTTTCCCGCGTGGGGTTCCCCAGAGAGGTGGTTTCTGACAGAGGGACCAACTTCATATCCAAGTATATGACATCCCTGTGGAAGGAGTGTGGTGTAACCTATAAGTTCACCACCCCTTACCACCCACAAGGTAACGGCCTGGTGGAGAGATTCAACCAGACCTTGAAGGGCATGATTAAGGGTCTAATAGAACCCATGAGGCGTAAGTGGGATGTCCTCTTGCCATGCCTTCTCTTTGCGTACAGGGAGGTGCCACAGAAGTCTCTTGGGTTCAGTCCCTTTGAGCTCCTGTATGGTCACCCTGTGAGAGGACCTCTGAGTTTGGTCAAGGAAGGCTGGGAGGCAGCTCCCAGGAAAACTCCCCAGGATGTGTTTAGTTACATGCTGGCCTTCAGAAACCAAACTGCCCGCTTCAGGAAACTCGCTCAGGCGAACCTGGAAGCAAGCCAGGAAGAAATGAAGAAGTGGTATGACCAGAATGCCACTCTGGTTGAATTTCAACCTGGGCAGAAAGTGTGGGTCATGGCCCCCGTGGAACCTTGTGCCTTGCAGGACAAGTGGACTGGGCCATTTGAGGTGGTGGAGCGCAAAAGTGACGTCACCTACCTGGTGGATTTGCAGGCTCCAAGGAACCCTTTGAGGGTCCTCCACGTGAACCGCCTCAAACCCCACTTCGAGAGGTCCGAAGTGAGCATGCTCTTGGCGACAGATGATGGAACGGAAGAGGAAAGTGAACCTCTCCCTGACCTCCTGTCTACCAAGGAGCACGATGGGTCAGTGGAAGGTGTGATCCTCTCCCCTACACTGAGCCCAGAACAGCAGAGCGATTGTCACCAGTTGTTGGGACAGTTTGCCCCCTGTTCTCCCTGACCCCAGGTGTCACTCACTGGTGTACCCATGACGTGGACACTGGTGACAGCCCTCCTGTGAAACACAAGATTTACAGGTTGACTGACAGGGTCAAGGCCAGCATTAAAGAAGAGGTCTCTAAGATGTTGGTGTTAGGGGTGATCGAGCCTTCCAACAGTCCTTGGGCCAGCCCAGTGGTCTTGGTCCCAAAGGCTGCTGCACCCGGTGCCGCTCCAGAACTTCGGTTCTGTGTGGACTACTGTGGGCTCAATGCCGTCACCAGGACTGACGCACACCCCATCCCCAGAGCTGATGAGCTCATTGATCGGTTGGGAGCTGCCAAGTTCCTCAGCACGTTTGATTTAACGTCTGGGTACTGGCAGATCGCCTTAACCGATGGGGCCAAGGAGAGGTCAGCATTTTCAACCCCAGAAGGACATTACCAGTTCCGGGTGATGCCCTTTGGGTTGAAGAATGCCCCTGCCACCTTCCAGAGGTTGGTCAACCAGGTGTTGGCTGGGCTGGAGGATTTCAGTGCCGCCTACCTGGATGACATCGCAGTGTTCAGTTCCTGCTGGGAAGAACACTTGCAGCACCTCGGTGAAGTGTTGAAGGCGCTGCGGAGGGCAGGCCTCACGATCAAGGCCAGTAAGTGCCAGATCGGGCAGGGTTCGGTGGTGTACTTGGGACACCAGGTAGGAAGCGGCCAGGTGGCGCCCCTACAGCCCAAGATTGACACCATTCTGGCTTGGGAGCCCCCAAGACCCAGACAGAGGTGAGTGCCTTCCTAGGACTCACTGGGTACTACCGGAGGTTTGTGAAGGGGTATGGCACCATTGTTGCCCCCTTAACAGAGCTGACTTCCAGGACGCAGCCCAAGAAGGTGATCTGGACTGAGTCCTGCCAGAAGGCTTTTGATTCCCTGAAGGCCGCCATGTGCACGGTCCTCGTGCTCAAGGCCCCCGACTTCTCCAAGGAATTTGTTGTGCAGACTGACGCTTCAGAGCATGGAGTGGGAGCGGTGCTCTCACAACTGAACGAAGAGGGCCTAGACCAGCCTGTAGTCTTCCTTAGCCGGAGACTACTCCCCAGGGAGCAGAGGGGGAGTGCCATAGAAAGGGAAGCTTTCGCTGTGGTCTGGGCGCTGAAGAAGCTGAGGCCCTACCTGTTTGGGACTCACTTCCGGGTTCAGACAGACCACAGGCCCCTCAGATGGTTGATGCAAATGAGGGGTGAGAATCCGAAACTGCTGAGGTGGTCCATCTCCCTACAGGGAATGGACTTTACGGTGGAACACCGCCCTGGCACAGAACACGCCAATGCAGATGGTCTGTCCAGGTTCTTCCGCCTTAGTGAAGAGAACTCCCAAGAGGTTGGGTAGTTCTCCCTACTTTCAGCTGGAGGGGACATGTGTTAGACTTGGCATCTTTTGGCGTGTTTCCCCTGAGTTTTTTCTTTCTGACCTCTCGGTTTTTGACTCTGTATGTGCTGGCTTCGTGTTTCTGCGCACTTTTCTCACTGCTGATCAGTGGTAAAGTGCAAGTGCTCCTGCGGTAAAATGTGTTATGGATTGGTGTTTCCATGATTGGATCTTTGATTTACTTGTTAGTCCCCAGTAAAGTGCACTGAGTGTGCCAGGGCCTGTAAATTGAATGCTACTAGTGGGCCTGCAGCACTGATTGTGCCACCCACGTGAGTAGCCCTGAAAAGGTACCTCAGACCTGCCATTGCAGAGTCTGCGCACAGTTTGTAACTGCCATGTCGACTTGGCCAGTGCACACACTGGCCGGTCCCTAACCTTCCCTTTTCTTGCATGTCAGACACCCCTCAGGTAGGCCCAAGGTACCCCTGTGGGCAGGGTGCAGTGTAAGTGAAAGGGGGACATGCCCTGGTGTGTGTGGCATGTCCTGATAGTGAATTACAGCCAATTTCGTTTTTCACTATTGCAAGGCTACCAGTTCCCCATAGGATAGAATGGGAGGTTTGTTTATAACATCTTATAAACATAACTGGCCCAGGGAATTCGGTAAGAAAACAGAATTTAGTATGCCTGAACTCAGAATCTAAAGATGCATCTTTTAGTGAAGGTGATTTTTACCTTCTGTGTGTGAAAATACCACTTTTAGAAAGTAGGTATTTACTTGCTCAGTCATCCCGTGTGCCTCTGCTGGAATGTGGATTGCCTGTCTGGGTTTTGGATGACAGAAGGCTGGGGGAGCAGGAGGGGCGCCAGATGGTCTAGGTAGGTCAGGAAAGGGCTGCAGAGACCTGGGTTACGATGGTGGAAGGGGGAGGAGATTTCCTTGCACCTCAAAGGGCCTGCACTGCCTCTGAAAAATGCCGTCTCCACCTCCTGCCAGGAATTCACACCAGAGAAGGCAGAACTGGTCCTGACCGGGCACAGGCCCTCTCTGCCTAAGAGATCAAAGGATTTTTGGACATAAATGCCGGGTCCCAGACCCCTGAACTTTAGAACTCATCTGGACAAGAAGACTGCCAAGAAGAAGAGCCGGAGAAGCTGCAAAAAGGAACGACTGCTTTGCTGGGTTCTTTGCTGGGCTGACCTGCAGTGACTGCTTTTGTCTTGGGTAGTGAAAGGCCTGGACTGGACTTTCTGCAACCTAAATTTGTGAGTCTCTCCATGGGCTTGAGGTAGAGCTTGCCCCCTGTTCACGAAGTCTCAGGAACAGCAAAGACTTCAAGTTCTTCGACCCGCAGCACTGGGGACTGTGTGTTTTGTGCTGCAACCCAAAGAACACCAACTCAACGACGTCTACGACCCCACTGACGACTTCGTGTCCTGAAGGCAACGCAGAGGGCACCGCCGCAACGCCGCACCGCAACCCTGGTCTCACCGACGACGCCTGTTGACGCCGCCCCCGAGCCGCTGCTTGCACCGCGACCTGTGGGCACCGCACTCCGCACCGCGTGGCTTCACGAGGACACCTTGGCCTGCCTGACGCCGCCACTTCCCGCCGAGATCGATGCCGCTGCTTGCACCGTGGTTCGGGGGCACCGCTCGTAAGTTACACGACGCACCGCCCTCATCCCACACCGCAGCCTTGGCCTACCGACACCGGCACCATCGACTCCAGTTCGTCAGCCGACGACAGTGCTTCAGCAACGACGACGCCGCTGCTTGCACCGTGATCTGACAGCACTGTGACGAGCACCGCCTTCATCTCGCACCGCGACCCTGGTCTCACCGACGACGCCATCTGACGCCGCCACCGAGCCGCTGCTCGCACTGCGACCTGAGGGCACCGCACGCCGCACCGCTGCACTTCGCACCGCGGCACCCGACACCTGCAGACGCCAGCGCTCCTGACTCCATCAGAGAGGAGATCGACCTCCAACGCATGGGACTTCGAGGGCCCCATCGCCCTGCATCTCTGAAAGGTACTGTTTGCGGGTCTTCCCGACCCCGTAACTGGCCTGCAACCCAGCGGTCAGCCAGAACTGTTTGGGATTTGTGTGTTCACGACGCGGTGGTAGCCCGGACGGCGCTATCCACACAAGGAACTCTTTTTAATCAGCGTATTTTTGCATTGTGAACTTTTAAGTATGGTTTGGTGGTTCTTTATCGTTTTTGGTCTTGTTTTAATTATATAAAAATATTGGATATTTTTCTAAACTGGTGTGGTGTCCTTTTGTAGTGCGTACACTGTATTACTGTTGGTTATGTGCAAACGCTTTACACACTGCCTCTGAGATAGGCCTGGCTGCTCGTGCCAAGCTACCAAGGGGGTGAGCAGGGGTTATTTTAGAAGTGTAACTCCCTTATCCTGACTAGAGTGGTGGTCTTTGCCTGGCTTTGGCCCGCGCCCTAGCCTACCAAGAATCCCATTTCTAACATTGGTTGTCAGCGGTGAGGATAGGACTTGCGTTTGCACTTGACTTACAGTGATTGGTGTGCACTACTACCATATCGCTGACCAGTACGTACCACATACTAACCCGTTTTCTTTTTGGCTGATTTTTGTGATCTTGCCAGGTGAACTTTCTACTTCACCATGCCGGAATCAATAGCATCATCCGTTGCATCCATGGACATTGCCTTTGAGGAGGATAGGTTGGAGCTCTACACTGTGAGAGAATTGAAGTCTGTTTGCAAAAACCTAAAAGTCCAAGTCAGAGGCCTCACTAGGAAGGATGAGCTACAAAAGGCGCTGAGGGCTTGGGTAGCAGCCAGAGACGCAAGTGGGCAATCTGGTGACCTTAGTGGAGAGGCGGGGGAGCCTAGTCCTAGGGTGGATGTGCTGTTGGGAGGGGGGGAACCCTTCCGACCAGGCAGCAGTGGCCTGTCCCCAGAGGAGCTGGAGGACAGGTGGGAAGCAAGGAAGTTCGAGTTGGAGAAACTCAGGATGGAAAGTGAAAGGGAGGATAAAAGAATAGCCATGGAGGAAAGGAAGATGATTTTAGATCATGAGCGAAGTCTTAAAGAACTGGAGCTAAGGAATAGAGCCAGTTCAGATGGTGGCAGCAACTCGTTAAGACAGGTAGACAGAATTGTGCACATCCCTAAAAATGTAGGCAAAGAATTCAAAAAGGGGGATGACATACAAAGGTGGTTTCAGGGGTACGAGGCAGCAATTCACATGAATGGGGTCCCCGAGGAGAATTGGGGAGCAGGATTGTGGCCTCTCTTCCCAGAAGAAGCAAGGGATACGTTAATAGCTTTGGGTAAGGGGTATCACCTCACCTATCCAGACATGAAGGACGCCCTTCTCACTAAGTATGGTCTTACTCCTGAAAAGTACAGGGACCAGTTCAGGTCCAGTAAGAAGTCTGATGCCAACACTTGGTTGGAATGTGTGGATGTGTTTTGCCGGTCACTGGATGGCTGGGTGAAGGGCAGTAATGTGACAGATTTTCAGGGGCTCTACAATTTGATTGCATGGGAGCACTTGTCTAGTCTATGTTTTGCAGATCTGCGCCAGCACCTAGTTGATAGTAAGCTGACTGACACCAGGAAGCTTGCTATGGAGGCGGACCGCTGGGTGAGTACCAGGGTCCACAAGAAAGCGTTTGGGGGAGCCTCAGCCAAAGGTGGGCAGGGTCCCCAGCAGAAAAGTGGGGGACAAAGGTAAAACACAGGAGTTCTCTAAAGGGCCCCAAATTAACACCCAGGGTAAAGGTTCCCATCACCCCGGAGATAAGAAGCCAGGGGTCTCATCAGGAAAGCCTGCTGAGACCGGTCCCCGCAGGTGCTTTGCATGTGACCAGGTGGGTCACATGAAGGGGGACCCCAAGTGTCCAAAGGGGCTCAGCCACCCACCGGTGGGCAGTCCAAGGTGTTGGCTAGTGTAGCGCTTGGGGAGGAGGAGTACCCACAGGAGGATGGGGATCCCGCAGAAATGACCCTCGTCTCACTTGGGGACAGTGAGATGGTTCCAGGACACCAGGTGCCCCCTAACACCAAGAAATACAGCACCTGGGTGACCATCAATGGGAAAAGGGTAGAGGCTCTCAGAGATACTGGAGCCAGTGTGACCTCAGTCCGGTGTCACCTGGTCTCTGAGGAGCAGGTAGTCCCAGGGGCATTCCACCAAGTAATTGCTGTAGACAATTCAGAGCGCCAGTGTCTGGTGGCGCAGGTTCCCTTCGAGTGGGGGGGGTCTCAGGACCCTTGAGGGTGGTTGTGAGCCCTTCCATGCCTGTAGATTGTCTGCTGGGTAACGACCTGGAGCAGTCCTTATGGAAGGATGTTGAGCTCAGGTCTCACTTGGAGATGCTTGGGATGCCAGAGTGGGCATGCGTGTCCACTCGGTCAATGGCAGCCAGAAAGGGTGATCAAGAGGACTTGGAGCCTGAAAAAGTGGCCCAAGTCCTTGCCAAGAGAAAGGGCAAGGGGCGCGGGAAACCGGCCCCTGAGGTTCCCACGGACCGGGAGGAGGCGGACCTTGAGGGGGACGCCCGGTGCCTACCGGGGGACAGGTAGCTGAACTGGGGGACATCTCTGAGCTGACCCATTGGCAGCAAGAAGGGGGTCCCACCAGGGAGGAATTCTGCAAGGAGCAGAAAGACTGCCCTTCTCTGGAGGGTCTGCGGCGGCAGGCTGCAGACCAGGCAGCAGGTGATCAGTCCGGATCACATTGGATCTACTGGGAGAATGGTCTCCTGTACAGTGAGCCTAAGGTCGCTGAGCCTGGGTCAGCCCGTGTGCTGGTGGTACCCCAGCGCTTCAGGACCTTCCTACTGGGTCTGGCTCATGACGTGCCTTTGGCAGGACATTTGGGGCAGGACAAGACCTTTGACAGGCTTGTCACCCACTTCTTCTGGCCCCAAATGCGAAGGCAGTCAGATGGACATTGCAGGTCTTGCCAAACTTGACTGGCAAGTGGTAAGAGTGGGAGGAAGGTCAAAGCTCCTCTCCAGCCTTTTCCAGTTGTTGGAACACCCTTTGAAAGGGTAGGGATGGACATTGTGGGGCCACTGGATCCCAAGACAGCCCTGGGCAACAGGTACATCCTGGTCTTGGTGGACCATGCCACCCGGTACCCGGAGGCAATCCCTCTCAGGACAACGACGGCGCCAGTGGTGGGCCGGGCGTTAATAGGGATCTTTTCCCGCGTGGGGTTCCCCAGAGAGGTGGTTTCTGACAGAGGGACCAACTTCATATCCAAGTATATGACATCCCTGTGGAAGGAGTGTGGTGTAACCTATAAGTTCACCACCCCTTACCACCCACAAGGTAACGGCCTGGTGGAGAGATTCAACCAGACCTTGAAGGGCATGATTAAGGGTCTAATAGAACCCATGAGGCGTAAGTGGGATGTCCTCTTGCCATGCCTTCTCTTTGCGTACAGGGAGGTGCCACAGAAGTCTCTTGGGTTCAGTCCCTTTGAGCTCCTGTATGGTCACCCTGTGAGAGGACCTCTGAGTTTGGTCAAGGAAGGCTGGGAGGCAGCTCCCAGGAAAACTCCCCAGGATGTGTTTAGTTACATGCTGGCCTTCAGAAACCAAACTGCCCGCTTCAGGAAACTCGCTCAGGCGAACCTGGAAGCAAGCCAGGAAGAAATGAAGAAGTGGTATGACCAGAATGCCACTCTGGTTGAATTTCAACCTGGGCAGAAAGTGTGGGTCATGGCCCCCGTGGAACCTTGTGCCTTGCAGGACAAGTGGACTGGGCCATTTGAGGTGGTGGAGCGCAAAAGTGACGTCACCTACCTGGTGGATTTGCAGGCTCCAAGGAACCCTTTGAGGGTCCTCCACGTGAACCGCCTCAAACCCCACTTCGAGAGGTCCGAAGTGAGCATGCTCTTGGCGACAGATGATGGAACGGAAGAGGAAAGTGAACCTCTCCCTGACCTCCTGTCTACCAAGGAGCACGATGGGTCAGTGGAAGGTGTGATCCTCTCCCCTACACTGAGCCCAGAACAGCAGAGCGATTGTCACCAGTTGTTGGGACAGTTTGCCCCCTGTTCTCCCTGACCCCAGGTGTCACTCACTGGTGTACCCATGACGTGGACACTGGTGACAGCCCTCCTGTGAAACACAAGATTTACAGGTTGACTGACAGGGTCAAGGCCAGCATTAAAGAAGAGGTCTCTAAGATGTTGGTGTTAGGGGTGATCGAGCCTTCCAACAGTCCTTGGGCCAGCCCAGTGGTCTTGGTCCCAAAGGCTGCTGCACCCGGTGCCGCTCCAGAACTTCGGTTCTGTGTGGACTACTGTGGGCTCAATGCCGTCACCAGGACTGACGCACACCCCATCCCCAGAGCTGATGAGCTCATTGATCGGTTGGGAGCTGCCAAGTTCCTCAGCACGTTTGATTTAACGTCTGGGTACTGGCAGATCGCCTTAACCGATGGGGCCAAGGAGAGGTCAGCATTTTCAACCCCAGAAGGACATTACCAGTTCCGGGTGATGCCCTTTGGGTTGAAGAATGCCCCTGCCACCTTCCAGAGGTTGGTCAACCAGGTGTTGGCTGGGCTGGAGGATTTCAGTGCCGCCTACCTGGATGACATCGCAGTGTTCAGTTCCTGCTGGGAAGAACACTTGCAGCACCTCGGTGAAGTGTTGAAGGCGCTGCGGAGGGCAGGCCTCACGATCAAGGCCAGTAAGTGCCAGATCGGGCAGGGTTCGGTGGTGTACTTGGGACACCAGGTAGGAAGCGGCCAGGTGGCGCCCCTACAGCCCAAGATTGACACCATTCTGGCTTGGGAGCCCCCAAGACCCAGACAGAGGTGAGTGCCTTCCTAGGACTCACTGGGTACTACCGGAGGTTTGTGAAGGGGTATGGCACCATTGTTGCCCCCTTAACAGAGCTGACTTCCAGGAAGCAGCCCAAGAAGGTGATCTGGACTGAGTCCTGCCAGAAGGCTTTTGATGCCCTGAAGGCCGCCATGTGCACGGCCCCCGTGCTCAAGGCCCCGACTTCTCCAAGGAATTTGTTGTGCAGACTGACGCTTCAGAGCATGGAGTGGGAGCGGTGCTCTCACAACTGAACGAAGAGGGCCTAGACCAGCCTGTAGTCTTCCTTAGCCGGAGACTACTCCCCAAGGAGCAGAGGTGGAGTGCCATAGAAAGGGAAGCTTTCGCTGTGGTCTGGGCGCTGAAGAAGCTGAGGCCCTACCTGTTTGGGACTCACTTCCGGGTTCAGACAGACCACAGGCCCCTCAGATGGTTGATGCAAATGAGGGGTGAGAATCCGAAACTGCTGAGGTGGTCCATCTCCCTACAGGGAATGGACTTTACGGTGGAACACCGCCCTGGCACAGAACACGCCAATGCAGATGGTCTGTCCAGGTTCTTCCGCTTTAGTGAAGAGAACTCCCAAGAGGTTGGGTAGTTCTCCCTACTTTCAGCTGGAGGGGACATGTGTTAGACTTGGCATCTTTTGGCGTGTTTCCCCTGAGTTTTTTCTTTCTGACCTCTCGGTTTTTGACTCTGTATGTGCTGGCTTCGTGTTTCTGCGCACTTTTCTCACTGCTGATCAGTGGTAAAGTGCAAGTGCTCCTGCGGTAAAATGTGTTATGGATTGGTGTTTCCATGATTGGATCTTTGATTT
Source organism: Calotriton arnoldi (assembly GCA_963921515.1). Lineage (NCBI taxonomy): Eukaryota > Metazoa > Chordata > Amphibia > Caudata > Salamandridae > Calotriton > Calotriton arnoldi. The sequence goes on from CAWUFW010009996.1 coordinate 164,167, forward strand.
ACTTGTTAGTCCCCAGTAAAGTGCACTGAGTGTGCCAGGGCCTGTAAATTGAATGCTACTAGTGGGCCTGCAGCACTGATTGTGCCACCCACGTGAGTAGCCCTGAAAAGGTACCTCAGACCTGCCATTGCAGAGTCTGCGCACAGTTTGTAACTGCCATGTCGACTTGGCCAGTGCACACACTGGCCGGTCCCTAACCTTCCCTTTTCTTGCATGTCAGACACCCCTCAGGTAGGCCCAAGGTACCCCTGTGGGCAGGGTGCAGTGTAAGTGAAAGGGGGACATGCCCTGGTGTGTGTGGCATGTCCTGATAGTGAATTACAGCCAATTTCGTTTTTCACTATTGCAAGGCTACCAGTTCCCCATAGGATAGAATGGGAGGTTTGTTTATAACATCTTATAAACATAACTGGCCCAGGGAATTCGGTAAGAAAACAGAATTTAGTATGCCTGAACTCAGAATCTAAAGATGCATCTTTTAGTGAAGGTGATTTTTACCTTCTGTTTGTGAAAATACCACTTTTAGAAAGTAGGTATTTTCTTGCTCAGTCATCCCGTGTGCCTCTGCTGGAATGTGGATTGCCTGTCTGGGTTTTGGATGACAGAAGGCTGGGGGAGCAGGAGGGGCGCCAGATGGTCTAGGTAGGTCAGGAAAGGGCTGCAGAGACCTGGGTTACGATGGTGGAAGGGGGAGGAGATTTCCTTGCACCTCAAAGGGCCTGCACTGCCTCTGAAAAATGCCGTCTCCACCTCCTGCCAGGAATTCACACCAGAGAAGGCAGAACTGGTCCTGACCGGGCACAGGCCCTCTCTGCCTAAGAGATCAAAGGATTTTTGGACATAAATGCCGGGTCCCAGACCCCTGAACTTTAGAACTCATCTGGACAAGAAGACTGCCAAGAAGAAGAGCCTGAGAAGCTGCAAAAGGAACGACTGCTTTGCTGGGTGCTTTGCTGGGCTGACCTGCAGTGGCTGCTTTTGTCTTGGGTAGTGAAAGGCCTGGACTGGACTTTCTGCAACCTAAATTTGTGAGTCTCTCCAAGGGCTTGAGGTAGAGCTTGCCCCCTGTTCACGAAGTCTCAGGAACAGCAAAGACTTCAAGTTCTTCGACCCGCAGCACTGGGGACTGTGTGTTTTGTGCTGCAACCCAAAGAACACCAACTCAACGACGTCTACGACGCCACTGCCGACTTCGTGTCCTGAAGGCAACGCAGAGGGCACCGCCGCAATGCCGCACCGCAACCCTGGTCTCACCGACGACGCCTGTTGATGCCGCCCCCGAGCCGCTGCTTGCACCGAGACCTGTGGGCACCGCACTCCGCACCGCCTTGCTTCACGCCGAAGCTGTGGCACCGCAGAGGGCACCGCCGCAACGCCGCACCGCGACCCTAGTCTCACCGACGACGCCTGTTGATGCCGCCACCGAGCCGCTGCTCGCACCGCGACCTGTGGGCACCACACTCCGCACCGCGTGGCTTCACGAGGACACCTTGGCCTGCCTGACGCCGCCACTTCCCGCCGAGATCGACGCCGCTGCTTGCACCGTGGTTCGGGGGCACTTCTCGTAAGTTACACACCGCAGCCTTGGCCTACCGACACCGGCGCCATCGACTCCAGTTCGTCAGCCGACGACAGTGCTTCAGCAACGACGACGCCGCTGCTTGCACCGTGATCTGACAGCACCGTGACGAGCACCGCCTTCATCTCGCACCGCGACCCTGGTCTCACCGACGACGCCATCTGACGCCGCCACCGAGCCGCTGCTTGCACCGCGACCTGAGGGCACCGCACGCCACACCGCTGCACTTCGCACCGCGGCACCCGACGCCTGCCGACGCCAGCGCTCCTGACTCCATCAGAGAGGAGATCGACCTCCAACGCGTGGGACTTCGAGGGCCCCATCGCCCAGCATCTCTGAAAGGTACTGTTTGCGGGTCTTCCCGACCCCGTAACTGGCCTGCAACCCAGCGGTCAGCCAGAACTGTTTGGGATTTGTGTGTTCACGACGCGGTGGTAGCCCGGACGGCGCTATCCACACAAGGAACTCTTTTTAATCAGCGTATTTTTGCATTGTGAACTTTTAAGTATGGTATGGTGGTTCTTTATCGTTTTTGGTCTTGTTTTAATTGTATAAAAATATTGGATATTTTTCTAAACTGGTGTGGTGTCCTTTTGTAGTGCGTACACTGTATTACTGTTGGTTATGTGCAAACGCTTTACACACTGCCTCTAAGATAGGCCTGGCTGCTCGTGCCAAGCTACCAAGGGGGTGAGCAGGGGTTATTTTAGAAGTGTAACTCCCTTATCCTGACTAGAGTGGTGGTCTTTGCCTGGCTTTGGCCCGCGCCCTAGCCTACCAAGAATCCCATTTCTAACAAACGTCCTCATGGCATTGACTGCGAGGAGGGCGGATGAGTGCCATCTCTAGACGGTAGGAGAGCCAGGGTGCCTGTTACTGAGTGTGTTAGGCCTGCGGACATGCGCAGATGGCCTTAACATTGTTGCACAGTAGGAGTGCCAGTGATGCAACCGCGCAGCGCACACAATAAAATTGGCTCGGGGGAGGGAGGATCAACTGTGAGGCAACGTAATTAGCATTGATGCTGGTAATCAGTCTGAAGCGACACATGGCTAACATGAAATCCAATATAGCACAAATCACACACCACAAAACTATCAACACTAACAACACAGCCTGCATAACCAATAATGGACACATCTCTCCGTCACATGTTACAGGTGATCAAGGATATGCACTCTTGCCGTGGATGATGACACCCCTCCGAAACCCCACCACCCAGGCCCAGAGGCAGTATAATGCGGCCCACAGACGCACCCAGTCCATTGTGGAGCGCACATTTGGCGTGCTAAAGTCACGTTTCTGTAGCCTGGACATCACAGGTGGCAGACTGCTGTACAGCCCCGAAATGGTCAACAAAATCATCATAGCATGTTGTGTATTGCACAATATATGTGTGCGCACCAATGATCCATGGATCCAAGTGCCTGCTGCACCGGACGATGACCAGGATGATGATGAAGATGAGGCAGGTGGAGCACACCCCACAGTAAATGCAGCAGGAACTGCCCGAAGGAACCGAATAATAAACAATTTCTTCAACTGAGCACGTCACATTGTGACAGTCCCCATCAAATGTATATCAGTGCAAAATGACCCCAATCATGGTTTGTGCCAATAAAAAAACACAACACACATACCCTGTCTGCACGTTACTCTCCTGCATAAGTACATCACTCTGAAAAGTGTACGTTGCACAATAAGTGCAAAGAAAATCACAATACTCAAATCATGGTGGGAATGTCTCCTCAGTACAGAGATGCTTTTCAGTGTGTCAAATGTGCAAAAGTAGAGTTTTCATGGTGTAAATTGTGCTACCAAAATCAAATATTTTGCGTGTCCTTTTGTGTATTCATTAAATATAGGTTGTCCTCTGTGGGAAAAAATCTCAATTGTAGGGTGTCGTTTGGGGTCAATAATTTATTTGCGTGTGTACGTTGTGTTAAATAATGAACTTTAGGGTGTGAAATGGGGTAAAAGATGAAAAATGGGCGTGCAATTGTGTAAAAGATGAAAAATGGGCGTGCAATGGGGTAAAAGATTAAAATTGGGCGTGCAATGGGGTTAAAGATGAAAAATGGGCGTGAAATGGGGTAAAAGATGAAAATCGGGTGTGCAATGGGGTAAAAGATTAAAAATGGGTGTTCAATGGGGTAAAAGATTAAAAATGGGTGTGCAATGGGGTAAAAGATGAAAAATGGGCGTGAAATGGGGTAAAAGATGAAAATCAGGTGTGCAATGGGGTAAAAGATTAAAAATGGGTGTGCAATGGGGTAAAAGATTAAAAATGGGCGTTAAATGGGGTAAAAGATGAAAATTGGGCATGCAATGGGGTAAAAGATGAAAAATGGGTGTGCAATGGGGTAAAAGATGAAAAATGGGTGTGAAATCGGGTAAAAGATGAAAATTGGGCGTGCAATGGGGTAAGAGATGAAAAATGGGTGTGCAATGGGGTAAAAGATGAAAAATGGCCGTGAAATAGGGTAAAAGATTAAAATTGGGCGTGCAATGGGGTAAAAGATGAAAAATGGGCGTGCAATGGGGTAAAAGATGAAAAATGAGCGTGAAATGGGGTAAAAGATGAAAATTGGGCGTGCAATGGGGTAAAAGATGAAAAATGGGTGTGCAATGGGGAAAAAGATGAAAAATGGGCGTGAAATGGGGTAAAAGATGAAAATTGGGCGTGCAATGGGGTAAAAGATGAAAAATGGGCGTGCAATGGGGTAAAAGATGCTCCAGGTTCCAGGCAATTAGCCTGGAACCTACCTCCACCTCCAGATCAAAAACCTCTACGACAAGTATGTGACCACACACTGGATGCAGCAGCCGGCCCACCCGCACCCCTGAGACACCAACCAGCCCACCATCTCCAAATGGACACCAGGCACGGATGAAGACACCGCCTCCACCATGAAAGGCATCCACTCGGGGGCCCACACAGACCCCTGGTCCCCTCACCTCTACCACAGAGCCACATCTGCCATCGCACACGAACAACTACGCAACATCAACACCACCTTCAACACATGCACCTTCACAGACAACTGGAAGCGCGCAGAAGTCATGCCCCTGCTCAAGAAGCACCCAGCTGACCCCACCGACCTCAATAACTATCGGCCCATCTGGCTCCTCACCTTCGCAGCCAAACTCGCTGATAAAATAGTCAACAGGGAGCTGACAAGATTCATCAAAGAGAACGCCATCCTCGACCCATCACAATCCGGATTTCGAAGCAACCACAGCCCTGAGACTGCCCTACTTGCCGCCACAGACGACATCAACACCCTCCTGGACCAAGGACACCTCGCAGACCTCATCCTACTCAACCTTTCAGCAGCCTTCACCAACGTCTCCCACCGCACACTAGTCACCAGACTACACGACGCAGGCATCCAAGGTACATCCCTGGACTGGATCCGATCATTCCTCACCGTAAGAAGGCAAAGGATCAGACTGCCACATTTCATCTCCGATCCCACGACAATCGCCTGCAGAGTCCCACAGGGGTCATCACTGAGCCCGAGCCTCTTCAAAATCTACATGGCCCCCCTCGCAGCCATCGTCCAACAACACGGCCTCAACATCCCATCCTACGCTGACGACCCCCAGCTCATCCTCTACCTCACCAAAGACCCCACCACTGCCTAAATCAACTTCCAGAAAGGAATGCAACACGACGCAGTGTGGATGACCAACAGCTGCCTGAAGCTCAACCCCGAGAAGACAGAAGACCTCGTCCTTGTAACCACCCCTTCAGCATAGGACAACACCTGGTGGCTGACGGCACTCAGAAGACCACCTCCCCCCGCAGACCATGCTAAAAACCTCCGCATCATACTAGACTCATCACTCAACATGAACCAACAGGTCAACGCCGTCAGCTACAGCTGCTTCAACACACTCCGCATCCTCTGCAAGTCCTTCAAATGGATCCCTGCTGAGTCAAGGAAGACAGTCACCCACGCACTCATCACCAGCAGACTGTACTACGGAAACGCACTCTATGCCGGCATCAACAAGTCCATACTCTGCAAACTCAAGACAATACAGAACACTGCCGCCAGACTCGTCCTCGTCATCCCCTGGCACAAACACATCAGCCAACACCTACGATGACTCCACCGGCTCACAGTGGAGAAAATAGTCAGCTTCAACAGCCTCATCTCACGCCTACAAATGCCTACACAACAACGGACACAAATACCTCAATGACAGAGTCAACTTCAACGTGCCCAAAAGAAAACTCCAAATTACAAAACTCTCACTGGCCGAAACCCCTCGCATCCACAGAGCCAGAGCAGGCGGAAGATCCTTCTCTCACATTGCAGCCAAGACCTGGACCGAGCTACCGGCAGACATCAGACACGCCCCCTCCCTGAACACCTTCAGGAAGCCCCTCAAGAGCTGGCTCTTTGGCTAACAGATCTGCGCACCCCCCCCCCAGCGCCTTGTGACCCCCAAGGGTGAGTAGCACACTTACAATTCCCCTGATTGATTGATTGATTGATTGATTGATTTGTTGTTAAATATGCAATTATGGTGTCACCTGGGGTGAAAGTTGCAATTTAGGGTGTCATGTGTTGTGAAATATTATATTTATGGTGTCATTTGTGTGCTAATCAAGCCTTTCATGTTGTTATAGGGCTCTGAAATGATTTTTGCTCTAAGACTGTACAACTGTGTATGGACTTGCTCTTAGCGTGAAGATATGGCCGCTAAAACGACAGCGTGATGCTTTTTTCATACGCCTGATGTAAAAATACATCGCGCAACACATTGTACAATACAAAATATTACTCATGAGCCTATTTGCGTGCAGATTTTCACCGCTTTGTCAAAAACGGGCCGCAAAGAGACAGGAAGTGATGTCTGCATGCTTCCTGTCTACTGGAGTAGTGTTCTGCACTTTCACTTTCGAACACATTGCTGGTGATTGTGGAGAGTGTTGGAGGTGTTTGGTGGTGTGTGCTGCAGTTTTGAAATTTGGAGAGTGTTGCTGTGTCCTGTGTCCTGTTGATAGTGTCTGTGAAGTGTTGTGTACTGATTTTTTGTGTTTTATTGTCTCTTGTCCTCAATCTTGTCGGGTGTCTGTCTTGGGGTAGTTAACTTTCTTTGTTGTTGTTGGGGATATTTTAGAGGGTTCTTTTTTTTCTGGCTGTGAGCTCACAGGTGTGCAGGGAGATGCCGGCTGTGGGCAGGGAGGGCAGGATGTCCGAGGGGGCATTGGGGGGCTTCCTGTGGATGATCAAATTCTACCTGCCCTTGATGTTGCAGAGGGGAGGCTGTATCCTTCAAGGATACGATGTAAGTGTGCGGAAGATGAGGTGGGAGCGTGTGCGGGTGCAGATGCTCCGGTGCTTTGGAGTGGACCGTACCGTGCGCCAGTGTAAGCACCGCTGGCAGGATCTGCTGGCATGTGAAGCTGACCTCCTGGACTACGTGGGAGTCATTACTGGCCTACAGGGTGGTAAGTACAAACCCCACATTTAATCGTGAGTACTGTAATGAATAAAAATTCGGACGTGTGTGACACTGGTGTCAAAGTGAAAAAAGGTTGCTGAGTGAGGTGGGAGACGTAATGCGTTCACGCCTAATGTTGGCACATCTGAGACACAACGCTGCATCATATTGACAAGCATAGGGTGCTAGTCTGTGTTACCCACTGCGCTGGAGCAACACTTAGCACTGTAGTGCCATAGCTGGCACACCTGCGCATAAACTGCGTGCAGGATGAAGATTGTTTGTGTACAGAAAGGGTGACTGTACATGAACTATCCAAGGAATTGTTTATGTGAGCTGTGTGCTGGCCAAAAGGTAGTGTTAAAATGCTGTCCTCATGAATTGTGGTACGTTAGCTACGCTGGCCTGTGAAGATAGTTACTGTGTGACAATGTATTTCATAGGAACAAATGGTCAAAGGAAATCGGACATCTCCAGATTGTCATACACCAACAGTATCTGTGAAACTGCCTTGTGCGATCTGCAGCAATGCAATCGTACACAGAGCATGTATAACATCATGTTGCATGTCGTAATGGTGCCTTGTGGATGTCTCACACTACTATTATGTGCATGTTAGCTAGCATTTTAGTCTTGTTTGTCCCGACTCAGCATTCACATGTCTGGTGTGAATGGCAGTCAAAGTGGACCCAATCATGTAGCCAACATGAAACGCAACACCACAGTTACGTAGCATTTTCAATGATGGTGATGATTGGTATGAGGAATATGACACATATGATGATTTAACGTCTGATACCAACACATATTTATTTTGTTGTCTCACAGATGGTCGGCCACCAATCACACAGGGGGACATCGACAGCTTCGAGGACCCACACGCCACTGGTGAGTTTGGACATCATATATTGGCATAGTGCGGTGTCATGGATGTCTGGGTCAAATGATCAACGTTGTAGTATGCAGTATGGGTGTGTATCACATGTCCCTTGCCTACAGTGTGATGATGTATTGTGGAAGTCAGAAGTGTGCACAAATCGGTAATTGAAGGTTGAGCAATGCATTTGTCTCACAGTTGTAACTTTGCCCATCCCCAGTCAGTGATACACATTGAAAGTAAGGTGCATATCATCGCGGCCCTATCGGCAACACAACGTCACTTTCATTAAAGTTGTGTTGGCGATAGGGGCCTTACGTCATGTCCGAGGCATCGTTAATCCACTTCACGTGGAGCAACGCTTCCTTGTTAATAAGGCACCCTTTCACGCTGTGTTTAGCCTGAAAGGGGCGTGCAGTGGGTGTTGCATTTGGTGTTCCACAGCAACACCCATTGTCTTTGGAGCTGCCCCATATGTACAAGTGCGGTGTTGATAGTTGGCAGCGCACAAATCAACACCAGTGAAATCCTGGTCGTAATTTGGCTAAACGAGGATGAATGCTTTCTCTCATCATCTTTTTCTTGTCACATGTGTGCTGCCTTGTGCAGCACACATGGAAAAAGCTAAATGACATGATTTGTATATGTACAGGAAGGTGGGCCTTCCAGTACATACAGAATTTTTTTTTGATATTACATATTGTATCTTTCCTGTGTGCTGCACGAAGCAGCACACATGAAAGTTACAACATGGTATTCTGGGATTGATTATGTGCAGGAAGGGGCACCTTCCTGTACAGAAACAAACCTCCCCAGCACACACACACCCTTGCACTCTGGTGCAAGGGTGCCTGCATAGGCGCTAAGTTGTGAGACTTGGCACCATCGCAGTGGTAAACGCAAGTCTGCACCATATCCTTGATAATATGGTGCAGGATTGCGTTTCCAAAGTGGCGGAGAGAGGCGTTAAGCCAAGGAGGCTAACGCCTGTCTCCGCCACTTCCTTGTCAATATGCCCCTAGGTCTATGGGTTCTGTCACCACAGCACATGCCTGTGGATTGCAGAGCGCACTGATAGGAGAGGAGACATGTAAGTGGGGTTGCTGATGACTATCAGATGACATGGAATGCATGTACATCCTTGACTGAGATGACTGTGCAAGTGTGCCCGATGATGCACAAGGAGGCAGTGCCTTTCAGTCCGTAAGTACGCAGACACAGTTCAGCACTGCAAATTTGTAGGTATGCTGCATACCATCTTCAAAGAAGTGGCAGTGCGTATCTTTGAGCCAAGCATATCAATGGCACGTTCCCCAAACACCCAGCAAGGGTGGCCCTATGAATCTCATTGGCATGTTTGGCCACTGCAATGGTGTTGACAAGCTGTCTCCTTGAGGCCATTCCCTGATTGACTCTGGATCAGGTGTGGGAACTCCTCTGTCCCAATTGGTGACATTACTCTGCACGCATTTACCATGCATGCTTCAGCTCTGCCTTTATTGATGTGCCATATATTTTACAATTCAGGGCTCTACAACGCTATCTGTGAGAAAGCATTACCCATGACAACACTATAAGCATCATGACTCCAGGGTGCCGTTACAATGGGGAATGCATTGTGACTGTTTGCGTTGTAAAGGCCTGCGTATTTTGATTCACAACGGAGTGAGATTAGCGGATACAAGACATGCATGAGTGAGTGAGAATTTAGAGGAAACAATGTTTCCCCCTCTCTGCGGCAACACTTCACATATTGTGTAGTAGTGTTGGAGAGTGGGACAGCGCCTCATGTATGAGTCAGCGTTCAGCCACACAACGGGTTTCCATGTGTGCTGCATGATGCCGCATAGTTAAAAGTGTGAATAGGGCTGTCCCAGGATTGCTCCTGTGCAGGTAGGGTAACCTTCCAAAACATTAACAGGTCCACCGGCACACAGACACCCTTGCACTCCTGTGCAAGAGTGCCTGTGTTGGCGCTGACTTGATGAACTGCACACAGTTGGTGGGGGACACCAGGCCTGCACATGGGCATTGTACATATAATGCTGCACCGTGTCACAGGAGAGGATAAGGGTGGTGCTACACAAGGAGGGCTAATGCCTCCCTCCTCCGATTGCTTGTACATGTCCCCCTCAGTCTGGGTATGTCATGGCACCATCGTTTGACACTGTCAGTCTCATTTGGTTGTGACAGTACATGTCCCATGCCATGCACTGTCATGTCAGTCTCCCCAGCATGTAGTCACTGATCCAGGCTTCAACATTTCATAGTCCAGGTCACTCTCTGACTTCACATGGTTACACTGGAGTGTAGGCTCACATGTTTAAGTGATCTTGTATTACAGATGTGAATGGAGAACATTGACATAGTCTAAAGGACTCAAAATTTACATTGTTGATATTTTACAGACAACATGACGCCAGCCGAACAACATGCGTTCCAGGTGAGGAAGGACCGCTTCAAGCATGTCAAGAAGGTGGCAAAAGGGTTCCGCAACATGGCGAAGAGGCACCAGGAGGAACGGAAGAAAGGTACATGGAAGGCGGTGCCCGAGCTTGCCACAACTGGCACACAGGCCATCCCAGGCCCCTCTGGCGTCAGTGGTGGGTCCCAGCCTGGACAGGTGTCCCATCCCACCACGGCCACACCCCCCCCCCCAAGGGACAGTCCCACCTGCACCTGGCGATCAGGTTGTGCCATTCACTGTGAGGGACAAGAGGATCCTGCATGACAACAATGTTTATCTGGCAGAGATCAGGCGAGAAATAGCAGATCTGAATAGACATATAACAGACATGAAAAAACACCTTGGACTCCCATGATGCCGGGACATGTTGGACCCCATCCCCCTCTTCGCCTTTCCCCCAATGTTTGTAACTTCTGACATTAGGTAGTGTTAGGTTAGTTCTTTTAATTGTTAGGTAGTGTAGTTTTAGAGTAGGTTATAGTTAGTTTTAGCTTTTAAGGTAGTTTTTAGATATGTATTATTATGCAGTATTTGGGGATAAGTTTCCTTTTCCTTTGGGTGGGGGGGTTGATGAATTTGTTTTAAGAAAAATTTTAAAAAAAATATACAAAAAAATATATCTTTGTGTAGGTTACATGTGTAGTTAGTTTATGTATAGCTTAGATGTCTTTGTCCTGTCTTGTGGTGTGCCTTAAGGGTGGGAGGGGGGTTGATGTCTAAGATATGTTGTTGCGTGTTTAGGAATAGTTAGGGTAGATAGTTTAAGTAAGTAAGAATTTTCTAGTTAGTTTAGATTTTAGTAGTAGTTCTAGTGATCAGTGTTAGTTTAGGGTAGTTCATTCTTTTTGCTGTTCTAATAAATGTTTACTATTTTGGATTTCTGCTTGCACTGATGTCAGGGATGATGTTGGGGAGTGTGGCTTATTCCCTTGTATGCAACTTATACCATCACTGGACAATCCATTGGAATGTGTAAGTCTGGTCATGACATGTTGGTTAGCAGGATGTATTGTGTCAGGATACCTTAGATGTGAGCACAGTGAACTTGCATGGATGACAGGGTGGCAACTGGGATTTATGGCCTAGTCTAGGGACAGTCGTTTGTGACGTTCTACATCTTAAGTGTAACTCACGGAGTTGGACAGCACATTGTTGCCCATTTACGACACAACCTAGGGACATGGCATTGAGAGGAAATACAGTTAGCTACTGTCATCCATCATGGAGATGGATGTATGCGCCGGGTACCACAGATTCCGTCACACACCTGCATATCAGATGCTCCTGGCGCTGAGTCCATCTACATTGCACAGACCTTGGCACACTTGCTACGTAGTGCCAGTGTGTCAGCTACCTTTTTTTACCAGATATGTTCTTGTGCATGGACGCTCAATCTCCGGGCCATGCATGATTTAGTAAATTTCTGTGTCTATTGTGAACAGCACATGGAACAACAGTGTTCCGGATTCACAAAAGTAATCTGAGAGTAAGTAATGACTTTACATTTTACGGTATTCGCAAATGGCTTTTAGGAGTAGTGCTGTTAGGTATACTGACTGGTCTTCTCCAAAATGCCTTTCGTGACTCACTTAACTTGTCAAGTTATGATTTTGTCCCAGCTAATGTTTTGGTGCGGGCACACTGTTCTGCTGCACACAAGGGGGGAAATGTTGCATTGCTCCCTGTAGTGACAGTGTCATAGCCACTTGTCCCAGCTGTTATTTCTGCCATTGGCTCATAGTGATGCCACCCTTGAAATGTTGGCCTTGCATCTGTCTATATGCTGAGTGCAGTGCACCACACATCCCTAGACACATTGCCAGATACGCTCACAGTGGTCACAGCATGAGAGGGGTCAAAATTTGGTATGCATAGTTTGTCTACAGGGAGGGGCTGACTGACGCCTTGCACTTTGGGGTGAGTCCCTATTTGAAACTCTACTTCACTGAGGCAGACATTGTGGTTCCATATGTGTATGGTAGACATGTGCCCTTGCGTGTCTTCATCAATGTGAATATGGTGTGCAACATCTTGGGATGTGACATGCAATGTGCACCATCACAACAGGCTTTGTCCACCCCGTAGTGTGTGAGTAGATATGCTAAGAGATATTTGTTTGCAATTGTTAAGGAGGACACTACTTGTGTCCTGCAACAGACTTGGACATTTTAGCACACATGCCTTTGCCTTAACCCCTTCGATGCTCATGACGGAATGGTTCCGTCATGAGCATCGGTGCCCCTGTGCTCATGACGGAACCATTCCGTCATGAGGCCAGGGGCACGAAATCCCTCTGCTGCAGACAGCAGAGGGATTTCCTTTTCTCCTCACAGCCTCGGGAGCTGGGGAAGAGCTTCCCAGCTCCCGAGGCCCCCCTCCTTTTCAGTGAAATGAAGATCAGCGCGCACGTCGCGCTGACTTCATTTCACTGAAAACGAAACTAAAATGAGCCTTTAGGCTCATTTCAGTTTCACTTTTCTACGTGCTCAGGGGCTATCTCAGCCCCTGAGCACGTAGAAAGACGGGAGAGGTATCATTGGAAAGGGAGAATCTCCCTTTCCAATGGTACCCTCCTCAGTGGATCCCTGCTTGGGGATCGTCCCAGGAGGGCGATCCCCAAGCAGGGATCCACCCACTAAGGCACCAGGGAGGGGGAGCGGCCCCTTGGGCAAGGGCTTTGCTCCCCCCAAAAAATTGCCAATGTTCAGTCTTTCTGCCCCCCTGGGGGGCAGATGGGAGCAGTAGCCTCCAATCTGCCCCCAGGGGGCAGAAAGCCCACTAGACACCAGGGATTTTTATTTGGTGCATTTATTTTAGGGTGGGGGCTGCCCGAAACAGGCAAGCCAATGCCCCCACCCCCAGCCACCATTACAGCCTTTCTGCCCCCTGGGAGGCAGATGGGGGCAGTAGCCCCCAATCTGCCCCCGGGGGGCAGAGAGCCCACTAAATGCCAGGGATTTTTAGTGTGCAATTTGTTTTAGGGTGGGGGCTGCCCAAAATGGGCACGCCAATGCCCCCACCCCACCCGCCACCATTACAGCCTTTTGCCCCCGGGGGCAGAAAGCCCACTAAACACCAGGGATTTTTTTGGACGCATTTCTTTTTTAGGGTGGGGGCTGCCCGAAATGGGCACGCTAATGCCCCCACGCCCCCCACCACCATTACAGCCTTTCTGCCCCCCCTGGGAGGCAGATGGGGCAGTAGCCCCCAATCTGCCGCCCCGGGGGGGCAGAAAGCCCACTAAACCCCAGGGATTTATTTTTTGTGTAATTTTTTTTTAGGGTGGGGGCTGCCCAAAACGGGCACGCTAATGCCCCCACCCCCGTCACCATTACAGCCTTTCTGCCCCCCCCCGGGGGCAGATGGGGGCTGTAGCCCCCAATCTGCCCCCCCGGTGGGGCAGAAAGCCCACTAAACGACAGGGATTTTTTTGGGCGTGTTTTTTTTTTGGGTGGGGGCTGCCCGAAACGGGCACGCCAATGCCCCCACCCCCTGCCACCATTACAGCCTTTCTGCCCCCCCTGGGAGGCAGATGGGGCAGTAGCCCCCAATCTGCCCCCCCGTGGGGGCAGAAAGCCCACTAAACGCCAGGGATTTTTTTTTGTGTAATTTTTTTTTAGGGTGGGGGCTGCCCAAAACGGGCACGCCAATGTCCCCACCCCCCGTCACCATTACAGCCTTTCTACCCCGCCCTGGGGGGCAGATGGGGGCTGTAGCCCCCAATCTGCCCCCTCGGTGGGGCAGAAAGCCCACTAAACGCCAGGGATTTTTTTTGTGCAATTTTTTTTAGGGTGGGGGCTGCCCAAATCGGGCACGCCAATGCCCCCAGCCCGCCGCCACCATTACAGCCTTTCTGCCCCCCCCTGGGAGGCAGATGGGGGCAGTAGCCCCCAATCTGCCCCCCTGGGGGGGCAGAAAGCCCACTAAACGCCAGGGATTCTTTTTTGTGCTATTTTTTTTTAGGGTGGGGGCTGCCCAAAATGGGCACGCCAATGCCTCCATGCCCTTGCCACCATAACAGTCATTCTGCCCCCCCCGGGGCAGCAGAAAGCCCACTTGACGCCAGGGATTTTTTTTTGCGCATTTGTTTTTAGGGTGGGGGCTGCTCGAAGTGGGCATGCCAATGCCCACATCCCCGCCACCATTACAGCCTTTCTGCTCCCCCTAGTCTCCTGATAAAAATGGTACCTCACATGCGTGGGTGGGGCAAGTACCCGCGACAGGCAAGGGCCCAAAACCTAGTGAGGCGACATCAAAATTACCTATCACAAACCAACCTGGTTTCAAGGGGGTCCCATGAGTTTTTGGCCCCGGGTTCGGCGGCCAGCTAGGGAAACCTACCAAACCCACACATTTCTGTAAACTAGACACCCGGGGATTCCAGGGAGGTACGGCTTGCGTGGATCCCCCAAAGTTTTCTTACCCAGAATCCCCAGGAACCTGAAATTTTGCTGAAAAAATCACTTTTTTCACACATTTTTGTGTGGGAAAGTTGTGGCATCACCGGGCTGAAACAAATTTCCTACCACCCAGTGTTCCCCCAGGTCTCCCGATAAAAACGGTGCATCACTCGGGTGGGAGGCCCAAGTACCCGCGACAGGCAAGGGCCCAAAGCGTATTGAGGCGACATCAAAATTGCCTATCAGAAGACGACCTGGTTTTGCAAGGGGGTCCCATGACTTTTGGCCCGGGGCTCGGCGGCCACCTAGGAAACATAGCAAACCCACACATTTCTGAAAACTAGACACCCGGGATTCCAGAGAGGTATGGCTTGCGTGGATCCACCAACGCTTCTACCCAGAATCCCCAGAAACCTGAAATTTTACAGAAAAAAATCACTTTTTCACACATTTTGTGTGTGAAAGTTGTGGCATCACGGACTGACACAAATTTCCTACAACCCAGCGTTCCTCAGGTCTCCCGATAAAAACGGTGCATCACTGGGTGGGAGGCCCAAGTACCCGCGACAGGCAAGGGCCCAAAACGTATTGAGGTGACATCAAAATTGCCTATCACAAAACGACCTGGTTTTGCAAGGGGGTCCCATGACTTTTGGCCCGGTGCTCGGCGGCCACCTAGGGAAACCTACCAAACCCACACATTTCTGAAAAGTAGACACCTGGGAATTCCAGGGAGGTATGGCTTGCGTGGATCCACCAACGTTCTTACCCAGAATCCCCAGAAATCTGAAATCTTACAGAAAAACACTTTTTTCATACATTTTTGTGTGGGAAAGTTGTGGCATCACTGGCTGACACAAATTTCCTACCACCCAGCGTTCCCCAGGTCTCCCGATAAAAATGGTGCCTCACTCGGTGGGAGGCCTGAGTACGCACGACAGGCAAAGGCCCAAAACGTATTGAGGCAACATCAAAATTGCCTATCAGAAAACGACCTGGTTTTGCAAGGGGGGTCCCATGACTCTTTGGCCCGTTGCTCGGCCGCCACCTAGGGAAACCTACCAAACCCACACATTTCTGAAAAGAAGACACCCGGGGGATTCCAGGGAGATATGGCTTGCGTGGATCCCCCAACGTTTTCTTACCCAGAATCCCCCAGAAACCTGAAATTTTGCTGAAAAAGTCACTTTTTTCACACATTTTTGTGTAGGAAAGTTGTGGCATCACCGGGCTGACACAAATTTCCTACCACCCAGCGTTCCCCCAGGTCTCCCGATACAAATGGTGCCTCACTCGGGTGGGAGGCCCAAGTACCCGCAACAGGCATGGGCCCAAAAAGGGGATTCTGGGTAAGAAAACGTTGGTGGATCCACGCAAGCCATACCTCCCTGGAATCCCCCGGGTGTCTACTTTTCAGAAATGTGTGGGTTTGCTAGGTTTCCCTAGGTGGCCGCCGAGCCCCGGGCCAAAAAGTCATGGGACCCCCCTTGCAAAACGAGGTCGTTTTGTGATAGGCATTTTTGATGTCGCCTCAATATGTTTTGGGCCCTTGCTTGTCACGCGTACTTGGGCCTCCCACCCGAGTGAGGCACCATTTTTATCGGGAGACGTGGGGGAACGCTGGGTGATAGGAAATTTGTGTCAGCCTGGTGATGCCACAACTTTCCCACACAAAAATGTGTGAAAAAGGGATTTTTTTCAGCAAACTTTCAGGTTTGCAGGGGATTCTGGGTAAGAAAACGTTGGTGGATCCACGCAAGCCATACCTCCCTGGAATCCCCGGGTGTCTACTTTTCAGAAATGTGTGGGTTTGCTAGGTTTCCTAGGTGGCCGCCGAGCCCCAGGCCAAAAGTCATGGGACCCCCTTGCAAAACCAGGACGTCTTCTGATAGGCAATTTTGATGTCGCCTCAATACGTTTTGGGCCCTTGCCTGTCGCGCGTACTTGGGCCTCCCACCCGAGTGAGGCACCATTTTTAGCGGGAGACCTGGGGGAACGCTGGGTGGTAGGAAATTTGTGTCAGCCCGGTGATGCCACAACTTTCCCACACAAAAATGTGTGAAAAAAGTGATTTGTTTTCAGCAAAATTTCAGGTTTGCAGGGGATTCTGGGTAAGAAAACGTTGGTGGATCCACGCAAGCCATACCTCCCTGGAATCCCCCGGCTGTCTACTTTTCAGAAATGTGTGGGTTTGCTAGGTTTCCCTAGGTGGCCGCCGAGCCCCGGGCCAAAAGGTCATGGGACCCGCCTTGCAAAACCAGGTCGTCTTCTGATAGGCAATTTTGATGTCGCCTCAATACGTTTTGGGCCCTTGCCTGTCGCGCGTACTTGGGCCTCCCACCCGAGTGAGGCACCATTTTTATCGGGAGACCTGGGGAACGCTGGGTGGTAGGAAATTTGTGTCAGCCCGGTGATGCCACAACTTTCCCACACAAAAGTGTGAAAAAGTGATTTTTTCAGCAAAATTTCAGGTTTCTGGGGATTCTGGGTAAGAAAACATTGGGGATCCACGCAAGCCATACCTCCCTGGAATCTCCCATGTGTCTACTTTTCAGAAATGTGTGGGTTTGGTAGGTTTCCCTAGGTGCCGGCAGAGCTAGGATTCAAAAACTACAGCTAGGCACTTTGCTAAAAAAGGGTCATTTTTCACAGTGAAATTGGGGTGTGTCCACGTTGCGTTTTGCGTCGTTTCCTGTCGCGGGCACTAGGCCTACCCACACAAGTGAGGTGCCATTTTTCTCAGAAGACTTTGGGGAACACGGGGTGGGTGGAATTTTGTGGATCCATGCAGATTGCAGAACTTTCCACCACAGAAAAGCGAGGAAAATGTGTTTTTTTTACACTTTTTTAGGTTTGCAAGGGATTCTGGGTAACAGAACCTAGTGAGAGCCAGTCAAGTCACCACATCCTGGATTCCCCTGGGTGTCTAGTTTTCAAAAATGTATAGGTTTGCTAGGTTTCCCTAGGTGCCGGCAGAGCTAGGGTTCAAAAACTACAGCTAAGCACTTTGCAAAAAAAGGGTCATTTTTCACTGTGAAAATGTGGTGTGTCCACGTTGTGTTTTGCGCTGTTTCCTGTCGCGGGCACTAGGCCTACCCACACAAGTGAGGTACCATTTTTCTCGAAAGACTTTGGGGAATGCGGGGTGGGTGGAATTTTGTGGATCCACGCAGATTCCAGAACTTTCCACCACAGAAAAGTGAGGAAAATGTGGTTTTTTTTACAATTGTTTAGGTTTGCAAGGGATTCTGGGTAACAGAACCTAGTGAGAGCCAGTCAAGTCACCACATCCTGGATTCCCCTGGGTGTCTAGATTTAAAAAATGTATAGGTTTGCTAGGTTTCCCTAGGTGCCGGCAGAGCTAGGGTTCAAAATCTACAGCTAGGCACTTTGCAAAAAAAGGGTCATTTTTCACTGTGAAAATGTGGTGTGTCCACGTTGCGTTTTTTGCTGTTTCCTGTTGCGGGCACTAGGCCTACCCACACAAGTGAGGTACAATTTTTCTCGGAAGACTTTGGGGAACGCTGGGTGTGTGGAAGTTTGTGGATCCACGCAGAATCCAGAACTTTTCACCACAGAAAAGTGAGGAAAATTTGTTTTTTTGGACAATGTTTTAGGTTTGCAAGGTATTTTGGGTAACAGAACCTGGTGAGAGCCAGTCAAGTCACCCCATCCTGTATTCCCCTGGGTGTCTAGTTTTCAAAAATGTATAAGTTTGCTAGGTTTCCCTAGGTGCCGACAGAGCTAGGGTTCAAAAACTACAGCTAGGCACTTTGCAAAAAAAGGGTAATTTTTCACTGTGAAAATGTGGTGTGTCCATGTTGCGTTTTGGGCCGTTTCCTGTCGCGGGCACTAGGCCTACCCACACAAGTGAGGTACCGTTTTTCTCGAAAGACTTTGGGGAACGCGGGGTGGGTGGAATTTTGTGGATCCATGCAGATTCCAGAACTTTCCACCACAGAAAAGTGAGGAAAATTTGTTTTTTTTGACAATATTTTAGGTTTGCAAGGGATTCTGGGTAACAGAACCAGGTGAGAGCCAGTCAAGTCACCCCATCCTGGATTCCCCTGGGTGTCTAGTTTTCAAAAATGTATAGGTTTGCTAGGTTTCCCTAGGTGCCGGCAGAGCTAGGGTTCAAAAACTACAGCTAGGCACTTTGCAAAAAAGGGTCATTTTTCACTGTGAAAATGTGGTGTGTCCACATTGCGTTTTGGGCCGTTTCCTGTCGCAGGCACTAGGCCTACCCACACAAGTGAGGTACCATTTTTATTGGGAGACTTAGGGTAACACAAAATTGTAGAACAACTGTTATCATCTATTGACTTTTGATGCATTTCTGCCTTCTAAATGAAAGACAATGTGTAAAAAGAAGTCATTTTGAAAAATGTCCTATAATTCTCATGCTAGTATGGGTACTCCCAATTTCGGAAATGTGCAAATATCTACTATTTCTAAACTCTATATTTTGTTCCCATTTCAGAAATACATAGGTGTCTTTCATACCGATTTTTCCATGTATAAATTTTCCCAGAATAATTGCTATATACCCGGTACATAATAAAAAACCATTGCAAGACGCTGCTCAGTTATTGGCTCTGGGTTCGTCGGGTTCTTGGTGAACCTACAAGTCCTATATATCACCACAACCAGAAAGGTCCAGCAGATGTAACGGTATATTGCTTTCAAATAGCTGTCATAATTAGAAGAAGTTACAGGTGAAAACGTTGACACAAATGGCTGATTTTTTCAACTAATTTTCAATTTTTCCTATATTTAACTGTTTGTTTCTATAAAGAAAACTTGAAGGATCTACACAAATGACCCCTTGCTGAATTCAGAATTTTGTCTACTTTTCAGAAATGTATGGCTTTCCAGGATCCATTATTGCTTTCATACCCATTTCTACCATTAACTGGAAGGAGGTTGAAAGCACAAAAAATAGCAAAAGTAGACTATGTTCCAGAAAAATGCCAAAACTGTGTAAAAAAATTTGGTTTTCTGACAAAAGTCTGCTTGTCCCTGAAAGCTGGGAAGATGGTGATTTCAGCACCACAACCCCTTTTTTGATGCCATTTGCAGGGAAAAAACCCAGATGCTTTCATCTGTAGCCCTTTTTTCGCATTTTTCCCCAAAAAACCAAAATTTAGCTGTATTTTGGCTAATTTCTGGGTCCCCTCCAGGGGAATCCACAAACGCTGGGTACCTTTAGAATCCCCATGATGTTGGAAAAAAAGGACGCAAATTTGGTGTGGATACGTTATGTGGTCAAAAAGTTACAGGGGCCTAAGCGCGAACTACCCCAAATAGCCAAAAAAAGGCTTAGCACAGGAGGGGAAAAGGCCTAGCAGCGAAGGGGTTAATGGACCTGGGGCTAGGTTGGTATATTGCTAGATTGTTGTTTTGGAGCAATGAGGGCACAGCTAGTTCACACATACCCGGCCATTTCACTGCCTATCTGTGTCAGGTAAAACAGATACATTGCTCGTATTTCCCTTGGTGTACCTTCTGGTGGATTCAGTGTCCAAACACTTTTTACAGACTTCTATACTTGAATGGTCATGGACGACACACATCTGTTATGTTATGTTATAACAATTTTTATAGCGCACTAATACCCTTAGGTGTCTAGGCGCTACGGACTGCATACTGTAGAGGGAGACTAGTATCTAAAAAGCCATGTTTTGAGATGTTTCCTGAACTCAAGTAAGGAGGGAATCCTCCTGAGAGCAAGCGGAAGTGAGTTTCACAGCCTAATGGTGCTATGTCTGAAACTCCTCCCCCCCCAGTTCATCGTCCTAACTCTGGACGTAGGCATCAGAAAAGCATTAGTCGAGCGTAAAAATCTGGTAGGGGAATACCAGCTAAAACAGTGCCATAGAAATCGTGGACCTTGTCTATAAAGTGCCTTGTATGCTATACAGAGAGCCTTAAATTTCACGCGTTGGGCGACTGGCAGGCAGTGCAGTTCTCGGATCCCGTCCCTAATAGATTGATGTTTACGGACATCTAGCACCAATCTGGCAGCAGCATTCTGTACCGCTTGTAATCTTCTAAGTTGGTTCAACTGTAAGTTTGTATATAAAGAATTACAGTAGTCCAACTTAGATAAAACGAAGGAGGATAAAACAATTTTCCTAGTATTTTTCGGGATAAATGGAAGAATTTTTCACACAGTTCTAATTGTCAAGAACGCGGAAGACACCACCTTTGAAACCTGGGATTTAAAATTAAGCTTCTCATCTATTATGATTCCCAGATTTTTAGCCTTTTCTACCGGTGTAGGAAGGGAGCCCAATGTACTTGGCCACCAAGCAGGGGACCAATGAGGAGAAAGCTTTCCAAATAGCACCACCTCAGTTTTGCTCGAATTAAGCTTCAAGCAATGCCTGTCCATCCAATTGCTTAGAGCGACCATGCAATCATGCAGTTTGTTAGAGTGGTCGACATCTTTGTCTATGGTTGAAATGACCAATTGGGTATCGTCGGCATATGAGGTTGGAATTAGGTCAAAACTTCTGATCAAAGGTGCTAACTCGGACACATATATATTAAAAAGCGTGGGACTCAATGAAGAGCCCTGTGGGACCCCACAAGGCAGAGTAAAAGATGTAGATTTAAAATGGCCTAATTGCACTGTCTGCGTTCTATCTGTTAAAAAGGATGTTAACAACGACAAAGCCTTTCCTCCTAGACCAATAGACCTCAGACGTTCTATCAGTAAGGTGTGGTCCACAGTATCAAACGCTGCGGTCAGGTCAAGGAGGATAAGGGCTGCTGATCCCCCGCCATCTAATGTGGTGCGAATTTCCTCAGTGGTCTTAATCAGGGCTGTCTCGGTGCTGTGACCGGACCGGAAGCCAAATTGGCTGTGATCTAGGACATTGTTGTCTAAAATGTAAGTGGAAAGTTCACTATTTACAATTTTCTCAAATATTTTTGCAGGCAACGGGAGTCTTGCAATCGGTCTGTAGTTGGCCGGATCTGCGGCATCAAGGCTGGGCTTTTTTAGTAACGGTAGTATGCAGGCCTGTTTCCACAGTGTTGGAAAAATTCCTTCTACCAGCATCTGATTAAATATGCCACATAGCTGGGGACTGATGATATGGCTGATATTATACAGTATCCTAGGAGGGCAGGGGTCATCAGGAGAGCCCGATTTGGTCTTTAAAAGAAGGGTAGCAATCTGCTCTGATGAAGTAGCAGTAAAGTTTAAAAGAGGTGTTATGGTCTTAGGTTCCTGTTCTGTATCAATGTTGTTAGCATTGTGTGAGGCAAATTGATCGTAGATTAGATCAACCTTTGTTTTAAAGGCCTGAGCCAGTGAGTTGCAGAAATCTTGGGTGCAATTCATATTAGCGTCCTTATTAACCGCAGTTAACTTGTTTATGAATGTAAAAAGTTCTTTGCTTGAATTGCCCACCGTCTCTATTTTAAGAGTATAATATTGGCTTTGTTCCGTGATTATTTTTTTCTTATAATCCGCTAGCATAAGCTGATATTGTTCTTTCTCCGCTATATCATAGTTTCTCCGCCATGTTCTCTCCTGCCTCCTGCAGGCTTGTTTGTCTAGTCTAAGAGCTTCGGAGAACCATGGAGCAGATGGGGTTTTTCTGTTTCTATTTGTCCCCGTCACAGGAGCTAGTTTAGCAAAATTGGTTTCTAGCCAGGACGTATAACTGCTAGCTGCTCTCTCAGCTTCTAACTCAGGAATAGGAGTGCTTTGTGCAAGCTGGCTTTCTAGTACACCTAATTCAATATTGTGCCAGGCTCTCCTAGAGAGCTTAGAGCTAGCCGTATTGGTGGTAGTGGAACCAGTTAGGTCCCAATGAAATAAAATGGCGTGGTGGTCGGACCACGTAAGGGGGAGAATGGATGAAATAGAAATGGCTGAATTATTAGTAAACACACCATCCAAGGTATGCCCTGCTTGGTGTGTAGAACCTTGGACCAGCTGTTGGAGACCTACATCCGAAGTGATATCCAGAAGTTCCTGTGTTTCCTTATCAGCTGGTGTTTCTAGGTGAAAATTCAAATCACCCAGCATGGTAAAGCATCTGGATTGAATGCCCAGTTCTAGCATGGAGGACAGGTTAGTAAGAAAGCTAGTTTTAGATCCAGGTGGGCGATAAATTAGTAATCCTTTAAGAGTTTCCTGTTCAGAGGCGCTAATTTTGAATAAAAGGGCCTCACATTCCACATAGGGAAGAATTGAGCAATGGGCTATAAGTTCACTTCTGTGAATTAGTGCAAGTCCACCCCTTTTTTGATTGGTCTATCATTCCTGAATACTGTGTACCCACCAGGCACCGCAATATTAAAATCAGGGTCGGATGTTTCCCCACCCCAAGTTTCCGTAACACATCACTCATCTGTGTGAGTTAAATATTTTTATTTACATTCAGAGGATGAAGACTGGACCAGTGCTTGGCCATACATGCACACATTGCATAGATGCCCGTTAGAGGGCCAGACAGAGTCCTTTGGTGGTAACAGGTCCAAGGGAAGAGGTAGAGTTCAGTCCGCAGGCTGATTGCAGTGTCATTGGTAAGAAAAAATGATATGGCAGCCCATGTGGAGGTCCAAGGTGATTGTCGGGGGACAGTGGAAGTCAGTGCAAGATGATTTTCTGTGGCATGATACTAAGCCCGGCACCAAGAAGAAACAGGCCTTTTGGCATCGATGGATGCGACCGTTTTCTCCTTAGCACAAATGCACTATCATCCTCCTCTTCATCCTCTGATCTGTCATGTGCCTCACATATGGGTGGTGGTATAGTGGGTGCAGCACTGTGAGGCACTGATACATCAGGTGGCGGAACTGAGGATGTGGAAGCAGCAGCAGCATTCATCGGCGCCAGACCTTGGGGCAGCAATGAAGTGATGAGCAGGTGCAGGGCATGATAGATTCCAGCTACATTGCGCTGGTGTGTGGCCCTGGCAGCCATATCTTGTGCCTGCATCCGCTCCATGCTCTCCATTATCCGACGGATGTTGCCCAAATCCTGGCTGACATTGCTGGAGCCACTCTGACCAGACAGTTGTTGTTGTCTCAGAATCATGACTCCAGCAATGTCAGCCATGGACCGTTGGAGAGCATCGAGCGGGCTGTGGGTGTCCGTGATCTTCTGTATGTGGTCCCGGATGGGACTCAGACACCCACGTATGGCCTCAAGTTTGTCCGCCAGCCTCTCAAACTCCACCCGCACCTGTTCAGCCATCTCACGCTGGACCTCTAGCACACGGCGTTGGAAGGCCAGATGTGGGTCCTTGAGGTCCTGGGAGCCAGCTGTGGTGGGAGGTGCTTGCAACTGGTTAGTTTGAGCAGGGGATGGGGTTGCTGCAATGCTGCTGGGTTGCCCTGCTCCTGGAGGTGGGGTGCTGAAGGAGTCTAGCAGATTTTGAAGTTCGTCCTGATTAATGGTGGGGTAATCATCCTCATCATCAGTGAAGGTTGGGCCAGTCTGCTGTCCAGGAGGTGATGTCTCTCCCTCTGCAATGTGATTGGGGAGATACAGTTAAACAGTGTTTTTCATGTATGATCATGCATTGGATGAGTTTAGAAGCAGACTGCAGGACAGTGTACATTCAGACTGTTTTTGAGGAGATGCCTATTTGTTGCGGGATAGTGATAATTTTGAGGACATCACAGATGTGATGTTGTTGTTGTACATTGTCATCTCACAGTTTCCAGCTATGACAAATGTGATTGTACAATTTCTACACACAAGCGTCACCAGTTGTGTCCTCTGTTCATTTGTGTGAGTAATGCAGTTTGTACCACATAGTAGTCAATGTTGATGAGCTCAGATTTGTATGTGTGCACTGCATTGTGTGATGGTGGCACCTGCAGCTTTGGTTTAGCTGCCCGTTATACTTTTCAGGCAGTGAGCCTTTCACTTCTGTGCATTTACAATGCTGAGATGTTGCAAACTGGGTGGAATATGGGTCTTGGTCAGAGTTGGAAGACTTGTGCATTGTTTGACATCAAATGTCTTGTTTACGTCAGGGGTTGTATGTACACGAGGATGTGTCAGAGTGTGACCTGCTCCTTTAAGGATGTTGTCCACACTCAGCCACCTCAGTGAGGTGGCCTGCACCATGTCAATATGTTGGGCCTGCAGGCATGCTATTCATCATGCACTGTCACTAGCCTTGTCAATGTGGATCACGGACACGCAGCATTGCAGGGTACTGCACATGTGCATGTGTTTTGGGCAAGATTAGTTATGTGTGAGGAGGGCCCCCTTTAGGCACATTAGCAATGAGAGCCTACTTGCTGTTTCAACATGTGCTGCACTATGTAGTACACATGGACATCCAGGTAGCTTTGTCTATTGTGATTTGTTTTGTGTGCATGTCGTCCTTCATGTTTTATCTTGCATGCATTGCTTACTGTCCTCCTGTTGGCTTACCCGTTGTGAGTATGGTGCAGCGTGAGTTTCTATTGTTGTTGCTGTCTGAACAGACAGTGTCAACACCCATTACCCTCAAGGTTCACCCCACGTGTGGTGTGTAAGTGGTCAGTTTTCTGATGTATGTGCATTTCATGATGCCTATTTATGGTGCTCAGGCCTTGTCACCGCCGCCCTCACAAGAGATGCAAATGGCCGGGTGATGTGTGTTTGTGTATGTGCCACGCAGATGCTGACATGGATGATACATGCTGTCCTGGTTCTGGTATTCAATGCCTGGCTTAGCGTGTGGGTGATAACTATCTGACTGCATATTTGTTCACTGACACAGTTGACTTACCAAACAGTTACGTTTAATTGCACATGATGGTGGGATGGCAACTCACGTCAGGACTGATGTGGAATGCTGTTTTCTGTATGGCAGATGTGTACACTTGGGGGTGGAGGAGTGCAATTTGACCGAAGGGTTGAGGGTGCCATTTGGGCCTTTGTAATTAATTGTTGCAAATTTGCTATCCTTGCTTGTTGTCATACTTTGGTTGTCATACTGCTTTACAGGCACATTGTGGTTCTGCGAGTATGTCACACAGACAAGGCATGCAGTACATATTTGTGTGACACATTCCTGATCTGCATTGTCCACGTACTGTGGTGTTTTAGGCATAGCCCCCCTGCTCATTGTATTCCATCGCCCTTTGAGTGAAGTGTGCTGTTTGTGTGCATTTTTAGATGTGCAGCTTTTATCCAGTGGCCTACATGGTCAATTTGTTGTGACATTGCATGTGTGTGTGGTATGCAGACTCACTAGATGCTTCCCCACTTGGTGTACACCGGACTGCATCTCATGAACAGGCAAGGGGGCACATTGCCTGGAAATGCAGGTGGATGTCAGAATTTCCCCATTGTCACATCACCACGCACATACAAATCGCCTGCACAAGGACGCATCTCTCTCTGACTGCACTGTGAATGTGACTGATCATGTGCACGAGTAGGCATGCCACCACCAAGGTCAGCACACCTGCAACATTGTGCACGTGTGTCTGAGTTGTGTGCAGGAATGTGCATGTGCATATAGGTGGACTTTACTGCGCATACACAACCTTGCAGACAACTCAGACACACGTGCACAATGTTGCAGGTGTGCTGACATTGGTGGTGGCATGCCTCTTCGTGCACATGATCAGTCACATTCACAGTGTATCCTCATTTTGGCGTCAGATAGAGATGCGTCCTTGTGCAGGCGATTTTTATGTGCGTGGTGATGTGGCAGGGGGCCATTTTGCCACCCTGACGCATCTCAGGTTAATGTGCCACTTTGCCATTTGATGTAGCACTTATTTAGTGGTCTGATGTTGATCTTGGACTATGTTTGGCCTACTTTTCTGTGCACATTTCCGAGGCTGTGTGCCCGCCAATATGTGTTGTGCAATGTATTGTTTGAGTAGGGTGATATGTGTCTATGCCACCATGGACAGGGGTGTCCGTGACATCACCCACAGTAATTGTGGGTATGCGCTGCTATATATTTAATTGTACATGAGTGCCATTGGGCCCATCCACCCCCGTCCCCCCAGTCCCTGGTTGTTGCTCACCCTGTTGTTGTTGTGTCTGGTCACGTTCAGCAGTATCCTGGCCCGCGACTCCAACCACCGTCTCCTTACTGATGACTCGGGACACCTGCTCCTCCAACTCATCCAGCTCCTCCTGTGGCGCTGGACTCCCACTTCCAGTCTGCTTTGCTGCTTTCAGGTTGGCTGCTAGTTTCTCCTTGGTTTTGTGCTTGGTATCATGCCAGTGCTTCTTGCAGTCGTCCACTGTCCTCCTCCTCTCTCCGACGGCATTCACCTTGGACACAATGTCCTGCCATATTTCTTTTTTTTTTGCCAATGTCACTGTGGAGGTGACAAACAGTTCTTGTTGGTGTTCAGTCACCTCCGCAATCAGGACCTGGTTTTCCTGCTGGCTGAACTTGGGATTCCTCTTCCTCTTGGCCTTCACATGGGTCTCTGGCTGGTCCTTCTGGGTATTTGTGGGGTTGTTTGTGGCCTCTGCACTGGTCCCAGCTTCATCCATGGCTCCTCTGCTATTTTCCATTTTAAAAAAATTCTGCTTGGCGGGCCTTTTGTAGTGCATATTTGCACGCTGAACGTGAGAAATGCAGGCCTGGTGCCAATTAGCGATCGGATTCTGTCGCTCATTGGCCCAGCGCCACTTTTTTTACGTTAGCGTGAGATTTTTTATCGCCGTCACGCTAAATCTATCGCCGTCCATTTCCGCCGGAAAAGGAAGGTATCGCCGGTTAGCGGCGTGTTGCTAATAAGCCGCTAATACGGCGATAGATTCCAGCGATCGGCGGCGATAAAAAATCTCACACGAATTGCGATAAATATTGCCATTTGTTGATAATATCCCCCTTAGTTTGTCATTGCAATAGTATTAAGGTGCTGGGTGAAATGGAAGATTCCTAGCCATGGTGTTGGGCTACCATTCTTCACAGCTCTGGCATGAAGCAGTAGACAGAGAACGTTATGTGCATCATCAAATGACAACTCGAGGAAAGCAGAAGGCATAAAGCTAGATTGGGGCCCCTGAGATTTTGGGGGGTTTAAAACCAGACGCAGTGACTAATAAGGAGGACTTATCTGAAGGAAACTGCCCGACCACTAATAAGGCAGCCTCAGACCAACAGAGGCAAAAGCCCAAGAGGCACAGCTGGAGCCAAGTAACCCTTTTCTGTCCTGTGGCCCCTCAACCAGTTCCCACAAGGGTCCTATCCAATGTTACTAGAAAAGTGGATGAGAAAATATACCTCTTATTCTATAAAATCCAGATCACATTGTTGTCATGTTGTGCTGTCAAAGTCTGTGTCATGCGTTTTGATCTCTCTCAGCTGGTGGCTAATCCTGCCTTTGGCCATTAGTTATTTATGTTTGAAATTCTTTCATTTCGATAAATGTTCTACTGAGCTGTGGTTTCTTTTTAGCAGTGCATAACATTTTGTTTACGTCTGTATTTCTCTCTGGTTTGCGCATTTGCGTTTCTCATCTTTCAATAGCAGATTCGGGCACTGTGCTTCTGGACTTTTCGTCCTGCTTCCCAGGTAGTTCTGCTTCTCCTTTTCATCTATAGGAATTACGTCTCAGTCATTAAGAATTGTGGGGCATATTTACAAGCCCCTATCGCCACAGGAGCGTCACTTTTTTCGATGTTCCTGTGGCGAAACGGGCTTTGCCTTATTTACAAGGCAGTGTTAAGCAAATGAACGTGCTTTAACGCTGCCTTATAGAAAAGTCATTCTTTCACACTATACTTAGCATGAAAGGGGTGGGCAATGGATGTTGCGGTGGGCGATGCCCACCGCAACATGCATTAATTTTGATGCTGCCCCCTATTTACAAGGGTGGTGTAAATAGGAGGCAGCGCCAACATTAAGACAAAAAAACAACTCGTCTTAACACAGCGTAATGAGGAAAAATGCTTTATTTCTCTGCGTTTTTGCTGTTTCTATGTGTGCTGCATTGTCCTGCACACATAGAAACAGCAAAACCCCATGAATGATTGTTTATGTGCAGGAAGGTGTCCCTTCTTGCACATGAACAATCATTTTGAAAATGGCGAGTTGCAACTCCTATGTGTGCTTCACAAAGCCGCACACATAGAAGTTTTAAATTGCCATTTAAGATTGCTTATGTGCAGGAAGGGTCACCTTCCTGCACATAAACAATCAATCCCCCCAACGCAAGCACTCTTGCACTATGGTGCAAGGGTGCCTGCATTGGCGCTAGGCAGCTGAAATTCATGCCAGTGCAGAGAGAAACGCAGGGCTGCACCGCATTGTGGTAAATACAGTGCAACCCTGCATTTCAGAAGTGGCTGAAGGCAGCGTTAAGCCAAGAAGGCTAACTCCGAGCTCCGTCAATTCTTTGTAAATTTGCCCCTTTGTTTTTCAATTTTCTACCTAGCGTTTTGCAATGGAAATGTTTGGCTTTCTTTTGAGGTGTTTTCATGAATTTTGCACGCTAATTTTAAATGTAAAGAAGAATTGGTATTTTCCTAATTCTGCTCGGTGGCCATAGCTGGGGCATTCGTGTTGGCTAGCAATAACTGTCAACAGAACAGAAGGTGCATGGTATCTGTTGGACTAAATTTACACTTGGTGTAATAGCTGTGAGTGCTTCACTGTCACACAGAAGTGTTGGTTTGAAAATGTCCTCAAATACTTTCATCCAGAGTGTCACTAGCGCATTCATTCCTGAGGGCTTGGCTTTCACAGTGCAGGACGCTTGCAGGGTCTTCTCTTGGAGGTTTTGCTCGACTGTAGAGCCCAGATCTGTTGAATACTATTCCTAAATAGGTGTACTTGTGTGTCTGATAAACTCTCATGCTATCAGAAACTGCTGTTAGTGCTGTTTTACATTGGAATTGTTCTGGAAGATCGTGTATTTAGCTTTTGTTTTCTTTGTTTTCATGTTCCATGGGGTCACAATAGTTTGTGCAGTATCCTGAGGATTTCTCGTAGACCTCATTCTGCTGGTGAAATCTATCTGCGAACAGCAAGCAGCTTTCTTTGTATCATCAGTGTGTAATTCAGAAGTCTGTGGTTCTTTTAATGTGATTCTATGCCTGTTAGCTAGAGTTGGCCCTGGGCAGCATTCCTTTCCCCTTCCTCGCTCACGCTCACGTTTGAAGCTGCCTTGTATTGTATCGAATTTTTATGCACCATTTTATTTGAAGGTGCATTGCTTTAAGTATGTCGTGTGCCCTTTCCCTAAACCACTTTTATTTTAGGAAGACTCCTGCATGTCAGATTGTTATTGCAATTGTAAATTGTATTTATATAGCTCTTACTACCCCTGATGAGCTGTTGAAGCGCTTTGCAACAAGTGGTACGCTACTCCGAGTCCCAAGGCTCCAGGTAAATGCAGCAGCAGCTGGCACAGGTAAATGCGGTGGAGCGGTGGGGTGGGCGGGGCGGGGAGGGAAGTCGACAGACAGCGGAATATGTATAGTTAAATAAATAAATAAAACCTATTCCGTCGTCTGTTGACTTCCGCCCTGCCGCGCCCTGCCCCGATCCACCGCCCCACCGCGCTTACCTGTGCCGGTCGCCGCTGGGTAAATAGGTGGTAGATTAGTAATATGAGCTGCCGTTTTCCTTGTGGATTAGTTGTGGTCAGTTTGTGCTCTGAGATTTCATGAATTTACTGTTGTGTTTCGAATAGGAATAGATTAATGGAAGCGGATTAGTAAAGGAAAGAAGTGAGATGTGATTGGTAGTGGTGGACATGTGCGCCTGTTAGTTGGAGAGTTTAGATAAAAGGAGCGAAACGTTTGGATCAGAGACTGAGTCAAAGGTCATTAGTACGGCATGTAGCATGTACAAGGGTTCACTTGTTCTGTGGCTGGTCAGGAATTCTATTTGGCTACTGGGTAGGATGTCTTCATTTTTGACGTAAGCCTCTTATTTCAGTTTTGGATGGCACAAAATACTTTCCCCACTTTGGTGCTTATGAAGATATCAAGGCAGTTCTCGGGGTCCTTGCGTTCTCCTCTCACTGCCTCAAATGAGACGCCTTCTTCATTCAGAAATCTCCACTGATATTACTGATCAGTAGGTTTTTTCCCCTCTGTAACTCTTGAATATACATCAGAAGATTGTTTCTTGAAAACTTTAATTTTTTTTGAAATTCTGCATTATTTAATTTCCTACAGATAGTTTTTTCTATTGGCAGGAGCAGACAATATTCGCCATGAAATGAAAAATTATATGTCTTGCTCGTGGAAAGTATGTAACAAAATATTCAGAAGCTCCATCCATTCTGTGCTGAGCATTATATATGAATTAGCAACAGCATCCTCTGTGAACCAAACGCTGAGCTTCTCCTCTCCTCCTATTCTTCTCTGCCTGCCACAATTTGCATGACAAAGAATTCCAATTACAGTGCTCCTGGGTAATCTCCAGCAGAGAATGCTCACTTACTGCCTTGGAGATGAAGACAGATAAACAGGGGGATTTGTGTATCGACTGCCTGCTTGGATATTTCCAGCACTAAAAGAAACCTGACCCGAGTAAATAACCTGGAGCGTTTTTTAACTAACTCATCTGGAAAATTCAAGGAAGACATGGCTGATTTTATTCTTCTTTTGTACTGCTGGAAGGCTATAAATAATTCAGAGCCCTTCAAATATTCATGGAAATCACTTTAGCCCTTCGGTCAAACAATGCCAAAATAAAGCTCTCGTTTCCCATCGCAGATCTACTGTGACTGCTACTGACACATTTAGAGAGTGTGCAAGTGTTCTGGATGCTGGAAATTGCTGCAGTAACACCACGCAGTGTGTGCAAGTGCTCTCGACAAGTGACTGCACCCAGTGGGTGCAAGTGCTGTGGACGGAGAAAATGCTGCAGTGACAAAGCGCAGTGTGTGCAAGTGCTCTCGACAAGTGACTGCATGCAGTGTGTGCAAGTGCTCTCGACAAGTGACTGCATGCAGTGTGTGCAAGTGCTCTCGACAAGTGACTGCATGCAGTGTGTGCAAGTGCTCTCGACAAGTGACTGCATGCAGTGTGTGCAAGTGCTCTGGACAGGGGAAAACGTCTGCAGTAAGTGCAAGCAGTGTGTGCAAGTGCTCTCAATAAGTGACTGCACTCAGTGGGTGCAAGTCCTCTGGATGCAGGAAATTGCTGCAGTAACAACACACAGTGTGTGCAAGTACTCTCGATAAGTGACTGCACCCAGTGGGTGCCAATGCTCTCGACAAGTGACTGCACGCAGTGTGTGCAAGTGTTCTGGACGCTGGAAATTGCTGCAGTGACTACACGCAGTGTGTGCAAGTACTCTTGATAAGTGACTGCACCCAGTGGGTGCCAATGCTCTCGACAAGTGACTGCACGCAGTGTGTGCAAGTATTCTGGACGCTGGACATTGCTGCAGTAACTATACGCATTGTGTGGAAGTACTCTCGATAATTGACTGCACCCACTGTGTGCAAGTGCTCTGGAGGGGGGAAAATGCTGCAGTAACTACACGCATTGTGTGCAAGTACTCTCGATAAGTGACTGCACCCAGTGTGTGCAAGTGCTCTGGACAGGGGGAATATGCTGCAGTGACAACACACATTGTGTACAAGTGCTCTTTACAAGTGACTGCATGCAGTGTGTGCAAGTGATCTGGGCAGGAGAAAATGCTGCAGTAACAACAAGCAGTGTGTGCAAGTGCTCTCAGCATGTGACTGAACGCAGTGTGTGCAAGAGCTCTGGATGGGGGAAATGCTGCAGTGACAACATGCAGTGTATGCAAGTGCTCTCGACAAGTCACTGCACGCAGTTTGTGCAAGTGCTCTCGACAAGTCACTGCAGACAGAGATTTCAAGTGCCCTGGACAGCAGGGAAATGCTGCACTAACAGCATGCAGTGTGTGAGAGTGCTCTTGACATGTGACTGCACCCAGTGTGTGCAACTGCTCTGGACGGGAGAAAATGCTGCAGTGACAACACACAGTGTGTACAAGTGCTCTCGACAAGTGACTGCATGCAGTGTGTGGAAGTGCTCTGGATAGGGAAAATGTGCTGCAGTGATAGCACACAGTCTGTGCAAGTGCTCTGTATGGAGGAAAATGCTGCAGTGACAACACACAGTGTGTGCAAGTGCTCTCGTCAAGTGGCTGCACGCAGTGAGTTCAAGTGCTCTGGACAGGGAAACTGCTGCAGTGACAGCATGCCGTGTGTGCAAGTGCTTTGGAGGAGGAAACTGCTGCAGTCATAGCACACGATGTGTATAAGTGCTGTGGATGGGGACACTGCTGCAGTAACAGAACGCAGCATGTGCAAGTGCTCTCGACAAGTGATATGCATACAGTGTGTGCAAGTGCTCTAGATGGAGGAAAATGCTGCAGTGACAACTTAGAGTGTGCAAGTGCTCTCAACAAGTGACTGCATGCACTGTGTGCAAGTGCTCTCGACAAGTGACAGCACACAGTGTGTGTAAGTGCTCTGGGTGGGGGAAGTTCTGCAGTGACAACTCAGTGTGTGCAAGTGCTCTGGACATAGGGAAACTACTGCAGTGACAGCATGCAGTGTGTGCAAGTACTCTTGACAAGTGACTGCACACAGTGTGTGCAAGTGCTCTGGGTGGGGGAAGTGCTGCAGTGACAACTCAGTGTGTGCAAGTGCTCTCAACAAGTGACTGAATGCAGTGTGTGAAAGTGCTCTGCATGGGGTAACTGCAGCCGTGACAGCAAGCAGTGTGTGCAAGTGCACTGGGTGGGGGAAACTGCTACATTGACAGCACACAGTTTATGTATAAGGGCTATGGACAGGAGTAAACTGCTGCAGTGACCGTGAGAAGTGTCTGCAAATGCTCTGGATAGGAGAAAACTGCTGCAGTGACAGCACACAGTGTTTTCAAGTGTTCACGACAAGTGACTGCACAATGTGTGCAAGTGCTCTGGACAGGAGGAAACTGCAGAGATGATAGCACGCAGTGTGTGCAAGTGCTTTGAATGGGGAAACTGCTTCAGTGACAGCATGCAGTGTGTGCAAGGGCTCTGGACAGGTGGAAACCGCTTCAGTGACAACACGTAGTGTGTGCAAGTGCTCTGGACATAGGGAAACTGCTGCAGTGTCAGCACACAGTGCGTGCATATGCTCTCGACCTGTAACTGCATGAACTGTGTGCAAGTGCTTTGAATAGGATGAAACTGTTGCTGTGACTGCGCACAATATGTGCGAGTGCTCTGGACAGGAGGAAGCCGCTTCAGTGAAAGCACTCAGTATGGGTAAGTGTTCTCGACATGTGAATGTACGCAGTGTGTGCAAGTACTCTGGACAGGAGGAAACTGCTGCAGTGACAGCATGTAGTGTATATAAGTGCTCTTGACAGGGGAAACTACTACAGTGACAGCTCACATTGTGTGCAACTGCTCTGGTCAGGAGGAAACTGCCACAGTGACAGCACGCATTGTGTGCAAGGGCCCTAAACAGGAGGAAACTGATGCAGTGACAGCACACAGTGTGTTCAAGGGCTTGGGACAGGCGGAAGTTGGTGCAATGACAGTACACAGAGTGTGCAATGGCTGTGAACAGGAGGAAACTGCTGCATTCAGAACATGCATTGTGTGCAAGTGCTCTGGACAAGAGGAAACTGCAGAGATGATAGCACACAGTGTTTGCAAGTGTTCGCGACAAGCGACTGCACAATGTGTGCAAGTGCTCTGGACAGGAGGAAACTGCAGAGATGATAGCACGCAGTGTGTGCAAGTGCTTTGAATGGGGAAACTGCTTCAGTGACAGCATGCAGTGTGTGCAAGGGCTCTGGACAGGTGGAAACCTCTTCAGTGACAACACTTAGTGTGTGCAAGTGCTCTGGACATAGGGAAACTACTGTAGTGACAGCATGCAGTGTGTGCAAGTGCTCTTGACAAGTGACTGCACACAGTGTGTGCAAGTGCTCTGGGTGGGGGAAGTGCTGCAGTGACAACTCAGTGTGTGCAAGTGCTCTCAACAAGTGACTGAATGCAGTGTGTGCAAGTGCTCTGCATTGGGTACCTGCAGCAGTGACAGCAAGCAATGTGTGCAAGTGCTCTGGGTGGGGGAAACTGCTATATTGACAGCACACAGTTTATGTGTAAGGGCTATGGACAGGAGTAAACTGCTGCAGTGACCGTGAGAAGTGTCTGCAAATGCTCTGGATAGGAGAAAACTGCTGCAGTGACAGCACACAGTGTTTGCAAGTGTTCGCGACAAGTGACTGCACAATGTGTGCAAGTGCTCTGGACAGGAGGAAACTGCAGAGATGATAGCACGCAGTGTGTGCAAGTGCTTTGAATGGGGAAACTGCTTCAGTGACAGCATGCAGTGTGTGCAAGGGCTCTGGACAGGTGGAAACCGCTTCAGTGACAACACATAGTGTATGCAAGTGCTCTGGACATAGGGAAACTACTGCAGTGACAGCATGCAGTGTGTGCAAGTGCTGTGTACAGGACGAAACTGCTGCAGTGACAGCACACAGTGTGTGCAAATGCTCTCGACCTGAAACTGCATGAACTGTGTGCAAGTGCTTTGGATAGGATGAAACTGTTGCTGTGACAGCGCA
Source organism: Calotriton arnoldi (assembly GCA_963921515.1). Taxonomy (NCBI): domain Eukaryota; kingdom Metazoa; phylum Chordata; class Amphibia; order Caudata; family Salamandridae; genus Calotriton; species Calotriton arnoldi. The sequence continues at coordinate 199,456 of CAWUFW010009996.1, forward strand.
CAATATGTGTGAGTGCTCTGGACAGGAGGAAGCCGCTTCAGTGAAAGCACTCAGTATGGGTAAGTGTTCTCGACATGTGAATGTACGCAGTGTGTGCAAGTACTCTGGACAGGAGGAAACTGCTGCAGTGACAGCATGTAGTGTATACAAGTGCTCTAGACAGGGGAAACTACTACAGTGACAGCTCACATTGTGTGCAAGTGCTCTGGTCAGGAGGAAACTGCCACAGTGACAGCACGCATTGTGTGCAAGGGCCCTAAACAGGAGGAAACTGATGCAGTGACAGCACACAGTGTGTTCAAGGGCTTGGGACAGGCGGAAGTTGGTGCAATGACAGTACACAGAGTGTGCAATGGCTGTGAACAGGAGGAAACTGCTGCAGTCAGAATATGCATTATGTGCAAGGGCTCTGAACAGGAGGAAACTGCTGCAGTGAGAGCACGCAGTGTGTACAAAGGCTGTGAACAGAAGGAAACTACCACAGTGACAACATGAAGTTGGTGAAAGCACTCCTGACAGGAGGAAGCGCATGCAGAGACAGCACACAGTACGTGCAAGGGCTCTGGACAGGAGAAAATAGCTACATTGACAGCAGGCATTGTGTGCACGGGCTCTGAACAGGAGGTCAGCAAGCAGTGTGTACAAGGGCTCTGGACTGGGGGATGCTGCTGCACTGACAGCATGCAGTGAATGCAAGGACTCTGGACAGTAGGAAGCTGCAGAGGAGTCACCACACTCTATGGGCCCGATTCACAGAACTAACTTACGACAAAATCCTAAACTTACTACTCATGGTATTCACAGAATGCACTTAAGACTGTCCTAAGTTTACGTCTGCACTCGGGCCGGAATTTCCGCACCCGAAGTGTAAGCTTCGCACCCGGAGTGTAAGCTCCACACCCGGAGCGGAATTTCCACCATCCGGCCGGAATCTCCGCTTCCAGGCCGGAATACCCACAATGCATCAGATATAGTCAATTAACACCAGATTGTGGGTATTCCGGCCCGGAAGCGGAGATTCCGGCCCGATGGTGGAAATTCCACTCCGGATGTGGAGCTTCCACTCCGGGTGCGGAGCTTACACTCCGGGTGCGGAAATTCCGGCCCGAGTGCGGACGTAAACTTAGGACAGTCGTAAGTGCATTCTGTGAATACCATGAGTAGTAAGTTTAGGATTTTGTCTTAAGTTAGTTCTGTGAATCGGGCCCTATGTGTGCAAGTACTATGTAACTGCTGAAATGACAATACACTGAATGTGCAATTACTTTGCACTGGAGGACATTACTGCAGTGACAGTGTGCAGGATGTGCAATTGCTTTGGACTAGAGAAATCTGTTGCAGTGACAGCATGCAGCGTTTGCAAGCACTATGAAACTGGAGCAGTGACAGTATGCAGTGTGAGCAAGTTATCGGAACAAGAGGAAACTTCTGGAATGACAGCAGACAGTGTGTTCAAGTACGCTTGACAGGAGGAATGCTCTGGACCCAGAATGTGTGCAAGTGCATCATGTGTGATACTACTCTGAAGCTGCAGCACGACAATATACAGAGTATGTGCATATTTGATACTCACAACCAGAAATAACTGCAGCAGTGACAGCACACAGAGTGTGTGCACATTACTTGCTCTCAAAAAGAGAAACCTATACCAATGGCACCATATAGAATGAGTGTGTGTACTTTGGATAGCTACACCAGTGACAGTGAACAGAGCAAGTTACAGGGAGCTACAGCAGTGAGAGCACAGAAAGTGTGTGCAAGCCCTCAGGAGAAGAGAAAACTGCAGCAATAACAACGAACATAGTGATTGTTTGTGCTCTATGCAGGAGTAAACTGCAGCACTGCCCTGAACCCTTCTGCAGTGTTGTGTCTTGTCTTCCCTAAGGGGTGCGAGTTACTTGCGGCCTTATCTGACATTGTTCTACTCCCGCTGTGGGGTGTGCACCCTAAAACTGAGCCACCATCAGATTCCACCACCATTCTCCATTTGTTATGGGTCTGTTACAAAAAGTTTATTGTACTATACCCTTAGGAAACACTTTTCATCTGCAGGCATCCATCAACTGCCCGGAAGGGAGTGAGAGCTTTGGCCATTCATCATTCACTCATTCCTTTATCCACACACTTCAACTACTCACCCATTCATCCAGTCACACATTAATTCACCCATCTGTGCCCTCCCTCACCCATTCATCAATTCGTGCATTAAATGACTCAGTCTCACATTGATTCACAAACCCACCCTTACCACACACACTCACTGACCAGCCAATAAGAGAAGCACTTATAGCAAAACCTATTAGTGTTGTCAAGACTTGCCTATTTTATAATGGAAATACGTAGGGGGGACTGCTGGCATGCACCTGTTGCTGCCCTGTACAGATGATGGGGCCCACTCACGAAGGCAAACTTACAAGTGACTAAATCTACACATGTAAGATCACATTTCCACTTTTCTGTAACTTTACTATTCACCATTTACATGTGTCAAGCAACCTAAAAGTGAAGACATACATGTCCCCACTCCCCACTCCTTGAAGCAGGGAGTTGAGTCAGGAAAAACAGGGGAGTCAGGAAAAACAACATAAAACAACCAGAAAGTTGCTACTAGTAGTGATTTTACAAACATATTTGACATTCCACACACTTAGCAGAGACCTCAGAAATTGGGATGGAAATCTCGCTATAAAGTACAGATACATTCTGTAAAGTTAAAGTGTTTGTAATCAATTTTATATATGAATTTAAAATGTTGAATAATTTGTAAAAAATAAATGCTACAGCAAAAACATTTAGGTATATTACAGTTAAATTAAAGGTATTTTTTAAAGATTTATTTATAACACCCACCTAAAGTAAAATGTTTATATTTATTTACTATGCATTAAACGTTACCACACATTATGTATAGAGTTAATTTTAATTGATTAAAATTTTGTTTACAGTTACATTTATTTTAAAATACAAAGTTGAAAAACGAGCGTCTATTCCCAGGGCTACACACAAATGATGTCATAAAACAGATACAAGTTGTGGACGTCTATCAGAGATGATCATAGAAGGGGAGTCTGTGTAATTTTAGCACATTATAAATATTTGCACTAGTTCAGGGCTGTTGGGGTCTTTTTTAGCGCCATGAAATGAGCCATTTTTGTCAAAATTCTACGGTTAGCAAAATGGTATTGTAGCCTTGATTGGGGGGCATGTCTGGGATGATACACAGAACTATCATATGATAGGGGGTAGTTGGGATGGGTATCAGTTGTAGTTGCCCTGCTAGACACAAATGGGAACCTAATTTCTAGCACACATCCTTTTTCTTGTTTTAACCAATCTGCAACCATTAGTGTGTTCACTTCTGTAGGTAGAAGAATCTACTAGAGCTACAATCTTATTGTCTGGAATTCTTATGAGTGGATTACTTTTGGAGTCAATCACATCAGGCACCCCAATTCTGGACAGAGCATCAACTTTGGCGTTCTTAGTGGTTGGAAGGTAATAACAAAATCAAAAAATAGCCTCCAAATCATTTAATGAGGGGTCAAGGCTCTTTCAGATTGTATAAACTGTAGGTTCCTATCATCAGAGTAAATGGTAACAGTGTGGCAAGCCAAGAGAATAGCGGCACAACTCTTGAAAAGCCTTCTTAATTGCTAGCAATTCACGTTCAACTATTGAGTTATTCTGATCTGCAGATCTGCAGATCAAGTTTTTTTAGAAGAATGCTATTGAATTAATCTGTCCTGTATCAGAATTTATTTGAGAGAGAGCCTCCCAAACAGCCATTTGAGAAGCATCAACTTCTACCATGGAAGGTATAGCTGGGTCCGGATGTCATAAGATGGGATTAGACATGAAACTCTTTTTTTAGGAAACAAAGGCATTCCAGGTTTCATTGCTCCAAGCAAAGACCATAACTTTTTCAAGTAAAGAGCTAATTATGGTGAATATTTCTGAGAATCAAGAAATAAGTCACCTGGTGAAGTTAGCGAAACCCAGAAAAGTCTGGATTGCTATAACATTGGTTGGAGTGGACCAGTTCATGATTGTTTCTACTTTGCAGCTATCCATTTTAATTCCCTCAGACATCAAATGGAATCCAAGAACCTCTACTGAAGTAGTATGGCAGTTGCACCGCACTAAGGGGCATTTTCACAAGGACTTATCGCAGAGATTTCGCCACCTTAACGCATCAAAAGTGGAGATAGATTTAACACCCCATTCACAAGCGGGTGCAAACTGCAGACATCGCCAGTATTCCCGCAATAACTGCCCCAAAACTTATCCCCAGGGAGGACACCACCAACCAACCCTAATGAGATGCAGAGTAGGCGTTCCCGTGCAAAAACACACGAAAACACCACTACACCACTTTCACAATTAACTGCCAGATCTGCAATGCGAGTCAAAACCACGCAATAAGCCGCTGTAGCAGCAGGTATTTAACACCTGCCTTCTGCTGGTGTAAAGCCGGACGACTACCTGCAGCAGGCAACGGAGCCCCGCCCACAGCCAAACCCAAAGAACAAACGACGCCATGGAGCTACTCGTCATGCAGCTCGGAGCGCCAATAGGGCCTCAACATCCACCGCCACCACCCCCAGGACCCGGACCCGCACCCCCCCCCCGGACCACCACAGAGGCAGTGCAGAGTAAGACAGCGGACCTACCGAAAACGCACCAGTCTCACAGACCTAACGCCCGAGGAAGTCATCACCCACTACAGGCTCAAAAGGACAACCATCATCCGCATCATGACCCACATCGCCCACAGGTTGATGGTCCCAACCCAGTGGAGAACCAACATCCCTCTGCAGAAAAAGCTGCTGGCTGTGCTGCACCTGTTGGCCTCTGGTACCTTCCAACCAACAACTGCCAGAGTCGGAGGAGTCTCACAGCCAGCCCTATCAAAGTTCATCACACCTGTCCTGGATGCCATCATCAGCTTCATAACCCAGTACCTTCACTTCCCCCACACTGCGCAGGAACAGCTGGAGACAAAGCAAGGCTTCTACGCCTTTGCTAGCTTCCCACATGTGTTGGGGGCCATTGACTGCACACATGTCCCACTTGTGCCGCCTGCGGATACTGCACACCACTACCGCAACAAAAAGCACACGCATTCCATCAATGTGCAGGCAATAGTGGACCACCGGGGAATGTTCACCAATGTCGTCGCAAACTACCCAGGCAGTGTGCACGATTCCTACATCTTCCGACAGTCCATCATCAACCAGCGCTTCCTGGATGGCATCTATGGAACTGGACTGCTCGTTGGTAAGTGCCAAATCAACACACCACACACCTCATAGCCACCATCACACAACGCACAACTGTGGGAATGCACATGTGACCAAACCACATACAACATGTCAATCAACATGCCCACCTACCAGACACGACAACACAACTCCATGGGGATCCTGGGCTTCCCCTGCACACAATACAGCTATATCATGGCACCACAGCCACACAACAGCTGAACGTGTGGAGATGCGGAATGTAGTCATGTGCGAAGGATGCAAGTGACCCGTGAATGGGAATGTACACAACGACAAGTGAGGCGTGAATGTGCTGGACAGACATGGCTATGCAAACCACAGATATGTCCATGCAGACATCAACTGCTGGTGACTGGAGACTAGTGAACAGTGGACGCAACCATGTCACCCCAGCCCGTGGGTCAGATCGCGGAAATGTCGCTCGCTGCGTCCCCCCTGTGTGCGTGAGCGTAGTGGGTGGGCCCGGAGTACGCCAGGCCTGCGCATGGGTGTGGACAAAAACCCTGTGGCGCAGAGCGTGGTTCACTCCCGGAAAGGCCAACGTCACTGCCAGGGCGGCGCCTTGCAGTCCGCCACGAGGCCGACGCAGTGAGCAGTGGGGCCTGCGAGCCTGTGTGCCTGCTGCACCACAGGACGCTGATACCCAGGCCAGGCCTGCCCGCACCAGCGCTCCAAGGCCGCACTGCTCACCTGCCGACACCGATGTGTGTCAGAGGGCCCACCACGTGCCGGTGCTAGCTCCAAGACCCATGCCCGCGACCTTGGCGGCCTCCTCAGGCCATCGCTGTCCTCCGTGACACAGGCCCCCAGGGGTCCCCATTTGTTGACATACCCCACCGCTGCAGCCCGGCTACACTGCAGTCCAGCATGTCCCACATCCTGAACTGAGTCATCATTGATCAATGGCAGGGTCCATGCCAGTGTACGCAGGGGGAGGACTGAGAGGGAGATGCATCACAGTTCAGTGGTAACACGGATCACGGTTACGGAGGAGGTCAACCAGTAGCAAGGACTGACCTGGTGCCACTAACCCTGTGCGCCGTGAGTGACCATCAGCCTTCGGCGGGACATCGTTGGTGTCTGAGCTGTGGCCTGGGGGTTGTCATCAGCAATGGGCAGGTACGGACTTGGTGTCTGGCATGAGTCTGTGGCATTCATATCCGCCATGTTGCCGGTCACAGCTGGCATGTGCCCTCTGCATCATGCCCTGGGGGTACACCTCCCATTCTCCCCCGAGACACTCCGGGGAAGGCACCTCTGAGACATTCGAGACCCTGCTCTGCCCTCATGACCCTACCCCAGTCTCTCGCAGGTCTGCGTCCCGTGGCGCTAGGCCCGTGTCGGCCGCTGTGCATCCGGGGCCACTAACCCTGTGCGACTCAATCATGCTCCCTTGTTGTTCTGACATTGCATTTGTGAGTGCCTGATGACTGCTGGAGTTGTTGCCAGCACCAGCTACTCCCCGAGGGCTGGCTTACACTCACCCCACACACAGCCAGCACAGGCGTCACTGGATCAGTGGGCCTGCCATCACATCATGCCGAGACAAGTATTGACTCTTTTCTCTCTGCACTGCCCAGGTGATCAAGGATATGCACTCTGCCCTTGGATGATGACACCCCTCCGAGACCCGAACACACCCGCCCAGAGGCAGTACAATGCGGCCCACATATGCACCAGGGGCATTGTTGAACGCACATTTGGCATGTTGAAGTCACGTTTCAGGTGCCTGGACATCACAGGTGGAAGGCTCCTCTACAGCCCAGACATTGTGTGTAAGATGATCGTTGCATGTTGTGTGTTGCACAACATCTGTGTACGCAACAATGCCCCATGGATCCCAGTTCCAGAAGTACCGGACGATGATGGGGACGAGGGGGCAGGTGGCCCACATCCCACTGCAGCTGCGGCAGGATTGGCCCATAGGAACACCATCATTAACAATTTCTTCTCATGAGAACGTCACATTGTGGCTGTCCCTGGTAATCATGGGACAGTACAAAATGTCCACAAGCACAGCATGTGTGAATAAAACATATTTGCAGGTTACAGGTTGTACTTGTACATTGTCATGTCACAGTTTCCTGCTGTGCCAGATGTGATTTGCCATGTTGTGCACATTTGCGGCACCAGTTGTGTCCTGTGTTCTGTTGTGGAGGTGTTGCTATTTGTACCGGGATGTTGTCAATGTCGAGGTGCACTTATACTTATGTGCGTATGCTGCACGGTGGGTGATTCACTCCTGCGGCTCTGATTTGTCTGCCACTGATCCCTTTCATGCGGTGTGCCTGTCAGTTCTGTGCTTCCAGGGTGCTGAGATGTTGCAGACTTGGGTAACTTGTGCTTTTTGTCGAGTTGTGACTCTTGGGCCTGATTTGTCCGCAGATGTGTCGTTGACGTCAGGGGTTGTTTGTGCAGGTAGTTGTGTCTGAGTGTGACCTGCTCCTTTTAGGGTGTTGTCCGCACTCAGCCACCTCAGTGTCGTGCCGTGTACATTGCCATGATGACAGGACTGCAGCCAAGCTACTGGTCATGTGGTGTCTCTTGCATTGTCAATGTGGCTGACGTATGTGCATGTTCGCATGTTCGCACGTGGGCATCTGTTGGTCGTGTGACTGTTGATGTGTTGGGTGGGTGCCCCTTTGGGCACAGGCTGTTCGTGGGACTACTTGGTGTTTGTGTGTGTGCTGGAGTGTTCCCGTGGGATCAGGGACATGAACCAGAGTCATTGTGGGTGTGCAGTGTGCCCTGCTTGATTGTGCATGTGTGCCATTGAGCCCATCTCCACCCGTCCCCCCACTCCCAGGTCTCTACGCACCATGTTGATGTGATGTTGGGTCATGTTGGGCAGTGTCCAGATCACCAACTCATGTCACCGTCTCCGGACTGGTGAATGTGGCCACCATCTTCTCCATGTCATTCAGCTCCTGGTGTTCTGCTGGCCCCCCTCCTCCGGGGTGCGTTGCTGCTTTCGTGTTGGCAGTGGGTTTCTGTTTTGTTTTGCCATTCACATTAGTCCAGCGTCTCTTGTGCTCTTCCATTGTCCTCCTCTGCCATGCGGTGGCATTCACATGGTCCGAGGTGGTGTGCCATCTTTGCCTCTTTGTTGCCAATGACACGTTGGAGCTGACGTACGGTTGGTGGTGGTGTTCTGTCTCATCCGTGGTGATCATGTGGTTTTCCTGTAGACTGTACCCCGTCTCCCGATTCTTCTTTTCATTGCCCTTCCACGTGCCCTGTATTCCTGGGTGTTCCTCCGTGGGGATTGTGGGGTTCATGTTGTCCTCTGCAGTCGGCCAGGGTGCGTCGGTGGTACTCTGCAGTTGAATTCGTTTGTGGTGGCATTTTCCGTATGCTGTTCTTGTGCTTTTTCCCGCATTACGCGTGGGTTTTGCTGGCCTCTCGCTGCTTATCGCTGATTTCCTCATCGCGCTTTGGCCCATCGCATGTTTTTTCACGTTGAGGTTTGTGTTTTTATCACGGTCGCGGTGATTGTATCGCGGACATTGACCGCGTTTTCGGGGGACTATCGCATAGTATCGCCGTGTTGTGAATTCCACGTTAACACGGGGTTATTTTCCCGCGATCGGCTGCGATGTGTAAAGTTGCGTTAACATTTTTTGGAGACGTTTAGCACACGTTCTTGTGAATATACCCCACATTTGGCTAATACATGGTTGTCACATAGACACTGAAGGACTGATTGTACCTGTTTAAAATGTTTTTTTTCCTTGTTGCAGGAGTAAATCAAAATGTTGTCAATATATACTATTACACAGTCATCAAGAAACTCCCTCAGGCCTTCAATTATAAAAAAATGGAATGCCTCTTGGGCATTTTGGAGCATGAAAGGCATAACACAGTACTCACAGACACCGTATTTTGTGCAAAAATTCAGTATTCTACTTGTCTCCCTCTTAGAATCTGATAAGGAGGTATACCCCACAAAGATCCAGTTTGGCGTAAATGCTTCAGTTCTTTGTCTGGTCAAATAACACCGGAATTAAAAGTAGGGGATAACAGGTTATAATCATCACTGGATTCACGGCATGATAATTGATGCACATCCTGAGCTCTCCACTCTTCTTGGGCATGAAGAATAGTGGGGACGAAACAGGAGCGGTCAAGTGCCTAATAAATCCTACTGAGTGCCTTTAGGTAACTCTTGAAGTGTTGCATTTACTTCTTGGTTAGACCACAAATTATATTGCATAGCACATTTGCCCTCACAACAGGTCTATTCAACAGTCGTAGCTTCGATGAGGTAGGAGAATGGAAGCTTGGACTTGATCAAAACATCAATGTACTTGTGGTAACATTCTTGAAGTTGACCCTAAGTGCAGTGAGTGATCAACTACAGCACAAGACAGGGCCAAGGAATTGCTAGGTGACTCTTGATAACAAGAATGAACACAATGGGTAGAACTCAGGATAACTCTTCTTTTTGCCAATCTATCCTAAGATTATGTAATTGGAGGAGCGAAACTACTAAAATGGCCCCAAATTAGGAAGAGTCAATCAAATCAAAGCTGGCAATCTCAGGATGACCATTGTCAAACAGCATTGTTATGTTTTCAGTTTGGTAGGTGAACAGTCCAGAAAACAATTCTGAACCATCAACTGCCCTCACGGGTTCTGGGATTTGCTTTTTACTCAGTGGGATTTCTAGATCTTTGGCTAATGACTTATCCAAGAAATTCCCTGTCACCCCTGAGTGAAGCATTATCTTCACTGAGGGGGACAGAATAAGTGTAACTGGAATTGTCAGGTTCTTCGAGACTTTGTCCAAAGTATTGGCCAAACTCTGAGAGACCAAACAAGATCATCTCCTGGAAGAAATGGTTTCAAATGTATTTGGGATTAGTTGGTTGGATGAAGTTGGATCTTGCACATTTGCTTCTGCCTTTTAAAGGGGATGGAAGGAATACTTGAAAAAAATGTCAGTCCCTGGAAATTACTCAGGGCCACACCCAGACCAACGTTATTTTGCACACATGACACCTCAGTTTGGACCCAGCGATATGCAAATCAGTCTTGACTCTGCTACAATAGGAACAGTCCAGCCATAACTGCCAGGCCAAGACCTCCCTGAACCAGAAGACAAGCAACCCAAGACCATTTTTGCCCTTATTAGGGCTCACCAGTCGGGTATAGCTTGGTTGCAGTGACACAGTGTGCACAGGAATAACGTCTGGGCATATCCGTCCCATTTAGAGCGTCACACTGAAGTAGTAAAACAAGCATTGGCATAGCCAATAGGTCTCGCCTTTGGGACCTTATAAGTGTTTAGCAATGCAGCATAGTATCTTGGCAGGGGGGCAGCAGAAGAGTGTAGTGCTGCTGTGATGAGCCTAAAAATACATCGCCCCCAATTCAATGCCAAATCAGCAATAGAGCACTTATATTAGAATAACTGTTAGGACAAAGTACGGGGCAGATGATAGGCAGAAAGTGAAAACATAAGGGATAACTGTTAGGACAGAGTGCGGGATAAACAAGTAGGCACGATGAGCGAAGAACATAAGGGTAAGTGGCAAAGCAAAGTGTGGAGCACAGGGACTGGACACAAGAGAGAATAACATGAGGGTAAGTGGCAGAGAGAGTCTGTTAGCGAGAGTAGAAAGCAAGATGAAGCAACAATATAAGTCGGAGTACAGTGTGCGGGGTAAACTAAAAGGCACGGGAAAGCAATAAGAAAGGATAGGTGGCAAGATTGAATGCGCGGCACAGGGACAGGCATGGTGAGGTAATAACATAAGGATAAATGAGAAAAGAAAGGTCGGGGGCAGAGAATTCTGAATACGGTAGTGTTGATTGAAGAACATAAGGAGAACTGTTAAGAGCGAGTGCGGGACACAGTAAAAGGTAGGATAAAGCAAACTATAAGTATAGGTGGCAGGACAGAGCGCAGGGCGGGGCAGAGAGAGGTATAGCGAGCTAAAGAAATGAGGAAAAGTGGCAGGACAGTGTGTTAGCGAGAGTAGAAAGCAAGATGAAGCAACAATATAAGTCGGAGTACAGTGTGCGGGGTAAACTAAAAGGCACGGGAAAGCAATAAGAAAGGATAGGTGGCAAGATTGAGTGCGCGGCACAGGGACAGGCATGGTGAGGTAATAACATAAGGATAAATGACAGGACAAAGGTCGAGGGCAGAAAAATCCAAATACGGTAGTGGTGACTGAAGAACAGAAGGATAATTGTTAGGAGAGAGTGCGGGACACAGTGAAAGGCAGGATAAAGTAAAATATAAGTATAGGTAGCAGGAGCGTGGGGCAAATTAAAAGTTACGGCCGGGAATAACATGAGAGAAGTGTGCAAGACAAAGTGCGGAGCAGAGGGACTGGTCACGGCAACATAATAACATGGGTAAGTTGCAGAGAGAGTGAAAGGCAGAGGGACAGGCACGGGGAGTGAAAAACATAAGAATAATTTGCAGGGTATATTGCGGGCCAAAGAGACAGGGACGGCTAGGCTGGAGGGGGGGGAGGGTGAAGCGAGCATGGAAGCAATAATCGAACGGTATTTGATAGCAGGAGAAAGTGCGAGGAGTTATGTTTTCTTTTACTGAACCAGCTGTACTAGCATACCAAAGAAAGTAATTCAACTGACACACTGGATAACAAGCCCCGTCCCGTACTAGAAACATAATGTCCTAACAACATTGAGCAACGCGCAGCGGGGCAAAGAGAGAGGGACGGCTAGGCTGGAAGGGGGAGGGTGAAGCGAGCATGTGACTCACAATCTTGTCTATGACAAGCATTGGTCGCGCGGCCGTGCGAGACGCGCTCTGTGGTGGGGGAGGAGGGAGGAGCAGGAGAGCAAGTAACGCGCGGCCGTGAAAGCGACACGGCCGCGCGCCCCGAGAAGCGCTCTGTGGTGGGGGAGGGAACATATGGCGCCTGGAGCATGCGAGGAATGCGCGTTACTGCGCGCGTTCTCGCATGCTCTAGGCCAGCCAAAAGTTGTGGTCGCATTTCTGCAAGCCCACACTACAAAATGTCTCGCCCAGAGCCAGCGCTGAAGGGCGAGACCTAAAAAGTGATAGGTGGAATGCTTGAATTATTCACAGCCACTGGTAATTACTCTGGGCTGTGTCCCAGCCCATCCTTATTTTGGACACCATGCCACCTCAGTTTGGACACAGCCATAGGCAAATAGGTCTTGATCCTGTGCCAATAGGAACAGTCTAACCAAAACTACCAGGCAAGGTTCACCTTTACCAAAACACAAGCAAGGCAGGTATTACTTTTTAGGGCTTATAATTCGGTTATAGCTTGGTTACAGTGGAACAGTGTGCTCTGGACCCACGTCTGGGCATACCAATCCCACTAAGGGCATTGCACTGAAGTATGCCTAAAAAGTGATGGATGGAACGTGTGAATTAATGTCAGCCACTGGTAATTTCTCCCAGGACTCCTGATAGACTGGGGAAATGAATTACAAAAATAAAATGGGAGGGTGGGTGTCTGTGGGGATTTTTTCATCTGCAGGAGGTTTGTGCCCTTCACTCAACTGCACGCTTGCATGGTGGAGGGTTGGATGTGGGTGTACTTTATGTTACAAAAAAACCTAGGAATTCAATGAAAAATTTAAAAAAGAGAGTACTCTGCTTATATATATATATATATATATATATATATATATATATATATATATATATACACAACAATGAAAGAGACGTCTATTTGACGCCCAGCCTACGGACCGGGGCTCTGACGGTAGATGTCAAACCGTTTTAAATGTCCTTCCTGTTTCCAAACCCAATTGCTGGGTTTCAGAAATGATGAGCCACACCAACGAGTCCTTTACCAGAAAGCTTTTACTGGCAACCGCACAGAAAAATGCAACACATTTCGACCGAACACGGTCTTGATCACGTGACACATAGCTGCTGTTACACATTTTTAAAGGCATCCATTCATTATAATAGAAATGGAAAACATACTTTACATTAAAGTGCATTTTAAACATGTCAAGTATCGTGATTAACAAAAATCCAAAACATAATTTTTTAAATATCTCCAAAGCCCTTCTTTATTTTATATTAAATATAACATTTGATTTACTGGATATTTAGAGGTACGGTGTCCATTTCCTTACAATTATTTAGAAGAGGCAATTTTTTCTATCTCAATTCAAAACTTGGTAACATTATTTACAACATACTTTATTCAATACACATCATTAATTCTCTAATGCAGGTCAGTGAAGTGTTTTACTCAATGATCGGAATCAAGCTATAGTAGCCTAAAATTACTGTCCCCAGCATAGAGCTACCACGAAAGAAAAACAATTATTTTTCTGCCAAGTCTTTACTCTCATGATATTCAATAAACCAACCAAGCTATAGTAGCAAATTATCCTTACATGATTTCTTCACTCAGTGTTTCATACAAAATTCGAGCAGCGCAAAGACGTGAGTCCCCTGTAACAAACATAAAAATATAACAATTTATAAATCTAAATAACAAAAACCCGTTAAAAACACCTACTGTTATGTGAGAAAGAAATTAAAAATCAGCTACTGTTACACATAACTCTGCTGAGGTTAGACGTAAAAAGAAATCCTCAATTTGTTTCATAAATGTACGGATAGTTCAGCATCTATGCATCTATGTAGATGTTCTGCACTTTGTAAAATTGACAAAAATCAAATATGGATTATGCCTGTCAACCACAAGCCAATCTCCTCTTCCAAGAATTAAGGACAAAGCATTAACCTTTGAAGTCAGAAAGAGATACCCCTCTGCCATGATGACGGGGTGAGCAAAACTCGAGGTAAGACCTATACTCAGGGGAACACCTACCTGGCATCCGTTGCTGAGCCAATCCGAACACTATGCCTGCAAAGGAAAGAAAAGAAAGACTTTTAATTTTGCAGGACACCACACCAAAAGCTGCAGAGACAGAAGATGGATAGGCACAGGATATGAAGATAAGAAGGAAGCTGAGAAAGTGAAAACGGACTCGAGCCCAACCCGAGGAAGCAGGAGGAGAGTGAGCCACCCAGAGCGACCTGCACGGAAGACTCGGATAATGAGGAAGGAAATGGGCTTACAGGTAGGACCAGCACGCCAACCCAGAACAGCAGCAAGAGCCTGCTGAGAGATCCTGAAACCCGGGAGGGAAGGACCAGGCCACGATACAATAGGAGAACCGAGAGGCCTACCGGATACACTCTACGCCCAGGTGCCTTAGCATATGCGGTTTTGACAAGGAAAGGCTGGGGAAGTAATTGGCAGGCCAAGGGGGAGTAAAGGGACACCTACACTGCCAAAAGGGTTGTAGTGTTTGACCTTAAGGAGCGAAGTAGTAGCTAATCTTCTAGGCATAAGGACTATGGCGACTTAGTATGTTTCCCTAATGGTTTTTATTTGGTGTTCAGCCAAGGACGTAGTAGTCACTGAGTGATTTATTTTAATTTGGATATTCATTCTCTGGTGAAACCCTTCAATTTCCTATAACAATGGTAAGACTAGTTTCTTTTATGAAAGAATCATAAACCAAAAACAAGAAGGAGGGGAGAGGATCTCAGAGGCAGAAAATGCAGAAGGCAGAGGTTGGAAGAAAGAGTGTTCAACCAGTTATAGAGAAAGAAAAGAATAATTTAAAGGTTGTGAACTTACCTGTGGCTTGTTTTCATATTCTTTCGAGGGTGCAAGTGGGAGGACCTCGGGAAGGACCTAGAAGAAGAAGGAAAAGAACCAGTGACCACCCTGAACCACCCGAACTGTCCTCACCTCAAAAACCCCTTAACCCTACATACTCTGGTCAGATAAAATAAAAATATATCACTGCTACTAAAGGAACAAAGCATAAAATGTTTTACCTGAAAAATGACACCACCTAATGGCCCAAATGCGGAATGTGAAACTGGAAAATCTGATTTACCAAATTGTGTGATCCCCTGCTTTACCAAATTATGTAATCATAGATAAACACTTTATTTAACCCTGCCTCCTTTTTGTTCTTTATCACATATAGGAGCATCTTCACATACATGAGTTTGAGATGTGCGCTGCTCAAAACCCGCTCATGGTTGAGTTAAAAAACTATCATGTTACTCTGTGTATAATAAGAATATAGCCCACATATAGGGTTCACAGGACAACTAACTTGCTTCTTAGTTCACTAATAGAATTGTCATAATGGAAAGAAATGTTTCTCAGTTCATGTTTAAAAACTCTTGTTTTTAATAAATACTTCTGATGCAGAGATACAATCTTTCACATGCTAAAGAAAAATGGGTTTTTGAAATTTGAAGACACCTTACCATATTGTAACACAATGATTGTTGCATGATTTCTATACAAAATATTTGGGGGCTCAGCTCAAGCATGAACTCTTACAGCTAGAGCAGATCCTTGGCTCAGCTTTCTCTGTTAATTTGTTGACTCGTCCTGCTTTATGCTAAATGCTTATTGTTTGTAAATACTGTTCTGGTGTTCTTAACTCAAAGAAACACAGAGAAGATCACGATGACAAATGTTCCAGAGTGGCTGAGCCTCTCCTTGTAACACTGACAGAGGCTACATCCGATGAGCATCTAATAAACATCAATGCCGTGAATCATATGCTTAAGAAAAAAGGCCTGGAAATGCTCTGTACAGCGGCAGCTCCTGCGCTAAGGCGGAGGAGTGTCGCCCCACTGCTTCAACTGCAAGCTCAATACAAAAGAGAAAATGATAATAACGCCCGTTATTATAATTTTTCTTTTTTGTATTGAGCTTGCAGTTGAAACGGCGGGGCTGGGCTCCCCGTGTCACAGGGAGGAGTGGTGGCTGCACCTTAAATGCGCATGTAGGTTTGGCCGGCCCTCTCGGGCCAGTCAAACGTACATGCACACTTTGCATGCTCTCCACATGCCAGGGGCTCCCATTCCCCATCTGAGCGCCGAACCACGGCACTCAGACTAATCACATCACTGCAGCGTTGTGATTGGCTGGGAGCCTGGGTGCTTGATTCCTGGTTCCTGTGTGGAAGAAAGACGGTGGCTGGCGACAGGCACGACGAGCTTGTAAGTTCTTTTTTCTTTTCTTTTTTTTTTTACCCCTCATACCCCTCGCCCCCCGCCACCGTTCTGTCCAAGCAGCCGCTACTGACTCTGTATTGGTTGTAGTCCGAAAGAGGGCGATCATCACAAAGAGGAATGGGCCTATGGATTGCCACCCCAAGAAGCAGCAGTGGGTCAAGTTACCAATTATGAGCAAACACAGCCAGTGATGTCTATTAGTCTGAAATCTGACAGACGAGTACTGGTCAGTTTGTCACCCACTGTCCTCGAATCAGTGGGATAAAGTAACACCATCCTTGCTTCAGCTGATAAAAAGGGGGGTTCACAACCCCAGTGGTCATAGGCCAGGCCCTGCAGCCAACCCCTTGCTGCTTGGCCAAAGGCCATGCACAGCGATGGGTTGGCCCTTTGTGAGGAATTGGACGTAGGGCCTGACCACAGGCTTGGCCCTGTGGCCATCCGCATGCCACGCATGGCTTAAAGCTCTACTTAGTGTGAGAGTTTGGGTGAATATGATTAAAAAAAACAGAAATTATCTGAAGAAAAACAAGGGTTACAGTGAAGTTATAGTTCGGAAAGGTAATAAGATTTTAGCTTACACTTTTAAAAATCAAGACGTACACTGAAAAAACACAAAGGTTAAAGTGACATCATAGTTAAGTCTTGCAATAATATAAAAGCTAACATTTAAAAGCCAAAAAAAATGAAATTCACCAGTTATACTTTACTGACCTAACCACAACTTACACTGCTTATGACCTCACATTATTACAATACTCATGACATGTTGAATGACATCATTCATGGTATTACTAATCAAATCTCAAATGACATAATTGATGACATCACTGGTCACTGGGCCTGCACGTCACACCATTACAAAACACCAAATATAATATGCACCTGATCTCTCATTCCTTTTGCCAGGTGGAAGAGTAGAAGCTCAGGTGAATTGTAGAATTCTTAAGCACCAAGTATTACTTGTTCTTTCTGTAGATAGCTCCCTAACCAAGGTGGTCACACCAATAGCAGCTTAGTTATCAGTGTTGGCTGCAGTGCTTAATTTGTAAAATATTAAGTGCCAGGGCTCTGACCAGGAGGCCACTGCAGCTTGCACCACCCATCGCCCTTGTCATCGCTGCCAAAACAACTACTAACCATCTCTCTCGCATGTATATGCGACAGTTCAGATTATTCCAGGTCCCCAAAGCTAAAGGAATGGCTGGGGAGGCAGGTATTAGCAATTCTAATGTATATTGTATTCCTAAACTACCGTTGTTCTGCTCATCTCTAAATTAGATGAGCAGCGCCACCATGTGGTGGACTGTTCCAATTATGGTGTTGACAATTAGGTGCCGGTGCCGAGCACCGGAAACCAATTAAGTGCCGGTGCTTAGCACCGGAAAGCCCCGGCTCAAATGAAGCACTGGTTGGCTGCATGTTCTCTTTGCACAAGGTGGCAAGGAGAACAGTATGCTCTGTACGCAGCAACATAAACTATTTAAAATACAATATACATGACAACTCAAGCTTCCCATGGGAGCCCATTGACAGTATTCACAATGTAGCATGGGGTAGACACCGGAGTACCAGGCACAGCACAATTACAAAAACAACCAATTTACACAATCCTTTAAGCATGCGCCTGCTACATTTACAAAGTGCCTTGGGAAAAGAATAGGGTGTGCTGTAGCACTTTCCAGCTAAGGTAAGACATACCACTTCCTTACAGCATCTTGACTGCTTGGGCTAGTAACTAAGCCAATAGCACGCACATCCTCACCATCATCTGCATGTTTTCTTTGTATAATTCAACATGAGAGAGCCATCAGAACATAACAGAAGAATCACCCAAAAAAAACATTGGCACGCCAAAGGCCCCACACATACTGTTATTAAAGCAAGCAGCACTAACAGAGTTGAGCTGCATTCTCGAAGAAAAATGTTAGGAAAATGAGTTAGAAGATTAAGGGCCTGATTCACAAAGGTAAACGTACACTTTTGTGTAAGTTCACTATTTTTTTGATATTCACAACCTACGAGTTTAATTTTACTAATAGTAATTTTTCGACTGCAGAGAGTCCACGCATGTCTTAACATTACATGTGCGGAGCTCTCTCTCCCCCTCGACTGCGGAGCCTCCGCAGTCATAAAATTACTATTAGAAAAATTAAACTCGTATTTTGTGAATGCAAAACAAAGAATACATTTACACAAAAGTGTAAGCTTACGTTTGTGAATCAGGGCCTGTGTGGGTTTTTTTTGCAAGTGGGTGCAGTTAAATAACATACAGAACAAAATATTGCATAAAATATTATTCTGAAAAGGGACAGGGTTTTCTTTGCTGCTTTACGCAAGCCTATCTGACCACGCATCTTCACTTTGTGAACAAAAAAATCTGCCAATGCCACGACTTGTTATCAGGACAGCAAAGTAAAACGAGTGAGCGAGGGTGATTAGTGATTACCAGCCACTTTATAACAGGCTTAAGGCATGTAAACAGCACGCAATTTCTAAGCAAAAATAGATAAATCAGCAATGAAAAGGTAGTTGTTCCAGCACATTAAATACATCAATGAACACAGGCATGTTCCAATTACAAGCTACGTCGTGCACATAGGCAGTCTAACACAACAAGCATGTCTTGATGCTGAAAGGTTGCCCTGGTGAGGCACCAGAACATTGTACAACACAACAGAGCTATACACAACTCGTAACTATGTAAATACTTTTATTCTATGTATGCTGTTTATAAAGAGCAAACTACAATCTGTTCTTGGATTCAGATTAGAGGGACCATGCGAGATGGAAAGAATTAACAAGGTAGTTGAGTTACTTGGGGGTGGGGAAGAATACACGTGTTCTGCTGAGGAGGGTCACGGTGGGTCGTGCTGTGAATTGCAGTAGGGACCAGTTCCATGGGGAGGTGCAGACTTTGGTGTGCCCGACGTTCAATATTTTCGGTTCCACAAGTGGAAAAAATGCTCTGCAAATTAGTGTTTTGGGTACTTTGAGCACTTAACACGCTTTATTCCTGGCCTTTCCTGCTTAAGGGTGGGACAACACACCCAGTACGACAGGGCGTTGGGAGACTACAATACCCACCTGTCTGTGGTCCCCGAGTAAATGCAGAACGATATCTTCTCCAGCCGTCAGGGCAATATTTACTGATCCACGAAGTCAAACAGGCGTGACCACTCTCATCACTCCGCGTTGGGCAACGAAGACTACTGGTGTGTGAGCCACAGTAACTGCAAGGTTTGTGACTGCGAAAAGAAGCACGCAGAGCCTTTCTAGGATCCGTAATACTCACCGCTTCCAATTCGATCACCCACCATCGCACTACGGAGCAGAGTCGATTTTAGGAATACAATTTTTCTGAATTTATAACCGTATTGAGAATTGGCCTTCAAATGCCAGTGACAATCTGAACTACATGACCAACTTCATTGATAGTACTGTGTATCTGCACAGCACCTGATCCCACTTGCCGCTGCCGAGTCCCTAATCACGTGCACAGCCCCAGGAATGCCTTCCGGGTCAGCCATCTCTCTTAGCATTGCTAGACTTTCAATTGAAAGAATTATTTTCAAACAAACACAGTAATCTTTCCACACAGCATTGGTTACTGTTCATTGTTTTCCTCTCCTTCGGCTGCCAGTCACATGACCTCCAGAGGACACCTCAGCAGGATGTGGTGGGTATCAATGACTCAGCTGTCACTCACTGCATGGTGACAAACAAGGTATTTTTAGTAAAAAAAGGAAGTACTGTGATCCGATTTGGTCGTGCAGCTTTGGGAAGAAGGCCGGCCCCTATGCCCTGGCTCCCAACAATTAAACTGTCTAATGTGTCTGTAGTTTTTAAAAAAGTCACCATTGTTGTGTGACTTTGTGGCCACTTGATGCTGTGTTGTTCAACTGCGACTCTTGTGAATCCCCTTATGTACCTAGCTAGCGCTATAATAAATGTCTACTACACTTATTATCTATGTTGTGAGCATTTACTGTTGTAAAGCGCTCTGACTCAGATGCTCTGTATAGACTTGCTTTCTTTGATGTGAACATTTGCTGTTGTAAAGCACTCTTATACCTTCGGGTCTAGCTAGAGCTATATAAAACTACTCTCAAATAAAATAATAAATATATAAATAAAATACATGTTAAAAATGGCTCCCCTGAGACTGCAGGGGGCAGTGGGGTGCTTTCATTGGTAAACACACCTGGGACTGGCATTGTAGTGTGATGCAATTCCGTTTATGTTACATGCATATACCCCTTACCACCTGTGACAAGTTGAAGTGCTTTACAACAGGGAGCACCATACATCGGGATCCAAGGTTAGTGGTTAGTCCAGTGTTACACGGTATTGTTGGTTACAGGAACTAGTCTTGTGCGCTCTCGCAAACCATTCCATTCATTCACTTCAGTTTCTTTGTGGTAGATTAAAGTAATTGAAGTTAGGTGAAATTAGTCGGGAAGGAGGGGTATCTGAGTTCTCAGAGATATTTGGTGAGTTTAATGGATGAGCTAGAGGAGATTAGACAGGGTTAAGCTGCAGGGGCATAACATTCCATAAAAGGCGAATTTGTTATCTTTAAAATGAGATTTTTGGCAATTTGTAGAAATACATTAAGAGGTTAAGGCAAACATGCTTGTGACTTAGAGAAGGTGGTGCTCAGAGAGGAGAGGCAATGCAGAGGATAGGAGGGAAAGAGAGAGCCATATTAAAAAAAAGGAGTGACGACCATCAGATGTTTTTAAGTAAAGATCAACTTTTCATGCTGAAATTTAGGAATATGGAGAGCATTTTTTGAGATACCATGCAATTTGAGAGTGCAAGACTGTAGAAAGAAACAACATTGTTTGCATGTGAAGACAGTGCTATATTAGGTGTGTATGATAGGCAATAGAATCAGGTGAACTGTTTGTCCGCTGCTAGGATACCACTAGACCAACACTTCAAAAAGTGGAGCTCATGGGTTGTAAGCCTAAAGTAATAGCTGGACGTAACCATTGAAAGGAGATTCTGAGAATGCTGGAGGGGATGTCTATTGACATTTATCCTCAAGTTTGGCTCACAGTATTAATTATACAGTACAGTGAAAACCATTTAGGACACCTCTGGTTCGACATAACACAAGGTGGAGTGCGAGGATAGCTTACAAGAGCGCGGATGTGAAATGCCTGCATTCCTCTGGGGGGAGATCCAGACAATGAGGTGAGAGGGCTCACTTTAAAAATTCAGTGAAGACTTTGTTAGCTAGGGACTGCTTATTAGACTTCCTAGAGCACTGCTTTTTGTTAGATGGGAGGGGTGATGGTAGGACTGCAGATTTTGCTGTGCAAGGTCAAGGAGAACCTTTAGGTGAGGCCTAGCCATTTGTCTGCCTTGATATCTTTCTTGATCTTTTTCTCTGGAACAACTCACTCCACAGCCCCTTCGCTCACCAGAGTGAGAACCCTCTGAGGGGAGCAGTTGCATATACCGCTACTTTAGCAGTACGAGTAATTAATAAAGCACACTATATTTTTAATGCACTTGCATATTTCCACAAATAGTTCTATATACAGAGTGAGTGAGAAATCTTGTTATGTGTACACAGCACAGTGTAGTTCCTCTTGAGGGACCTAGGGCTCAATATCCTTGGGGGACCACTAGTACGATACCCCTGTGGGACCCACTACTCTGAACCCTTGGGGGACCTAGGGCTCGATACCCTGGGGACATAGGGATTGGTACCGCTAGCGGACCTTGGGCTTGGTACCCCCAGGGGACCCAGTACTTGGTGCCCCCTGGGGACCTAGGGATCATTACCCCTGGGAGTTCTACAGTTCAGTATCCCAAGGAGACTCAATATTCGATACCCCTGGGAGACCTAGGGTTCGGTACCCCTTAGGGGTGCATACTTGGTATCTCCTGGAGACCTAGGACTAGGTACTATCAGGGAGCCAACTATTTGGAACCTCTGGGGTACCAAGCGCTCAGTTCCTCTGTGGAACCTAGGGTCCAGTACCACAGGGGAGCCACTATTTGATATCCATTGGGGACCTAGGGCTTGGTACTCATGAGGGACTCAGTACCCCCAGGGGACCCAGTGCTTGGTACCCCCAGGGGATCCACCCAAGGATCTAGGGCTTGATACCCTTGGAGGACTCAGTGTCCCCAAGGGGCCCACTGCACGGTACCCCCAAGGGATCCACAATTCGGTACCCCTGGGAGACCTAGGGTTCGGTACTCTAGGGGGACCAACTACTTAGAACTACTGGGCACCTAGAGTGCCAGTTATAACCACCAGGCTCATTGGCTTCAGCGTTACCGCATTCTTAGACTGAGTAAGTTGAATTGAAAGAGAGGGTTCCACCAAATTCTGTGTAATGAACTTACACTGGTGCAGAACTATCAATTGTGAGACGATCGTATCTGTGCCCAACTCATCCACATTAACCCCACTAGGGGGCGCCCCCTTTAATTAGTCATTAGTGTTTTACCCCTCAAACCCTTAGAGAACATAGAGTGTACCATGGGATGAGATTTCAAATGGAACAAATGGGCTTGGGGCTTCTTCCGCCTGATGGTTTTTAGTAATTTAGGGGAACTAGAGTGGCTAAATATGGTTCCAACCAATCCTAAGGCAGTCTTTGACCCTGAGGGTGTAATTAAGCAAGTGTTCATCGGAGCAACGGGCAGGCAGTGTTCCTTTGGGTGAGCCAGCAGCTTTGACGAATGTTTGACTACAAGCGCTCCTCCCCTCCCGTGTTGAAGCTCATGGGGCCCTAATTAGGTGACCTAAATATCGTTTTTAAGGATTATACCAAGTAGGTATTTTTGATGAATGCATGTTGAAATAGATGCATATTAGCCATTGAGATTGATCAGGCTTATCACACTAGGGAGTAGTTAGAGTGGCACAAGGGATCATTAAACTTGGTCCTGAAGAGAAGCTTAGGGGTAGGCTTCAAAACATGTAGACCCGTAAGGAAACTGCCCATTAGAGCACTTTTTCCTCCTTTTCCCCACTTTTATTAATACCAGCTATAGGGAGTATTAAAGTTTAGTTTTCCACACAGCCAGGTATTTTTTAACCCACTTATTGACTGACCCTTCCACTCTCACATCAAACACATATAGTTCACTTCACTTGTAAGCGCTCCCACGTCTCCGTAGGTCGTAGCACGCCCCGTCCCGCAGTGGGGCAGGAAGAACCCGATGATGAAGCATGCACCAAGGGACCTTTTGGTGGGTGAGGGTTATTTTAAAAACACATGTTGTTTTCCCATGCAAGAAACCAAGTATTTCTCTTGGGTTTTTCTAGTAAGGATAGCACAGCTCTTTGGTTTTGAGAGTGGACTCTAGTTGTTTTTTCATCAGTGTAATTAAGCAACCAGATCGCAAGCACCTAGAGGGCATCTTCTGTCTATGATGACTGAGTAGATAAATCACAAATATCAACTTTACTAATCGTCCACCGGTATCACATGTACCTCTAGCGCTCTTTACCCTTTACTCAGCAGCGACTTCCTTCTCAGTCAGAAAATTCCACCTCAAGGGTAAGAGGGAAATTCACAGGGCCTGAGAATGCGAGAATCTTACAGTAAAGTAAAGTAAGCAAAATAAGTCCGAACCAGGGCGACCCCTTCCAATTGGTACAAGCAGCATCAACCTAAAACTGGCCGCCTCCGTGCCACCAAGGAGATGGATTGCGGCCTAAGCCTCCCCAATGCCCAGGATGCTCAGTATACGTCAATCTGTGTCAATATCCAGTCTCCTCGTTGCTGCTAAGTTACTGCAAAAAAACGTACTGCCACTTGTATGCCGCTTAGTTGCTTACATTTTCTCAATCCAAAAATATTGTATACTCCGACTCAAAACTTCCTATGTATCATATGACCATATAACCAATGGCTAATGGCAGCTAATAGCAGGTTAACGCAGGAGCTCAAGAGACCGGAGGCCAGGGCCAATAAATAGTCAACTCACAACTCACTACCACCTGTTAACGTGCAAGATTTGCAGAGTTTCACGGAGGATCATTTTAACTGCATCTGCTGATTCGTCCAAGGGAGATGCATGCCTGACATTAGACGCCCAGATGGACAGAACAGTACAGGACTCCAGGACTCTCAGTGGTGGCACGAGCAGGGCCAGCTGACACCCCCCGCAAACCACACCCAGTACTAACTGGGCCGCTTCCGCGGGGGTCACAGGGCGCACTCCCTGCAGCCAACTACAGCCGCAGCTGGGGTCCTGATATTGCTGCCCCCAGGGGACATATGGCTCTGTACTCCCTGGGGATCCACTACTTGGCACTCTTAGGGCAACCTAGGCTTCAGTATCCCTGAGGGACCTAGGACCTGGTGCCTACAGCGGACCCATTGTTTGCTTCCCCAGGGGGAACTAGGTCTCAGGGGACTTATGGTCAGTACCCCAGGGGATCCCAGGGTTCGGTATCCGCATGGGACCTAGGGCTCGGTACCCCTAGGGGACTCATTACTTGGTACCCCCACAGCACCTATGGTTGGTACCCCTGGGTGCCTAGGGTTCAGTACCCCTCGGGTACCTAGGTCTCAGTGTATACCAAAGGCTAAAGCAATTTCTATATATTTCATGGTATAGCCATGTGTGGGACAAACACCTGCATTATTTTTCAGATGGAGCTGAATATGGCATAATACAATCAGCCTCAATGTTTTTCTGATGGAACTGAATATTGCATACAACAATCAACCTCAATGTATACAATAAGCCTTTCTACTGTGTATATCAAAAGCAGTATTTAAATATAGGGGACATAGAGCAGTATTATATCTTCTGCTCGGTAGAGGAGAAGCATAATGACTGGAGCAAAGTCTTTCACCAATTTTTAGAGTGGTAGGTTCAGCAGAAGTAACTTTTTGTCCTGCTGCAATGCTCATCTGTCCTTCTCTGGACCATTCTTGTGCAGTTTTGTGTATTGTCAGGTGCTACGGCTTAGACTGTGTTGAGTGCATAGAGCCCTGGTATGACCGAGTGTCATCATCGTTCTTGACTTATAGGAATGAAAGTATCACTTTATTCCACATGTAGCTCAGTTCTGGGCAATCACGCACAATATGGGAGATCCTGGCTTCATTCAAGGAACGTCTGGGGCATGAGCAGGAAGCCATTCATAGATCTTACTTATCATTCTGGGAGTCAAGTAGGTATGAAGTGTAAAATTGAACTGCATATATTTAAAACTGGGGTTTGTGGAAATGTTGCATGCATTAGCTAGAACCTTCTCAGTGCTCAGCGCTCTCACATTTCCTCCCTAAATATGCCTCCGCTTTTATCTTCAAATTGTTTAGGTCGGTTTTTTATAAAACTGTAGAACCACATTATCACACATACATGAGTAACAATTGTATGACCTTGTGGACTTTTTGTTTGTCTTCGGACTTGCCCCATAGCTTGTAGAATGTGCACTTTTGTGCCAGTGTTGTAGGAACTGTCCCACTGGCAAACAATTGTCCTCTATGGATTTAAGTATGGGCTTCAAGGAAGTGTAACAGCCCCCCACAGTTTTATGCCTACTTCCATCCAGTTGCCCCAATGTTTTATGTGTATTGTCCCATTGGTGTAGGCAGCCAGGATAGGGTGTGGTTTTTGCAAACATCTTTTCCAGCATTTCAAGGTTATCGGCAGGAGCCCGGGTTGCCCCACTCAGGTTGTAACCCACTCAATTGAAAGATTATTAAGTATCCCTTTGCAGAGCCCTTCTGTGTGAATACCTGTGTTGGCCACATGAGCTCCATCTTGCTACCTCGCCAACCAGAGAAGCTGTGTGGCAAGGAAGTACAATTCGATGTCAGACCCGCCACTGCCACATTCAACTTCTGGGAGTTTTAATTTAGCCAGCACCCTGATATCTCTCTATGCCCTAGATTAAATCGGACAGCACTTTTTCCACTTTCTTGAAAAAGAATGTCAGTATGCTACTGGGTACATTAGGCACATTGGGTACATTAGTGAAGTAATATAATAAACGAGGGAGCACTGTCATTTTGGCAAGGACTATATAGTCCTTGGATAATGCATTGTCATGTAGTGTTCTTTAAAGAGATAAAGATTATGAAGTATCCCTTTGTAGAGCTCTTCTCTGTGAACACCTGTGTTGGCTAAATGGGCTCCATCTTGCTACCTCACCAACCAAAGAAGCTGTGTGACCAAGGTAGTACAATTCGGTCAGGTCAGCCAAAACCAAATTCAACTCTTGAGAGTTTTAATTGAGCCAGCACCCTGATAACCCTTTTGGATAGAAGTTGTCAGTCATGCTAGTACCCCTGCCTTACCCCCTTAGATTGTGGTCTAAGTACTCAATTATAATAAGTACTTATTAGTAAGTACTTATTATAATTAAGGCTCCTATGATGTTTCAGTATCAT
Organism: Calotriton arnoldi; assembly: GCA_963921515.1. Classification (NCBI taxonomy): domain Eukaryota; kingdom Metazoa; phylum Chordata; class Amphibia; order Caudata; family Salamandridae; genus Calotriton; species Calotriton arnoldi. Next base: position 226,155 of record CAWUFW010009996.1, read on the forward strand.
GGAATATTTTTTCTTTTTAGACAGAAGTCACTGATGTGCAGTGGCATTACTGATCAACGATAGGTCCAGAGCCCTAATCGATTGATCTAATTTATTCAGATCGGATTCCAGCATCCTCCAGACCACGGTAACAGACATAATGCAGCGACCTCTAACTACCACCTTAAAAGCCTCCCATTTCCATAACCAATCCAAATCAGTATTTTTATTTTCCTTGAAGTAAGTCTGTATAGTCTGCCTCAGGGTCCCTCTAAAAGTTCCTAAGTAAGGAGCGCTGCAATTTCCAAGAGGGAATTCCTTACTTTGCTTGCCTCAATACAAGTCAACCAATAATGTATTATGGTCAGATAAAGTGCTAACCAAGTATTCACTGTGTGTGAAACCAAATCCTGTATGCCAATGCAACACAGTACTTGGACCAATTTGATATGTAGGTCATACATTGAGAAGTACAATGATTATTCTTGGAGTCATGGGTGTTATCCCCACCATGGGTCCACAAGCACCTGATGGAGTTATCTTAGGTTAAAATCATATTTGCTTAAGGAAATTAACGTTTTGCTTTTAAAACAATAATGCTTGAATATACAGAACTATGATTTCTTGGCATAGGCCAAACTAGGCCTCAATTAGGCCTTGTCTCCATATTAATTTTTAGAATAGCCATGTTTTCATCATGTTTTCATTTCTCAATGACACCACATGCAGCAAAATGTGTACTGATACTTTGAGAGCCTCGAAGGAAGTTCTTTTGTTTATTTATTTCTCTCCACAGTCTCTTCCTGCGTTAACCACATTGGAATAATTAATTTATGTAACTTTCATTGTTTATGTAACCAGATTTGTACTGTTGCTTCCGATGGCATTGCATCAGGGTGGATTTATTATTATTCATTTAGGTGGTAAGTACTAGGATGGTGGCCTTATATGATGTGTTAATTATTTATTTTGGTTAATCAACGCATGTGATACATTTGATCACCATATGCTGACTGTGCAATTTCCATGTTTTTTCCATTGTGAATTTGTCTATAAAAGCCATGATTTTGAAGCTCATGGGTGCCCTTTCTCTGAACCTCTAGGGATGCTGCCCATTGTCTTACTGGTTTGCTGCATATTTTGGACTTAGACCATTTTCAAGATTTTGCTCATGCTGCATCTATTTTGAATGCTGCCAGCCATTAGGGCAAATGATTTCGAAGCATTTTGCTAATTCCCCATCACTGCTAATTATACATTTTGACTGACTAACAATAATTTGCTTTCTGTATTGCACTTTAATATTATTTGTAAACCTTCATGGTTTATAACTTACTGATTTGAGCTTTTTGAGTCTCAAAGTTTACTAACTGCTGTTTGAAATGCTATTTTGACTTTTATGTTCTGGGGCATATTTCCTCATCTATTCTTGAGGACAGCACCATTCTACTTGTTACAAGATCAATTCCGGAAAGAGAACAATGGTGACCATGAGGGTCCATTTACCATAATTCAGGCTGATTGCATCGGGACGCACACTTGAATCTCTTGGTGGGGGTGAGGACTTCAAGCCCCAGAGTGCCTTGCTGACAGAAGGCTGGGAACATCTAAAGTGCGCCAGGTGGACACTATTTAAGGCTAATACTCTCCCCCGGACACAAACTTGGATCTCTTGATGGAGGTGAGGACTTCAAGTCCCAGAGTGCCTTGCTGACAGGAGGCGGAGAGCCTCTACAGCGTGCTGGGTGGTGCTATTCAAGGCTATTGCTCTCCCCTCTGCACGGAACAGAAACTTGTATTTCTTGGAGGGGGCTAGGGCTTCAAGCCCCAGAGTGCTTTGCTCACAGTAGGCAGGGGCATCTACAGAGCTCCAGACGGGTACTATTTTAGGCTACTACTCTCCCCGCAGAGCGGGAAATGAACTTGGATCTCTTGGTTGGAGAGAGGTCTTCAAGCCCCAGAGTGCTTTGCTCACTGGAGGTAGGGAGCTTCTACAGCGTGCTAGGCAGGCTCTATTTAAGTGCTACTACTCTACCCACTGTGCGGAGCGCGCATGGGGTGCGCCCGGCCCAAGCGCAAGCCGGTTTGTGTCCTTCAGAATCCGTAAGAGGCTGGGCTGGGCCACCCCTCTTGATTTCATTTTTCGAAGCTATTGCTGGTCTTGATCTTTTCAGGCTTGTCTGTTACCAAGCTCCTATTGGGTGCAACTGGGGCTCTTTTGATTTCATTTGTAGAGCCTGTATATGTATTATTCAAATGGGGTAAAAGAAAATTGCTGGTGCTCAACTAACACCTACTCCCCCTGTGAAATGTACCTCTATCGATAAAGATGCTGGAAAGGGCCATGGGGGTTATCAGTACTGAAATTGCCCTAACTAAAAGAAGACTTTCCTTGAGCACTGGTCCTGCTACAGCCTCCTCAGTGGACATATTGCCTCTCGGCCCGATGTAAGACTCTACCCCTCACACCTCATTTATAGATGCCACATTTATAACAAATGCAGCCCTTACTGATACTTTCAGGTCCCAGTCAACAGCCAGTAACAAGGAGGTCAAGTGGGGACCTCGTAATAAACAGAAAGAGGCTTCTAGCCAAACATGTCAACCCACGAACCAGGGATTGATGCATCTTCCTCCCTCAACCACGGCAGGTGCCGTGGGTGATCTAAAATCAAGCTCCCTCAGTTATGAGCGCTTTATGGAGATCTGTCTCATTTAAATTTAAGGAGTTTTTACATGCTGAACTCCCCTTATGAACTGACTAGGTGCCATTGAGCCACAGCTTGTGTTCCTTCCCTGAAAGATATCCCAAAATTCCTATGCCATGAGAGCTGCTTCTGAGGTCACCCATCCTACATTTGGCTGTCAGCCTAACCCTCCTAGCTCCAATTTTTTTGGAGAGCCCAGGGGAACACGCTCGTGAAGGATTTGCATTAGTCTTGTATTCCAGGCATAGAGGCCCAACTTACTTTCCGGCCCACAATTGCCTCTCCCGAGAGTGAATTCAGTCTATCAAAGGAGTGCTGATTCTTCAGCTAATTCACACATGGCTGTAAATGCAGCAAGTGGGACTGTCTCTAACCCCAGACAGACAGTCATTAACCTTCCTCCCGTAGCCTGCCCCTATGCGGTGGTTCTCACCAGAGTTCCCCCCCTATGCAAGGACCAGGGGGAGTCCTATGAGGAATTATACAATAAAGTCTTGGACTGGGTTGTTCATCATAGGGGCGTCTCTCTTTCCCTTGCAGGGGAAATTTTGCTGACTCAAACGATTGGATGGATTGTGGCTGACCCGATTCACATACAGGGTGACTGTGTCATTACAAACTTTTGATCTCCGTACTTAGTGCAAAGTTTATTGTTTGGGAATTTGAGCATAACTGTTGTTAGAGGCACTATAACCCTATTACCTCTTGGTTACTTTACCAAACCCTGCCCCTCTCATTTGATGCCATTCAACCATCAGTCATCTGAGACCTAAGCTAGTGGAACAAGCAGACAGATGCACAGATCACCTGAGGCTCCAGCCTTACAATTGACCGTCATTTAGCGAACCACATCAATGTGCCAGTAGAAAACCGCATTGATATCTTATCCAACATAGACTGAATTATTGATGTCCACAGAGCGCCTATTCTCACTGACAACTTTGAGGAGAGAATTACATTGACAAAGGGTTACATACCATAGGCTGTGTGTGCTAACCACCCTTTGTCTCTGTTGGGTTGGAAAACTGCTGGTCTTAAGAACAAGATTATTAATCCGGCCTCGCCAACTTTATTGCTAAACATAATATTATTGCTTTACAGGAAACTTGGGCCAGGACCTTTATTTCTTGTGCTGGTTTCACTTGTTACTCTTGTCCTGCAATTCCCTTTTCATGGGGTAGAGTTAAGGGAGGTCTCTCCGTATGGGTTCAATTGAAACTTAACATAGAAGTGTCGATCTTGACAAGTGAAGTTCTGCCTTCCAGTCCTTGCTCATCAAAGACCATCTGAGTTCCTTTTATTTGGTAAATTTCTACAATAATGATTTTGTTAACCCTATATGTGTTCATTTTACGCAGCTGTTGTCTTTTTTAACTAACTTGAAGCCACCAGGGGCGGGGGCCCTGACCCAACTAAATTACCTTCTTTGTGGGTACTTTAACTCCAAACTAGTGGCTTATCCAGAGGAACACTGGATTGAGAGCCTGGTAACCTTAGTCACATATTTGTAACCAGGGATTTTCTCTTGTAGTTCTCATAGGGTTCTGTAATGGAGACTGAATGGGGGGACATTATGCTCTTTCTGCAGTAGGGTACTTCCCAGTATTTAAGGCCAAACCCCTGCGTTATCCATATCAGTTACTCAACATTCAAGCGATGGTCTTAGACTTGTTTGTCTTTTAAAGGAACCCAGGACCACTCTTAGGGGCTTATTTACAAGCCCCTTGTGCCGCAGGTACGTCACTTTTTCCCGATATTAAAGGTGGCGCACTGGCGGCGCACGGGGCTTGAAAATAAGCCCCTTAGTCTTCTTTTAAAGAATCACCAGTTGACATTTCTGGGCTGCCTGGCAGATGAAAGTGGGGAAGTCATGCTAGCCCATTGCGAACACTTATGTGTATGTATTAGGAATCACCCTTTGAAGCCTATTTGGCGTGTTCAGGAGTGCCCGAAGGGTTTGATTGGCATTGTTCTGCTGCAAATCGTTGTGTGAGGAAGGCACTCTCTGCCACCCCGCAAGATCCTCTAGAGGTCCGTGTGGCCAGGAAATTTTACAAAAGCACCCTGAAGGTCAATAAAAGGGACTGGGAATACTTGGAAATGGCACTGTTGAGGAATAATAGCAAAGTGTTTTGGAACACTGTTAATAAGATCAGGCAATGGGATGCCTGGGTCAACCCCCTACTGATCTGCAACGTATCCAGTCCAGATGGGGTTAAACATTTTGTTCCATTTACCTTATAATAGATAACAACAATCTGGGAGATCTTCAGGAAAAATTGCCCAATTCCGCCTCTCTGTCGGTCATGCTTTGGGAAGTGGAGGACGCCATAAAGCAAAGCCCTGGTGGTAAATCCTCAAGGCTGTATGGTGTCTCTAATGACCTCATTAAATGTAATTCTGACTTTTGGGGCCACATGCCTTTCACTTTATTTAACAACTCACTGTGCAATAAGATCCTGTGATCCAAGGCCCTCTCGATTATAGCCCCTATTTTTTTTAAAAAGGGGATCGTAAGTCACCCAAATGCTACCACCCGATCTCTCTTATTGATAGTATCGTCAAAATCTTGGGAAGGGTGATCTTTAATCTTACAATATCTTGGACAAGCCAAAATAATATTCTGTGCCCCCACCAATATGGTTTCGGTTCGGGTTGAGTATTGTGGAGAAATGCCTGAACTTGCATTTGATTGTTAGCAAGTATACTATTGCCAGACATTGCCCAGTGTGCCTGGACTTTATGGAACTATCCACAGCATTCAACTGTGTTAATAGTACTAAGCTATGGTTGATGCTGTTGGTTCTGTGGGTTGAGGTTGCCTTGGTAAATCTTTTGTACATTCTCTATAAGAACTTAGCTGCTAAAATGCGTCAAGGCCCGGCAGGAGAAATGTCTGACGTTTTCTCTTTAGCCACAGGGGTGTGCCAAGGCTGCATTTTGGCACCAAAATTGTTCATCCTTTATATTGATATTTTGAATTTTCACTAGGCCAATGCCAATAGCGATGTCCTGAGAACAGCAAATTCATAAGTCCCTGTGTTACTTTGTGCAGACAACACAGTTCTTATGGCTAGGACCCCAAGAGCTCTGCACACTCTTGTGGAGTCCTATGTGTACATTAGGAGCAGTTTAGACCTGGTCACCAACTTTTGGCAATCTCCATTATGACGTGTGGCCCGGGAAATTTAAATGCCCCTATTCTGTCGATCAGTGGCCAATCCCTTAATAGCGTGAGTAATTTTAGGTTTCTTGGTGTTGTCTTTGATTTGGCTGGTTCCTGGCAGCCGCAGTTTAACTCCTCACATCTGAAGTTAAGCAGGTCAGCCAGTTCTATTTTCAATCTCCCTCAGACTGTAGGCTTGGCGACCATTTCACCCTGCCTAAAAATATACAACTCGCAGTGTGTTCTGGCGGCTTTGCATGGTTCAGGGGTTTGGGGATATCATAATACGTCTTCACTACAGACAGAGGAAAATTGTACCTGTAGGCGACTCCTTTACCTTACTCCCAAAAGCTCCCATTTTATGATTTACTCAGAGCTAAATTTACCTTATATCTTGGACAAAGTAAAGGTGGCTCCACTTTTGCTCTGTGTTAGTGTTTGGACCAATGCTGTGGCTAGCCTAAAAAGGAATATTTTTTATACTGCCTTAATTTAGATAAGGGTCTTTCTATTCCATGGCTTAAATACGTTTTTAAGTCTTTTCATGAACTAAGCCTGCCCGATATGTTCCCAGCTCCTGCCACCTTACTCAAGTCTGACAAGTTGGTTGTCAAGTCTCACTTTCAATAATTTTATGTCTCCCAAAGGCTGAGCTAGGAAAGCAGTAAGTACTCCGTTCGTGATTATATCACTTTTTTGCACCTGTGGAGCCAGCATCCTATCTATCCCTAGTGCTTCCACATTGGGAGAGATCCCTTCTCTGTTTTAGGGCTGGCATGGTGTGGCAACTCTTGTGTTTTTCGAAGGCTCCAAATCACTTGGGTGCTAATGTGTCAGCTTCTCCATGCGATGGTCTGTCTCTTCAATCATTGATGCACTTTATGTTTTTGGTAAATTCTATTGATCTTATTTTTTATTTTTCCTTAAGCTGATTTGAAAGCCCCAAGAGTTGTGGGAGTGTAGAAATGTGTTATTTTATTTACAGCTCTTAGGTAGCCCTGATCAGGGGCGGTTCGTACATAGGAGTGAGGGGGCGTTGACTCCCTGACTTCCCCACTGCAACCCACTACACACACACACACACACACACGTCCCCTCTCATGCTTTCCACTCTCACCCTCGTAGGGGGCAGGGCCATGACACAGCTCTCTCCCCCGATGTGACAGCAGCAGTTCAAGCTGTGTTAACTGAACTGCGCATGTCAGATTGGCCAGTGTTTTCACTCTGGCCAGCCTGACATGCGCAGTTCAGGCTTTTCCTTCAATCACTGAAAGGCCGCTGAAAAGCAGAAGCACAGCCCCATAGGTCTTCGGTGGAGCGCTTGGATTGCATGATCCAGCCATTTCCTAGCACTTCTACTGTGCTGTTTAGCATTGTAAGCAGCAAGGGAGCAGTGCTTGGATTAGCTCAATGCTTTTATCCAGCAAGCAGCGCGAGGCTGGAGCTGAATGTGTGCTGCAGCCTGCAGAGACGTAAGTTTATTTATAATTTTAATAGTTTGAAAGTAAGTTATGTGCCTCACCACTGTCTAAAGGAAGCAGCCGCCACTGGCCCTGATGTCTGTTACATAGTCTTTTCTTTTCTCAAAGTGGCAGTAAGGTGTAGAAAATCGATGGAGGGATGAGTCATGGGACCAACAGTTTATTCCAAGTATGAGTCATGTGCAGTCTAGACCTTATATATTCTTTATGTTATCTGAGCATTGCTTCATTATTTATATTTCTTTTATTTTTTAGCAGCCCCTATTTAGAGTGCACATTATGAAATTGGGTTCTCTGGGATTAAGGGCCTGAAATCATCAGCCGTGTTGCACTTCATCTGCTTGATTGCTAGTATCCCAATGTGTTATTTATAGCATAACTATGCAGATTGTATTTTTATTTGTTTTAGTATGTGTTTTAATCTTTTCAATATTGCTAGCACGATTGCTGCTTTCATGCTGCTGTTGTAGAAATTGTACTGCATTTCTTTTATGCTTTTTTTCCAAAAATTGAATAAAGATTAATTGAATTGAATTGAGATACCTATTCAAAATGGTCTTATGCACAGTTTACTAATTGATTGCTTGTTCTCAAGGTGGATGGAAGCTTACCCAACTAGGAAGTGCGACTGCATGACAGTGGCCAAACTACGACAAAGGGAATTAATCCCTAGATTTGATATGCCTACTTCTATTGAGACAGTCAGAGGACCTCATTTTAAAATGAGTTATTAAAGTTGTTTTGCACAGCTTTTCAAATTGAATAGAAGTGCCAGTGCAGTTACAGACCAACAGCATGAGGGGTGGTTACAAGAATTAACAGCACTATAAAATCAAAGCTGGTCAAGGTGTGTGCCTCAGTGTTTTTGAAATAGCCAGATGCACTTCCACTGGTTCTAATTTATAGTACCCTAGATGGAAAGACTGGCCTTTTTCCAATTGAGGTGCTCATTAGAAAGATTATGAGAATGCCTTGCATTCCCTCAGCTGCATTTGTGTCAATAAGTGATGACATAGTGTTAGATTACTACAAAGGTCTAGTTCACGTACTGATCTGATTTTCATCATGTGAATTTGGCACCACCACCAACAAAAGAAGTTCTATGCCATGGGATCCAGCTTGATGACTCTGTGCTGGTGAAGAAGCACATTTGAAAATCCTATTTGGAGACAAAGTGGAAGGTGACTGTTGTGCTTGAAGGATGTTGCTGTGGGCATTCCTTTTTCCCTTCAGCACTTAATTACAGAAAAGGGGGTGCATGCTTTCTGTTGTGTTTTGTGTACCACTTGATGAAGCCCTGAGTGTGTGGAGTCCCCAGTTTTGTGGTTCTATCTTAACACTGTCGACCTATTCATAGCTTTTTTTTTAGAGGTTTTTCATTGCCTGAGTAAGCTTTCCAAAGGTGTTAAAAGTGTTTCCTAAGTTGGTGTCTTTCGTTGTGCGTTCAATAGTTTTGTTGTTTAAAAGAAATGTTTTACACAATGTTTACTGACAAATTTTTGATGTTTCAAAGCGTTGTATTAACAGGTGTTATTATTAGCTACTTTAATGCTACTCAATGTGTTGTCTTTGGAAGGGTGAAAGGCTAAATTGTGCTTGCAGGGATTTGTACTCCTAAACTGTAGATCGTTATTTTAGTTTTACTTTAGGTAATAGAAATCATCCAGTATGCAAGAGCTGTTGTTTTAGGCTTCTGCGGTTCATGCATTCTGTCTAGGGATACAGTCCTTTGACAACAGCATTGATTACAGTGCTCAGAGGATTTGGTGCTATGTGTCGCAGATGGTGAAATTCTATATTGAGGCTTTGTAATTCACCAGGTGTGTCAAAAAGCAGCAATTATGAATTTGGCCCTGACAATGGGCAATTACAGGTGCATTTTATTGTAGAAATACCAAAATCCATGTTACAGTATTTACCAGGCCTTTTTCATCTGTTACATTTTAGCAGGTTTGACAGACCAGATTTTAAAACAGAAAAACTCCAGAGGATACAAATTTTATCACGCCAATTGTAAGTGCGACCCATGGGCAAAGAGGTGTTTATGCAGGGGCGATTTAAGGAAGCTTTCAGAATCAATGCCTTTATATTATACCTTCTGCTTATGCCATTTTGAGGAATATAACCAAAGTCCTCTTGCTAGATTGAGTTAAAAGCTTTTAGAATTCAATAAATCATACAAAGATTGTACTTTAATTGTACTGCCAAATATTGATTTATTATCTGCCTGGGATGCATGAGAAGATGTGTACCATGGTAGTTGGACAAAATATCATGAAAAAAATTACTGTGAGACAAAAATATTGTGTCAAGAATATCACGATTTCAAAAATATCGCCAACAGGAATATCGAAGGCAAAAATATTGTTTTTCGTGTTGTTTTTATTGTTGTTGTAATAAATATCGATGTAGAAAATATAATTGTATGTAATATCGTTTGTAAGTGTTAATTAGTATAGTATGTCATGTAATGTGTTTGATTTATATGTATATATAGCAATTTTATATGTATATTATTTTTATTTATTTTTATTTTCAGTCATATAATTCGATAATTCAAAATTTGTATTTTTTGTTTAAATAATGTACATAAATAATTGTTTAATTTTTTTTAGTGGCGAGATATTGGGTTTGTAGGGAATGAGGGTGGTGATATTTTTAAAAATATATATTTTAAGATACATTTTAAATTAATTGATAATATTAAATATATGCGAATTAGTAATTTAGAATTCATTTTTATATTCATGTTGTTATTTTAATATGTTTAATACATTTTAATTTCATATTAATGATGATAAATAATGATGGGAGAAAGTGATTTTAAAAACAAAAGTATCAATTTTAAAAATATGTAAAAACCTTTTTATAAAGCTTATAAAGTATAAATATTTAAAGATATTTTTATATCCAATATTTATTTCTTAAAATTGTAGAAATATTTTACATTTTTTTAGTTTCAAGATTATAACTTTAGTTAAAAACTATTTTGGATTTTTTTAAAATTATAAACTTTATTTAAATAGTTTTTATTTTTTGATTGTAAATTTTGTATTAGAATAGTATTTGTTATTTTATGTTTTAAACCTTATGAATGCTAGTAAATATTTTGAAAAATATATGAATTATTCTTAGTAATTACATTGTTTTTATATTTTGATATTTAAATATGTATACACAGGTTTGTAGTTTTGGGTAGTGTGATTATAGAGAAATGTTTTCAAATTTTATAGTAAAAAAATTGTGTGTGAGTATGGAGTATTGATTGCATATTTAAAATGTTTGATTTGTATTATCTTCTGTAAAATGTTATATTTTTGAGTGGATATTGTAATCTTCACCCTTTAGTGTCCAACATCTCCTAATATGGTTTAGAAAGGAGTGGGAATAGTAAATGTCACCCCTGTAGTGTCCAACACATTCCCCAAATTGGTTTAGATTGGAGTGGAAATAGTAAATGTCATCCTTTAGTGTCTAATACCTTCCCCAAATTGGTTACATTGGCGTGGGAACAGTAAATGCCATTCCTTTAGTGTCTAACACTTTCCCCAAATTGGTTAGATTGGAGTGGGAATAGTAAATGACAATCCCTTGGTGCCCAACACCTTCCACAAATTGGTTTAGATTGGAGTGGGAATAATAATTGTCAACCCTTTAGTGTCCAATGCATTCTCCAAATTTGTTTAAATTGGAGTGGGAATAGTAAATGTAACCCGTTTAGTGTCCAACAACTTCCATAAATCGGTTTAGGTTTGAGTGGGAATACCAAATGTCATCCCTTTTGTGTCCAACACCTTTCACAAACTGGTTTACATTGGAGTGGGAATAGTAAATATCAACCATATAGTGTCCAACATCTTCCCCAAATTGGTTTAGATAGGAGCTGAAATAGTAAATGTCAACCCTTTTAGTGTCCAACAACTTACCCAAATTGCTTTATATTGCAGTGGGAATAGTAAATGCCCCCCTAGTGTCCAGCACCTACCTTAAATTGGTTTAGATTGGAGAGAAATTATTTAAGTTTAGATTTCTTTTCTGAAATGTATTTTTACCTTAATATTTCAATAGTATAAATAGTTTGTGGTATTTTAGTAGTACTGTTGGTGATTAGAATTGTAATAAAAAAATAGTTTGTTGTATGTCCGTAACCAATAATATTAATTACATTTTTGACACATTTTCTAATTTTATTTATGCTTTCAAAGTTTCTTTATTGTACATTTTTACATTTCTAATCGTACATACTTCAAGTTAAAAATAAACATTCATATGAAGTTCAGTAAATGCAACATTTTGGTGCACATGCATCAAACTAAGAAATAGCGATTTCTAAATAGCGAAAAATAAGGAATTGCTATTTAGAAATCGCTATTTCCAATGCATGACCAATTTTGCGAATTTCTACCGATTCGGTAAAAATCGCAAATAGCGATACCGGCGCCGAGTCGCGCTATTTCCGAAAAGCCCAATACCTACCTCGCTATTTGCGAAATCGCAAATAGCGAAATCGCAAATAGCGAGGTCGCTTTCTGATGCATGGTGATGACATCACACCCAGGAAGTCATCCAGCCCATGCTTCATTCAGTGCTCAGTGAGAGTGAGAGGAGGAGGCTGAGTGCGGGAGCAGAACAGGAGAGCCAACAACTGTGCTTGCAGACCTGTCCCTTGTTAAAAATGGATACTTCAGCAACAGGGGAGAGTACACCAGCCAGGAAACGCAAGCTGAAGTTTAGTGAGAGGGAAATTGAACATCTCATTGAGGAGGTAGTCAGCAGCCATGACAAGCTATTTGGCAAACTGTCACTGAAGGTCCCAGAGGCACAGAAGCGCAAAATCTGGCTCAGGATCCAGAATAAAGTTAATGCAGTGGGGGTCACCCACCGCTCAATAGACGACTTAAAGAAGCGTTGGTACGACCTGCGCAGCAGTGCCAAAGAGAGGATTGCTGAGAGGCTGAAGGAGGCCAAGAAGACCAGAGGGGGACCAGCAACACAGCCTGGGAACACACCCATGGAGGACCTGGTGAAGTCCACACTCCAGCCTGAAGCCGTGGGGGGAGTGACCCAGCTGGACACATCTGGAGCGCCCAGCACATCTCAAGGTAAGATGCATGCAAGTGACCATTACAAGAGACATATCAAAATGTGCACATCACCCCAGTTCAGCACAAGTGTACAGAAAGCAACTCCAGTCCACATTTTCCACCCACACCCAAATGCATTATGGGAGACACAGGCAGGTTAGGCAGGTTCGTAGGCAAACAGACAATAAGAAGTTAAGACGAGTGAACTATATGTGACAGTCAATAATTTATTGAGAGGCAAAGTATGCGTAATGTGACATGACATAACCCTTCCAAAAAAATTAAACCTTGCACTGTTTAGCAAAACAGATGCAGCAGAAGGAGAGGCTGAGGACAGTGACTGCGGGGACACCCAGGATACTCCGGCTGTGGCTGACATCGATACACCTGTGGTCCCACAAACAGCCCGTGCCCCCACTACAAGCAGGGCCATAGTTCCACCACTGCAGACCATGGAAACTGAGGATGAGCCAGTAACAACACCAGAGACAAGCCAGCCTCAAGGTACCCCCACGACAACACCTCAAGCACAGGTCCGGAACAGCACAGTCCAAAGCCGGAGGCGCAGAGTAAGGTCCCGCTTCACACCGCAGGAGGACCAATCCACAAATGTCTGGGGTGGGCTGGAGGCACAGATGCTCCGGGTGCAGCGCCTGCAGGCCAAAAACATGCAGTTAGTGCAGGCCCAAATCAGCACGATGGCAAGTAACATCGCTGTCATGAGTGATTGAATGAGGGAACTCACTACAGCTGTGGTGGAGGGCAACAGACAGTCAAATGCGGCCATGCAGGAGCTGACCAGGGTGATGCAGGAGGGCCAGGTGACACAGAGGAGATGGCATCGCCAGTTGATGCAGCGCTTACAGGGATATACACAATCAAACAATCGCCTGAGCGCCTACACTGCACTGCTGTCCCGTAGGTCCGTCTCCATGCAGATCGAGATGACCCATTGTTGTGGGGATGTTGGCCAAGGCACTGGGCCAGGTAACCAATGCCGTGAAACTAATGCAGTCTGCCACTGTTGGGGCCAGCCATGTGACGGGGGAAGAGGGGAGTGAGGAGGCCTCAAGCCTCAGCAGCCTGTCAGTGCCAGTCACCACTTGCAGGAGGCGTGCCAAACGCAGCACCACACCCTCCGTAGGCTCCATGAGGGATGGAGATGAAGCAGGCGAAAGGCGTCTGGGGGTGCGTGGAAGTAAAAGATAGACAGGCATGTCCAGAGCCAAACAACCATGGTGAAGTAACCATTGCCACTGACATTACTAGTGACTGAGTTTCAAGTCCTATGATTATGTCATTGTATAATTTTTTTTAAATGCAATCCCTGTGCTACTTGGCATGTGATATGTGTGCTTCAACACTACAACATGATTTAATTGTGAGAAATATAGTACAGTTCGGAAATGCTGTGTCTTGTCTCATCATTACTCGCCTCAGAAAAAATGTTGCGTTATTTCTGCACGTTTCCTTTGCCCTTCTGCTGAGCTTGCCCCATGTGCTGGTCTTAGTTGTGGCACCTGCTGGTTGTCCTCCTCTGGTTCACTGTCGGTGAGTTCAATGGTAATGCCCCTCCTGGTGGCAATGTTGTGCAACATGGCACATGCAGCCACAATTCTGCAGCAGGTGTCGGTCCGGTACTGCAATGCACCGCCAGTCTTGTGGATGCAGCGGAAGCGACTTTTCATCAGCCCAAAGGTGCGTTCAATGACATTTCGTGTGGCGATGTGCGCTGCATTGTACCTCTGCTCATTTGGGGTGGCTGGGTTGAGGTAAGGCGTCATTATGTAGTTTCGCACAGCATATGCACTGTCACCTACAGGGTAGTGAGCAAAGGGTTAGTAACAGTTATGCATTGCCATTTGACCATTGTGTGTGAGGAATCATTATAAGAGTTTACCAAGCAGATGTCCATCGCCAAAATCACCCCTGAGCAGACGGGTGTGTATGCCACTGTGTCTGAATATATAGGAGTCATGTGTGCTCCCAGGGTATTGAGCCACAATGTCTGTGATGATATGGTTGGCGTTGCAGACTACTTGTATGTTGATTGAGTGATAGGATTTACGGTTCCTAAAAATGTATTCATTCACAGCTGGGGGACAAATGGCAACATGCGTTCCATCTATGCATCCTATTACGTGTGGGAACCGGGCTACCTGGTAGAAGTCCTGTTTGGTCCTATTCAATTCCTGTGGGGTTGTGGGGAAGCTAATGTGGTTATGGATCCTTGTCATCATGGCGTTCAGGAAAGAATTAAAGATACGTGAAAGGGAACTTTGTGACACCCCTCCAGCAACAGCTACTACCCCCTGGAAACTGCCGGACGCAAGTAGGTGTAGGCAACATAGGACCTGCACATGAGTGGGGATGGCATGGGTCCTACGAGTGTTGCGCTGCATTAGGGGTTTCAATTCTGCGATTAGGTCAAGGATCATGTCACCATTCAGCCTGTACTTGTCGTAGATTTCTTCATCTGTTTGTCCTAACAATGTGATGCGCACTCTGAAGATGTGCTCCTGTATTCTCCTTCTTCGCTGTGCTGCTGCCTGGAGCCTCATCCTCCTCGCCATCAGGTAGAGCGCTGCCATTGTGAAGGTTTCTGTGGCCTCCTGGGTCGGTTTAAATAGGTTTCTGATGATTTGCACCTGTATGGCATTTTCACTCATGGTTACCACCTGATTGTGATCCTTCTTAAATTGCACTTGCAAAATTGCGAATTTCGACCAAATCGCAATTTGCGATTTTTCATGCATTTGTTTGCGATTCCTTATTTGCGATTCTCTATTTAGGATTCGCTAATAAGAATTTTGCTAATAAGGAATCGCAAATTATGTCTCCGCAAAATTAGCGATTCCTTATTTTTGCGATTTCAGGGTTTTTCGCAGATTTGTGTTCATGCATTGGGATTAGCTAAATTGCGCTCGCAAATAGGGTTTATTTGCGATTCGCAAATTTTGCAAGCGCTATTTAGCTTGATGCATGTGCCTGTTTGTTTTTATTTTTATTAATAAAGAGCATGTAAATTATATTTCAATACTATTGTATGTTGTATATTTTCAACTTTCATTTTCCATTGTTCAACAGATTTTTACAATTTCTTAACTTTTTTTAATGCATTTTTTTCAACATTATGTTAACATACAATTTTTCAATATATATTAAGGACCTTATTACGAGTTCGGTCAGCAGCCCGTAGCACTGGCGGTCCAAAGACCGCCGTATTACGAGTCGACCACGGGACCAGCCTTGTGGAGGCAGGGATCTCTCAGCGGTAGTGAGCACTATTACCAAATATATTGACGCCTGTGTGTGCATTTTGACTGCATAAGTGCCGGATGCACACATATGCATAATATATGTGGGACAATGCCATATACCCATTACTGGTGTTCGGCCCAGATGTGGGCAGTCCTGGCAATGGGTATATGGTACGAAAAGGACTCACCTGTAGATTGCCGCACACAGGGTCGTAATCCTCGGTGGTGAAGACCCTGCTGTGAAGGGGGGACCCGGAGAAAGTGATCCACATTGGAATCTGTCTGGGAGAAGAAGAAAGGGGTAAGTACGCACCCCAAATCCTTCGTCACCGCCACCTTGAAGCAGGTGATTGGACCGCCGTTGTCCCCTCGTGGAACAGGCAACTCGTAATACGCACAGCAGTGCATCTTCCCTGTGCCGCCCTACAGCGGCTGCCTTTCCCCAATCCCAAACCCGGGAATTGGCAGTCTGTGGCAGTCTTTGCAAAGCCAATCCGCCCAACTCGTAATATGGCGGCCGGACCGCCGAGCTCACCGCAATTGGACTGCCACTGCCGATACGGTGGTCCAAGGGACCTCCAAACTCATAATAAGGCCCTATATATTTGTTTATATTTTATACTATTATTTAATTTATATTTTACAATTTTTTACATTTTATCAAATTTTATATTTAGATGTATTAGTGTTACTGTTTTTCACTATCTTGTCATTTTGGCTTTTGGCACACTATTTCAGTAATGTATCACTATGTTATGTTAAATTGTGTTAGGTTAGCCATATTTTGATTATTAACTGTTAAGTATATGCATTTTTGGAGATGTGATGCATTTTGTGCTTGGGTTTTTAATTTACTTTACAGGTTTTTGTCTATGAGTGTGTGCTATAGGCAATTGGGAATTTAATTTTTTTTTTAAGGATACCCTTTTGTGGTTTATAATAAACCAATGCATTTTACTTTGATTTCCTTTTTTCGGGTTTCCTGGAGCGTTTCTTTTTTTCAAACCCTTTTTTGGGTTTTTTATGGTTCCTATATACTTTGGATTGGCTCGAGGGATTTCTATTGGATTCACTTTATTTTTTGCATTGGGGGGGGGGCTTTTTGTACAAACTTTTTCCCATTTTTGGTGGAGTTCTATTTTTTCTTCGTGGATACAGAGAAAGATCTGCAGTTACAAAACAGTAAGTTTTTTTAATTTCTTTATTTTTCAGTGGGAAATGTGATATTACACTGTTTTTGTAAACATCATGCGCTTGACATGTGGAATTGTTTGGTTTATGTGTTGTAAATATTTGATGTGATAGATTGAGTTTGTTGTTAACTTTCTTGGTTGTTGATGTTTACATTTTTTTAAACTAACTAATATGTTATTTTATTATATCAGTTTTTTTAGCATTGTCATTTAAATTAATTTTTTGACTGATGTAATGAAATAATATATTTATTTTTTTAAATAAAAAAGATTTGGTGTGTTGGTTTAGAATTTGTCATAGGTTTGGGACTTTGGTTGTTTACTATTTATTTTAGAATATGCTTTTGGGTATGATTTCTAAGTACTATACTCCTTTGTTATTTATGAAGAGTGACTTTAAACTGTAACATCTTATACATTCTTTTGGTTTGTTTGCTAAGTTTAGGGCCAATTTGGCTAACAGATTGTTCCATTCGTAGTTCATTCGTAGTTCATTCGTAGTTCTTGGTAGCTTTGCTCTTTTTGTAATGCTTCTATAATTTTGTAGAGTGTAGGTTGGGTTCTGCCTGGTGTAGGTTGGAAGGCATTATCCCAACCTTCCACTGTGTTGTTTGTTTTGGCATCCTGTGTCATGGTGCTGTTATAGACATTCCACCAAGGTGTTTGGAATTTGGTTGGCGTCTGTGTCTGGAGTGATGCAGTCTGCCGACCCAAGTGTCTTCAAAATATTTCATTAGGGGACTAAGTTTGTCTTCATTTTGTTGGTAGAGAAGTTTTCTATTAGCAAATGTAGGGGTTGGCTACCTCTGTGACAGGGACATAGGCTAACGCTATAATTTCTTTAAATTTCAAAGGCAAATTGTCTGTTTGTAGAATATTCTACATTTAGGGGCAGATTATGAGGTTGGCAGTCCAATCAACTGACCGCCTCATCCGTGGCCTCCAGGACACAAATGCCGGCGGTCTACCGCCCACCATATTACGAGTTATGCTGTCTGAAATGCTGACCGCGGCGACGGTGCTGTTCCCACCAGTACCACTGTGGTCTGCAATGTTGGCATTGCATCCTCCAATGCCATCAGGGCTGCGGTGAACCCGCCAAGCGTATTACAACTACATAGTCGTACTGGTGGTCTCGCAGCAGTGGTTATCCAACGGCGGTATACCACTGCGGTACGCGCGCAACAAATCACCACAAAAGTGACCATTGGATGGACCTAAAAAATACACAGCTGATGTGCTATTGCCAAGTTGACAGGCCTGAAAATCACACTATAAAACACACCCCATCCCTGACTAGGATCCTATGCTTCTCACCTACAGCACAGAAGATAGGAGACACCATTGTGACCTAAGGCAGCCTCCTTTTATTTTCCATCTCACCATTTAGCACTCTCCACCACCTGTAATTTTATTTTTGCACGCTTTGACCAGTTTTACTTGTTTGTTTTTCCTTTCATATAGTCTCTCAGATTTTTTTTTATCATGCCTGGCCCCAAAAACCCACGGTTCACTGAGGTTGAGTGACAGTCATTGTGGATGAAATCATTAGAGTAGAGCCCCAAATTTTTGGTTCCCAATCCCAGCATACTCCTCTCAGTAGGAAAACATAATTGTGGGACAGGATAGTCGACAGAGTGAATGCTGTTAGTACCACCCTGTACACACAGCTGTAAATTAGGAGGTTGACTGACCTCAGGTTGAGGTGCGAACCCGACACAACAACCACCACCTGGAGGTCCGGAGGACTGGTGGTGGCCCTCCCAGTGCCCCATTACAATTCTTTTCCTCAGGGGAGAAGGTCTTGACCATCCTGCATTCTGAGAGCTTGACAGGAATACCTAGGGGAGTGGACTCTGGTTAGTTATACTTCAATACCTGTCACAATACCACAATGTCCTGTTTGCTCTCAACTCTGCTTTTGCTATTGTGTTGTCTATCTACTTTCCTAACATGCAATATTCAAAGTATCAGAGATGTTGGTTTGTCTGTGTCAATGTGTATTGTTGCATATAAGAGCACATGTATTAAACTCCATGACATGCCAGATGTTGCAATAGTGTCTGTCAGTGGATTACCATACAAATATCATACCAGGAACCATGATATGTGTGAATATGTAAATGCATAGTCTATCCCACATGCAAGTTGCCAACAGGTATGTTACACTAACCATTTTTCATGTGTTGGTAAAGTGAGATTGAAGGGACTACAACTACCATGAGGCCCTGTGACAGGAACTCTAGCCAAGATGCTAGACTCCTTTTCCCCTTCTCACTTGTCTGCCATGTCAAAACTGATGTTCACTCATCATGCAGGTTACCATTTGTCAAGTGTTGGCAAGATGAGACAGAAAAGCTGCCACTACTACGATGAGGCCCTATGACTGGAACTCTAACCAAGATCCTAGACTCCTTTTTCCCCTGCTCACTTGTCTGCCATGTCACACCTGATGTTCACTCATCATGGACTGTGCAATGTACATACAATGCTACACTCAGATATATGTCTGAACACTTTGCTTGATGGTGTCCTGGTCTCATCAACTGAAACTATTGATGGCATGAGTGACACTATACCAACTGTGCACCCCTAGTATATGTAAGGCATGAAGGAAACTCAGCTGATTAGCAGTGGAAGGGGACCCATTGACTTGCACTCTTCACATGATGAACAATGCTAAATATGCAACCAAGGTGTGTGTTTGCCTGTATTATTCACAACTAGGCCTTGAAATGGTCAAATACACATGTTACGACTACACTGTGTTGGTTGGAATGTTTTGGAGATGTCATGTCTATCCCTAAAGCCAGAATGCCATATAGCAGCACATCTAATGAGCTGATGAAATCTACTACATGTATTGAATGCCTTAAAATGTCTAGTAACCAACTTCAACTACATGCAAATAGATGACAATACTAATCTCCCTAATTTGTTTTATTCTAGGTCCCTATTTACTTTGACACAAACAATGTGGATGTAGATACCTCAGTTCAATCAATAACAATGTTCTCTATTTCTCAACAGGTCGATCGAGCACAGCACTTGCCCAGCGGTTGGACACCGAACAGAGTTCCGCTCCACCCTAGGATTAACCCCTCAGTGATGACAAGACTCCTGGAGATGTGGACATGAATGACGGTCCTTGCCCACCTGATCAGCCTGGGCAGATGGCAGGAGTGGACTTACTGTGCCCCCAACAACACCTCCCACCCCACTTTACAGCCAACCCCCAACCTGTGTCCCTACCATAGTCAGTACCATCCTGTGCCCCTAGTCCTGGATTCTGAGGTGGCTATCACCCCCCTAGTAACTGAGGAGCCAGGACCCAGTGGGAGGGTGAAGTCTGTGCCAAGGGCACAGGCCCATGGGCTAGGGGTCACAGGAGGGTAACTGTGGGCCCGCAGAGTGAGCCCAGTGGGGCCATGGACACCCAGGCTGCCATCATCCAAGTCCTGGGAGTCTACCAGGATTCCCAAATTGTGATGGACCAGGTACTTACTGAAATCCGGAAAATGAAGCAGCTGGAGAGGAAAACATACCAGGAGGTTGCCGGCATCCACACCGAGATGTCCTGCATCAACACGAACATGGCCTCCCTGGTTCGGGTGCTGCGAGACATCAACACCACCCTCTGCAGGGGTTTCTACCTGCATCTACCCCTTCCTGTGGTCAAAATCCACCCAGGCCATCAACATCTGCTGCTGCCAGAAGAAGGGAGGCCCTGTCAGAGGAGGACAGAGCTGCAGACACCCCAATTTTAGCAGCTGCGGATCCCCCCTCTGGCAAAAAGAGGGGACATCCACACAAAAATCCAGGAAGTGAGGATGGCAAGACACCCACCACCGCTTGGAAGAGACCTCAACCCTAATTTCCTCCAGTGTGTGCAACACATTCACTTTGTGTACTATTCCTGCCCACTTTTCCATATCTGATGAGAGTAATATGTTGGACTTTGCACTCCTACAATTTGGACTCTACAACGATGGTTTCATCCACCATGACTGAATACTTCACTTTTCATTTTCACTGTGTAATTTATAGTACATTTCTTAATCTTATCCTTGTTCACTTCATTACATACACATCACCAAATCACTGTCTCCTGTTGCAATTCTCACATATAACAATGTAAATGTACTACCATGTGAACTTTGCAATGTCAAAACTAGCTACTTTTGGAAGCATGGGTATGTTGTATGTTCAACTCAGGATCACTACCATGTCACAACAAAACATACATACAAGTGTCTGGTCGATAACTTATTTATTCCATTGTTCAAATCATAGGCTGGCATGATGTCAGAAACAGCAAATAAGACATGACTCAATTCTTCTGTGTCAGTGATCACGTAATCAGTTGCAGACTTTTATAACATGGAAGGAGGGGATACATCTGACTATATCCTCTACAATTGATAACATTAAATTAGGTCTACATTATCAGCTGGAGCCATATTACCTACCTCACAAAAAGAATGCCACATCAAATAAACAAAGAAACAGATACATGTCAGTACAACAGTTTCTGACCACAGGGTCATTCCAATCCAGTGTTGGTTGCATCTGGTGGAATGTCGCAAACAAATGCCAGGGATGTGCCACAAGCACTTTGGCCTACAATGAGGAGGCACATCAACAGCTACATTCAGTTCATACACAATGAGGATTTAGCCAATGTGAAGGGAGACTAGCATGAAATGGGCCCAACACAACATTGTGTTGGATCAGATGATGGCACACATATTGCAACACACCACAAGGAACGCATCCAAAGGAAGCCACGTAACTCCCATCCTATCGCTGTACAAGCTGTCTTGGTACTGGCTTTGTACACCCAAACTCTGTGAGAGACATTCCCAGGACCAATCCATGTCCACTTCATACGTCTGAACGGCATCACATACCTGCTAATGTCACAACTCTGAAATGTCCAAATGAAGATGCCATGGTGAAGGAATCTAAAACAGACCAACACAGAGATGGATTCGCTAAGACATTATACATATGGCACAAATCACATTGTCAACTCCTAGAGAATACAGTCCCAGACAACATTTACAGCTAAACAAAGCTACACTTGCAAAACAAACACCTTTCCCCAGATATTCCCAGTATGTTGCATTAACATCCTCCTCACAACATCACAACAACAGTTGCACTAATAGTCAAAGTCATCTCATCTCACACCATACTTACACTCATGAGAAGAAGTTTCGGATGACATCTTGACGCAAGTCCATTACTTCCTCTTCACCATTATCATCATCATCATCATTATTTGGCATTTCAGCTTCCTCACCCGGTGGCTCTTCATGGCCTGCATCATCTATGATGTAATGGATGTTCCGTTGCAGGGCAATGTTGTGAAGCATGTAGCAGGCCATGGTGATCTTACACACCTTCCTCAGTGAATAGAAGAGGGCTCCCCCAGTCTTGTCCAGACATCTGAATCTGTCTTTCAGGAGCCCAAAAGCACATTCCACTGGCCGCCGTGTTCTTCCATGGGCCTTACTGAAGCAAACTTCCCCTGGCGTAGTAGGATTCCTTAGCGGTACCAACAACCATGGCCGGTTGGGATACGCCGAGTCTCCTAGATGGGAGACAGACAGATGTGTAACAAAGAGATACACAGTTTCAGATGATACTACCTGACATTACCCACACAAAGTTAGGACAGATCGCACTTACCTGCAATCCAGGCCCTTTCCAGTAGTAGTTGTGACATCAGATTGGGTATGGTGCTATTCTGCAGTATGAATGAATTATGTGCAGATATTGGGAACCGGGCACAGATGTTTGAGATGTACAAATCCAGTAAGCAGACAGCTTGCACGTTGATAGAATGGAAGTGCTTCCTGTTGCAGTACACTTATTCCCTGGCCTGCGGTGGTACTAAGGCAATATGAGTGCCATCAATGGATCCAATAACATGTGGCATGTGACCAAAACTATAGAAATCAGCCTTCACAGTGGCCAAATCCTCACATCTGAGGAACTGGATTTAACTGTCCAAGTGTCTCAACATTGCTGTAAGCACCTCTTGGAGTACACGACTGAACATCGGTTGTAACATTCCACCTGAAATAGCAACAGTGAACTGAAAGGAACCTGTGGCCAGAAAATGCAATACTGACATGAGTTTAACAATTGGTGTGATAGATGTAGGATAAGTGATGCGAGGTAGTAAGTCAGGCTCCAACTGATGACATAAATCCAGGATGTTTTGATGATTTAAATAAAATTTATGGATGACATGTCTGTCTTCCATGGTCTGAAGGTCTGGAAATGTGTGGTACACTGGAGGGTGGCATCACCTCCCTCTCCCAGGGTACCTATATGAAGAGTTAGAATAAAATTGTACATAGGGCACAGTGTCCAGAGTAATATATATGAAGAGCAAGCCTAAAGTCCTGTGGCAAAACATAACAGCTTCATGAAGCATTACACATATTTCATACCATCATTATTTACTCTTAGACATCCACCAATAATCCCCAATGTGGCCTTCACATGTCTGTAACAGAACTGTGCACATCTTCATTTCAAACAAGTTAAATTTGCACAATATCAAGGTTTTCGTGACATTCCATGTGAAAAACCGTCGACCACAGTGTACAGTGTTCCGCGCACATTTTGCCATATGCACAATAATGCACTACACAGATTATGTCTTGTATTAGACATGACATGTGAAGGGAGTATTTCAAATGTCAAAATGTTATGCCTGATTTGGAGAGATGGCGACGCCCTTAACAGTAACAATTACTGTCTTTCCTACCGATAAATTGGTGGATGCCTGACCTCACATATTGGACATTTGGGACGACCGCCGGCGGCCGAAGCTGACCACGCGGTGAGTGGTTGCCACCACGGTGGACACAGCCATAGGCTAACTTTGGATACAATGACGGTTGCGGTCCGATGGTTTTGTGCGCCTACACTGATGACCGTGGTTTGAAAAAAACTCACATGCCTCCTGACACTGCTGCCATCAACACCTCTTCCACTTTAGCTGCTGTTTGCCACCTCTGGGAATAATCGGGCCCGGCCAAGCAGGTGTGAGGGCCCATCACTTCTCTCCAGAGGAGCTGGATACTCTGGCTGATGAGGTCCTTCCCCTGTATGGCCAGCTCTATGGCTCACCGGAGGAACAGGTAACTATCTAAAATACAGTTATTTACTCTGTTCAAATTCTTCCTTTCTGTTCACCTAGGCTACAATGTGGCTCTGAGTTCCAGACTGTAACCATATTGTGTTTGGTGAAATGGAGTGGTCCCTACATAGGCCAAATCATGTAATGAATTATGAGTCACATTACTTTGTGGCGTGAACATCAGCATAGTAATATGTGATAATCCCTATATTGTAAGTGTGTTACAGGCATAGATATATGCATGTCTACATTTCATTGTACCTATCATGATTTCCCACATCACATCATGGTGTATGTGCAAAGATATATATAGACTTTACACCATGAGCTGTGTCTGTATACTGGTAGGAGCATTTGAGGATGATGTTAGCCATGTGTACAGCCCCACAGATCACTCAGCCCACATCAGGCATAGCACAACTGTTATCTGGGAGGTAGCTATACCTCACAGTCACCTTGAGAGTGCCCCACAATGTTATGGTCACAAATTAGATGGGCAGAAGAATCACTTTTATGTATAGCATTGGTGGAAATTTGATATTCATGTGGGATCAGTATGCTCTGTCTGCAGAGAGCAAGGCCTGACAATGAGTTGTGGGCAGTCTGACCCATGGGCCATGCTGAGGAAGAGTCACTTCGGCAAGACAACTGATGCACATATAAATGTCCCTGTAGACCTGCAGATCCACGGATGTCCCCAAAATGGGTTTTCTGAACTGCTAGTAGTCCTGACAGCTGTTACATGGACCTTATTTGGAATGGTGACAGAGATAACCCCCTGACCTGATACTTATCATTGACTCACATTGTCAATGTGTGGTGTTTACTTATGACACTCCCCTAACTCAAACAGATCTGTTGTGACTTTTCCATAAGGCATGCTTCCACTGTACAGGCCTTTTGCACATCTGACACATGAACAGTGTACATAGTTTGTAAGTTCTGAATAGATTTTGAAATGTCATTCCTCAGCTTTGTCGGATTACATCCACTCACACAACACATACAATGGTATTTTGAATATCATCCCTGTTACAGTGCCACATGTGTCAAAAGGTGATGTCAGTACATGACACACAAACTTCTTGTGACAGAGTTAGATATCCCACAGAGTAGTCGACATGTCCACACATCCCCCAGAGAGGAATCTCTCAGGGACACCTATGCCAGCCCTTTCAATGTGACCTCAGTGTCAGGATGTTGTGTATACTATGGTACTGGGCTCTATGGACCATCTACATCAGTTCAATGATTCTGGCATTGAAGGTGTGTGTACAGTCATGCACAAGTAGTTTATCCTTCAGAAGGCAAAAATGGTGTGTTATCTGTAATGGTACCTCATATCACATTCCATGTAGGATGGCCCTGGCCTACTTGATGTTAGTGGGCTGGCTCAGTGTAGGTGATGACCAGGGTGGAGGTGAGTCAGCATATGACCACAAAAGTGTGTATTCATGCTTTAGTAGTGCTTAGCATGTGACATTTACACATGCATTGTGTTGACTCTTGATGAATGCTTGTGCGAGGTGTTAAGAAAATGTGTATCAGCCATACAGATATCCTTAAACTTCTAGTTACAATCTGTTTCTACATCTTTTGCTTCCATACAAGTCAACGCCCATCAGAAGAAAGCCATTTGGAGAGCCATCGCTCGGAAGGTGCAGACCCTGTGGATCATCAACCAGCGTAGCATCCACTGTAGGAAGAGGTGGGAGGACCTGAGGCACTGGACCCGGAAGATCGTGGAGGTCCAGCTGGGGAAGTCCTCCCAATGTGGAAGGGCGCGCGCTGGACCCTGACCCACTAAATGGCCTACATACTGGCGGTGGCCTACCCAGAGCTTGATGGGCAGTTGAGGGCCCAACTTGAGCTACATGGGGGTGAGTCCTGGCCAGAGGCATACATGTAACTTTGCCAACTTTGTGTGTTACAGGTAGGCCTGGGCAGAGCACGGAACTCCCAAAAGTGACCCAAAAGCTCTGCTGCGCTACAGGAGTTCTGCAAGTGGCGGAGTGCGCTACATCACGCCATTCGTGCTGATTTTTAGCACCGAGTGATTGTCCCACGCTGCAAAGTGGGCGCAAACAGCACTAAGTACAGCAGAGGGTGCTGCTTCTTTCTGCCACTCGAGTAGATGTTCTACTCGAGTGGCAGCTTCCTCAAGGTGAACGGAAGGTTTCTCAACACGAGAGGTAGCGATCATCCGTGACTGCCCGCGTTGAGAAATCTCACAGGGACGTTGTCTGGAGTAAGATTTTCCTCGCTCGCGCTCGCCAACTTAACTTTGGCAAGTGACAGCGAGGAAAAAACTCTGCTCTGCAGAGTTCACAGAACTCCATGCGCTACGTGAAACGGGGAGTGGGAAAACTCTGCAAACTCTGCGAGCGGAGCAGAGTTTCGCGCCCAGGCCTAGTTACAGGCAGGCATTTCCAAACCAAAATTGGAGGTGACCCATGTACCTCACACAAAATGAGTAATTGTGTGTGTAGGTCTGGGAGTTGGTGTCTGCTGCAGTGCTGTCCCTATTGTCTTTCTGACCAGGAACATGGCTGAGTCCTGTCCACATCAAGTTTCAATTTCCATTTTTGAAACAGACACCTGGCTGAATGAAGTGAGTGATCATCTCATGTTGTAAATTGTTCTGGGTGACAATGATACCACACAGGCACCTTGTTTTCCTTGTGTGAGGAATGATGTTCCATAACTACTGTCTCTCATGTGATGGTGGCACTATTACATGTGACACGACATGGAGTGCACAGTATATGCAATGACTGTACAACAGTTCCCATTGGTAAGTACTGGTAATCAAGTGAAATTAGTGTGCAAACATCACTGATGCCATCTGAATTAGTGCCTACATGTTGACCACTGTGCATTTGCCAGTTGATGGATCATCTGCAATAGTGTATCATAAACACTCATTCACTGACTGTTGATATGCATAAGAGAGTGTGATGTCGAACTGTAGAGATAATATGTGAGTGTCTACACGGATCTTTACAAGGCAATCTGAGTTTGGAATACAAAAAAGTGCTGTGATGTGCCAGCCCATTGGGACTCTAGTGATCCCACATCTTCATGTCATTGATATTGATATTCAGGGACTCCCAATCCCTTCAAAGGTGCATTGGCTTGTAGGTTTACAGTCTATGAATGACGTTCTCACCTGTACCAAGCAGGATTGTGGATGTTCATATGGCTATATGAAGACTTGTACTGTGTGAATTTCGAGGGCCTCATTTATGAGGCCCCTTGAGGCACCAGAACATCACTTTTTTGACGTTCCAGTGGCGCAATGTGCCCCAGCATATTTACAAGGCAATATAAAGCCACTTTATGTGGCTTTTCCTGGCCTTGTAAAAATGTGCCCTTTTGACGCAGAACCCAGTGTGAAAGGGGCGTTCCATGGGTGTTGCTGTGGGTGTTCCCACACAACACCCATGGAGTCTGAAGCATTCCCAGATTTACGAGAAATCGTAAACCTGGGAATGCGTCAGAATTTAACGCCACCCCAGGGGTGGCATTAGGGAGGCGCAACGAGGAGAAATGTTTTCATTTCTCCTCGTTTTTTCCTTTTTCTATGTGTGCTACATTCTGCAACACACATAGAAAGAGGAAATCGCCTGAATTTATTGATTTTGTGCAGGAAGGTCTCCCTTCCTGCACAAAATCAATCAGCCCCGCAATGCAGGCACGCTTGTACCATGGTGCAAGTATGCCTTCGTTGGCGCATGGCAGCCCATTGTGTGCCGCGCTGGGGAAAAGGACAGGAATGCACCGTATCACATACATGCAGTGCATTCCTGCTATTTTGTTATGACATAGGGCAGCGCAGCAAGTTTCCTTGCAGAGCGGCCCTATGCCAAAGCCTCATAAATGAGGCCTTAAGTGGGAAGTCCATCTACTGCGAGGCGAGGTCTGAGGAGGGGGCCAAGTCCACCGAGAGCCGGGAGATCCTTGCGGGAGCGGGAGAGTGTCGGACTACACTCCCCAGACTCCCTTGCTGTGCCCGCCATTGCTCCAGCACCAGGAGGCGCCTACATGGCCCCAGCGTGACCACCGCAGTGCGGGAAGCCCATCTACTGCGAGGCGAGGTCTGAGGAGGGGGCCAAGTCCACCGAGAGCCGGGAGATCCTTGCGGGAGCGGGAGAGTGTCGGACTACACTCCCCAGACTCCCTTGCTGTGCCCGTCATCGCTCCAGTGCCAGGAGGTGCCTACATAGCCCCAGCGTGACCACCGCAGCGCGGGACGCGTGCGGGCGGTGCACGGACGAAGCCCGGACCAAGGGCGGGCCCGTCTGTGCCCGTCAGGGGCCGACAGAGGCCGGGCTGGGCCAGCCCTCTAAGCCCCTATAGCGGACTTGTACTCGGACTGAGGACTACCTGTTTAAGTAAGCCTCCTGAATTGTATGTTTGTAACTAAAGAGCAATAAAAATGCCCAAAAGGAAGCTGAGCCACGCAGCCAATATAGCAAATGCACCAGGCCAAACATCATTGTTGACTTACCTCTCCGGGGCTATGGGGGCCATCGAAGAACAAATTAATACGGTAGAGGAGACTCTATCTAAAGGAAGGCGGGGTTCGGGAAGGGAGATGGGAGATCACACCCTTAATGTTTCAACACCCTTAAGTGAGATCCATATAGCACAGGGCACCCGAAATGACTGTATACTAGAAATCTCGGACCACATAGATGGGAGTGATGTGAGTGACTTAGTGGAGGATTCATGACCCCCTCTTAAGCGTAGTAAAAACCCAGGAAAGTTAGAGGGCTCCCCAGCACAGAAAATGGGAGGGCGAAGCCCGGTGAAGCGGCCACAAAACACGCAAGGCAAGAAAAGGAAAACTCCGGGCAAACAGTTACCTTTAAAACAACTCGCCCGTAAAACTTCTGCTAGCACAGAAAAAATTACTATGACTGCCCAAATGGAGGGACAAACATTGGCACTGGAAAACATATCCAAAAGTATAGATGCATTGCATAGCTACATGGTGGGAACCTTGGAAAAATTGACTGAGAGAGTTGCAAACTTGGAGGGGCACTTAATGGGAAAAAGTAACATCAATAAAAAAGTGGGTACTTCCCTGACTACACAGACAGGATCATATCCAAATGGGCCCACTAGTACGAATCAAATAGCCATCCCACCCATAGCCGTGAGGGACACTACCACTAGATCCCTACCCCACGGACTTATCCCAGGCACGACAGATTTACACAATAACAATGGGCCAAATAGATCGACCGCAGAAAACATCAGATCCAAAAACAGCATAGGGACAACTCCCGTGGGATCAAGGTCTAATCCGGAGCCCCCAGTGTGTAATTGCCTTGACTTGACTCCAGCAGCCACGCCGTATGTTGTAATCCTGCCAACGTCCCCACCCTGCTGACACCGGGACATGAATCATGGAGTGAACTTCGTAACAAGTCACTCCATTGGTTGGGAAAGCATATTGGCTCCCACGATGCGCTATTTAAAAATTTTAAAATGGCAAGACGAGTTGCTTGGCTGGGAAAAGAACGAAAAGAGCTCCAGGGAGATTGTATAGTCCTGACGTTTAGTGATCCCATGTTAGTTCATGCCATCCTAACTAAGATAGGGAACGCTTTCTATAATAATGATGAAATTAATGTACTGCCGCTAGGAGCTTTTTATCCACCTCATTCGCTTCCACGCAGGCCTGACGCCAGAAAATTCGCAGGGGACTCCCATGTAGAATTCTTAACTCGAGGAAATATCCCACTCTGTAATCGCTTTGAACCGCTAACCTCGTTGGAGGAACTAGACTGACTAACTCTAAAGCAAGGGCGGGAGGCGGCTCAAAGGAAAGCGGACTCGTCACTTCAAAGGGGCGACCCTATGCACACTAGGGGACACAACATCTGCATTCAGGATGAGAAAGTAAGAGGCAAATCACCCTACAAAGATAACATCAAGGAGGTGGGGGACATACGTGTAGACCCAGTTAATATCCAAAGTAGTACTGACAAGGGTTCTAACAAATACACTACATTTGGTTTGCAAAGGATTACTGAAGGAGAGCTGACTAAGTCAAATACTAGTAGAATATGTAAAATACTATCCTGGAATATCGCAGGATTAGCAGCTAAAGTAAGAGACCCCCAGTGGTCAACGTTCATAGATGAATATGCTATAATCTGCCTCCAAGAAAAGTGGGCACTTAGGGATATACACATAAATGGCTTCCAAACTTTTAATATCCCAGCAACTACAACCAAACAGGGGCGAAATAAAGGGGGCTTATGCATCTATGTTTCTAATGCGGCAGGGGGTTTATAATGTGAAAAGTGTAAATGCCAGTGAGTTCTACCAGATACTGACAATGAATCTGGGTGGGGAAAAGGACGTTGTGTTGATAAATTTTTATAACAATATCCCTAAAACACCGACAATGAATGTTCTCACCGACCTATCTCGACTTTTAAAACATACCGAAGGGAAAATGTCAGGGGATATGTTTATCATATGGGTTGGTGATTTCAACTGTTATCTGTGCAAGCATAGCGAACAGGGCATCTGTGGTCTGGGCAAGGATAAGGAAGATACACCTCCACATTTTGCCCATACAAACATTGGGGATCTGTTAAACGAAATGGTTTTTCAATTTGATTTAGGATATGCAAATGACCTGTGCTCACCCCCTACACCCTTTCAAACGACCTTTAATGGCAGGGGTTGTAACTCAATTATTGAGTTTGTTTTACTGTCTAAGAGGTACTCCTGTAATGTGTTTACTTGTAACACCCTTGATATTTTAATGAGTGACCACTACCCAATCTGTTTAAATCTCTCATTGAGAGGCCTGGCGAGAAGAATTAATATCAACACACCACATAATTTTGATATTCATCTTGCTAGCACCAACGGGTACACCTTAAATTGGGCAAAAGTGGATCCCGGGGTATTCCTCCAACGATTAATTAAAAAAACACCAGAGGAAATAGACATATGTCTTTCACAGGGCAGGGACGATGAAGACATTTTTTATGCCTTCCTTAAGATTACAGACGAGGCTCGGAAACTATTAACCAGGGAAAAGCGAGACGTAGTGCGCAGCCCATCGGGCTGGTTCAATAAAGAATGCACGAAGATGCACACCCTCCTGAAAAACACCCTGCATAGTGAGCCTAGATGCAAGGAAAAAGCAAGGCAGGCCAGAATATCATATCGATTAGCCCTAAAGAAACGGAAAGCACAATTAAAAAGGGAAGCATGGGAGGCCTTACACCAGGCCTGCTTAAGGAAAGACAATACTGGATTCTGGAAAGCGGTTAACGCTCCCTTTTTTATTAATAGAGAGACCGATATTATAGATACGGCCATCACAGGAGACAAGTGGGTAGAATTTTTTATGGGGCTATATAACGATGAAACTGCTGCTGACACCATTACAGCAAGAGTAGCACTGGGCACCGAAGATAACACCAAACATGGACTCTTTCCCCTAGACATCGATATCTCTCTCGAGGAGGTCATTAGAGCGATAAAGGAAAGTGCGTTAGGGAAAGCACCGGGCCCGGATGGTGTCCCGGTGGATGTCTATAAATCTAATATGGGGCTGTGGGCCCCACTTTTAACGAATGTTCTAAACAGCTGTAATCACTATAGGTTCATTCCTACTTGGACTGATGCTATTGTGATCCCCATATTTAAAAACCAAGCTGTTACCGCCCCATTTCCTTATTGGATGCTTTTATGAAAGTTGCAGGGAGGGTCATTTTAAATAAATTACAGACATGGGTTGAAGACACGGGAGTCCTATCAAATTTTCAATATGGATTTCGCTCAGGTCTAGGTACAACTGAGCAGGGACTTAATCTGTCACTAATTATAGATAAATATACAAAAGCAAAGAAGGGTAAACTTTTCCTTACGTTTGTGGACCTAAGTTCCGCATTCGACTGCGTCAAACACGACAAATTGTGGAACATTCTTGAAGAACTAAAGGTTGATCCACCACTGTTAATGTTCATTAAGGAATTGTATAGGGGGGCCGGGACGAGGGTCCGATATGGGAGACAGGGGGAGTGCTCAGCTAAGTTTCCTATAAAAAAAGGAGTGAGGCAGGGGTGCATACTTGCCCCTCTGCTTTTCTCACTTTATATTAATAGCTTAGGACAATACCTGAGTGTACATCAATGTGACTACCCAACCATAAAGGACACCCCCGTCCCCATCCTATTGTACACGGATGACGCAGTGATAATGGCGCGGACGCAACTAGGATTACAAAGGTCTGTCAGCAACTTTGTTGCCTACATGAATGATAGGGGCCTAAGGGTAAATACTACCAAAACACACACTATGAGTTGTGGAACAAACAGGAAAAAGACATGTGACATTTTTATTGACAGCAAAAAAATTGAAAGTACGGACACTTTTTCATACCTAGGTATAACCTTTGATAGGAAGGGATCCTGGAAAGCGGCCATGAAGGCTAGAAAACTGAACTTCTCAAGAGCCAAAGGAGCAGTTATTAACTTCTCTAAGAAATTAGGTGGCAGACCTGTCCCAGAGTTGCTGGCCATCTATAAATCCAAATGCATTTCAACAGGGACATATGGAGCTGGCATCTGGGGCATTGAAGAAGTAGAACAAATTCAATGCTGCGAAAATACTTTTATCCGCTACTTGTTGGCTGTTCCCAGTTCTACCGCCACTTTTAGTTGCCACAGGGAACTTGGCCTTCCTTACATCTCTGATATCATCAAAATTAACCCTCTATTATTATGGCATAAGGTCTGGGTATCGGTGGAGACTGGTTTTAATAGAGATGTAATCTCTGATTGGCTTAAATCAGATAGGGTGGCTAATATGACATGGATTAATTACATAAAAAGATTTACACATGAAATTGGCCATCCAGAATATTTTGACTCCCGAGCACCATGGAAATGGTATCTAGAAAAACGTTAAAAGACAACTGCCTGAACCATCTAGAGAATAAGCGTTGGCTAGAGGAGAGGGGGAAAAAATCAGTCATGGATAACCATCTGATGACCACATGCATAGGCTTACAACCTTATCTGGCATTGGTACAGAGTAGCTTTTGTCGTATGCTGTTGGCTCGTTTTCGCTGTGGGTCTTTTTTTAGACTGGTCACATTTCCCGAAAAAAATGACTGGTCAAAAAAGTCGCCCATATGCCCATGCGACGATATATCAATACAAACAACTCTGCACTGCACTTTGTTCTGTAAATATTATGTCGTACCAAGGAAAAAGTTCTTAATGCCTACCCTTAGAAGTTGGGGCCTAAGACAATGTAGAACAGCTTTATTAAGGTTACAACTGTTGGAAAATGAACAAATTATTATGATTATTTCCTCGTTTCTAAAGGCTGTTATTAGGTACCGGAACACAATGTGAACCTTTTGTTAAAACCAGCTTCTTATCTTTTTTATCTACTCGTGTATATATATGTATTGTCTCTCTGGTCTTTGTAGTATGTAACATAATTATGAAAACAAGAATTGTCCTTTTTTACGTCCCTGAATTATGTAACATAATCGTGATAGGTTTTTATATCTGTTTTAATCACTCGTGTTTTTATGGCTTTTTTACTGCATCAAAATAGAATAAGGCTTATTTGATCTGATTTGATTGTAATGTTTCACATATAACATGAAATAAGTGATTGTTTACGGAGCCCAATTTTAGATATTTTTAGTAAAGTTTTAGGATACCGTATTTTTTTTACACAACGTTTAACCAATCGCAGTATGGAGATCTTTGCAGTTTTGCACATCATGCATTAACCTTGCACATGTGATATTTTTTGCACAACAGTTTTAAGCTACTTTGTCTGTATTGATAATAATGAAAATATGAAAAACCTGGTCATTTTTATTATGTGTGTATAATATCCAAGTCACCCTTTAGGATTTTATAACGTTCTAAATACAATCATGAAAATCTGGAATTCTATGTAAAACCTCACCATTTCTTTTAAGTGAATGTTGAATTTATTGTGTTATAGTATGCTTTTATGGATGTAAATACTACACCGAATAAAGCTGTTTTGATTTGATTTGATTTGAGGCCTTAAGTGTCTATCTCCCAAATGTTTGGACCTCAGTGTTTCAAGCAACTTTGAATGCTACTTGTGATACATAGGTAAACAACTTCTGTACAGCTTTAATTAGACTTTTCAGGTAGTGGCCATATGTTGTGAGTTGGAGTCCAAAGTCTCATCAGTGTGCAATGAGCATTTACATGTGACATGATGTCTGCCACAATACTAATTGATGGTACTTTGGTTTTCAACTTGACCTTCATGACATCATGATGTGTTATGAGGGATATGTGGATCTATTGGACTATGGGCCTTGTGTGAGCATAGGGTAAATCTCAAATTTGTTTCCATCCTACTTGGTTGCATCACTTTACAATGGTATACTACACGTGCCAAAGTATGCAAGGCGATCAACTATCTTAGCTTGGACATAGGGGTGTAGTGTATCCAACTTCATCAATGCATTTGGCCCTGTCTGGGGTTATGACATGAGTGGGGCCTTGTCTGGGGTTATGACAACACTTTGCTGGTTATGTAGCATGCATGCATGTGCTCATGCTAAATTTGAAGCCTATAGAGTGAATCATGAAGCCAGTGTGATATGTGGACTTCTTCAATGTTTTCTGTTGATTTGTGATGGTCTGGTGTGAAAACGCAGTTGCAATAAACCCATGTTACATGTAATTTCAGATACACCCAGGACAAGTGGAGGAGAAGGGGCCAGCATCAGTGGGGACACAGCTGGTCACAGTGTTTCCAGAAGTGAGACATCAGACACGGAGGGGCACAGTGACCAGGAGGTTGTGGGGCGTGCCATTGAGGACAGCAGGTCAAGCTCGTCATCATCGGAATCATCCTTCGGTGGACACTCCTAAGTGGTGGTGGACCTCCCAAGATCATTACCACATTCATCCTTGTCCACAACCCCCAGGTCCATCAGCACCCTCTCTGCTGTCCCCCAACAAGTTGCCCAACCCCGCTCCCCTAAGAGAGGAGCAGTCTCCTTCGCTACAGGCAGCTCAGCCCCTGTCCCTGTTACCCCCGCTGCCCTGAGTGAGTAGGCTATTGACCTCCTTAGGACCATCACTGTGGGTCAGACTGCAGTCCTGAATGCCATCCAGGAGCAAGGCCACCAGCCGACTCAGATTGTGGCCTAACTGGAAGGCATTCACACTACAATGTCTGGCCTACAGAGATCTTTTCAGGCTCTGGCCCCCTCCCTTGCAGCAGCTTTCCACCCATCCCAATCTTCCACCCCACCTCCTGCCCCTTCCCCTTCCAAATTTCAATTTCTGTCCCAAGCACACGCACACCTAAGCAAGCACACACTTCAACAGACTGCAGCACCACACACAAACAAAAACCACACAAAAACACAGACATGCAATTACTCACCAGACACATTCATCCCTCACCACCCCCACCACCCCACCACCCTTAGCATACCCCCAGGCACCACAGAAATAGAAACAGAACCCTCCACACCCACAACTATACCACCAGGCCCCAACAGAGCCAGACTCCTCCACACCCACAACCATACCCCTAGGCACCACACCAACAGATCCAGACCC
This sequence comes from Calotriton arnoldi, assembly GCA_963921515.1. Lineage (NCBI taxonomy): Eukaryota > Metazoa > Chordata > Amphibia > Caudata > Salamandridae > Calotriton > Calotriton arnoldi. The sequence continues at coordinate 261,803 of CAWUFW010009996.1, forward strand.
CTCCATACCCACAACTATACCACCAGGCACCAAGGCAACAGACCCAGATCCCTCCACACCCACAGCCATACCCCCTGGCACCACAGCAACAGACCCAGACCACCCCATACCCACAACCATAGTCCCAGGCACCATAGCAACAGACCCGGACCCCTCACAACACCCAGCATGTCCACAGCACACACAGGCCAGAAACACAAATACTCACAGTCACCCACACAACAAAGTTCAAACAGCAGACACAGCTCACACTTCCACTCCTTCTACCTCCCAACCCAAACTCCATCCTGAACATCCTACCATTTCCCCTGTGCAGACAACTTGCTTGCCCTTGCCCTTAGCCCTGTGACACCCAAGCCCACCCCTCTCATAGTAAAAGAAAAACCCTCCCAATGGCCAACCCATCCCTTCCACATCCCAATCCCAATCCCCCCACTGAGAAAGGGCCTCCCCACCCCACTGATCCCAGTCCCAAAGCCAAAAATACCAAAAACAAAACCCTCCCAAAGCCCAACACATCCCTTCCACATCCCACTCCACCGCAGAGAAAGTGCCTCCTCACCCCACTGATCCCAGCCCAAAGTGGAAAATAAAACCCTCCCAAAGACCAACCTAACCCACCCCTTCCACATCCCACTCCTCCCCAGAGAAAGTGCCTCGCCACCCCACTGATCCCAGCCCCAAAGCCAAAAAAACAACAAAAACAAACTCCCAAAGACCAAGCCACCCCTACCTAAACCACAGCCCCCCCACCGAAATACCATCTTCGAGGTGCCTGCTATGCCCAATTGATCCCCTTTTGTGATGAGGTTCCCTGGAAGTGTTAGACAGGGCAAGTCTGTTGGCACAGCATTGTGCTGTGGCACTTTATAATATCATGGACTGGCCATTGGCCTTAGTTGTCCAATATGTTTTGCTAATAATGTTCATTAAGTCTGTTCATAGGTTTGAATACATTGGTCCTGCCATTTACTTTCTGATAATTTTCTGTTATTGTACAGTTAGTGATGTGTGACAACAGTTGTGTTTTTTCATCCTTGATTGCTGCCACAGTTGTTGAGGTTAGTCTGATGTGACTTTGGACCCAGTGCAGGAGTTACACAGGACAAGGGGGAAATGTTGGAAGGATGTCTATGTGGCATGTTAAAGCAAATGGGGCAGACTTTGCATTGAGTGACATGCTATGTGGTAAGTATTTCAGCTTGGCCTGACCACTGTCTACCTCATTTAGGTTGCACTTTTCCCTATGATGTAGTGTGGATATGTGTTTGAAGTGTTGAAGTTAGATATTTGTTTATCCACACATAGAGGGTGTAAAATGGTCATACCTTTCTGGAGTTTTGTCTGGAAATGTGTCCATTCTCCAATGTGTACCTTACACCTACTTTATCTAGATGTATGACAAATGCTGTTAGTGTTGTGCTTGCTTTCATGACTTGCACTTACACATTCCCTACTCATGCTTGACACTTGGTTATGCTATTGGCTGTCCCTGATATACTTAAATTCCCAGGTCCTGTGCACATTAAGCTTTTCAGGCATGTGCAAAATGTTCTGTGCCCCAGGGCCCCAGCCTTTCCGGGTTCCCCATGATAGAGGCATACCTATTCTGCAATGAGTGTTTCCATTGTGCCCTTAGAATGCTTCTCACACTGATTCTTTGTAATCCCATTCACTTACATTGCCTTTTCATGTGGGTGATGTGTGAGAGTCCAATACCAAGTTGTAGCAGAGTAGGTGTGTTTCAGTTTAGTGACACATCCATAAAGTTGTATAGTTGATATCACAACAGGACCTAGGATGTGTGCAAAGCGACGGTGTTAGGAAGATTAATAGGTGTGATATTGATGAGGAGGTGCTGTTTTGTGACACAATTTATTGCGCACATCATTATCACTGATTATGAGTCCAATGTGCATGTGCAGTAACAGTGATTTGGGGACAGAGGACATCATACAGATGTGTTTGAGTAATACATTAAAATGAATCCCACACAGTGCCCCAGTAAATATGTTTGATCATGCTGCCCCAAAACCCTTGCCTGGTCCATGGCGGAACATTGATTGCTGAGGTGTGTATGGAAAGAGGTTGTAGTATGACTTACCGCCAGTTGCGTCCACGACGGTGTGGGTTTTGGACTTGATCGAGCAGGTACAGCAGCGGCAGGACATGTACGATTGGCTCTATGGCGGCACAGGATGTGTAAAGGCGAGTAAAGGTGAGATTCACCATTAGATGCCTCCCTTTCCGCCAGCTCAGATGTGGTGGTTGGAACGCTATGATCATGCCTGCTGTTAAGCACCTTGTAATTGGGCCGGCAGTTTCACTGGCGGTCCGAGCCTCCAACAGGCTCATTGGCCTATTCCGTGGCTGTGGTGCCTGGATTTGGCTGGCTGTGTCGGCGGGACTGCGGCGGTGTTTCGTTCACGTAACTACATGTCTCGTAATACAGTGGTCGGACCGTCGAGGTTGCAGCAGTTGAACCGCATTGCAGGCACGGCAGTTCCCAGACCACTGAACTCGTAATCAGGCCCTTAGTGCAGATTTTTGAAGGTGTCTATATATACTTTAATTGAAATTATAGTAACAGCCTTGTCTGGCTATTGAGGGTAAATTTTAGAATGGTTTGAATCATGGCATCCTCAAAGTCTATGAATAGTTTTTGGGGATAGTAGTTATTTGTTTTATGTTTTATATGGTTTAAGAGGTCGTAGTAGGTGCTGCTTTGTTTATTTGGTAGTAGAGCATATATAAAAGGAACATTTGTGTTTTGATATTCACCATGTATGGTGTATATCTGAGTTAATGGTTTGGGACACATTTTAAGGCTCCCATCCATCATCCATGTTTGACATTGGCTACGAATTCCTAAGTTATCTTCTGTAGAGAATATTAGGATTTGTTTCTCATTATTTGAGTTGTCATCTAAAAGAAAATGTTCCTCATTCTGTGTGACTGTAAAATGATCAAGTATGTGTATGTCTTGGTATCTGCTAGGGGCAGGTGGGGTATCTCTGGTGGCTTTTTTAGTTCATCCAATTAAACGTTTTAAAGTGGGAATCAGTGGAAGCTGCCCTATTAAGTGTTTGAGGACTGTAGATAGTATATCTTTAAGGATTTTGGTTGTGGGCTCCTGGGAGCTTGTGCTTGCCTCTCTTATATCCTGCAATATTTCCTTTACTCCCATGTCTGTCACATTTGGGGGTGGTTGTGCTCTCTTAGATAAATTACATCATCTTTTGTAGTTGCCCTTCCATAGCATGCATTAGAATAATATTTAGCACATTTCCAGTTTTTGGGAGGTAGTAATTATTTGTTTTATGTTTTATATGTTTTAAGAGGCCGTAGTAAGTGTTGCTTTGTTTATTTGGTAATAGGGAATATTTAAAAGGGATATTTGTGTTTTGATATTCACCATGTATGGTGTATATCTGAGTCAATGGTTTGGGATACATTTTGAAGGTCCCATCCATAATCCATGTTTGACATTGGCTACATTTTACTAAATTATCTGCTGTAGAGAATCTTCAGATTTGTTTTTCGTGCTTTACCTGCCGGTGCCGGTGTAAAGAAGGACCGATCCTCTCAATATCTCCAAAGCAAAAAAATCACTGCACTCCAGGAACTCAGATTTTTTGTTTTTTTATACTGAATGGTGTGGCAAACACTGATGCGTTTTGACTCCAGAGAGTCTTTCTCATTGTAAGTGAGTCCTTTTTTACTTTCACTTATATACATACTGCCTATACCGCTCATCATGTGCATTGTAATGTAAACTTCAAGTTTATATTACAAAAAAACAAATTATTTCAGCGGAGCTGCTGTGTGAATAAATACAATAGCAAAGAAAATTTTCATCTTGCATTACATTTTGTTCTAGTGTTAGAAGCTCGAATTTGGGCATTTTATATTGGCTGAGTGCCATATTATTGTAGAACCGATCATTTCATTTTATACAATTTTCAGATATTATTTTACACAACTATATAAACCGCCCAGATTGCTTTATGATGAGCAGTATGGGCTATGTATATAAGTGAAAGTAAAGAAGAAATCACTTGCTGTGAGAAAGACTTGGAGATATTGAGTGGATCAGTCCTCCTCTACACCGGCGCCGCATATCCTTCGACCGCTGTGCTTTTGAAATTAAATTGAGAGCGGCAGCACCCGATACATTATATCAAACCAACAAAGATACTTTGAGCGGTAACAGTGATTTCCCATATGATGAGGATCATATGTGTTGTGGCTATGTTTTATATGCAGTTTTTGTTATGAAGATAGCAGCTGGGAGGAAATCCTTATTAATGCCTTAAACTGTGGAGCACTGTTCACAATAGCGAATAGCTGCTACAGCTCCCACAGCTTTGTTTGATTTGAAATACTCCGACTATGATTGTGGACAGCATGTGGAGCAAATAGGTTTAAACTGCTGCTGAAGATGTAAAAGTGAACTTTGATATCCCAAAGATGTGTCTCATGAAGTGGATCTCCAACGGCCTTGCTCGTCTTGAAAGACGCCGCTACTTTGCATCAAACCTTCAAAGACACTACAAGCGTCAAACGTGATCTCCCGCTTGATAATAACTATGTGAATCAAGAACTGTAAGCAACTTTGTCTTATATGCAGCTTGTGCCACCAAAGATAGCTGTTGGGAAGGAATCCTTACTAATGTTAAAAACTGCTGAATAGTATTCACAATAGCGAACAGCCGTGTTTGAAGTCCTGCAGCAGTGTTCACTTTAAGATGCCGGCTATGATTGTGGTCCGCATGTGGAGCAGACATGTTTGAACTGCTTCCAAAGGCATTTAAGTGAATGTGCTGATACCAAAAAGACATGTCCCATTAAGGGGTCTCACCAACAACAACTACAATGGGAGTGAGACCAAATCAAATGCATTTTGCTGTGCCACATAAAAGGCAAATCGCTAACGCTCATAAAAACCAGCAAGCCATGTGGCGGGTTAAGCGCCAAACGAATGGAGTCGGAGGACGCCGCCAACTCGGGAGTCTCCCCAAGGTAAGGGGTTTGGGTTTCAGCTTTGTTATAACAACAATACGTATCCATGCAGCCCAAATTTCTCGACCAAATCGGTCACCTTTCCGGATGACCCAGTACGATGCAAGGAAGCCGTCCGGGCTGTCCGAGTCGTTTCCAAACGGGATTCAGGCAGCCCGAGTCGTTCGGAGCCCAATCGTACAGCCCAATGGAGACAGTTTCCGAACGAGCGAGTACGATGACCGATTCGGACAGCCGTACCGAATCGGTTTGGCTGAGACAAAATGGCTGTGGAAATCGGACTTCAGGGGCCTATAGCAGGCCCCCGTCACCCGTAGGCCTCCGGCCTGTGGGGTACCCAAGGGACCCCCCTTCCCAACCATGCACAGTGTGGCAAGCACAATGGGGTGCCCGCCACAGGGTGCAAGGTTTTCCCCACCCACTACTTTTTCAATGAGAGCCTGTATTCTCGTTCGGAACACAGGCTCCCATTGAAGTCAATGGGAGCCCAACCGAACTGAGTCCGTAAGCAACCGGACACATCATAATCGGTCGGTAGGACTCCCGAATACGAATCACTCGGAAAGCATTCCTATCCCGATTCGGTGGGAATGCTTTCCTGATGACATCGTAATGGGCCCCTAAGTAGGAAGAGTCTCAAGGGGTCTGTCTTTTTACATTTCCGAATCATCCTGATACCAAGCCTGAAATGCTTGTTGAATGGTGGGAGAATTGCATGCGATGTTCAAAAAATATGATGCTCATTGTTATAAACTATGCAAAGATAGATTTTGATAATCTATTGGAATCAATCAAAGAATTGAAAAATAAAATTCAAACAATGGCCCAAAAAAGAAGAAATTGATACATTGAGAAAAAATATGGAAAAGAGGTTGGAAAAACATGAGGCTGAAATAGAGGTGTGCAAACAGAGAAAATGAATCAGAGATGAAAAAGATTAGAATAACGGTACCATATATACTTTTGCAAAACGTTTTGACCCGCTAAAAAACAATATACATCAGGTGAAAAGGTGAGGCTGCCACCATCTAATAAGTGAATCAGACACTAATATTAGTGAAGGTCAAAGTACGTCAGAGGACAAAGTTAAAACTACTTTTTTAGAGGAGATGCAGCTCATGTATATCAACCAAAGAACATTGAAAACAAGGGGTCGAGGATGTGGTCGCGGCCAAGGCCAACAAACAAACATCAAAAGACGCCAGAAAATCAGAAGAGGTAGTAGGAAAAAGAACATACCCCCTCGGCAGGAGACAAACAACATAAATGTAGGTGTCAATATTGATGAGAATCTATTAGTGAATCTAGCTAATAATGAAATTACACAAGATTAATCAAGGTATTAAGTAAAAGACTATCTTTCTGTCCACAACAGCACTTTAAGACCAAAATAGATACATATAAATGTGTATGAAAGATCAAATTGGCCAAACATTTCTCCAAACAGAAATACAATGAGGAGAGATTTGTGTACAATGATATCTGAAAATTTTATAAAATGAAATGATTGGTTCTGCAATAATATGGCACTCAGACAATATAATATGCCAAAATTCGAGCATATAACATTAGAACAAAATAATAATGAAGATGTACGACAGATAACTTCAATACCGTCTGTAGAAGATGAACTGCGTTTTTTACGTTGGGACAGAAACACAAGTTTGAGACCATTGAGAGGCCAAGAACGAACCTTTCGGGGAGGCTGAAAAGGCAGAGGAAAAACAGGCGGTCAAGGAGAACAAGTCGTCAACAAAGGAACCAACAAAGGAAACAACAAAAAGAGCAAATAGGCAATGACAATTTGAACATCAATATAGTGAACTTATCTGATCTTGAATTAAATGAAGTGGAAATAAAAATTCTTTCTCGTAGTCTATCGTACTGTGCCCCAGAGAAAATAGACGATGTCCAGACCAGAATAGACTGTTTTAAATTCCTCAGAAAATTAAGGCTGGTGAAATACTTTGATAACAGAAAGACATCTGGACAACGCCAACGTGAACTAAACGAGGAGGGAGAGAATCTGTTGGTGTCTGATTTTGAGTTGTTACGAGATCTGGACAGCCTCTCTAGAGGCGATGTGGGTAACACAGTTGATGTTTCCTTGATTAGAGAACAAGGTTTAAATGTATATGGAAGGCCAGAGACACCATTTAAACCAAAGTCGGTTTTTCTACCTATGGTCCCAAGAGACTCTATTGATCTAGTATCAGATCTGGTGGTACAGGATCTAAAAGTATTGTATGCTAAACAGGATTGTAAAGCAGAAACAGATCCAAGGCCAACAAACAAACATCAAAAGACGCCAGAAAATCAGAAGAGGTAGTAGGAAAAAGAACATACCCCCTGGGCAGGAGACAAACAACATAAATGTAGGTGTCAATATTGATGAGAATCTAGTAGTGAATCTAGCTAATAATGAAATTACACAAGATTAATCAAGGTATTAAGTAAAAGACTATCTTTCTGTCCACAACAGCACTTTGAGACCAAAATAGATACATATAAATGTGTATGAAAGATCAAATTGGCCAAACATTTCTCCAAACAGAAATACAATCAGGAGAGAGCTGAAAGTACACAATGGGGCCTACGCCTTACAATAGTGCAAACACCAGATTTAAAAACTTTGGGGCTTATTTACAAGCCCCTTGCACCGCTGGTACGTCACTTTTTCCCATATAAAAAGTGATGCACAGGGGGCGCAAGGGGCTTGTAAATAAGCCCCTTTGTTTGATCTCATGTACGACTTGTAGGACTCAACTTACACTGAGACAGAAGTCTTAGAACGTCTTTACATTAGCCTCAATGATCATAAATTCAGTGAATTTAATTTAAACCAAAATCTAAATTTTGTCCCGTCCTCACACCAGGTAATAAAATTGATAAGATCTACAAATTAGTGATAATGGATCTGAATAAATTAAAGAACAAGATAGAAACTAACAGAAAGGAAGATTTGACCTTACAAGAACGGAAGGCTCTGGAACATCTTGCTAATAACAATTCCCTAATAATCAAGCCAGCAGATAAAGGCGGAAACATGGTCATTATGAACCAACAAGACTATGTCAATGAAGCTTATAGTCAGCTATCAAATGTTAAGAATTACAAAAAATTGGAAGTAAATCCTGTCAAATCAAATCAAATCAATCAAGCTTTTTTCGGTTAATACAAATAACCATAAAAGCATTCTAAAATACAATTCATCGTTAAACATTTCTTAAAATTCTTGTACATTCGAGATCGACATATTAATCAATCAATCATTCACATATAAAATACATTTTGAAAATATAATATGGGATAGAAAATTTAGAAAAATTAAAAGGAGGGGAACTATTCGGTTTCATAATTCAACATATCCAGATGTGTAAGATCCTTTCTCCTCTTAATAGCCAACTGAATAAAAAGAATCACAGCATTACATATTGCTACATCGGCCAAATTACAAACATGATAAAAAGCAGATTTATAAGAATACAAATGGTTCGTAATAAAAAGTGGTCGTAAGATTGATTTTCTGATGTCCCTGTAAAAATTACAAAAGAGTATAAAATGCATGGTGCTTTGGGGGTTTTGCCATCACACGGACACCTGGGTAATTTTAGGCTCCACTTACCCATCTCTGGGAAGGCAACTTGAAAGTGGAGCGTATTCAACCGCAATCTTGTCAGATAAAATCTTTGTTGTACATTTCTTATAAAAACAAGATATGGTTGTATGCCCAGGGAGAACGGTCCTTCACTGTAAGATCTAGCATGCGATTTTATACTAAAATCGGCTACCCTGGTTTTTTCTCTAATTCCCATAAAGCGCTTCTTTAGCTCAACTTTACTTCTAATCTGGATGCTCTCAGGGTTTTTAAAATTTGGGGCCATATTACACTCGGTTAGGAGTCTAATGATATAATTTATCCATGGAATATTCTTATAATAATCTAATTTCAGGCAATCCAGAAATATGTCTTTTGTGAAGTGAGCCTCATCGATCGTCCAAATTCTGTACCACAGGGTAAGAGCCGCCACATCAATCAGATCGCTCACATAGGGTACATCTAGCTCCTTATGGGCTATATAAGTTGAAGTTGAGTTTGGGACCGACAATAGTCTTCTTAAGAATTTGTTCTCAAGGGTTTGTAACGGTGAGGTATCGGCCATGCCCCATAATCCTCCACCATAGCTAGCCCCTGTGATGCACTTACTCCCATATAGCTTTAAAATCTCTCGTATCGGCTTATTTCCTAATTTTTGTGAAAATCTTAAAATAGCTTCACTAGATCTCACAAACTTCAATTTACTAGTGTTAACATGTGTGGTCCATGGTCCTTTGCCATCAAACACTAATCCTAAATAGGAAAAAGTGGATGTCCTGTCAATAGATGCGCCCCCGACATTGTGGGTTCTATTTTTTGCTTTCTTTTTTCCACATGTCATTACAAGCGTTTTGCTTAGATTAATTTTTAAGTCTTTTTTAGTCATAAATTCTGTAAAATGATCTATCAACAATTGGAGACCGTTTGCGGTCCCAGATATTAGGACCGCATCATCGGCATATAATAAAACCGGGATAACACGTTTGCCGACAACAGGGGCATCAGATTTCAAGCTTTGTAATAAAAGATCTATTCCATTGATATAAAGTGAGAATAAAAGGGGGCAAGGACACAGCCTTGTCTGATTCCTCTGGTTACCTTAAAGTGCGTTGTGCATTCCCCTTTCAGACCATAACGTATTTTCGATATGAGGTGAGCATATATCTGTGATAAAAAAATTATAATTTCCTGGGGGCACCCATCTCTACTAGAGTGTTCCATAGCTTAGAGTGGTTTACCAGATCAAAGGCACTGGACAGATCTGCAAAACAAAGATGAAGTGATCCTTCTTTGGCAAGTGTGTATTTGCCAATTATCAACTTGAGGTTAACGCATTGCTCAACCGTTCCAATACCCCTTCTAAAGCCGTATTGGGCATCTGTTAGAATATTATTTTCCTCCACCCAGCATTCCAGCCTGGCTAACAGGACTCTACCCATAAGTTTAGAGGTAGAGTCGAGAAGGGATATTGGTCGGTAGCATTTAGCACTACCTCTATCTCCTTTTTTGAAGCTGGGCACAATCACACTTTCAGCCCAGGTAGCTGGTAACACCCCATTAATGATAGCATTAAACAGATTGACTAAAATAGGGGACCATAGATCTACATTGTCCTTAAAAACATCAATTGGAACCCCATCCGGCCCTGCAGCCTTTCCACTCGCACTTTTTTTTAAAGCTTGATTTATCTCTTCTAAATTGATGGTTTCAATCTTAGGGGTATTCATTATGATAATATGTCGATTCTCATCTGTTTCAACGGCTGTTGGGCAGGGTTAAAAATATTCTCAAAATGGGATAACCATTCTTCTGGCATAACTAATGTGTCAACCCTTGCGGATGAAACGTCTTTAAACAGAGGTTGGTCTATGGTTTTCCAGAAGAGGATAGAGTTTTTTGTCTCAGCTGCTTGAATAAGGCTCTCCCATGCATCCTCCCTAATTTCGTTTTCCTCAGCATTAAGGCTTGTTTATAGCTTTTACGGAGGCACCTAATTTTATCTATATTCCGGGGTTTATTTTTTAGTTCTTCCTTCAAGGTCCTGTTTAGTCTAGAACAATGTTGATTAAACCAACGTGGACTATCATCATTAAATTTCCTACTCTTAACTTTAAGTTCTTTTGAAATTTCATCTGTGATATTTTGAAAGGCTGAAACAATTTCAATATTACTAGATGTATTGCCCAGACATGTTTCCATGTATACACTACTTTTTTGAATAATCTTTTCCATGAAAACAATGGGATAAACACCTGTCCATTTTATTGATATCCCATTTTCACCATGTGTGTTAATATTAGTTGCAGCAAAAGTTATCTTCTGTCTATGATATAATTGAGAATTTAATATTAACACAATTGGAAGATGATCACTCAGGAGACTCGGTTGTATATAGCATTTTTCTACCTCAAGCCTACAATTCCTAGATAGTAAAAGGTGATCAATACGTGATGATGACCTGGTCCCCACATATGTATGAATAAGGTTTACTCCCTCATGTGGGCCTAGGTCCATTATTTCTAAGTCATATTTATACATCACATGATTGATAGTTTCACCATACAAGTTATGCGGGAAATGCGAAAGGTGATCACCAAGCACATCTTCATATCCATATTGATCGCCTATAATATTATCACACAGAACACAGTTAAAATCCCCAGCCCAGATTAATATATTATCGCCCCCCAGGTCTCTCAAGAATTTGTCCAGCTCAACCTCTAATTTTACGATAATCTCATATCTTGAGTTATCAAAAACATTATTATAAAAGTTAATAAATACTATGTTCTGTTTTCCTTTGACTGTGAGAGCTAAGAATTGAAAATGCTGTGAAGTTACATAGACTTTCTTTAGGGACAATGGTACAGACAAAGAAATTAAAACCGCCAAGCCCCCACTTGCTCTTCCAGCCTTAGATGAAATTGCTTTGGTGAAAATAGTTTTAAAACCGTTAATATGAAATACCTCTGTCGACCATGTCTCCTGTAGGAGAATCACCGAACAATACTGTATACTTTTGAACCATATCGGATTTTGCAATTTGTTTTTAACCCCTGCAATATTCCAGGTCATGATTTGCAGTGTCCCTACCGGGGAGCACGATATTGAAACTGCCCCCGTCCTATTCTTCTGGGATATATGGTCGCTGTAAGCATCTAATTCCACAACTTCCATTGGGTTGGTTTCTACGGATTCTACATGGGAGCTTTGATTTGCTTCATTAATATGATACACATCTTCTGTGGGAAGGTTTAATATCTTCAGGGGGCAATTACTTTTGTGAAATTTCATACTTTTTGGGGCTAGTCAATCCACCTCGCTACAGCTGCCTAAAGGGGCAAATCTGTTTGACATGAACGATATCCCAGGGGTTTCCCGGGGACAATTCGCTCTACTTGATAAGTGGGACAACTCGTGGCCTGTTCTATAAAAATATCCAAGGGGTACCGCAATAATGCTACTATTGCGGTTGTCATATGGCCAGGTATATTTTGCTGATAGCTCTTCCATTAGACAGCCTACCAAATCTGCGTGTCGAAAGTTTACCACCACACAGTCCCCATTACATAGCTTTTCCCTTTTACCCACCCAGCCAACTCTTCTCAACATGATTATCTCTTGAAATAAGAGTCTAGTACTACAATTGGTGTTACAAGTGAACCAGTGTACAACCTGATTCTTCAATGAGTCCCATGATTCAATAGAATCATTTTGGAGTTTTGGGACATTCTTTAGGACAATAACGTAAGGGGTCGCTTGAGGTGGTAAACTAAGAAAACCCCCTGAAGAGTATTTGGCCGATGATGACCATCTAAGTCTTGATATTGGTTAGTATTACTCTGCGGGTTAGCATTTGCCTGCCTAATGGTTGTTTTTAATCTATATGGACTTGGTGGTTCTTTTAATTGTGATTCAGGCAATGGTACGTGCAGTTGGTGACTATTAGACCTAACTGCATTACTTTCGAGACCCTGGACGTTTTGTAGTGGTTTCTTTTTATCATCAACCATATTTAATTTATTAGGAACCGGTTTCTGGCATGTATTAATCACATTTGATGTCTGCATGACTGTAACCAGGTCCATTAGTTTAATAATGTCTTTCTGTATTTTTTTAACCTCAGATGTTACACGCCTTTCAATAGAGTCTATTTTCCCATGCAGTTTTTTGAAGAGTGTTTCAATATCGGGTATATGCCATGCCATATCTTCGGATCTTTTCACGGGGAGCGATGCATCCTGTTTCAGTGTCTTCCCCCCCTTTCTTTTTGTTTTCTGGGAAGCGTTCTTTGGATCGCTTACTACTGGAGCAGTATGCTGCTTTGGCCTTTTTGCTGGAGGCGATATCAAATCAGGCGAATCCGATACTATGGATATTTCAGCTGTAGTTGTCAGCGCACAGGGACCTTGCCCAACAGGGTACGTTGGGCTCTGTGCGTTCGAGATTATATCTTCCAAACTATTATTTAGTCCCTCTTTGTCTTTGCCCAAAACATGTACATCTGATTCCAAATCGTTACTATCCTCGCTGGCTTCAATTACGGAGATAGACCCCTTATGGGCAGCATTTAAAGCAGTTTTAGTAGCGGCTAGCTGCTCCTCCACCTGAACAATCTCGCTGTTAATAATTCCCATAGCGCTTTTCAAGTAGTTTGTAATTGGTGCTGTATTAGCCATGGGCTTCCCTTTTGATGTTTTAGCCAGTTTTCTCTTCCCCATTTTTGTTAGAAGTAACACAGTACAAGAGGGAAGAATAGAAATCGTCTTACCGGCAATACATTGCGTCGAATCAAAGAATTAAGGGAGGCGGCCCAGCCCAGCCCCGTCCGATCTCGGACGGGCACAGACGGGCCCTCCCTTGGCCCGGGCTTCGCCCGCACGCATCCCGCGCCGCGTGAGGCCAGCAGATGTTTTAAAGCGCCTCCGGGCGCGTAGAGCGGGCGTCAGCGGCGTGGTCCACCTCACGGGAGCCTGGGACTTGTGGTCCGGTCCCGCTCCCCCTCTGGATCACAGTGGTTGCAGGCAAAGATCGAGTAGCGCTCAACAGCGCAGAACGGCTTCACAGGGCTTCCATCAACAGCAGCATAGAGCTCACTGGGATTGAAGTCAGCGCGAGCGGAGGCAAGGGGCAGCAATGTATCCGCTTCGTTCCTGTCAACAAATTGGAAAATGACAATAAAAGACAAATTGAAGAAATGGCATCATGAATGTTTACGTAATGATGACGAATACCAATTTTTACAAAATGACAACTCCGAACTCCTACCATATACTTTCTACACAAAATTCACAAAACACTGATAAACCCACCGGAAAGACCCATCATTTCTGGATGTGGTTCACTAAATGAAAACATCTCCATGTATGTGGATAGCTATATAAAACCAATGGTGACCACACTCAGGGGCTCATTAGGATGGCGGGCGGACCTGAGTCCGCCCGCCATCCTTGCGGTGTGTGGACCGCCCACCAGACATGCGGCGGTCCCGCACCACGAATTAGGATGCGACCGCCACCATGGCGGTCGCATTCTGAAATTTAACATTGCGGCGGGTGCTGCTGACAGCAGCACCGGCCGCGATGTTAAAATCGCATGTCTGGCATTTCGCTGCACCACATGGCAGGCACCACACGGTGCCTGCCACTTGGCACAGTGAAATGTAGGGGGGTATCATAGGTACCCCCAAGTGCACCCCACCTCCCCCCGACATGAGGGGGGCCCGCAACGGGCCCCCGAACCCAATCCCCGCCAGCCTTTCCATGGCGGCTTTGCTGCCATGGAAAGGCCTTTATTTTCCCACATCCTAATATGGCGGGCGGTGCCTGCTAGGCACCGCCACCATATTAGTGGCCCTGCTCCGCCCGCCAGGCAATCAGTGCAATTGCCACTGGTGGTAAAACGGCGGACGGACTTTGCGTCTGCCGCGATACCCACTGCCATCCTAATATGGCGGTGGGTAAATCTCATTGTGATGGCGGAACGATCGCCACCGCCGGCCCGGAGATGGCGATCGTTCCGCCATCATAATGAGCCCCTCAGTTTGTTCATTAAAGACAATGATGATTCTTTAAGAATAATAGCTGATACCGAATGGCAGCCGGATTAACTTTTGATTACCATTGATGTAGTCTCCAGGGAAGAGGTGTGGCGCAGCGGCCAGGGCAGCTGACTCTGGAACACGGGGGCTCACGGTTCGATCACCTGCAGCAGGTTAGCCCAGCACCATGTGACTCTGGGCAATAGCTCGCTTAATCTTCCTGACTGCCCCCAGCGCCTTGACATCCTCGGGTACTTGTTCGCGCTTTACAAATAGTGGATTTCATTTCTCATTATGCACATCAATTGAACATAACATTGGTCTTTAAGCTGCAGAATACTTTTTGAGACAAAGAAACATGAAGGAAACAGAACATTTTAAGATGCTACTTGAAATTATGGAAATTTATCTCACAAACAACATCTTTCTTTTTAATCATGAGCTATTAACACAAACAAGCAGTACCACTGGGAATATCATTTTCACCAAGCTACGCTAATTTGACAATGGGTTGGTGAGAATGTTAGATCGCCTAGAGTGAACAACACAATTCCCATATATTGACAAGATTGTAGTATGGTTGAGATATATACATAACTTATTCCTAATTTGGATTGGAACCAAAGATGAATTTCTCACCTACTTCCAAAAGATTCATGAAAATTAATGTGGTTTTAAATCCACATATTACATCAGCTCCACCCAAATTGATTTTCTTGATGTCAAAGTATATATACAAAACAACCTCATAGAAACGACATTATAAAGGAAACCAACAGCTACAAACAGTATACTGCATGGAGCACGTTTTTTTCCCAAGAGCCTAATCAAAAGCATCCCGTACGGAGAGTTTTTGAGGACAAAAAGAAACTGTTCCGATGACTCAGACATGGAACAACAATTTGAAAAGATCAAACAAAGATTCAGTAATAGAGGATATTTTGGGTCATACATTAAACAAGGTGCAGAAAGAACTAAGTTAAAAACACATACAGAAATTCTAGCTCAAAAAAATAAGAATGTCCACACTGAAAAGAATGATATGATCAGATTTATACTAACATCCAGTAAGGAAAGTAAAGATATCATCAAGGTATTCAACTAACATTGGAATCTGACCAGCAATGACTCTGACATTTCAAGAAAACTTGGGTTGAAACCTCAAGTGAAATACAGGAAAGTAGAGTAAATCAAAGATAGATTAGTCAGGAGTCACTTCAGTGACAAAAGGGAATCATCCTGGTTGGAAAAAGAAAGGGCAGGGTTTGTCAAATGCAGTAAATGTAAGGCCTGAAAAATTGGTAAGAACACCAAACTTTTTGTGATTTTAAGAATGAAACGTTTATTATCAACAAACAAATAACATGCAAAACCCATTTTGTAGTCTATGTTATTGAATGTGAGTGTGGCTTAAAATATGCGGGAGCACCATATGCTCTCTTAAAAGAGAATACTGGAACATATACAAGCTGTCCAGAATAATGACATGAGCAATGCAATAGCAAAACATTACAGCCAACATCACACCAACAATTGGCGAATAATGAGATAATATGGCATTGCTAGCATCTCCAAAAGTGAGAGAGGGGGATACAGGATACATAAACTCCGCCATCTGGAATCAAAGTTTATAACAAGTCTACTTACCAAGTTTACATTTGGTCTTAATGCAGATGAAGAAATGTATGTACATCTGTAAAAAAGACTGTAACATTCTTTGTAATTGGCATTACAGTGAACCATGAAACCATTTATTTACAGGGAGTAAGAACTTTGCAATTCATAAATTGGGCACTCAACCCTTGAACATACCAGACATAATATCTTGTAGTTTATATGGTTGTGTACAATGATATCTGAAAATTGTATAAAATGAAATGATTGGTTCTGCAATAATATGGCACTCAGACAATATAATATGCCAAAATTCGAGCATATAACATTAGAACAAAATGATAATGAAGATGTACGACAGATAACTTCAATACCGGCTGTAGAAGATGAACTGCGTTTTTTACGTTGGGACAGAAACACAAGTTTGAGACCATTGAGAGGCCAAGAACGAACCTTTCGGGGAGGCTGAAAAGGCAGAGGAAAAACAGGCGGTCAAGGAGAACAAGTCGTCAACAAAGGAACCAACAAAGGAAACAACAAAAAGAGCAAATAGGCAATGACAATTTGAACATCAATATAGTGAACTTATCTGATCTTAAATTAAATGAAGTGGAAATAAAAATTCTTTCTCGTTGTCTATCGTACTGTGCCCCAGAGAAAATAGACTATGTCCAGACCAGAATAGACTGTTTTAAATTCCTCAGAAAATGAAGGCTGGCGAAATACTTTGATAACAGAAAGACATCTGGACAACGCCAATGTGAACTAAACGAGGAGGGAGAGAATCTGATGGTGTCTGATTTTGAGTTGTTACGAGATCTGGACAGCCTCTCTAGAGGCGATGTGGGTAACACAGTTGATGTTTCCTTGATTAGAGAACAAGGTTTAAATGTATATGGAAGGCCAGAGACACCATTTAAACCAAAGTCGGTTTTTCTACCTATGGTCCCAAGAGACTCTATTGATCTAGTCTCAGATCTGGTGGTACAGGATCTAAAAGTATTGTATGCTAAACAGGATTGTAAAGCAGAAACAGATCCATCAGAGATAGGGTACAAAAGTCTGGTGACTAAATTGCGTTCACGACCAGATATAGTAGTAAGGCAGGCAGATAAAGGTGGAAATATAGTGCTTTGGCCACTTACTATGTATCAAGAAGAGGCAATGAGCCAGTTGAATGACAGTCATTGCTATTTGAAAATTGACAAAGGCATACTTCAGGATGTGACAACAAGATTTCATCTAGATCTGGCACAATGGAAAGCAGTAGGGCTTATATCACAAGCAGAATTTAGGTTTCTTAAAGTAGAGTCACCTGTCACGCCCATTACGTATCTTATACCAAAGGTACATAAAAATATTAATGTACAACCTGGGCATCCTATAATATCAGCCATATGCAGCCTATTTGAAATTACCTCGAAATACCTCTATCATTTTTTACAGGACCCAGTTAAAAATTTGACTTTGTATACCAAAGATACGGGTGATTTTTGAAGACATCGAATGGGAGGAAGACTATGTAATGATGACTTTGGATGTCTCCTCCCTCTATACAAGTTTTTCACATCCTGATGGCATTAGGGCAGTGCAATATTTTCTGAGCTCCCAGCCACTATCTCTGTATAAACACACGGAGATGCTACTAAGCATGTTAGGATGGTGTCTGCGAAACAATATATTTTTTTCTGGATCAGATCTATATCGGCAAATGAGGGGCACAGCCATGGGCACCTGCTTCGCCCCCAGTTATGCGAATCTGCATATGGGCTGGTGGGAGGAGCAGGTGCTGGCAATCCATTATGCCCGTGAAATGGATGAAAATGTGGTCCTTTGGTCACGCTATATAGATAATCTCTTTTTCATATGGTGTGGCAGCAAGTCATCAGCAGAGGACTTTGTGAGGAGACTTAATAGGAATGATTTGAATTTACACTTTACGTCCTATCTTAGTTAAAGGGAAGTACAGTTCTTGGATTTAACTATCTATGTAGTAGATGGTAAAGTGCAGACAAAAACATTTCAAAAGAGCACTGCAGGTAACACTGTATTGCATGCTTGCAGTTTCCATCCTACTAAATTAAAGAACAGTATCCCCAATGCAGAGAACCTATGTATGAGAAGGAACTGTAGCAGTCCAGAACAACTTCACAAAGCCCAATCTGAATCAAAGCCCAATCTGAATTCGAGTCACAAGGCTACAATAAAGTCATCCCAGAACAGGCCAAGAGCAAAGCTAATTTAAGACCTACGGAACAGCTAATCTTCACTGATAAGAATGAATAAGGTGAGCCTGACAAGTCAGATCAAAAATGTTGTTTTATCACTGGGTAGAACATGCAACATCAAAAGATTAGAGCCATTTTTTATAAACACTGGCATCTAGTACGCAGTGATCCCATACTAGGGCCGAGAATACAGAATAAACCACTCATCACTTTTCGCAAAGCAAGATCGATGAGGCAAGATCTTGTGGACAGTAGTCCTGGGATAAAGCAGCAAGAAACATGGTTGAGTGGAAGTAAAAGATTCAGATGATGCCATAAATGCAAAGCTTGCAATTATGGCATCAACACTACTGAGGTACCCATACCTTTTTCTGATAGGAAATGGCATATTATGAAACC
Source organism: Calotriton arnoldi (assembly GCA_963921515.1). Taxonomy (NCBI): domain Eukaryota; kingdom Metazoa; phylum Chordata; class Amphibia; order Caudata; family Salamandridae; genus Calotriton; species Calotriton arnoldi. The sequence goes on from CAWUFW010009996.1 coordinate 280,704, forward strand.
ATTGACCTGCAGAAGTGAGTTTGTTACATATGCACTTCAATGCAGGTAGAGAGGCACTTCGAACAGCTACACAACAGTAATGTCAGCAATTTGGAATATTTTGTGTTGGACCAGGTGCCAAGTAGAATGAGAGGTGGGAACAGAGAGAAATATTTGAGACAGCTGGAATCTAGATCTATTTTACGATTTAACTCAAAGATCCCCAATGGCCTCAACACTGAAGAAGATCTACATGTCCACTTATGAAATTAAATAGCAAGGTTAAACTATGAGAGAGTTGCAGAGGATATGGTCCCAATTGGAATAAAATTATTTTAGTCATTTTATCATCAAAGTCCAATCCTGTAAATAGATTCATGTCCAAGTTTAGGGAGTTTCACACAAATTATTTGCATGGTACTTTAGTATGAATTAGGTTAGTTCATATTTAGTAGGTATTTTAGAGGTATCAAATAACAATGAATACATAAGATTTATTATTTTTTTTTTTGTATATGCACTAGTAAGTGCAAAATGGGCACTTGCCCTGAATGTCAGTGTGAACGCATCAGAAGGAATATTAAAATACCTGTTAATGTTGTGATCACATCAGTAAAACTTCAGGCAGTTATGCGGTTTATGTTCGTTTCCAATGAGTTGGAGAGTTGTATAATGGTGATTACAGAGTGTTGACTCTCAATGCGCGCTGATGGTGTATGATAACAGCGTGTTGAATCATGAACTAACTGCAAAGCCAATTGCCAATCTATTATCTGTGTTTATACATTAATTATTGACTTGTTTACATTTTATATTGATACAGCGTTCAATTTTAGTGTTTGTTAAGTTTATTAACAAATATGGCACTTGTCACTTTATATAAAAGGTCAAAGAAAAAGCAAAAAAGTGTAATCCGCACAAGTCACTTTAAATTGGGTATTTTGCACTGTCACTTCAAGGTTTGAAGCTTCATGATGACGTATAAATGAGAACAGAAATAGCGGCAACATTAGGTTTGACAAAGACCGCGGCAGCGGTTGAAATGCTTTACCTGTGATTGTGAGCCACAATAAAGCCGCTTTCAGTGAGTTCGAGTGTGCTGGAGCCTGTTTTTATTTACGGATAGGCACGTAGAGTAGATATATATATATATATATATATATATATATATATATATATATATATATATATATATATATATATATATATATATTACCTACTGGCGGTCGCCAGTAGGTAGTTATAGTTAGGACCACGTTTCCATAGGAAAAGCATTTTTTGATGTGCTTATAACTTTGGCGTCGTTTGACGAATCTTTACGAAATTTTCCAAAAAGTTCCTCTTTTCAGGTCAGCTCCTATCCTAAAAGTTTGGGGGGATTCGTCAAGGGGAGCTAAGAAAAAGGGGGTCCCAAAACGTGTTTTCTCCATGCAATTTCCATTAGGAAACTTTAGACAAGGCTACAGGTCAAACTGCTGAACGGAATTACGCCAAATTTGGCACAGAGAAAGGTCTTGGTCCAGAAAGCACGCTTTTGTTTAAATCGGGTAAATCCGTTCAGTAGTTTTAGAGAAATATCAAATTTTCCAGATATTGATATTTAAGAATTCTGACATCTGATTGGCTGAAGCGTTACGAGCACGAGCTTGCGGCTCATTGGCTGCGAACTGTTGAAACTAGGAAATGTTGGCAGCCATTTTGTGATTCAGTCCTTCAGCTCACAACTCTCCCTCTACAAGGCATCAGGTCCGTAGTTCTACCTCTGCGAGGCAACACTAAAAATATACCGCAGCTCTGTCTGTGCGAGATACCCCTTTCACGGTCCCTCTCCCCACATCACCAGCTCGCGGCTATGCCTTTAGAAGCCAGTCCGTCGGCTCGCAGCTCTGCGACTGCGAGCTGTGAGCCATTTTGTGACTCAGTCCGTCAGCTCGCATCTCTCCCTCTAAAAGGCATCGGATCCGTAATTCTACCTCTGCGAGGCAATACTGAAAATATCCTGCAGGTCTGTCTGTGCGAGATACTCCTTTTACGCTCCCTCTCCCCACATCATCAGCTCGCAGCTATGCCTTTAGAAGCCAGTCCGTTGGCTCGCAGCTCTGTGTCTGCGAGCCGTCGGGCCCGCAGCTCTACCTCTGTGGGCCACCTCGTTAGCTCGTAGCTGTGTCTGTGCTAGCAGGCCCGTTGGCCCATTACTCTCCCTCTGCGAGTTAGCCCGTCGGGTTGCAGCTCGGAGGGCTCGCAGCTGTATCTCTGCGAGCCAGCCCGTTAACTGATAGCTGTGTGTCTGCTAGCAGGCCTGTTGGCCCGTTGGTCTCCCTCTGCGAGTCAGGCCACAGCTCTCCCTCTGCGAGCCAGTACGGTGCTGTGCTTTTGCGAGCCAACGGCTCGTAGGTCTCCCTCTGCGAGCTGAGCCCACGGGCCGCAGCTCTTCCTCTGCGAGCCTGCCCGACGGCCCGCAGGTGTCCCTCTGCTAGCCGAACTGCAGCTGACACTCTGCGAGCCGAAATTGGGAATATAAGGCGGCTCTAAAAAGAGCCCTTGTGTTTATTAGTTGGAGCTACATGTAAGTGCGAATGCACAGCTTCAGGTTAATCAGGAAAACTCGGTTTCCCTCATCTGTGAAGTGTACTCCATCACTTCTGTAGATATCAGCCATATCAAAACGTATGTTGTTGTTGTAAATCGACCCCATTCTATGGTCTCTGAGGTATGCAGACACAGCTTTGTTGACATTCTTCCTAGATTTTTCAATCTTATGACAAAATTGGTTTGACCATTTCCACTTCTGTCTTTGGCATATATTGGAATATACAAAGACAGTTTGAGGCAAAAGTAACATCAATTGTCCAAAGGTGTCCTTCATAAGCATTTCCAAACCTACCCCAGTCAATGTGCCTAGGTCGTTACCACCACAGTGCACAATCATGAGATCAGGGTGTTGGAGATGCAAACAGGTTTTAACCAAAGGGAGCAATTGGTGCCACTTCAATCCTCTCTGTGCAAACCATTTAATGTGCACATTTTGTAAACCTAGGTCTAAGTCAATACGTCTCTGTTCTGCATACCTCTTGCTACCAGAAAACATAGCTATGTCCTACAATCCACACTAGCATTTTGAAGGTATGGCTAGAAGATATGGATAAATGTCTGTAGCTCATGCAGTCCGTTCGTAGAATAAGAGATATGTTTAAACATGGGGAACTACTTTTTTTTACATACAAAACGTTAACCGATTGGGAGATGAAATGTATTGTGTCCTAAAAAGTAGGGTGTATATTAGTTTTGATGAAAAGCATCTTTGTGATTGGTTAATAAAAAAGCAGTTTATACGTGGAGTACATATTATAGGATGAAATTTGCTCAGCTCAACCACACCTGCTAATTGTATTTGGAAGGTGCAGTTCAAACTTGAAAGAATGGTGAACTTTTGACCTTCACGTGCCGTTAAATGTTGGAGAAAATGTTGCAAAAAAAAATATTGGTAGGTTTAAAAAAATGATGAACTTTTAACCTGCACGTGTCGTAGAATGTTCTAGAAAGTGTTGATACAATACCTTGAACTTTTCACCTGTATGTGTCCTTAAAAAAACTGTTTATATGGAAAGTTCAAAAATAAGCAATAAAGAGAGGTTTTGCAATCTAAAAAAAATAAGGAACTATTCTGATTTGTTCTTTACATGTATTTATGTGTGGAGACAACAGGGAAATTGTGCCATTACTGGTTCCATTCTTGATGAAAGCGGTGCATTACATGTACTGTGTGACAAGAAAAGAATTGCATGCGTTTGTGACATTTGAAATCTGCATACCAACTACGAAGGTAAATTAGAAATTAAGAAGGTGTGTTATGTGTTTTGTAGTAGTGGTTAAGTATTTGAGACGATATTTTTAACTTTGAAAGTATTTTTTATTTCTAAATAACATAGTGTTAGTAAAGTCTGGTGTTTTATTGGTTCTAAAATATGCATAATGTGTAACTAGTTGTTAAACAAGTACTTTATATATGTGTAGGAGTTTTTCACAAACAAAAAGTGTAAGTTGTCATCTGTAAAAGACTGTGGGCCATATTCTCAAGACCAGCGATAACATTATCGCCGCTTTAGCAGCAGTTTCCTGCCGCTAAAGCGGCGATAATGTTATCGCCATTCTTGTGAATATGGCCCTGTATGGTTTGAAAATTCGAAGCAGCGAACACATCACTTCGCAAGTGTCTCAACCACCAGCAAGATCGTCGAAGAGAGTACAAAACAGGCGATAAGGTGCGTTAGTAGCAGAAAGTTTACACCTGCTCTGAGCTGGTGTAAAGTCGGACTACAACCTGAAATATGAAAGGGAGCCCAGCCCAGAGCCACACGTGAATGACAACAGATGCAATGGAGCCAACGATCATGCAGCTCGGACACCCAACACTGCTCCGACACTCCCCGCCACCAGCCCCTTGTCCGCCATCCCCCCTCACCTCCCCCCCCACACAAACAAATGTGACAGCAACTTTAGCAAATCTGGAACGTAACAAATTGGCTGATGTCGCACAATTATAGTAAAGAAGATGCATGTGAGGTTGGACAAATAAGAATCTCAGTCATCTATGGATTTACATATAAAACATTTTATTTAAACAAAACAACAAAATAAAAGTAGGTACAGGTATGGCGTGTCATCCCTCGACAATTTGTGAATCACAGCCTGCAAGACAAAAAGAAAGATAAGATTGTGCGTCATGCGTCCATGAAAGGAGAGAGAGAGAGAGAGAGAGAGAAAGAGTGAGACAGAGGAAGAGAGAGAGAGAAAGAAAGAGTGAGACAGAGAGGAAGACAGAGAAAGAGAGAAAGAGTGAGAGAGAGAGGAAGAGAGAGAGAAAGAGAGAAAGAGTGAGATACAAGGAAGAGAGAGAGAAAGAGAGAAACAGTGTGAGAGAGAGGTAGAGAGAGAGAGAAAGAGTGAGACAGAGAGGAAGAGAGAGAGAAAGAAAGAATGAGAGAGAGAGAGGAAGAGACATAGAAAGAGAGAAAGAGTGTGAGAGAGAGAAAGGAAGAGATAGAGAGTGAGAGAGAGAGAAAGAGTGTGAGTGACAGAAAGGAAGAGATGGAGAGGGAGAGTGAGTGTTGACACTGTGGAGAAAATCCTCACAGCTCACCTTTCTGCCACCGGTGTGTCTCCAACCACATGCCGGGACATAGTGCAGTCTTCAAGTTTAGTCATCTGAAACATAGTGTAGAATCAGTAATGGCAGAGTACATACAACTGCACACGCCTAATTCTCTGTTTCGCCCCTGCGCACCCAGGCTGCTGCACCCCATCGACTCCCGCCGCCCAGAGGTGTCTGCCCACCTCTGCGCACCCAGGCTGCTGTACCCCATCCACTCCCACTGCCTAGAGGTGTCTGCCCGCTCCTGTGCACCCAGGCTGCTGCACCCCATCCACTCCCACTGCTCGGAGGTGTCTGTCCGCTCTTGTGCACCCAGGGTGCTGCACACTATCCACTCCCACCACCCAGAGGTGACTGCTCGCTGCTGCGGAAACAAGCCTCTCTGCTCACCTTCCGCCACTGGCGTGTGTCTAAGAGGGTCCACCACGTGCCGAAGCAACCTCCTCAGGTGTTGCGTACACGCGGTCAAGCCGAGCTCACAATTCAAAGTGGGTGTTGATTGCAGGATGGCCATGCATCATCGCAGGCTGCACACACGCTCAGCCCTGGTGGCACTAACTCAGTGGAACTGAAGTCATCACCTCGTGGCGGGAGGTCCGTTTCGGGTGGAGGGGGTCGTCAATCTGTGAATCACAGCCTGCTAGACAAAAAGCAAGATAAGATTGTGCGTCATGCGTCCATCAAAGGAGAGAGAGAGAGAAAGAGTGAGAGAGAGGAAGAGAGAGAGAAAGAAAGAAAGAGTGAGAGGTAGCCAGAGAGAAAGAGAGAAAGAGTGAGAGAGAGGAAGAGAGAGAGAAACAGTGAGAGAGAGGAAGAGAGAGAGAAAGAGAGAAACAGTGTGAGAAAGAGGAAGAGAGAAACAGAGGAAGAGTGAGAGAGAAAGAGAGGTAGAGAGAGAGAAAGAAAAAAACAGTGTGAGAGAGAGGAAGAGATAGAGTGAGAGAGAGAGGAAGAGAGAGAGAAAGAGTGTGAGGGAGAGAAAGGAAGAGATGGAGAGGGACAGTGAGTGCCCACACTGTGGACAAAACCCTCATAGCTCACCTTTCCGTCACCGGTGTGTCTCCAACCATGTGCCGGGACATAGTGGAGCCCTCAAGCTTACTCATCTGGAACGTAGTATGGAATCAGTAATGGCAGAGTACATACAACTGCACACGCCTAATTCTCTGTCCCGCCTTTGTGCATCCAGGCTGCTGCACCCCATCCACTTCCCAGAGGTGTCTGCTCGCCGCTGTGTACCCAGGCTGCTGCACCCCATCCACTTCCACTGCCCAGAGGTATCTGCCCGCTGCTGTGCACCCAGGCTGCTGCACCCCATCCACTCCCACTGCCCGGAGGTTACTGCCCGCTGCTGCACTAACAAGCCTCTCTGCTCACCTTTCGCAACCTGCATGTAGAAAAGAGGGCCTACCACGTGCCGCTGCAAGCCCCAAGCCCGGGGCCCGCGGACAACGCACCCTGCATATCATGCAGTCCCGCTCCGCAGGCCACCAGGTCTCACATTTGGTGCTGGGTCTTGATTTCGCCATGGCAGAGGACATACCAGTGCACCGGCCTTTTCATTGCAGGCTGCACACCCGCTCAGCCCTTGCGGTGCCACTAACTCTGTTACCAGCGAGGTGACACCACGTGGCGGTAGGCCTGCGCTGTCTGATGGCTAAGGCCTGCACTGCGATCCAGCAGGGCACATAAAACCTGATCTGTCCAGACCGCCGGGACGGGCCATCACCGCAGGCTGCACACCCGCTCAGCAGTTACGGTACCCGTACCTCAGTGGACCGAAAGTCACCGTCCCGTGCCGGTGGGCCTGTGCCGGCCGCAGTGCATCCGGTGCGAGCAACTCTGAAATGGCGTCGAGCACGTGCGCCCGGTCTTTTTTATTGGGAGGGTCACGTGTCCTGTGATGCCTGTGCTGGATGGGTGTGGTGTGGGTGTATACTAGCTGTGAGGGAGTGGCTGTGGCGTACTGACAACTAGGGTGTGACAAGCAGATCACTGCAATGAAAATCTGGGCCATGTAACGTTGTTGTCCTTCCCTGTAAGCGTAAGCGGAGTGGGCTGGCCTGGCGTATGCCAGTCCTGCGTGAGGCTGTGAAGAATGACTCCGGAGCTATGGGCGTGGCTCCGTCCAGGGCTGTATGAGGAATCAACTGATGCGGGTGTCCCTGTTGTAGTGCTGACGTCACCCGCGTCGCAAGCGCCAATGTGTCACTCTGTGAGCCAAGTCCCACAACATGGCCAACATGGAAGGTACGGGGAATCACTGACCCTACATTCATCCATAGTTCCACACATGAAAGATGGTGGACATGACACATCTGTGTGGATATGAATGTTTATTGCACATTCAGTGGAGTGTTGCAGCTGTAGCAATACAGGGCCATGCAAAGTTCAAGTTTCAGTTTTTGGCACATGGAGGGCAGCCAATTAGAGCCAAGCTTGTGTTCGGGGTTAGGCTGCGCCAACATATGTACTTATACAATTACTCCGCCAATCCCCAAGCACTTATAAATTCACTATACACTCTCCTTGCAGTACTCTAATGATCCAGTCTCTACGTACGTACTTGTACAATGACCGAGAGAAAGTTACATAACCGAAGTTTTCCCCACTGCCAGAGGTAACATGGTTGCATACGCTGTCCACAGCACAATGTAATGTGGTAGGGCCCAGGGGCGGCATCTTGCATACATAATGAACACACGGACACAGATAGATAGTGGAACTGGGTACGGGCACGTGCGCTCGGCTCATTTTTATTACCAGAGTCACATGTCCAGTGCCGTCTGTGCTGGATGCGTGTGGGGTGAGTGTAAGCCAGCCCTCCGGGAATGGTTGGTGCTGGCAACAAGTACAACAGTAATCATTGGATCAGACACACAGATTCAATCATAAAGTGTCAATGATTTGTGCTGCACTAAGGTAGGGGCAACAGATGTGAAATAATACACACAAGATTGTATCGTAAATGGTCCACGACTTGTGGTACACTGAGGTAGGGGCAGCAGATGTGAAATTATACACAAAACATTGTATCATAAAGGGTCCAGGAGTTGTGCTGCACTGAGATAGGGGCATCAGAAGCATTCAGCGTGTGCGCAGCCAGCGATGATGTGGTGCAGGCGAGCCGCACTGGGAGCAATGTCTGTTGCCTACTGGACTGAGTCATCTGCAATCGCGACTCGATGTGAATTGTGAGCCCTGCTATCCGCAGTGTAGATCATAGGCAGTAGTCAGCACAGACATCGAAGAATGCTTTTAGTCACTTCCTGTTTACAAAATTCGAGGACATAGAGTACAATTCTCTCTGCAATAAATAAATCATGTCTCAATTTAAATTGTGAGCTCTGCTAACCGCAGTGTAGGTGTATGGAACAAAAGATGAAACATTTATGGAATACACTGTCGAAATATGTAGGTTTCAGGGACGTTATAGTTAGTTGCCTACTGGACTCTGAAATTAATGAATGAAGACTGAATTTGAATTGTGAGCCCTGCTGAGCACAGTGTAGGCCGGAGGCAGCGGTCAGGAAGGGCCTACAGCCATGTGGCGTTGACTTGAGCTGCATACAGTTAGTGGTAGGTGTGGCGCTCAGCGTGTGCGCAGCCAGCGATGATGCAATGTCTCTTGCCTACTGGACTGCGTCATCTGCAATCGCGACTCGATCTGAATTGTGAGCCCTGCTGACCGCAGTGTAGGCCGGAGGCAGTGGTCAGGAAGAGCCCAGAGCCACGTGGCGTTGACTTGAGCTGCATAGAGTTAGTGGTAGGTGTGGCGCTCAGCGTGTGCGCAGCCAGCGATCATGCAATGTCTGTTGCCTACTGGACTGCATCATCTGCAATCGCGACTCGATCTGAATTGTGAGCCCTGCTGACCGCAGTGTAGGCCGGAGGCAGTGGTCAAGAAGAGTCCACAGCCGCGTGGCGTTGACTTGACCTGCATAGAGTTAGTGGTAGGTGTGGCGCTCAGCATGTGCGCAGCTAGCGATGATGCAATGTCTCTTGCCTACTGGACTGCGTCATCTGCAATCGCGACTCGATCTGAATTGTGAGCCCTGCTGACCGCAGTGTAGATCGAAGGCAGTAGTCAGCACAGACATCAAGGAATGCTTTTTGTCACTTCCTCTTGACAAAATTCGAGGACATAGAGCACAATTCTGTCTGCAATTAATAAATCAAGACTGAATTCAAATTGTGAGCTCTGCTGTCCGCAGTGTAGACTGCCATTCAGTGTTCCTTTGGACTTGCAAGATGAATTTGGTCATTGTACTAAAGCTATAACTGATATAAAACAAGTTCTTGAAGCAAGGATACTAAAAGGATATTATGTAGGTTTTAGGGACGTAATACTTAGTTGCCTACTGGACTCTGCAATTAATGAATCAAGAGTCAATTTTAAATGGGAGCCCTGATGACCGCAGTGTAGGCCGGAGGCAGCGGTCAGCAAGGGCCCACAGCCACGTGGCGTTGAGTTGAGCTGTACAGTTAGTGTCACCTGAAGCAACCAGCGTGTGTGGAGCCTGTGATGATGCGTGGTCCGGGCGGGCCGCACTGGAAGCAATGTCATTTGCCTAATGAATTCTGTCTTAATAAGTCCTAGTGGCATTGACTTGTGGTGCACTGAGTTAGTGGCACCTGAAGCACTCAGTGTGTGCGCAGTCTGCGATGATGCGTGGTCCGGGCGGGCCGCACTGGGATCAATGTCTCTTGCCTACTGGACTGCGTCATCTGCAATCGCGACTCGATCTGAATTGTGAGCCCTGCTGTCCGCAGTGTAGATCGAAGGCAGTAGTCTGTACAGACATAAGTCTGTAGTGCTCTGCTGCTGGGTTCGCAGGGGGCCTGTGTCGAGGAGGCCGGCGGTCACGGCGGAGGCCTCGTGGGAGGGTGAGGGCTGCCGCCGTGGCAGACGCTTTGGCCTTCCCACAAGTGAACCACACCCAGAGCCCCAGCCTATTTATTCATACTCCTACGCTGGAGTGGCGTACGTTGGACCAGCGCACTCCGCTTCCGCTTCCAGGGGGGGACAACACAGCTACATGACCGAGATCTTCCCCACTGCCTGAGGTAACATGGTTGCGTCTATTGTCCACAACACTACAAGCACCAGCAGTATATGTCCACATGGAGAAGTTTGTGCTCTGCATAGTGAGGTCTGTCCACCACATCACCGCTACACTTGGTATTGTGTGCATTTTTATTGATGGGTGACTTGCGTCCTTCACACATACTTGGTTGCCACATCTCCCAAGATTCAGCTATTGTGTGGCTGAGGGACCATGCCGTTTTTGGAAGGTCCGCTGTCCTGTTCTGCGCTGCCTCGGTGGTAGTAGGGAGGGGGTGGTCCGGGGGGAGGTCCTGAGGGTGATGGCAGTGGGTGTTGTGGCCTTCTTGGGTGTCGGAGCTGCATGGTCAGTAGCTCTATGACATGTGTTGGTCTTCAGATGTGGTTCTGGGCTGGGCTCCCTTTCACACTGTAGGTAGTCGTCCTGCTTTACACCAGTAAAAGGCAGATGTTAAATTCCTACTGCTAACGCAGCTTATCGCCTGTTTTTGGATCGCACCCCAGATTTGGCTGCTCGTTGAAAATATCGGGAAGTGGTGTTTTCGTGTTATTTTTGCACGGGAACGCCTACTCTGCATATTATTAGCGTTAGTTGTCGCTCTCATTTGTGGCGAATTTTTTTGCGGAAGCTATTGTTGGAAAACTGGCGATATCGGCTGTTTTCACTAGGTTGAGAATGGAATGATAATTTAAAATCACTGAAAAAACCATAGGTTTAATGAACATTATAATTAGAAATTAGCATTTAAAAAACGTTTGAAATTCACTGAAAAAACCATAGGTTTCAGGCACGTTATAGTTAAAAATTAGCATTTTAAAAACCTTAGAAATTCACTGAAAAAACCATAGGTTTCAGGGACGTTATAGTTAGAAATTAGCATTTAAAAAGACCTTAGAAATTCACTGAAAAAACCATAGGTTTCAGGCACGTTATAGTTAGTTGGACATTTCACTCGTACAAAACCATAGAAATTCCACCGTTATAGTTAGTTCAGCTAACTATAACTCGTGCCCCCGCAATGCACTGCTGATGACGTCACATATTACATCATTCATGACATGGTCAGTGACATCACTGATGACATCACTGATGACATCTAAATGACATCACTGATGACATCACTGATGACATCATCCAGTGACTGTGTGTTTCTGTAATTTTTTTAATATGTTTTATATATATTCCAAGGTGTATGGAAGAATGAGTGGGTGTATAAGTGTCTGGATGGAGGATTTAGTAGGTGAGTGACTGACTGTATAAGTGAGTGATTAAATGTGTCTTACTGAATGCATGGGTTAGTGACTAAACTGTGTGAATGTCTGTATTAGTCTGTCTGTTGTTGTGTAAGCTGCTGCATGGGTTGGTCAGTAGCTACATCAGTGTCTATATAGGTTATTGATTGGTTGTCTGAGTATTTTGGGGGAGATTGAGTGTGTGTGTGGGTGGGTGGGAGGTGTGTGACTCTGTGCATAGATGTGTGAGTGGTTGATTCACTGGGTGTATGGGTTCAAGAGTGCATGTGGAAACAGCTGTATGGGTGCGTGAGTGTGTGTATCGGTGTCTTGGTGAGTGAATGAATGTCTGAGTGGTACATGTCCAAGTAACTACATATGTAAAAGGCAGTGTATGTGAGAGTTGAAGTATATAAAGGACTCTACATGATAGTCAGTGATTGTGAGACTGGCTGTATAGATCAGTGTGTACTTGTATCACTGATTATATAACACAGTAAGTATGCGTTAGTATCTGTATGAATAAGTGAGGTGGTGTGTGTATAATTGTATAAGTGAGTAAATGGGAGTGTGATAGATTCTTAGCATGACTGAGTAGGTGTGTGAGTAACTGCATGGATGAGTGGCGGTGTGTGATTGTCTGTATAGGTGTATGAGTGTCATATGATAGTGTTGTATTGATGAGTGACTGCATGTATGAGTTATTGTATGGATGAATGAGTAGATGTGTGTGTAGACCTAGCAATCAGTGAGTGCGTATGTAGTAACTGGTATTGGTGTGTCAATGATCTAGAAAATGGTAGTCTGTATTTTACAGTGGGTGTATGAAAGGTTATATTAGAGTGTGAGGAGGTGCATCAGATTTTCACGTGGATGATGTCGTAAGTGATGTCATCAGTGATGTCATTTGAGATGTCATCAGTGATGTCATCAGTGATGTCACTGACCATGTCATGAATGATAAAATATGTGACGTCATCAGCAGTGCATTGCGGGGCGCGAGTTATAGTTAGCAGAACTAACTATAACGGTGGAATTTCTATGGTTTTGTACGAGTGAAATGTCCAACTAACTATAACGTGCCTGAAACCTATGGTTTTTTCAGTGAATTTCTAAGGTTTTTTAAATGCTAATTTCTAACTATAACGTCCCTGAAACCTATGTTTTTTTCAGTGAATATATATATATATATATATATATTAACATTTAGGTTGGAGCTTGAAGGTTTTTAGTTTATGTAATTTTGTTTGTTGTATTGTTAATATTATAATTATATAATTTATTGGGGTGTAAGTTAATTTTTTTGTTGATGTAAAATATTTCGGGATTATTTGAGGTAATTGTTTTATGTAAAAAGTGTTTTTAAAATATTTATTCATGATTATTTAATTTTATGGCAATAATAATGTAGTTGATATTGTGTCAACCGATATTTTTGTCATATTATGTTTTTTAAAGGCCATGATATTTTTGTTTCCGACATAGGTAAAAATGAATATTTTAAACAACAAAATTGTGTTTTGGATATTTGTGGCTTTACTAGTTAAGTATAGGAAGTCGATACTTGTGTTATCGATATTTCATTTCCAGTATTTTGGGGTTTCTATATTGTATGCATCGATATTATATCAGTGATCTGTGTGCCTTAGGGTGTCAAAATATTTGTGCATGCCATTATGAGGCTAAGATGATTTTTTTTCGAATTGGTTAATATTTTGTTGTGTCTCCTGGTAGGCATAGCTTAGTTCCAGAAGGCTAGGGAAGTTAACGTTGTCCTGAGTGACCCGGCTCCAGGAACTGTAGGTATGTGTGTGTTATCATAAGGTTTGGGTATGGCACAAGCACTAATGGATTATTTGCACATATCAGACAATTATGGCACAATCAGTGGTTATTGGTGACATATCTGAAGGCAAGCACCATAACAAAACATAATAAAATACCTGTTTCTAATTCACTTCATCAAAGGTCCTCTAGTGTAGGGTGGTAGACTTACCTACTCTTCTTCTGGGGCCCAAGAGAGCCTGCACACAATGCAGATATTTTTTTGCATGAAGTGTTGAAAATAGTAGTAAAGCTTTCCCTGAATGAAAAGGACCCATGGAAGCCAAATATGTGGGATTTTCATGAGATTTGTGTTCAGAGTGGGAGATGCAACAATGCCATGTCTATGTTATTCATGGGAGTAGGGGGCATATTATCAAGAAACGGCGTTAAAATTATCGCCGCTTTAGCGGCAGAAAGTCGCCGCTAAAGCGGCGATAATGGGCTTGATAATATGCCCTTGAGAATTCCAATAGAAGCCCATGTTCTGGTGTCAACATGGGCTTCTATTGGAATTCTCAAGTTCAAGATAATTTTAACGCCGTTCTTGATAATATGCCCCTTAGTCTTTTCCTGGCAAAAAAAACACAGACAATTGCTGAAGAGTGAGCTCAAAATGAGCTCTTGTTGAAATGTCTGTTTCGGGGTCCTTAGCTGCCTTAGAATCACCGAGCAACATAACAGAAGTACAGAACCAGATATGTTTTTTCCTGTATACCCCACACAATCAAAGTGTTACTTCACATCCATCCTCGTCCTGACTGCCCCTCCAGGCAACATCACAGAAGATGGCCATTTCGAGCATTTTGATTTAAAAAACTACACATTTTCTCGTTCTTTTTGACACTAGACGCATCCAAAAGTGTGCACTTCAAAATATCAACCCTGGGCATGTGTTTATGTTTCAATGGTTCCGAATCCATAGAGATGCAAATTAAGCAATAACAATTTATTTCTGAGCAAAGTCTTTCTGAAATACTGGCTTGGGGTAGCCTTCATGGAGGCGGGGGTGGGGGAGCTCAGTAGTACCAACTGTGTATAGGGGATATGGAGATATCCACAGGAGTGTGGAAATGTGTAACAAATAATGTATTTTCACATTTTACATAACATGCACAGTCTGTTGCTTCTGGTCGACACTGGTCAATGGGTAAACTTTGCCCAACATGGCCTTTTGTAATTGATCATGAATATCTCGCACTACACATATTTCTTTCTCACTCTAGAATACATCTATGGAGAAGATGTAACGAGAAATGTGCGCCATGGGTCTCGCGAGTGCTGCAATATAAGGCATGTGTAGATTTTCAGTTGGTCCTAAAGCACACGAAGGACTGTTGAATAATTTCAGAACACAGGCTTTCCAAAATGTTGTTTTAAGGTGGTCGTCTTAAGGGGGTGATATCACCTCGAAGAGCAAGAAAAAACAAGAATATATATTTTAATTTTTTTCAAAGTGTGCTGAGCCTAGGAAGTTTATTCTTGGTTGGTAAACTTGTCTTCAGCAGGACATTTCGTGGAATATGCAAGGTTTAAGAATTATATTGACTAATCAATCTTCTTGTCAAAATATGAAAATATAGGTGAGATGTGTCAAGTACTTTCACAAGAAGAATAAGCGTTTTCCCTCGTAAGAGTAACGTCTCCAATGGGCACTCCTTCAAATAATTTTCAAAAATTTCCTTAAGAATTGGTTTCAAAACTGTATTTATTTCAATTCATTTCATTTTAATACTATTGTTTTCATAGTATTCAGTAATTGCGTAGTTGTTCAATCATTTCTGCCCAATGCATTTCGGGCCAAACCCTTCATCAGGGGACTTAGTTTCTGAAAACATACAAAGCAGTAAGATAAAACATTCACATAGGTACAGGGTGGACTTTCATGTAAAGTATTGCGGGTTGACAATGGTAAAACGTGCGTTTAAGGTCTATAAGTACCCTGTGGTTACAGACTAAATGAGTAACATGAATGTGAAACATAAACAGCATTGCAAATGAGTGTTCGTGCTTAGCATGCCAGTACAGGTGAGTGTGTTGATAACTTCCTTAACAAAATCTTAACCGGAACCATAGAAGTGCAAAAGTGCCTTGTTTTTTCATGCTTATCGGTGTAATAGTTTATGTAGTGCGGCCTGAAGAGAGCCCGTGATGATGTATATACGGAACAGTGACAGCGTCAGCGGCGGTTACTTACAAGATCGCTATGAGATAAATTGCGAGTCATTCATTATGTCCTTGTTTAGGTTTACAAATCTTAAACGCGTCTAAAGATAATCGATGAAGACCTGTGAAGGAACGTGTGCATATTACTAAAGTTCTTTCACGATAACTACTGAGAGTCTTACGTCCAATATATGTCTTAGCAACGGTCATGGCTCTTATCAAAGGTTACCTGAAAGTCCACCCTGTACCTATGTGAATGTTTTATCTTACTGCTTTGTATGTTTTCAGAAACTAAGTCCCCTGATGAAGGGTTTGGCCCGAAATGCATTGGGCAGAAATGATTGAACAACTACGCAATTACTGAATACTGAATTACAGTTTTGAAACCAATTCTTAAGGAAATTTTTGAAAATTATTTGAAGGAGTGCCCATTGGAGACGTTACTCTTACGAGGGAAAACGCTTATTCTTCTCATTTACTCACCCTCACACTCAGGAGGGTTCACCAATAGGCACCCACACATCTTTAATCACCAAGTATAACCAGGAGTGCGCCAGTCCACATTCCAATTGGATTATATCAAGTACTTTCACAAGACATACATGAGAAACATTGTAAAAGGATGGTGTTACATATTCTGTAAGCCCGTGCATTTGATCATCGGCCGACAGACCTCCCTATTCTATTTGATTGGCCAGGAGACCTTGTGCAATATGGCCTTTTAGGGAATTTGATGAAAAAACACATTTTCCTCTGACTTCCTTGTACACGAACAACTCTATTATTTAAATCAGCTTAAATGTGTCTGTCACGGGGGCGTGGCTTGGCACCAGCCGTAATGGCGGCGTAGCTGCTGAGCTCCGCCGAGGCCTGAGACGAAGCCCGCGATATCCGGATACCAGCCGGCAGCCGGAGAAGTGAGAGTGCCGGTGCTTCACTCCTGACGGTGCCCTGAGGCGAGGGAGGTATTGTTGCGGCCCGAGACTGACGAACCGCGACGTAACGAGGCAGGGCCCTGCCAGCCGATGGCCCTGCGTTCTCGACAAGACGGAGGTGGAGTCGCGTTGTGCGCCGGCCGTGAGTGAGAGCCTGCGGCCGGGAGACGCTGCAATGCGGGGCCGCGGCGCTCGGCCTTCAATAGACGTGGACCCCGGGGACGCCACGGGGAGCGGAGGGGGTGCTACCGGTTGCCCCCCGGAGCCGGGGCCAGACTCCAGCCATGGCGACCCTTTCCCAGCGAGGCGCACAGTTGTGAGACCCGGACGGCCCCCCACGATCCGGAGGTGAGGCGGTGAGGTGGTGTCCAATAACGATACGGAGAAGGACCGGGGCCCGAAGGGCTGCTGTGGGCCTCCTTCAAGCTCCTGCGACGCTCTTAAGGTTGGGGCGCATGAGACATTGGCAACTGGGGACATTCACCAGTGAACACGAGGTGCTTGACCCCTGATGTGTGCAGACTCTGGTGATACTGTGCAGCATGGGGAGAGTGCGGCACGAGTGTCCCCGGGAAGGGACAGACTTCAGGCGAGGCGTCCCCCTTTCCCCGCAGCATACAGTTTGGGGACCTGGCCTGCCCCCGCGATCCGGAAGTGAGGTGGTGGTGACCAACATTGCGGTGGAGGATTGGGGCACCGGGGATTGCTGAGGGCCTTCTGCAGCCATTGCGGCGATATCAGGGCTGGCGAGTACGGGGCACATGCCAGAGTGGAGATCCGTCGACGAACACGCAGGGGCTGGGGAGCCCTGAGCCTTTGATCGGCGGCATACAGAGGCAGATCTGTCTTTTGGGGGGTGCCACAGAGCGCACCGGGCCTGTACGCCGGAGCGTGCCCAGCCGCAGGGGGACAGAGAGGGACAAACTGTATCCTCGGGCTCCCTCATTGCCCACCTGCCCCCCTTGGCGGGCGTGGTGCGTCCAGTGTGAGCGACAACAGCACGGGCCGAGCTTGCACGTGCCATAGCTGACCACCAACGAGGAGCACCAAATAGCAGTACCTAGGGGGCGCAGGGAGAGGAGAAGACCCCCATATTGGCGAAGAGCACTGCCGACATCCGTAGGCCGAAAGGGACAAGGGAGGCGCCCAGGAGAGATCGGGTGAAGGGGTGTCAGGCGGATGCTAGTAGCATAAGCCTAGAAAGCCACTAACCTTACAGATCGGCCAGCAGGGACGATGGCAAGAGGAACGCCCCCTTCCTCCCCTGAGGACAACCCCACACAGAGGAACTAAACACCACTGCGTAAGGGAGCACCCCTGGGAAAAAGGGAAATGGAGAAAACCAGATAAGCTCTGCAGATCAGATCTATCGGAGGGACTACGATAGGGGGATAGAGTAGTCCAACGTGGTATGTCACAATCCTTCTTGGACACTGCAGTAGGAAGAAACAACAAAGAATCACTCTTAAGGTATAGGCCTGGCCACATACAATAAGTATATATTACACCCCTCCCCAGAATACTCTTTACTCACTAGTTTTATATAGCAGAGACTCTAAAGGAAAGAAAGTTCAGGATATATATATATTTCCAGTTGCCCACCGCCACAGGAAAGAACCTGGTGAATGTAATGGGTGCTGGGACAAATGGACAGTCGAAGCAAAGTACAGCACCTTCCTGCTGAAAGACTGAATGAGGAAGGCTGGTGCTGCTTCCAGTTACATCAAAGTCGTCAGTGAAGGATCACTAGCTGTTAATTCACAGCGAATGCGTCCTCGTCACACAAAATGAAAGGAAACACAATCACCCCTGTTAATCCTGGAAACCGTGAAAAGAACTTTAAAATTGGAACGTGGACGATATGAAAATCCTCGCCGCACTGTTCACTTAAACCTAAATACCTGAAACAGGGGAGGGGGGGTTGGTTCCTTTGCAGAAAAACGAACAAGCAGGGAAATACCTTCCAGGCACTACCCAGTACCTGCTTAGGATTCCCACTCCGTGTTGGTCATGTTAGCGAGGTAATCAGACTGGATTACTCGTTGAAGGAAAAGCGCCCGACCTCCAGCGGGGAACACCGTCCGCTTGGCGCTTGAGTTCAAACACACCAGGGCTTGGCTGGAATTCAGGAAAACGCGAGGGAATGAAAAGCGCCCGACCTCCAGCGGGGAACACCGTCCGCTTGGCGCTCGTCCTCAGGAACGTTGCGGGCAGTTTGTTAAGCCCCGGTTTGCGGAAGGGCGGGGTTTTATAGCCATCCAATGGACAGGTGGCCCCTGCCTTGAGATGCGGGACGCTGTCCCAGGGCATTCTGCGTACTGTAGTTTCTCACTGCTAGCGCTACTGTGCTCTCTCTGCATTTCCCCCTGCGCAAGGTACTGAACACACGGGGGGAAGACAATCTCTGTTTCCCTCTCTGCGTCAGGGTCGCGACAGGGGGGATCGATCCGCTGCCACCCCCCCAGGGACACTCCTAGCTACGACAAAACCAAAGGGGTCTGCAGCCACAGTGCAGGCCAACAAAATGGACAAGTTTGCGGTCCCGCGACAACTGCATTCTGAGGAGGGGGCACAGGACGACGATCCACCTGGCAAAGAACCGTCCCTTAGCTCCATTATGGCGGCGATCCAGACAGTGGGAACGAACTTGGAAACCAAAATTGACAAGGTCACGATCGAGATGAACCTCATGAGGGCGGACATGCGCAAAACCTCCGAAAGAGTCACAGCAACGGAGGAACATATAGGGGAGCGCCAGTCGACGACTCGCAAACTGGAGGAACAGGTCTAAAAGCTGGTGCACCAGCACAAGGCAATGGCACTGCAGCTGGACGATCAAGAAGGGAGGGCACGCCGAAACAATATTCGAGTGGTAGGTGTGCCTGAAGGGGCGGAGGGCCCCAGCGTGGACCTCTTTCTTGAGGATCTCGTCCTACATCACCTGAAGCCCAAGAGACTGTCACCATTGTTTTCTGTGGAAAGGGCACACAGGGCTCCGATCCCCAAACCAAACCCTGGGGTCCCTCCTCGAACCATCATCGCGCGCATCCTGAATTTCCGGGACCGCGACGCAATTCTTCAAGCGGCCAGTGTCAAAGGCGACCTCCTCTATGATAACACGACGATTCAATTCTTCCCAGACTTCACCTTGAAAGTTCAGCGGGAGAGACGCTCCGTTGAAGGGGTGAAACGCGCCCTCAGAGACAAGGGTCTTAAGTACATGATGTTCTTTCCTGCCAAACTCAAGGTCGTTGAGGGCGACAAATCCTGGTTTTTCACAACGCCCGAGGAAGTTCAGCGATGGTTGGATGAGGGCCATCCCCGGACCCATCGTCAGCGAGGGACTACGGACTGGCGGGGACACAGCAATCGATCCTTCGATTCCCTGAATCGACGCGGAGAGAGGGTGCGATCCGAGTCCAGGTCCAGGAGTTCCCGATCTGTGAGCCCCGCAGGTGGTGCAGCGGGCACGGGGGAGTGAAAGGACTTGATTCATCCTGTTGATCTGTACCTTGTTCTTGTCCAAGCCCGAGGTATGGTTTTTCTTGTAGTTGTAACGGGGTAACCTCTCTTCCCTCTGCCACGGACAGAGACAGGGCCGGGCGATCTACGGACTCAATTGATGTCAGAATTCTCATATGTGGTTGGGCTGAGCTGCGGGCTCGGGGCGGGGAATGTTGTCGGGTGGTGGTGCCAAGCAACCCTACATTTGTCATTCAGTTGTTGGGACGACAGGTGCTCTGCTATTGGGGATGTGGGTGGTTTCAGACCTACAAGGCAGGGTTGCAGGGAGGGGGGATTGTTATGGGGGTTTTTCTCTTTCTTTTCCTTTTTTTCTTTTGATGGTTGTATTGTGTTTTCTGGTTGTGCATGCTTCAGAGCATTGTCTGCGCGTCCACAGGGACGAGACTAGTGATTATATACTTTAGGGGACTATCCGATCGGGACAGAGACGGGGATGGGGGGGGATGGAGGGAGGGAGGGACCGCATGCGACATCCCACATGGCGTCACGACATATGAGGGTATTGACAGTTCTCTCGTGGAATGTAAACGGCCTGGGGGATCAGATAAAACGCACCATGGTGCTTCAGTACCTACGTCGACACTCCCCGGACCTGGTGCTGCTCCAGGAGATCCACCTCAAAGGCACTCATTATTTGGCACTGAATCGGTACGGCTACACACTTAGGGCACACGCCGGCTTCACGACTGGCTCCAGGGGCACCGCTATACTCACTAAGAACTCACTCCCCTTCGTCATAAAGCACACTTGGACTGACCACGTGGGTCGCTATGTAGCCCTCTCTGGGACGTGGGAGGGGCAGGTCCTGAACGTTTGCTCGGTCTATATCCCTCCAAGGCTCCATGACTTTACACTTCCCGACCTTAGTAAACTGCTATTGGACCTACCACAGGGGACTTTGATCCTTGGGGGGACTTGAACGATACCATGTCTCCGGACGTGGACAGGGAGTCAAGTTCACCCAGGACTAGGGACTCGCGGACTCTGTTGACGTTTACGCACGCAATGGGGCTGACAGACCTCTGGAGGATCCATAACCCTGACCTAAGACAATACACACACATATCTGCAGCTCACGGAAGTAGCTCGCGAATAGACTATATTTTCACGCATGCTGCCTCAGCGGGACTCTTCAGGGGAGGATGCCACAGGGCACGAGGTATCTCGGACCACTCGCCCGTGGAGGTCCAGATGCGCGGGCCGTGGCAAGAGCGCTCTCTTCCGTCGCGATTGGACCCCACCTTGTTTCGAGACCAGGACTTTCGGGACCAATTTGAGGAACGCACAGTCCAATATTTCGATGAAAATGTTGGATCGGTCCGGACCGACTGTATACTCTGGGAAGCATACAAAACAGTGACCAGGGACTTCGTACAGGCGACTAGTGGCACTAGGCGCAAAAAAAAAAGGCGCACAATGCGATGCCCTGGAGTTAGAGATCCTCACTCTTGAAACGACGCTGGATCCGGACCCTGTGAACGATGCCGAACGCATACACAAACTCAAACTCAAACAGAAAGAGCTCAGGGATCTGGAAGAAAACACTGCTCGCGCGCACGCGCTAGCAGTGCAAAGGAAGGTCTATGATCTCGGGGATAAGGCTAATAAGCTTATTGCGTGGCTTGAGCGGCGGGATAGGAGCCGAAACTGGGTATCGGAAATTAGAACCGGAGAGGGCGTGCGGGGCGGCACCGGTGCCGAACTGGCGGAGGTGTTCGCGGATTACTATGAAAATGTCTATCGATCGCAGACTCTGCGGGAGGAGGGTGAGTCTACGGAATTTCTAAAGGACCTTAACATGTGGGCACTTGAGGAAGAGGATAGAGCAACGCTAGACTCCGCCATGAGGGTAGAGGAAGTCGAAAATGCTATACGGGATCTGCAATCCGGTAAGGCGCCGGGCCCCAACGGGTTCCCGACGGAAATGTTTAAATGCGTCGCAAGCAAAATCGCCCCACACATGCTTAACATGTTCCATGGAGCCAGGGACGCGGGGGTGCTCCCGGAGGACCTACGCATGGCGACCATCGTGGTTATTCATAAAAAAGGGAAACCCCATGACCTCTGCAGCTCGTACAGACCTATCTCCCTGGTGAATTTCAAAGCCAAGGTGTTGGCCAAAGTCATAGCCAACCGTATAGGCCCGGTCATTCAATCTCTCATACATCCAGACCAATCTGGTTTCATGCCACACAGGAGCACCTGGCTTAACCTGCGCCGCCTGTGTGGCGTGATGCAGCTGACTCAGAAACGCGTGGATATACCGGCCGCACTACTGTCCCTCGACGCGAAGATGGCGTTTGACAGTATTGAATGGGCATACCTGTTCGCTGTCCTAGACAAAATTGGGTTTGGCCCCAGCTTACAACAATGGATACGTCTCTTGTATACTGGTCCGAGGGCACGCGTTAGCGTCAATGGCAATATCTCCAGAGCCTTCGCGCTTCATCGGGGCACCCGTCAGGGATGTCCGCTATCGCCAATGCTTTTCGCGCTGGCCCTAGAACCACTGGCTGTGTGGATACGGGGGAACCCAATAGTGAGAGGCATAGACCTGGGGGGCGGCTGGGAGGAGCGTATATCTCTATACGCAGACGACATCTTCTTGTATGCCCACAACCCAAGACAAACGTTTCATCGCCTCATACACATTATCCAATACTTCTGTACTTACTCCGGATATTGTGTCAATTGGGATAAATCTCTGGTGTTCTCATTGGCGGGACAGCTACCGCCCTTATCGTCGGCGTGTTTGGAGTTGGTCCCTAGGGAAACGTTTAAGTACCTGGGGCTCTGGATTACCAAAGATGAGGACGAGTTCATGCGGCTTAACGTACAGGCCCAGCTGGTTCGCTTGCGGGACGATATCGCGCATTGGAGACGCCTCCCCGTCTCCCTGATGGGTAGAGCGGTCATTTTTAAAATGATGGCCCTCCCACGCCTCTTGTATGTAGTCCAGAACACCCCATACCTGATCCCGGAGACATTTTTTCGAGCCATTGAATCTGAACAGCGTCAATTGCTCTGGGGGGGTGGCAGCCCAAGGATCGCACTCAAAAAACTTTTGAGAGGTACATATGACGGGGGCCTTGCTGTTCCTGACATCCAGAAATATTATTGGGCATCTCAGCTCGTCAATATCAACGGGTGGGCTTTCTCACCTCTAGAGGAACCAGCGTACAGGGTGGACCGCTTGGCATTCAGCAATAATAGCTACTTGACGGAGCTCTATCGGAAAGGAAAGAGCAAGTCGCTTCTCCTGGTGCATACCCGAACGGTGTCGAAGGTCTGGCATAGGGCAACCAAGATGACTGGGTGGACAAACAAGCTTACAGAACAGACTCCTCTCTGGGAGGGTGGTCAGCTGGGAGAACTGAAACGACTAACGGGCTTCCGGAAATGGAGCCTAATAGGAATTGACCATCTGGGGGACGTCTGGAAGGCCGAGAAAATGTTGCACTTCAACACATTGCAGAGACAGTTCCAAATGGGGAGGGGGGAGTATCTGCGGTACCGGCAGCTGCGCCATGCGCTTCATTGCCATCTGCAAGAGAGATCCCGGTTGCCTGAATACTCGCCACTCGAGGACCGCCTACTCCTCGATCCCATGATAGATAAGGCTATCTCTCTGACCAATCAGAAACTGATCAACAACACCCCAGATTGTTTAGGCCCAC
Source organism: Calotriton arnoldi (assembly GCA_963921515.1). Taxonomy (NCBI): domain Eukaryota; kingdom Metazoa; phylum Chordata; class Amphibia; order Caudata; family Salamandridae; genus Calotriton; species Calotriton arnoldi. The sequence continues at coordinate 304,260 of CAWUFW010009996.1, forward strand.
TGCGGGAGGCCTGGGAGTCCGATGTGGGTTTACTAGAGGACGATGACTGGGCGGAGGCGTTGCAGACCCCCCGGGAAATAGCTATAAGAGCAAGGTTCCGGCTGATTCAACTCCGGATTCTCCATAGATCCTACGCCTCCCGGACAGCTTACGTCCGAATGGGCACTTGCGAGACTGACGGCTGTGTGCGGGGTTGTGGCGAGACGGGGTCCATCTTTCATATATTGTGGTCATGCCCTAGGATCCAAATATACTGGGAAGGTATAACTCGTGTAATGACGACTGTGGTGGGTGAGGACGTCCCGCTTGAGCCAAGGTGGCACATTTTGGGTGTGACTGGTGAAGTGACGTGGCCGCAATGGGCCAAGACCTGGCTAGCTCTGGCGGGAGGAGTGGCTAAGAGGAACATTGCCCAAGCATGGGGAGCAGGGACACCCCCCACACTCGCAGCATGGAAGAAAGACCTCGACTGGTGCTACGGGGCAGAACGGGTGATATACCAGAGCCGGAGATGCCCACGGAAAGGCGAGAAAATATGGGCCGCCTGGGCCAAGTATAGAGGATACAGCTGAGGGCCGTGGGGAGCAGGGGACAAAGATGTGGGAGAACTGACGCCGCGAAGTATGTTAAGGGAAGGATGTTGCTGAAAAGTGGGCGAATATGTTGGGGTGCACGCCATGCACTGTGTAACCTGTATCGTATGTCTCATCAAGAATGCTATTATGAACCGACACTGTACTGAAGCTTGTATATGTTCAATAAAAAGATGTTTAAAAAAAAAAAAATTGTCTGTCACGAGGTATGTCTAGTGCATAGCTACTGAGAGTGTTTTGTTTTCTATGAGCACAGAATTAATGTAGCACTGGTGAAAGGCTTCGGACCCAAGTCTCATAAAAGTACTTGTTTGGGTCAGTACCCTTTAGGGGCCAGCCCAGGGAAACATAAAAAAGTTTAATATTTTATAATCATACACACCCTTGAGAATCTATAGGATGAGTACAGGTCTTCCCTCCTCGTCTGACTTGTTTGCCCTATGGCTTCTCAAAAACGGATTGTTTTGAGAACTTTTATTTTACAAAATGCACATCACGTCAGTCTCTCTGGCCCAGGAACGTTTAAATTCAGGTACGCCAGATATCTATGGGTTTTCCATAGGTCTGGTGTTATCACTTGCACAAAGCAGAGGACCAGAGAGCAATTTCAGCACAAAATTTGTTTATATTCATATTTCACATAGTTATGTCATAGGACGACATGGCACAGTGTATTTTCAAAGGATGCTATTGACCCCAGAAGCATAGGGAAACATTCCCAAATCATGGCCGCCTTGGCTACAGTTCAGATCCTGCTCTGGTGTGGGTGTCTGTATTCGAAACGGAAAAGAGATGACTTGTATCTGGGAGGCATGAAAGTAGCCAGCAGATAGTCATAGCTTATAAACACTATCGTGTCATATTTTACCTTCGAGCCTACAGGGTAATATACTTTGGGAATAAATAGTTTGTGCAGTGCAGTCATCCATGTATAGGGCCCTTCGAACAATGTGCTGCAGCACAGAAGCAATTTGGGCAGCATTTGAAACTTCTGCTTTGAAGTGACTTATGCACATAGTTTAATTGTTTATTTGAATCACCGTCTCAATGACAATATACAGATCGAAAGGCCGAGCCGAGCCACTGCCTTCAGCAAATATGCAAAATCATACAGAACAACAATCAAATGTCCCTGACCAACCTCATACCATTGAAATAACCATACCAAATAGGATGCAATTGCAGATCTCAATAAAATACTCACTCTGAAGAAAGAAAAAAAACAATATTCAGAGGCTCAGCCAAACGTTGCCTGACCTGTTTTCACGGATCTTACCCAGAACTTGAAGGCCAAGCACAGCACTCAGATGCCACACAGCACTCAGGAGCAACACAGCACTCAGATGCAACACAGCACTCAGGAACAACACAGCCCTCAGATGCAACACAGCACTCAGGAGCAACACAGCAGTCAGAAGCAACCTAACACCCAGATGCTATAAACACACTAGAGATCTTAAGGGGACCATGATCACCGATTACGGGTTACATAGACACTGCTTAGTGGAAGCAGAGCACATTTGAGGTGGGAAGCCATTGAAATATGGAGATTTGTCCCTCAAAGTGAGCTGTGTGTTTCTGATGTGCACATGAAGCACTGTGTGAATCTGTTGCGAATAATCATCTGAACAAGGAAACAGAGAATGTGATTGTAGTAAAATGTTCATGGAATTTCCTGACTGGGTCAGCAACTGCTAAAGGGTAAAACACAAATACAAGCAGGCCTAGAACACGAAGCTAAACACATAGCATTTGGATCAGGGGCGGCTCCTCTATGTGGGCGGAGGAGCGTCACCCCACTGCTTTCTTGCAGTGCGAGAAGCAGAAACATAAAATACCATTTTATGTTTCTGCTTCTCGCACTGCAAGAAAGCAGAAGGGTTTGGTTGGTCGGGGGAGGAGGGGCTTGCCCACTGTTTTGGGTGCTGACTGTTTGGTCGGCCCCAGGGTTGCATGCAGCCTACATGGAGAAAATGGCCTCCTCATAGACGTCCATGCAGGGCGTCCCAGGCAATCACAACACTGCCATTGCAGCGTTGTGATTGGCTTAGGGGAGGGGAGGGAGGCTGCCTGCTTCCTGTGTGGAGGAGAGGACGCGGGACGACCCGGACCGGGCCGTGAAGGTAAGTTACATTTTTAAAATGTATTTAAAATTAAGCCCCCCCGTGCGACTCCCTCCCTGCACTACCCCCCGCTCCCCCACCCGCAAGTCATGCCGGCTGCGACTGATCTGGATACAGGCACAGCTCATACAACACACAAAATACATGTTTGAAATCTAATTAAGATTATTTTCATGCAAGAAACCAGCATACTTAAGAACAATGAAGAAAACTCACCAAGAGCACAATCAAGTAAACGAGGCTAGGAAGCACAAAACATTATTAATTAAACCTGCGTGCAAACAAAATTAAATGAAGCATGTGGCAACAAGTCTTGCTGAAGTTATTGCATGTCATTCCCACAATAGCAATATTTTAAAGAATAATTTGCATGTCCAGGCCATATGTTTAAACCCTTTAAATAGTTTTCTGCCGCATATAATTCTTTAGCATTTAGTTTTAACAAATCACCAGTTCAAGATATGTTTATTATGGTTTTAAAAAGCCTAAATCGTCGTAAAAAATGACACACAAAAGTAAACTGCGTTGGTACATAGCCACTTTTCCAACCTCTCAATGAGATGTTCACACATATTTCCATAATTTCATGAACTCTTTCGCAGCTTGATGTGTTTGCGCTCTTGTGTGCCCCGCCCTTGCCTGAGGTTTCCACATAATTGCTCTGTTTGCTTCTGTGTGTTTTTTGTTGTGGTGGACAGCTTACATGATTTCTTTCTGGAATGTCATGGCTTATATTTGTTCAAAGCTAGACTCGATATCTGTTTACAACCAAAAATATGACAGAAAATGAATAGTAATTTCATCATTTTATTAATATTGCTAAACATTATGATGTATATCTTGTTGTATTTATGAGAAAAAGAAGCAATTACTAAGCGATAAGCAGGGGAATGTTGCTCTGACTGACCTGAGTTCAGTAACACCAAGGGCCAGATTTATGAAAGTGTCACCCAACGCATGCAGCAGCCAAAAATGCTGCACTGTGCTGCGTGACATGGAGAGAGCAGGAGAGAGACATATCTACATAGCTATGGCACTCTCTTTCCTTCTCCTTAGCGTAGGCGTATAATTTTGCTGCCGAGCGCCATGTACAACCTTTGCACCAAACAGGACGGGTTCCGGTCCAGCACAAAATGCTATATCTAGAAGACTTTTAAAAGTTTCCTACTATGTATGTGTGCTGTATAGTGCAGCACACATGCAAAGTCAGAAAAGAAAGGAGAAATGAAAATATTTCTCCTTTGGATGCCTGCTTTCAAGTGGTGTTAATTCTTGACGCAAAACCCTGTCTGCTTTTGTTAGAAGATAGGGTTTTGTGTCATGGAGTGGCCATGTACCACACATGTAATAGCCCTTTGATGCCAAGTAATGCAAATCAGTGTTTTGCGCTGTTTTGCGTTACTTTTAGGCCACTTTCGAGCGTAAAACAAGGTTGCGCTGTAAAGTAAATAGCAAAAAAAAGTTTGGCGCTAGTTTGCGTCACATTTGTGATGCAACCACAGCACAAACTACTTGTAAATATGGCCCCAAATGTGCATAGCTATTCTTACCATTGGCTCTGCATAGAGGCTGATGTCATGTTTGTATATGTCAGTGCCCTATGGGAGAATGTCTGCAGGCATATTTGTATGTGTTGACCAGGATGACATAATTCATTGAAGAATATAACTAGATACTACGATATGTCCCTTTGGCTGCCCTTACATCTTAAACATCCCCTAAAAAGAACGCTACTATCTATTCTAATACTCTAACTAAACTTATGATTTACACATACAGGGTGTATTAACGCCCTTTACTTGCCACGATGTAGGATGGTCCATTCTTCTCACAACTAGCCCTCTGTACTCTCTTCTTTTTTCTCTTTGTCTATTCTCATTACCTTGCCACTCAGTTATTATACAATATACCGTGTTGGTTTTTTAAGTGTCGAAATTGTCCCTGTTTTTGTTCCTGATTTTTTGGTCCAAATACTATGGTGTTTTGTATATATGAACGTGTTACTGTCAGTCTTTTTAAATGTGGTATTTGTTGTATTATACACTATATGTTTTGTATGTTCCACAGCCCTGAGGAAGTCCACGGAAGTTGTGCGAAACGCGTTGGCTGTTTGGCTGTTTTAACAATTTTGATGTGAAGAATAAAAGAATTTTGGAATTACAACTATTGGATGGACATAATCATTCTGGAACTCTAAATTGGTGGTGCATTCCACATTTGTGATTGATTCAGCATTAGTCTTTGTGACTGCTCTCTGGAAACAGTGGTGTATGTGCACACCCCATGATCACAATACTTAGAACATTGAACTTATTATGGGGGATTCTTTTGGGGGACGTGCGTTTCATGTGCATTTTTATGTGTATCTTTGGCTTGCTGTTTCGTCTTGGTAGTATATTTGTGTGTATATGGACTTATAGAAACCAAATACTGGGAGGGGGGCACAAAGCATCAACACAAGTGGGTGGTCCACCATGGAAGGGAGAGATGGTGTTACACTCATGAGCGGGGCAATGAATCAGGAAGAAGCAAAGGGGGAGGATTGTCTTGGATTGAGGAGTGCTGGATTGGGGAACAATGTTGTGGTTGTTAAGTGGGGGTGGAGAGGGGTTCTTGGGAAAATTCTTCATGTCTGTCCAGTAACCAGGCGATTACATTGCAGTGAGGTATTGAATAAAGAGCAGCGTCCTAGGCATTTTTTGAAGCTGAGGAACAATGAACTTGATAGATTCCAGCTGGAATAGACTTCCAGAGCCTCAGAGAGTAGCAGAAGAGCAGCAGCAGAAGAAGGCTTTACATCTGGTCTTCCTCCCAGCACTTACTGGATTTTAATCCACCCAAGCAGCTGCTGTGCACCTTGCAAGGTCTTCTGCGTGTCTTGATATTGGGCCCCTCCTAAAGTAGGTGCATTGTCTTATAGATGGTGCATCAGGTCTTGAATAAATGTGAAGTCGGTGAGTAGAAGGGTAATATTAAGTTATCCAAGGCTTGCTACTGCATGAATTATTCTTTGAGGAGGTGTCAGATGGGTTCCAAAGACATCGGCCAGGAGAGTGTTGCCTTCATCAAAAAGATACAGGAGTAATGCCTTGACTGGTGTTTCAAAATCATTTTTAAGAAGGAATGACTTGACTCTGGGAAAAGGGACAGTTAATGCAACATGGTCTTTCTCATACATTTTATATGAGCCCTGAAGTTGGGGTTAGTATCTAAGGATTTGGCTCTGTTGACAAGCTAATCTGCAAATCCCCTTTAGATTAATTTCATCATGTTGTGTGTTTATAATGATAGTCAGTACCACTCTTACATTACAGCACTCCAGGGTATCATGTGTGTCACCTCTATGACCCCAGTGCATTCAGATGCATGTAGTTTTCAAATTAACCTCTCCCTGTGTTTACACAGCCATTGCGGACAATATCTGTGACTACTCTCTTCACACAAAGTTCTGAGTCATTACTGATCATCAGAGAAAATGAAATTTGACTTGCTCAAGTGCGTCGTCTTGCTTCTTTAAAAAAATTGGGTCCAGTTCCTAAAGAAGCATTATCTACCACAACCAGTCCAGTAAAAGCCAGTAAAATATTTTTGCAAACAGTTCTTACTACTTGACTCTCCTTCAAAATCAGTAATCACAAACAAAAGTTCAAGAAATGTGGAGAAGTTGTGAAAGTTTCAAAATATAAATTAACAGGGAGGAAACTCTACAGGATGTGATGTTTTGGGAGGGGCATGGGATGAGTGTGGCTAACAAGATTAGCAAGTGGAAAAGCATGCTGCGCATATCCTGAATGCTATCCAGATAAAACAGCATATTAAACCCAGTTGTAATATTTCCCAGTAAATTAGTACAACTGTTGTAGATTTTTAGGTCTGTCCTTTGAGACAGCTTTGGTTGTCTCACCGGACTATTGTTTATCTGAACAGTTCATCCATAATACACATACATAGAGGGGCTCTTAGTCAACAGGCTTCATACATTGGTCTGTTAAAATATCATTCACATTTTGCTTTCACCCACCACAGCGTATGGAGTGGGGCAATGGGTCCGTCCATTTTTCCCACTGGCCTCCTTCCCTTCGCGCAACTATAGAAATCCTGAGCACATTGTTAAAATCCACGTAAAAATACTTCTTCTCTCTTCAGTGACAAACCTGGCGGAAGTGTGTTTTATTTATTTAGTAGTTTATTTATTTATATGAACTTTGAATGCCAGCTGTTACACTTAAGGTGCCCAGTTAGATGATGATTTATTTTCAGTCATCTTTTTAAAGGTACTGTTTTAAAGTCTTTAAGTGGTGTTGTAACACTGTAGCTACATGTGAATTGAGTGCTTAGTTAGTTGGTGATATTTTTGTATCTCCTTCACAAATCATAATAATATAATACATGACAGCTAAAAGGCTTTTTATTTAATAAATCATCACTAGTACAGCTGTCACTTTAGTGAAAGTATTTTTAGATGCTTTATTGCAAACATATGAGAGCTATGTTTAGGTGGCTGCATGTTTTTTCTTATTATTTTTGTGGCATATGTTTGTAAAATAAAATGTAACCATTCCACCAGCCTGCCAAGATCAGGAGTACTGCAAATACTGAATGATACTTAAATGACACTTTATACAAAATCATCTGTATTCATTTTTAATACAACATTTCTGTCTTTGTTTACTTTAATTATCAGTCAGGGATCAACAAGGAAGCGCTAGAACACATTTTAAAAAGTTTTCTTCTTATATTTACTGGAGATCCGCCCTGAGGGCAGACATAAAGATAGTACTTGTAAATGCCCTTTGTGGATTCCCAAAGTCGTAAACTTAGATTATTGGTCTAAATTTAGACCAAACGTCTAAGTTTACCTTCGTGAATGGGGCCCATAGTCTATGATAAAGCCACATGCAGTAGCTTTAAATGAATCTCACAATAACTGCGGAGGAACAGGAGGGTTTAGATGAATTGCGAAAAAAATCAGTAGTGAATGATGAAAAGGAGGAAGAAAAATTGGCACAGATAACAGCTAATTATTAAATCTCCACCTGCTAGATGCTGACTGTGGAGGAATGAGATCAAAGCCAGCTGCAACAGGAGTATGATCTGAAAGTAATATCAGTTCGAAGTCTACTTTCGTAAGGGTATGGGAAAGGGGTTTACAAACAAAATTGAGGTCCAGTCTGGTGAGCGAGCTGTGAACTGGTGAGAGGAAGGTATATTCACGTGCTGTAGGATTGCATAATCTCCAGGAGTCTACTAAAGATCTTTGTGATAGAAATTAACAAAATTGTTGGTGCATTTTGTGTGGAACAAATCTAACCGGGTTTTGTCTATAAAGAAAGGGGTCCACAATCTAATTACAATCATCACCAAGGATAAAATAATTATCATCAAATTAAAGACATTTTTTCCCAATATCATTCCAAAGCAAAAAATCATTCTGGGTTGGAGCATATACATTAAAAAACGAAACTGGGATATTATTAACAATAAGTTTAGTAACAGTCCATCTACCCTCCAAATGTATTTCTTGTGAAAGAATAAAGACACCAATATATTTATTACATAAAATTATAACACAATTTTTCTTAGATTGCATAGGAGAGACGAGAACATTACCCACCCAGCATCTTTTAAGTTTGTGTGCTTCTATATCAGTAAGATGAGTCTCTTGAACAAGCACTAAATCCGGCTTATATTTAGCCAGGTGAGAAAGATTTATCTGTCTCTTAATGGGATGATTTAAACCCTTTAACATTCCAAGTAATAACTTTGAATTATAATAATTATAGCACATATATAAAAATATTGATCAACAAGGAATATAAAAATAGAGAGCAAATAAAGGGAAAAAGGGAATATAAATAGAAAAAAGGGGATAGGTACACATGAGAAAGGTAGGATCTCGGAGCAATAGGTAAAAGGTACAAAGGGAGAGGACAAAAAAATATAGAAAAAAAAGACATTACAAGCCACGTCAATGGGGACTGAAAAATGTTCCTGTGTAGATCGGAATATATTGGGGTGGTGACAGCACATCATGAGTACTAAAGAATCGAGGAGACACATGGGCAGGGAAACCGTGTACAAAATTATGACAAAATGACAGGCCGAAAGACAGCGAGCAAACCTGAAAAGAGAAATGGAACAAAATAACACGACGGAAAAAACATATATGTTAATACAATCAACTAGAAGAAACATGTAAACAATAATATAGAGAAATCATATAAGAGATCTCATATCGAAGATTAAACAGATAGAAGGCCTCCTATGTCCAAAGAGGCCGTCAAATTATTTTGTATAAATGTTTTCAGATCCCCAGGGTCTACAAAAATAGATGTTTTATCTTTATTGGTAACTCTGAAGGTAGAAGGATGCAGCAAACCAAAGCGAACTCCACTGGATCGCAATGATAGACAAAAGGAGTTCCTTGCTCTTTGTCTATCAGCTGTAGATTTTCCGAGTGAAAAACAGGGTGTCACCAGACAATATGAGACGTTTCTTAGCCTTTGCACCCTGTAGAAGTTTAAGAAGATCTATGTACTCTAGGAAGAGAATAGTAACTCCTCTGGGTTTAGCATGAGAGGATTGTGTAGAGAGTTTTTGACCAAGTCGATGTGTATGTTAAGTTTAGGTTATCCGGGAAGGTCCAGTAATTGAGGTAAAAATGTGCTAAAAAAGGATACAGGATCTCTGCCCTTAACATCTTGAGGGAGTCCATAAATGTGGAGATTGTTCCAACTACTTCTATTTTCCAAATCTTCAGCATGCCTCTTGAGGAAAAGAATGCCTTTCGGCATAGTAGCAATTTTTAGGGATTTATCTCGTAGGTCACTAATCCTTTGTTCAGCTTCCCTCAAACGAGATTCCATTGAAGACCATTTAGCATCCAGGTTTTGAATTCTGATATGTGTTTCTTCCACAAAGGGATGGAGGGCTCTTATTTTGTCCAGTAAAATTTCCATAGAAATGGATGAAGAGGACTTATCAAGAGAGGGGGTCTTGTTTGAGATGTTTAGAGGAGCCAACCTGTTGGCGCTTCACTGTGGAGTTGGGCTTGAGAATGGCTGAAGGCATGGTAGAAGATGGTGAATGAGAGGTTACGGTCACTGAAAAAGAGTGAACTGAGGCAGATGATCTGTGGTTTAATTTGAATTTCCTTGTTTTTCCTATGCATTCCTTACAATGTATGACGGGAATAAAGCGCAATTGTAATAGCAGAGTATCGGCAAGACCAAAAGTCTAGATATCCATCTAAAAATCGTGAGAAGCAGAGATTAACTGAATGTTAAAAAGCACTAGGTTTACCCAACAGCAGGCCCAAAGTAATAATCACAAGCTGCAGTTAAAGTTGTACGTGACAGCATAGAATGACTCCAAAATGGGCTAAACTACTCTAAGTAATACAAAATAAGCTTTAGGAGGAGAGGCTGGTGTATAGGAAAATACCTCATAGGGCCTCTGCGTGAAGATGCAGTACAGCGTGAATCACTGAGAGCAGAAAACTGCAGCCATTTCCATAGCTCAAAATGGCCATCGCATATCTGAGGAGAAATGTGGTCCACGAAGAATAAAAGAAATCCCACATGAAGGGTCAGGAAAGGAGAAAGATGTTTTGCTGCAGGCATCGCCAATGGTTTACAGAAGGATTCCGTCAAGTTGAATACCTCTGTGGTGTCAGGGACAGGGCACCCAAACAAGAATAAAGACAGCCCAGCGTGGAACACTCTCAGCCAGTGGCCATCCTCTACGGCATCCAAGCCCTGCCCCCATCTTAGGAATTCTTAATGCACAAAGGATATTCAAAAGCATCATTCAACCTTCATTCCTTTATTTTTTAACAGTGATTGCACGTATCAAAATATATTTTCCTTTCTCCAATGAATCGCAGACATAAAAGATAAATTAAATCATTTGGAAGTTTCCCCACACAACTACAAATGGGTTATGGGGATCCATTAACATACCTCTGTCCGGTCCAAAATAATCCCAAACCAAAAAGCAGCAGTAATCGCCTCAATTTTGGACTCACACAAATGTCAGGTAGCAGGTTGGAACATGCTAGATATCATATTGTTGAAAGGAGCCAATGTCTTTTTTACACTGAATAAAATCTGAAGAGACAATTAATTTGTCTTCTCCTTCAGCTGCCTTTATAACAGTATAGGTTCCCAGTCTATTCCATTACAAAAAAATAAACTCTACACCCTATTTAAAAAAAACAGCCACAAAGATTTTGTTTCTCAATAATTGCTAATTCAGAGGGCAACCAGCACAAATCCTTTGGGCTTTCATCTGCCACCGATTTATAGCAAACTAAAAATGTAATAATTAAAATTTCTACCGCATGTTTCAGCATATGCAATCTCAGCTCCAGTCTAATGATCTCAGTTCCGATGGGAAGGGATTTTAAAAACATTTCTAATCATTTTATATTCAAAATACTTAACAATTAAAAACAACTGATATCCACTTAAAAGAAAAGTGACACCATTTGCAACAATGGGGATTAATTTACCTCTAAAGCTTTCAAAAGTGGTCCTGTTACTTCCAATCAAAATGGCAAAGGCCCAAAGTAAGAAATTGGTTTACTATTTGGAGAGGGTAAATACCCACCTCAAGTAATAATCACCATTCTTGCCATGGTGAACACTTAAAGACACTAAATTAACCTGAGCTCAACCCCCAGTAGATATGGCACACAGCAGACAGGCTTAACGCAGGGCAATGTGTAACGTTTTTACACAGTACCAAAATAGTAATAAAGTTGAAATGCAAAACAATAAAGATTCCAAACCAAATTAAAAAAACAAAGCAAAATGAACCAAAAGACACTACCAGAGATATGGATGTTTAATTTTTTCAGTAGTAATAGCACCAAGAAGCATAAAGTGGCAATGATAGTCAATGGTCGCAATACAGCAGGACCTAGTTGAAATTTTATGCTGACAGCGATGGGTGTGGGTCGGATGCAGCAACTAGGTTCATCCTGGTCAAAGATTATACCTTCTGACTTTAGTCCTTTTTAAGTTTCAATCCACCACAGGAGTACACTTCTAAAGCTCCCCAGGTCTGCAGGGGAGGCACTTTGAGACTCACAGGGTGTCAGGCAGAGGCCAATAGTAGGGTCCAGTTGTCTTGCTTCGCCCTCAAAAATACCACTCCCACACGATGGCCCAAACACGACGAAGCAGGAGACATAAAACACAACAACACCTAGAAAGGGGTTTCACTTTACAAAATGCAAAGACTCTCTTTTTAGAATAAGGCTTCGGGTTTTATTTATGCAAAGCTCTCTAACAGAAAGGCTTTCCCAGATGTCAAATAAATAGCATTCAAATGTATATAGAGATATATATTTATATGCAAGCAATAATAACATACTTGGTAAATGCAACAGTTAAATGCATGAATAAATAAAATGAATAAACAAGCAGCAAATAGTACTGGACGTGCTGCAAGAAATCAGAAAGATATATACACTAAATACATCAAATGATTACTTTGGATGTGCACTCTGACTCACTCGCACATCACAAAGAAAACACCTCAAATGACCACAGCCACTGGCAACACATCACAATGGCACTAGTCAGAAACAAATCACTTCACCTGTCGCAAACACTGCATCTTAGCCCACTCCAGACTGGGGGACTCACAGCCGGGGTTAAGAGTCTCAGTAATCAGATGCCTGCACTGAAGATGCGTCCATCGTTCAGGCTCAAACAATCCCTGTTTCTAAGTCAACAACCCTCAGCATTATATTCTCAAAGCACACTAGAAGGTTCGAGAGTCCTTCCCTCTGCGCCAAGGAAACTTACTGGAATTGGCCACCTTCCATGCAAGCATCCCAGGGTAAAAAAGGAGTTCCCACATTCCCTCTACATTCTCACATGTTCCAGCCTTTATCTTAACGAAGCTTACGAAAGCCTTCGGTACATTAAACAATCTCTTCCCCAAAAACAAAACAACCTTGAACGTGATTAACCCAAACAACTTGCAATGCCTGTGCGTGCAGAAAGCTCTAGCAAGACAGAGTCAGGATTCAGGATGACATGAGGCCATGTCAACGCCAATAGTAAGAACTTCATAATACTTCCCAATGTACAACACAATGCGCATTTGTGCACCACTGCCTATAGCATCACATACTTCATCTCTCACCGTACAACATAATGCACATTTGAGCACCACTGCTCATAACACTGCACTTCAAGACCAAAAAGTACATTCCACACCTCTTTCTCTCTCATGCTTTCAACTTCACATCCCACACGTTCTGTTCTTGGCAAGGCTGTTCTACTCTGTGCAGCTCCCATTTTAAGACTGCAAGATTAAATCTTCAATTGAACAAATGCATATGCAGGATGTCGTAGATTCATGCTAAGGTAAAGTAAAACACCAAAGTCAATTAAAATGATGGTTGTCAAAGGTCATCACGTGGTGTCAGACCATAAGAGTGCCTCTAGCACTACACCAGTCCAGGTCCAGTTGCCGCTGGTCCGCTGTGCAGTTTTAGGAAAGTCCTCTTGTATCTTCTTGTATCCTTGTAGCTTGAACATGATGTGATCTTTATGACCCTTGAGGCCACCTTTCTTTTCCTCGGTACAAGAGAAAGCAGGTCCACCCCTTCAGGGCTCTTCTCAAGCCGTAACTAAAGGTTCAGTCCTCCTCTGATCTTCTTCAAGTCCAGGAGTGTTCTGAAGTGGGTGCCTGGAGATGCCACATTTATACCTGGTATGTGCTAGTAGGTGGGAAGAACTCCTGGTCACACCCTAACCAATGGGGATAAAAGTTACCAGGGCCAACCCGGTCTGGTCAAAATCTTTTTCTGTCTTAAAAATGCCCAAAGTGGATACTTTGGGCATTTTCAAGATAGTCTAAGCCTTCGGTCAGACTAAACCTGGGTTTTGAGGGCTTGGGGGCATGTAGGAAGTATAGTATGGCAAGACGAGTGTCCTCCAACATCTAATACCAAAATGTAATTTGAAGAATCAATGATAGCCCCAATAAACCCAGAGACAGAAGCCTGGTAGAACAAAGCAGGTTTTCCAGCAATCAGACATTGGATACACAAGAATTGTTTTAACATCCTATTGCCCTTCCTTTCAAGTGTGCCCCCAGTGTTATATGTAAAAATCCAGAGATTAAAGTTTGGTGAGACAAAACAGGTCCTTCAGCAGTCAGAAGGTGTATACAGAAGAATTGTTTTTGCATTCTGGTTCTTTTCCTTCCAAGTACACCCCCAGTGTAATATGTAACAACCCAGCAGACCTTCAAATACTTCAAATACTGTCAAGCAGGATTTGCCATTCAAGCAGGATTTAACACTATAATGTCAAAGAGGTTGCTCACATCCCCACACTGTACATTCTATCAGGTTCAGATGTGTCATCTCTGCCTATTTAGGTCAGCATTTTGTTTTCTCCTGGGAAGCATTTCACACCTCTTTCATACCTATACAAATGCTAATTATTGGCTGGCAGAACTGGAAGAGCAAATGCAAATTTAGACTCCAGGAACTTCAGGCCAGGAAAAGGTTATTACTTTTCCATAATACACATTAAAAATGCAACTTCACAATTGAATTGGATTTTAAATAACTATTAAAAATAGTTGCTTAATTCTTTTCCTAGCTAGTCCCAGTCTCAATATACAGTATTTGGATTTTTAATCTGTACTCTGGTTTTCTACATAGGACAGCTACACAATGAAAAATTGCTTTTGGATGCTATTCACTATACGGAGATGTCAACATTGAATTTCTGCATGTCCTTATTTTAAATACTATGCTTTGTGGACTAAAAGGCCTACATTGGGGTGACATATTATTATTTAAAAGGGAGGTTTCACCTGTCAAAAGGGTTTATTTTGACTGGTCGAATTGCAGTGTTTATACTGCCTCAGTCAGACTACAATGGTAAGGATGAAGCTATGTTTTACAATGTCACTTTAGTGATGGCACCATAGGTGCTGCAGTTCACTAGTGACATTTATCTTACAGACCCTGCATACATTTTACACCACATACTTGGGACTTATATGTAAATTAAATATACTAATCAGGATCATGCCTATTTGACCATTTTTAAAGAGGGAGCGAAGGCACTTTACTCAACCCCAAGGGTATGTTGAGGGCATTTGAGTAAACATGCCACACCACTACTGATCTACTAACTAACCATAGCAAGAAAAGAGAATTTAAGCAATAAAGGTGGTTTGATAGCAGCTGCTTGAAGACTGCCAGATATCTCATGCAAGCACTGACACAGGTGCCTTAGGATAGACAGTTGGTAAACCTATGTATGAAAAGGTTTAAACCTTTTGGAGAGTAGGCTTCCTGGCTTCCTGAGATGTTAGTTACTCCTTGGACATTATTTTGGAGGGCTTTTTAGTCCCCGTTACCACGTTCTGGATTACTTAAATTTTGGGAATTTATTAAGGTTTTATAATATACTTTCACATATATCCATTAGGAAACCATAGATCCCAAGAACAAGATTGGGAGAATAGATATATAGAGCCTCCAACCCACAAATTTTTTTTGAAACAGACCTTGGAATATTGAAGAGATACGTCTCCAAGTATTTACGGGAGCAACCACTTAAAAAGGAGTTTTAAGGTTCTATGACTAGATCTGTGACGGTCAATAGGGTCGCTTACCACTATAGTAACATCTATAGATTTCTGGTGAATACTGCGGTTTCATAATAATCACGTAGAGAGATTTATACTATTGTCCTGAAGAAGGTTGTCTTGCATTAACTTCCACCGAAACGCGTCAACGCCCCATCGATTTTGTTAAATTTGAGGAACAATGAACTATTTGTAATAGTTTGGGATTTTATATTGATTTCTTCAAATTAACAGTTTTTTACATGACTGATACATATGTCTGGAATGTTGTCTCTCTTATATGTGATGTTTACAATCATGGTACCAACGGAAGTTGCGACTTTTGAGAAGGCAGTGCTGAAGGATTTTGAGAACATGAAGGCTAGAGCCAAAATCCCCTTTACGAACATCACGAATGAAGAACACCGGTGCTTACAGGAGCTGGGAAAGGATGAAAATGTTATTGTGAAGCCAGCTGACAAAGGATGTGCCATTGTCATCTTGGACCGCAAACAATATCTTGAGGAGTGCATCCAACAACTTTCCAACACAAGGCACTATACCAAATTACGGACTGATCCAACACTGAGACTGCAGAAGAGGATCAAATGCTTGGCAGAGAGAGGAGAGGAGGAAGGCTGGATCACTAAGAACGAGTGTGATTTCCTACAACAAAGCAACCCCAGGACACCGTACATTTATGTGCTCCCTAAAATTAACAAACCAACGAGACCTCCACCAGGGAGCCTCATAGTGTCAGGAATGGGTTTGGTTCTGGAACCCCTCTCGCACTTTGTGGACTGGTTCCTACGTCCGCATGTAAGCAAGATGCCATTCTATCTACAAGATACAAAGCATGTGTTGAATGTCATCAAGGAGTTGGTCTTTGACCCCAAAATCCATTACCTGGCTTCATTTGATGTGGAGTCCCTCTACACAAACATACCCCAGGACGACACCCTACAGACAATCAGGACACTTCTGGACCAGAGATCAGAGGATGATATGACACCCACCTCCTACATCATGGATCTAGCAACCCTGGCTATGAAAGAGAACTTCTTTCAATATCGGGACTCACTGTATTGGCAAACGTCAGGAACATCCATGGGCAGCACCTTTGCGCTGAGCATGGCGAACCTCTACATGCACCAATTTGAGACCTCGCACATCTAACCTCAGCACAATCCTTTTAAACAGAACATCACAGTGTGGAAGAGGTATATAGATGATATTTTGGTCATATGGGAAGGTGGTTTGGCATCCCTCCATGACTTTTCTAATTGGCTTAACACGAGGGACAACAACCTGAGGTTCACATATGAGCACAGCAAGACAGAACTACCATTCCTGGACCTACTATTATACCCAAAGGATGGTAATCTTTGCTCAGAACTATACCGCAAACCCATGCCAAGAAACTCACTACTGTGTTACAACAGTTACCACCCACGTGCCCTAAGGGACAATTTACCACTAGGACAGTTTCTTAGACTGAGGAGAAATTGCAGCGAGCTAGCGAAATACAGAGCGCATGCCAAGACACTGAGTGCCAGTCCCTCAGAAAGATCATACCCTGCTCACTTGATCAGAAGAGCAGAGAAACGAGCTAGGAACAATAATCGAGAATCCATGCTGGAGACATATCCTGAACCCACCTCAGACAGACTAGTGTGTGTAACTACATATATCCACTTGACAGACACAATCAAGAAGGTGATTGTAAAAAACTGGCAAATCCTGAATGTAGGGAACAGGATATTGCCTAAACCCTTGTTTGCTTTTAAGAGAAGTAGAAACATACGGGAGATGGTGGTACATACAAGACCAGTGACACATACCAGACAACCTTCCCCTCAATGACAGTGGTCCCTTCCATCTGTTACAGGGCACTTTCCATGTGGCTCATGCGCAGTCTGTCCCTACACACGACCAACACGAGACATTGACTTAGGACTACGCACCCTGTAGAAACTCACAAAACATACCAATTGTAACATGGAGGAGGTCATTTATCTGTTGAAGTGTCCATGCAATTTGCTCTATGTGGGCATGACCACGCGGAGGGTCAAAACGAGGATGACAGAACATCGTAGCTCGATTAGATGCAACAAATCTAACACGAAATTGACAAGGCACTTTCTAGAGAGAGGACACACAGCTAATGACATCTTCTGGATAGTCCTGGACAAACCCAACTACAGCAGCAGCATGGGCCCACTAGAGAGAGTTCTCTTTCATAGGGAACAACGATGGGTCTTTCGTCTAAAATCTGACATGAATGGACTTAATGACGACATTCCCTGGACCTCTCTATCACACTGATCGGTCGATCCATAGCTGCATTAGGTTTCTCCGCCCACAGCCTGCGCTATTTCATGAGTGTCCTCAGATGAGTTACGGGTCAATCTTCACTTGGTTTAGATTTAGCAAGTGTCATGTTCCCTCGCCACGTGGGTAGGGGGATGTCGCATTCGCACCCCCTCACCGCTCTCACTTCCCCGTTCATCCTTAGAGGATGAAAGGGCCCCATACCCCTGCCATTATGCCTGTAGGTTTCCTCTCAGTCCTGTCCCACCAGGGCACACTAACAGGTGGGTTGGCCATGGAGGCTGGACCATACCTCCCGCCATAGCACTAGTGTGCTTGATCCCACAGGACAGTGAGGATGGCACAGAATTGGGGCAGCTCTTAGGGAGATCAATGCACCCAGGCCATTACTTGGTTTAGGGCAGGACACCTTGACTCCTGCGTCTCACCCCGGGTTCAGACCGGGTTCACCTCCTTTTTCCCTCTGAGTCCCGTTTTAGTCTTTCACTGACTCTGGCATGTTGCCCGATTGGTGGTCCCTGAGGGATTCCTTCGAATGGCCGACTCACCTAGGTCCTTTGTTCTTTGTATGCCTCGATAGAATTGCCCACACCACAGTGGTGCGGGGCTAACGACCAGGTGCACCCACACCATTTTAATATTCTTCATTCCCATTTTTTTTACACTCTTCATTTTCTATTTGATTCTATTTCATTTAATTTTTCCAGCACGGTCAGTCTGTACTTTTGCCTTGTGGGCCCTTCATAGCTGTCTTGCCCGAGGTTGGGTCTCTGCACTGATCTGCCGTGCTAGAAACTACATTTCCCAGCAGGCTCCATGTCATGTGAGAGGAAGCCTAGCGTCTGCACGTCCCAACCCGTTTTTGAGAGGTCAGGAAGAGCGGTTCGCCACTCTCGCCTGCCATCTCAAAGAGGGACGACCGCTGCCATCTGAGGTAAGTGTACTCCCCGTCCGAGGGCGCATACCCCCTCTGCTGTAATTGACGTGCTAGGGGAAGGATCATTTTGCAACCCATACGCGTGGGACACACACAACCCCCCGCGTTCAAGGATTAACACGGGGTGCTCAGCGAACACTTTCCGCTCCACTTCAGGAGCGATTTACTGTGTCTCCCTCAACATGATGGGGGAAGGGGGTTGGACACTCCCCCGCACCTTGTGTGTCGGTGAGAGCGGGAATAGGGCTACGTGACCCGTACATTACCCAGGGGTCATTCTATTGCCCTGTGGGGGCCCCATGCATGGTTGTATCCTCCTCCCTGGCTGACATTAGTACATGATACTGTGTCACTGTAGCCCCCTGCCCCTGGGTGCAACCAGCAGCATTAGTGCTGGACTAGGGCGACACAGATAGCAAATAATAGAGGAGGATACTGTGTCATACCACACACTCCTCGCACTGGCTGCACTGTTATTTGGCATACCATTCCATTTGGTATACCTGTTTCTCCCCCCCCAGGGACGATTGGCATGAGGTACGTTTCTGGGACACTCAGGATCTAGTCTACCATATTGAGATCAGGCTGGGGACGGATCAACGGGGGTGCTGGACATCTAAAGTTTGTAGACTTGGGATTTGGGGACATGCAATGCCTTATACTATTTTGGCCATGCAGAGCTATATAAATCCCCTTTTAACTACTGCATTGTTTGCCATGTCTGTTATTGTATATAATATTATTTAGACACAAGATTTTCACTATACTTTATGTTGTGTGCACTTACAGCTGGGCACCACGAGATGGTCCAAGAGCATGGAGAGTGCAAGTGACTTTTATGCGCAATAGGTAAGCACTAAGAGACATGAGTGTATGGAACACAGGTGTTGTATGGTGGCCAATATGTTGTGTGATAATGTAGAAAGAGGTCTGATAACACTAACATGACCTTTTCTTAACAGTTTCACGTTTCCCTCCGAACAGAAGAGGGACACTGAATATTGGGCCACACAGTTCCAGTGGTGGCTTGTATACCTACTCTATTTTCACTTTTAACACCTTTTTGCAGAGTGACTGGTTATTTAGGTCCTGACGAATGCCTGTTGGCAGAAACATGTTGACCTAACATATTAGGGTATATCTATTGAACCCCTATCCGTCTCTCATTTTAATAATGTCGCTGTGACCACCAAATAAAGGTTCAGTGGACACAGACAGACATTTTTATCACACCCTTCACACCCTTCTGCACAATGCCCCTCATTCACTACGTCTCCATGCTCATTTTCGGAGATAAAACACCTCAGCTCCTCCCCCAGGGGAGTCATAGCCCACACTCCGGTGTGAGGAGAGAACCCAAATGATGAGGCATGTCACCTTCGGCCAGTGAGGGTTCTTGTCCTGAGGGAAATCTCCCCCTTTAGGTCTCCATAGGACACTCGTCCATCATCATACATCTCTCTCTTTTTCTTTTTCTTTCTCCCCCAAGACGTAGCCAGCCGTACTTCTATGTGATTTACAATCATGTTGTAACATTTTCTCTATTAGATTACTTGGAATGTTTTTAACCATATGAATTTTATTTATTCAATATCTGTGTTTTATTAAAAAAAGGGATTTTTATTCAGGTTGCCTATTGGGTCCTTTCAAAACTTTGAGTGAATAGTTATCTGATTGATCATACAATGGAGTGTGACTGAGCTGACTGGTTGTTTCTCCAAGAGTTTCTTTCTTGTAATATTTCTGGTAAACCTATGTAGACATAATTACAAAGCAGCTATTAAGTGGAGAAAATCTGATATTAGGCAAGAAGCATGGGATAAATTGCACGATGCAAGTGTAAGAAAAGATTCTTGTCTTTTCTGGAAGACAATTAAGGACCCCTAATTCCTAGAAAACCACAAAACAGCTATTGATGTCATAGTCCATCCACATGAATGGGTTACACATTTTTACAAACTATACAGTTGCAATGACCTGATAATTATTTTGAATTGTCCTCTCTTAAACCCCCAGGTGGTCATGTGAAGATAGCTCCAACCACTTACATCTAGGGGAAAACCGCCTTAAAACGCAATGCCAGAAATAAGGCCCCTAGCCCTGACGGAGTGCCAGTGGACCATTTTTTAGATAATCCTGACCTCTGGGTACCACTTTATACAAATGTTCTTAGAAGCGTGGTTATTGAGGGTCCCCCAAGCTCTTGGCTAATGGCCAACATTGTATCAATATTTAAAAAAGGGGATAGATCTGCCCCCCACTGTATCGGCCAACCTCATTGATCGATACCACAAACAAACTCATGGGTAGGATTCTCCTTGAAACGGTTGGAGGCCTGGGTGATGGAAAGGAGATGCTTCTCTTACATACAGTATGGGCTTAGGGAAGGTATTGGGGCCATTGAACAATATGTCAATCTCCACCTGATTATATCTAAATATACAGTGGCGAAGCTTGGTTTTATGGACTTATCCTCAGTGTTTGATTGGGTGGACTGAGGACAACTCTGGGGAAAAATTGTCAAAATGGGCATTAAAGCAGTGATGGTTTATTTTTTACCAAGGCTGCATGAGGGTGTGACAGGACGCATAAGGTATGGGATAAATAGGGACCTTACAGATTCTATCTCAATGAAACGCGGAGATATTGGCCCCTTACCTATTCTGCCTTTATATAAATGATCTCGAGGAACATCTGAATACAGGGGAGGCAGATACACCAAGGGTTGGGCCCAGGAGATTACCAGCCTTACTCTATGCAGATGATTACATTTTAATCTCTAAAATGGGATTTGCCCTACAAAAGCTGCTACCTAGACTTCACTCATTTATGAATGGGCTAGGCCTAAAAACCAACACTGCTAAATCACATGTAATGGTAGTTGGGAAGTCACGTTCTATTTTAAAAACGCAGCACATTAATGGAGATAAACTCCTCAAAGTACCAACTTTCTTGTACCTTGACATACCCTTTGACCAGCTAGGTACATGGACACATCTGACCATGGTTAAAAGATTAAGACTCGATCAAACCATTGAGGCCATTTTTATATTCCCCAAGAAGCTGGAGTCAAAACCCCTGGATGCCATGGTAAATGTTTACTCAG
This sequence comes from Calotriton arnoldi, assembly GCA_963921515.1. Taxonomy (NCBI): domain Eukaryota; kingdom Metazoa; phylum Chordata; class Amphibia; order Caudata; family Salamandridae; genus Calotriton; species Calotriton arnoldi. Next base: position 325,959 of record CAWUFW010009996.1, read on the forward strand.
CACGCTGTACCTCTATGACTACATATGGAGTCAGTGTATGGGATATTGCAACATGCATAACCTTCAGGTCTCTGAAAATACATTTTTGAGAAGACTTTTATCAGTCCCAATGAGTCTCCCTCGCCTCCATGCCACAAGGAGTTGGGTCTAGTGCCCTTAGAGGCTCGAATTAAACTTGCACCTCTGACACTCTGGAGAGCAATCAGGGTAAAAAAAGAAACAATACACGTCTGGGCTAGGTGACAGCTTCAATGTGTGCATTCCCTCTAGACAGTCATAACCACAGGAAGGGTGGGTGTGACAGAGGACTCATTTGCATTCATCTGCTTTCTGATAGTCTTCTTGGGCAGGAAGGGGGAGAGGGAGCTCACACTTACATCTGAATAGTCTGTATCCTGTCCACACACAAAGGACAGATTACCCCCCACAGATAGCCTGTCAGACAGGGCTGAGTTGAAAAGGGACCTGTGCACTGCAAAGAGCTGCGTTAACGTCACCCTCCACTTTAAAGACAAATTTGGGTATAAGTACTTGGGCTCTGATTCTACCAAATCAGTACACTTCCGGACCTGGGAAGAACTCTGCTGGAATATAGACTGCTGTGCTGTAAGGATTGCCATTTTGCCTTGACTGACTGTTCACCTGACTCATCGCCCTTCGGCGCTTATGTTGAGGCTGTTCAACATCAGCCATTCTAAAGCCTGCATGGCCCGATGACGACGCTCTGAGTGGCTCGACTATGATGCATTGTCTGCATCTCAATGGAGCTCGATGGCGACGCAGAGACCCGACAATGCCATCTGTGAGTCCTGCCCAGTTCTTGGCCTCAGAATTGGGTTCTGCAGCTGTTTTGCTACAAAAGTGACACATCGTCACCTTTGCGCCGATCGGAACCGACGCATCGCCCTTCGAGGCCAACGCAGAGGCTGTTCGATGACAGTGGTTCTACAGCCTGTGCAGCTTGACAACTACGCATTGTCTGCATCTCAATGGAGCTCGATGACGACTAAGCAACCTGACTGCGTGGAAAAGATTGAAGCATCGTGCCCTCAGCATTGACGCTTTGCTCCATCCAAGGTACTTTTTCGGTAGGACCTGCGCGAGTCTTGTAGCCAGTCTGCCCTCCATTGCGGTCAGCCTGAACTTTGGATTTACCCCAGTCCGTCGCGACCTCAAGTAACATTTTAGCGCTATTGACTTAAACGCACTGTTTTTGCATTTATACTTTAAAAATATATATCTCACCTTCTACTGATTGGATTTTTGTCATTTTTGGTCTTGTTTTAACCAAATAAATGTGCTCTACTTTTCTACACATGTGTGGAGTCTTTTTGTGGTGTTTTCATTGTGTTACTGTGTGTGTGGGTGTGTGTGTGTGTGCGTGTTGCACAAATACTTTGCACATTGTTTCTTGAGTTAAGCCTGCCTGCTCTATGCCAAGCTACCAGAGGGTGAGCACAGGTTAATTTAAAGTGTGTATCTAGTTTACACTGACTGGGATTGTGGTCCATACTTGGGCAGGGTGTAACCCTCTGTCAACCAGAGACCCAATGTCTGACAATTATACAATACATTTCATGTTCAAGCTAGAGCCTAGGTGGTAGAGCAGCCACATACTCTGAGTTTGGGGTCCTTACTGGTCTGAAAATAGTAAAACAGGATGTTTAAGTCAGAGCGATAGTACGCAGGGGCTTAAGGCTAAATTCGTCATCAGGAATGGGATCTGTGCAACCACTTGCTCCGTTTGTCAATGTAGAGAAGGTTAAGAATGAAAAGTGGAATAACAAAGAATAGGCTCAGAAGACTCCCCCCACTACTGTTAAAGACATTCTCCTAAAGGATGAGACATTCCCACCCCAAGGATAAAAATGGTAAACCAAACATGTCATACATGCATACTAATAATCTGAATAAAGTCTATATGTAATATAAGGAGTCAGGAGACTGTAATGTCCTGTGCCTGCTGTTGAACCATGATCCAATTTGTGATCACGATAAAAAAGAAAAACAAAGTCTGCCGGTCAAATGATGTTAGAAGTGTAACAAACAGATGAGGCATTTATCTCAAAATAGCCTTCAATATTACGCACAGGTGTGTCTGGGCTTAAGAAGCAGGTGGTTGCACAAATCTCCAAACTATACAATTCCCCTGCTCCCTTCAGATCTTCCTACATTTGAACAATCCACTACCCCGCTTTGCAAAGAGACCTAGAACTCAAAAGGAGTTCCATGCACTGATGCCAGGGCTCTGTCAAGGAGCTCCCAGCAAAGGGTTTCTGAGTATCGTAAGACCTTATGTACTACCCACAAGACTCTTCCTACATTGACAGTGCATAAAAAATGTGCACTTTTGCAAGTGTGAGGAAATAAATAATTTTTATTGTTGCACCTGTTCATGCTCAAGTTCGCGGCTCAGGTCTTCCAACAAGGAATGTTCCTAAATTCGTTTTGTATCTGAAGTATTTCTGTGATAATTTTATGCTGATTGTTTTTTGCACAAGGAATTAAAAGAAATAAATTTGAACTAAAAAAAATGGGTAACCTAAACATAAGATCGGACTTAACCTATCTGGGAGACTAGCTCCTTCTGAGTTGCATGACAAAAGGAGCTTCTCAGAATATGCTGGTGGGATTTCACAAACTCCCGCAAGCATATTCCCATTATGATAGTGGCCTGGGGAGCTAGCAATTTTTGGTTAAATAATTGCTTTTTTCCCTTGTTAGGGACCCTCACCTTCAAATTAGGACTCTCTATCTCCGGTGGGGGACAATTATCTCACATTTGTTCTGGTTTCATACAACACTTCCACTATGACAAACAGGTAAATACACAGGAATTTCTTGCTATGCTCCATTCCTACTGTTAGTGCGCATATAGTTGCTTGTTCCATAAGATTACATAAAACGTTTTTTTCCTCAAGATAGTGCTCACCTTTAAGTCTTTGGGACTTAGAAGGTGAAGATTCTTCATCCAGTTGTTCCTTAGGTTGCTTCCAGTTCATTTCCTTCCCTCCATTTCGTCCCCAATGCAACAACACTGATTCCAATTTTTGCTATGCTACAACAGTAATTCCAATTTTTGTGTTCTCGATTGATGCAATAGTCAATTATGCCATATTTCTTTCTTTGTTACGTACCATCATGCCGATGATGACTCCTGGTGACCACATAGATTGGATGTCTCCATTATGCTCTGTCTTCTGTTTGGGTCTTCATACATCTCAATGGAAGTTTGATTGCTGTTATTATTAAATCTTTCTTCCTGCTGAAGGTCGTCCTCTTCATCCTTTTGTTTTTAAACTTTTCCAGGTATCATAGTCTTTTCTAGGGAATGGGGTCTTTTTATTTTGTGTCTAAAGTATGAGAGCTTCAATCTGGTCATCTGTACTTCGAGTTCAGACTTGATTTGAACAAGGATACATCTATTTGTTTTCTTGGCTGTCCATGGTAGTCTTAGAAGTCTCCTCTAACTCCATTACACAAAAGCATCTATGCTTTTCGTGTTTAGTGCATTGTCCAACTTTCATACTCATACGCCAAAAGGGGGAATACAACTAGGATTGTACAATTCTGATCTTGATTCTTGTAGATACATCAATGCACTTACAAATTATTTCCAAGTACTCCATCATAACTTTACCTACTGCAAATCCGTGGCGTATGGCTTGACTGCTGTAACATTCATGGTTGATCACAGAAGACAGAAGCTGTCCAACTATTCCAGGTCTTCACCATCAGATTTAAAATTGGCTGCTGAACCTGTTGTTATCACTTTTGTCTTTTTACATGTTTTTATTTTATTTTTAAACATTAGCCAGCACAGGAGCAGTTGAGTCAAGTATGCAATAAATTCAACATTGTTACCAATAAGTACCACATTCAGGAATACAGAGGATGCATTACAATAGTTTCTCCACTGGCACCCCTCCTCTCACCTCTTCTGTGGGCTAAACATGGCCCGCACCCAATACATCTTCTTAGGAAACAAGATTATCAACTGACAAGTTATGAGTCCAGTGTGCAGGGGCTTGTGTTATCGGGTTCTACCCCAGTCATCTCTAGGTTGTAATATCTTAACCATGGTTGCCAAATTTTCCTAAATTTTTTGGGGCACCCTCTGGCGGCATATATAGTTTTCTCTGCCCCCATATATAAGTCCATGCAGGCGCGCCATTCCGCCATAGTAGGCAACTCTGTTTTACCCCAGTATCTGGCAATGTCACGCTTGGCAACTATGAGCCTCAAATTGCTCAACTGGAGTTTGTACCTGGGAATATCTATATCTGTGGGAATGCCCGAAAGGACATATTTTGGATCCATAGGGATCTGCAGTCCCAATATATCACTTAATTCCTTGAGTATTCGTGACCAGTATCTCTGTATTTGCTGGCAGTCCCAGACGGTATGTTTGTGGGTACCTTGGTCCGCTCCACAGCGCAGTCAGTTAGGTGTTTCGGCCCTGCCCATTGTGTGAAGTCGCGCTTTGTCATAGTACACTCTGTGCAGGATTTTGAACAGTATGAGCCGTAGATGTAGCTTGATTGCTACTTCCCTCGGGTGCATCAGCGCCGCCTCCCAATCTATGTCCTCGAGTGTGCCAGTGCTTTCCTCCCATTTGTCCCTGAGGGCTGATAGTCTATCAGGAATATTATTTATCAGACCCTCCAGGATTTCGCGATTTCGCGATTTTGCGGTTTGTCATGGAATCGGCACTTTTGTAAAAATGCCGCGATTTTTACAAAAGTGCTCACTGAATCGGCACTTTTGTAAAAATGCCTCAATTTTTACAAAAGTGCCCGCGAATCGGCAATGCGCACAATTAGACAGTAACTGCTGGTGACTAAGTTTCATGGGGAGACGCTTCTTCCACATTTTAAGAGGGTGCCTTTATCATAGCAAACTCGGGCAGAAAGAGGACATCTTGGGAGCTAAACCCAGTGAAGGAACTGGTATGGTAATGGCAACATGACAAATGTAGTTGGCAGGCGAGAGAAGGGCAGGCAGCAAGCTTCCTGGTAACAGAGTTGGCACAAGTAAGGGCCAGGCGGACGAAAGGTGTCGGGCATCATGGCGCAAAAGGCAGCACAAGAAGATGAGATGAGGACAAAGGCAGGAAGGAGTGGGATGGCAGCGAGCACCTTAGGGCAGAACCTGGCGTGGGTAGAAATCAAGAGAGAGGAGGACATTTTCCAGAAGGTGATGGGTACCATGGAGACAAGGGGCCAGAACAGGACACTTAGCGGGCAGGCAGTGAACCCAATGGGGCAGATCAGGTGAAAAGAAGTCACACTCTGGAAACTGTCAGGCGGCAAGGAAGTGGTGGAGAGAGGACAGAGCAGCAGCAAAATCCATCCATACATGTCCTGTGTAAATGTCTGTCACCCTAGCAGAATAGTAAAAACAAGCATTTGCAATGCAATTGGTCTCGCATTTACGCAAGTTTGAGCTATTGGCATTGTAAATGACAATGCCTTTTATTTATGTTTTGGTTTTTAAAACATAAATAAATGGCATTGTCATTTACAATGTCAATAGCTTGGATGCGCGTAAATGCGGAGTCCTATTACATTGCAAATGTTATAACGTTGTGCCCCCGCCCCCTTCACCCGTGAAAACATAAACGGTCGGAGCCCTAGCCAGACCCTCCAGGATTTCGCGATTTGCCTTGAAGTATTGCACGGTTGTATAGTTCCTTTATTATGAGTTTCTCCTCTGCTGCTCCTAAGTGGATTCCACAGGTCATATACTGTGACTGGTTGTATAATTTCAATTTCTTTGGGTATCTCCCTGTCCCTCCAATCTGGACCCCCAGAGCATACACTAAGGTAGGTTCTAGAATGCCATTTCCTATGGGATGCTACCAGGCCATCTTTGATGGGCTTCTCAGAACCTATACTAAAGCAAATGGAGGATTGCATTTCCAAGGGATAACAGCCTTCACCTGTGGGCTGCTTCCTCTGTTCCATATCCCAGGTTGCCTATTTCAAAGTGGAATACTCTGCTAAAACAGTTTCCATTGATTTAAGGCTGAAAATGAATGATTATGAGTAAAATAAAGTGCCGCAAAAATGCAGCTAAATTTCCATATTTGTGCCGCTAAATTTGCTAATCCATGCCGCAATATCCTGGGGGGTCTGATTTATGAGGGTTCTATATGTCCAGGAGACTGCCTTTGAGGATAACTCTTCTTGTAGCAGTCTCCCTTCTAACGGTGCATATTCGGGAATGTTAGTTACATCTGGTTTTTGTGTCCTCCAAGCATGTTCTAGTTGTAAGTATTTGTATTGTTGTTTATTGGACAGTTGATATTCAGCTTGGAGATCTGTAAAGGTAATTAAGTCTCCCTTTTTAATTATGTCTGCCAGCAATGTGATCCCAACCATATCCCAGCCCTTAACGCCCTGTAGCTTCGCCAGCTCTGGCAACCTCTTACCCTCCCACAAAGGTCTCGCTTTGATTACTTTCTTGCCCCAGTTCATCTGCCTCTCTGCCCCCTTCCATGCCTCGATTGCCCTTTGTGTGGCGGGTAGTAGGCCTCGTATCCCAGTGCCTCCATATAAATAATGAAGATAGAAGGACGTCCGAAACTGGAGCCTTTCAAGGGCGCATGGAGAGTGGTCGCCTGGGGCATGACACCATTCATTAGTAACTATTAGATGTGCCGCTCAATAGTATGCTTGAATGTCGGGCAAGGTGATTCCCCGTTATATTGGCTGCGTTGTAGTGTTTGCAATGCCACTCTAGGATGTCCCCCGTCCCACAGGAGTGTACGCAAGTCACTGCTAATTGTGTTAAATATAACATCAGGAAACTTGTGATATGTGTTCTGAAGTATGTATAGTAATTTGGGAAGTGTTATCATCTTGTACATGGCTGCTCTTCCTAATAATGTCAGGGGGAGTCGTCTCCATCTGGCCACATCATCTCGGAATTCCGCTAGGACTCCCTTAATGTTGCGATTAAGGCATTCAGCCACGTTTGTTGAAATGAACAGTCCCAGATATCTAAAACCCTCTTCGGTAATATGTAGATGCTCTGGTTTTGAATATGTATCCCTAGGGCCTCCTACAGGATATAGGCTCGATTTCCCCCAATTGATATTGCATCCGGAGTGCTTCCCATATTACCGGACTAGTTGGAGTAGAAGGGGAAGTGTTGTGTCAGGGTTAGTGATACAGAGCAAGATATCATCTGCGTACAGAGAGATCCGTTCATCTACTAACTGTCCACTAGTGTCTTGAAAACCACTGAGTCCTGGGTGCGTCCTAATTTGGCACGCTAACGGCTCCAGGCCCAGCGCGAAAAGTAGGGGAGAAAGGGGGTAGCCCTGGTGGGTTCCTCTCTGCATGGGGAAGTCCACAGATTTTACTCCATTGACTCTGACTCTGGCTCTGGGTTGGGCATATAATAGTTCCACCTAGGTCATGAATGCTTGTACAAACCCAAAGCTCGTAAGGACACCCCTCATGAAAGGCCAGTGAACAGTGTCGAAGGCCTTTTCTGCGTCTAGGGACAGCAGCAGTTGGTGGGTGGTCCTTTCTTTTACTGTATCCAGCCAGTTGGCAAGTCGCCGGAGATTAAAGCGTGTGGCGCGGCCAGGCATGAAGCCCGATTGGTCTCGATGAACCAGGGATGTGATTACGGTTATGAGCCTTGTCGCCAGTATAGAGGCCAGGATCTTCATTTCAATATTTAGAAGTGAGATTCAGCGATAAGATCTGCAGCGCTCTGGGGGTTTGCCTGGCTTAGGTATAACCACAACTGTGGCCTGGCTGAGACCTAGTGGTAGTATCACCTCTTTCCTTGCTTCTTGGAACATTTTAAGGAGGTGGGGAGCCAGCAACCCAGCGTTTTGTTTGAAAAATTCTGCTGGAAGTCCATTTGGCCCTGGGGTTTTCCCTGATTTTTGTCTATTTATGGCCTCCTGCACTTCAGTTAGAGTGATTTCTGCCTCCAAGGCCTCTTTATCATCTTGTTCTAAAATGGGGGTCGTTATGTTTTTAAGGTATGACATTGTCTGTGTATAATCTGCTAGGGGTCTAGCTTCGTAGAGTTCCGTATAGAAGCATGCAAAGGCATCTGCTATAGCGTGTGCGGGAGTGTGGTGTACTCCCTGCTCTTGTATTTGGGACACCCAATTCACCCTTTCTTTCCCTTCTGCCCGCCAGCCCAGGAGCCTCCCTGCTCTATCTCCCGCTTCATAGAGTCTATGGTGTGTGGCCTGAATTTGGTTTTGTAGCTCTCGCTCAGTCAGGTCCCTGAGTTCCCTGCGCGTAATTACTAGTTGCCTTAGGTGGGCGGCTTCATTATCTGGAGTTATGGTGCTTTCTAGTTCCAGGAGCCTATCTTCTAGGATTTCTGTTTGTTTAACTTCCTCCCTGCGTTTGCGCGCTATAGCATCTTGTATCTTACCCCGGAGTACTGCCTTATAAGCTTCCCAGAAAGTAATATATGAGGTCACCGAGCCTTCGTTTTCTTGGAAGTATATCTTAGTCTCCATTTTGATTATTCATCTGATGGACTTGTCCCGGAGCTCTAATGCATTCAATCTCCAGTCAGGTCTCTGTCTGTTACCCTTGCCTCCCACTGTCAAGCAAAGAGGTGAACGGTCTGATATACCCCTCGCCAGGTATGTTACCGTATCTACAGCCGGAATTTCACCCGCTGGGGCAAAGAAGTAATCCAATCTAGAAAAGACCTTATGTGCCCCAGGGAAGTAGGAATAGGTGAGCTCTAATGCAGTAGCGGCTCGTGGAGGGAGCGCTGCGGGCGGTGGGGTGGGGCGGGCGGTAGGTGGGCGGGGCGGGGAGGAGCAGGGTGGGGTAGTAAACTACAGCATACGGCCGAAGAGAGTAGGTAAACAAATAAATAAATAAAACGAATTTCGTTGCGCGCTGCATCGCATTTGGCAATGCAGCGCACGCAATGAAATTCGTTTTATTTATTTATTTGTATACTTACCTCTGTTCGGCCGTATGCCGTAGTTTACTACCCCCCACCCTGCTCCTCCCCCGCCCCGCCTCACCACCCCGCAGCACTCCCTCCAAGAGCCGCTACTGCTCTAATGGGTGGTGTTGTCGCCAGAGGTCAATGACTCCCAGCGAGTCCACAAAGTCTGCCAGCGGGGTAGGAATACGCGTTCCTGTGCCTATGTGTGTTCGGTCTATATTTGGGTCGATCACGTTGTTGAAGTAGCCTCCAATGAGGTGTGTGGGTGCGTCTGATTCTAATAATATCTTAACAATTACCTCTAGAGTTTGAGTTTGCAGTCGTGGTGGGGCGTATACGCTAATTAGTGTGAGTTCGCGTCTGCCCCAGTACCTCTGGACGGCGGCAAAGGTCCCGTTGGGATCTATCCAGGTTTTAGTTGTGTGGACGGGTGGATTTTTTTTAATGAGTATGGCGACACCACGTGCCCCCGGGGAGAATCCTGCATTGGCGAGGGTTGTGTAGGTCCCCCTTCCAATGAAGGCGCACTGTGTGCCCCGAAGATGAGTTTCCTGCAGGAGAACGATGTCAGGTTTAAGCCTCTTAAGATATCTGGTGACCAACCCCCTTTTGATTTTACTGCCTAACCCATTGACATTCCATGTCAGTGCTGTATAAGTTCCGTCATTGGTATGCATGGTATCTTTTTGTCATAATGTGCGCAAGTGGGTCTATCCTTTGGACTCTTGACCTCCCCTTCTGCCTGTCTGGTGTAACGCTTCTGCTTCCGGCTATGCTGGGAAAATATTCAATAAGCAAACTGTGAAACTTTTCCATCCTAACCCTATCCCCCCCACCCCACTCTCTCCCACTACCTACGCCTATTCCCAAAACAACATGACAACTTTGGCGTAAGATCCGTTTGAGAGGTCTGTCATTCCACCCATTCCCCAATCCCACTACGTTTTAATCAACACAATGAAGGATATGAATCTTCAAGAGAGAGTTCCGCTCTGAGGCAGGCGTAAGATTTTGATGTAGTGACGTCCTAGAAGTGGCGCCATGAAATCTCATAGATTTCACTGTGCCACTTCTACGAGGCTTATGGGGAACGCCCACCCGGCATACATTATACCTGACGTAGGTATAATGTAGGGCTTTACAAAATGATGCATCGGCTTAGATGCGTCACTTTGTAAATAAGGCGCAACATGGCACATTTTTTACGCTGCCAGTGCGTCACAAAAAGTGATGCAACGGCGGCACAAAAGTGTCGCAAGACCTCATAAATAAGGCCCTCAATCTTGACTGCTCGTCAGCCATCATTAAGAAAAAACTATTCAATCTGAAATATCCACAAATTTTTGCAATCTGATAGTTTTGCCATTACTGTCATGAAGTTACTATAGACATTTAATACACACATAAATACAGAAGGAGAGCGTGGTTTACAAAAAGCAGTCATTGCATATGATTGGTTTGGGAACTGTTGTATATTCGTGATTTTTCATTGAGACTGGTTTTTACATTAATTATTGTAATTCAGTTGGTAACTGCGTGGTATTCAGAAAGATAGCCGGTCTTCCCTATTTCCTAATCCTAAATGCTTTTAGTATAATACACAGGTACCTTCAATCCGCTCTTCCACAGTTGGAGCGAAATACACACCCTCTGATCTTTTTGTTTTCACATTTTTTTCCACCACAGTAAAATATGTAGCCAGACATGTGGCTTCATAACGTTTTAGACCGTTGCACAAGCCTGTTTCATCCACACAAGTTGCAACACGACACAAGCAAACGGGGTGCATCCTAGTGCCACAACAGAAACACCGGGCACATGAAATCTAATCCTACACAACTCCTTTGAAACAAATATCTAACAGCAGTGAGTCATCGGGAGACTGTTAAACACCGCAATAAATGCATATTTCTGCAGACAACAGCAAGTGACGGCATGTATCAGTGTTGTGTTTGTGTTCAAAGGAAGTCATTCCATTAAACCGAAATGCATACCACATGCTCTGAAAACTGCTACTCCAGAGTCAGATAAACAAAACCTTTGTCCAAAATCCAGCTCAAGTCTGGCATGTGTCTGCAGGGAGGAAGTGATGTCAAAGAGATTACTGGCCAACGGCATGATTCACTTTATGAAAGGATTCTGAATTTTAGCAGTGGGAACAGATCTGTAACTGGCAACAATGGCTTTGGAGAGACAAGGACTTTCTTAAAGGTGGTGTGGGATCCATGAGACACATACTCCGTGCATGTCCTGTGTGTTTTTTTTGTTTAAATTGGTTTTATTGAATTTTAGGTTTTTTCGCATATCAATTCGCACATCTACAACACGTTACAATTTATACATTGAAACTGTTCTAGGCAAATTTACAGCATAATTTACCTCAACGGTTAATACCAGAGTCGTATCTAGTGCGAACGGTAGTTGCGATGTCTTGGTGGTTTAAACTTAAACACTTTTCAACATCAAATTGATGTAACAAGGAAAACAGTACATTTGCCCTTCCTCTCAGGCTTGAGTTATTAAACTAGTGCATCACATCAGCCATCATGCATCACTATTACGTATCGCCGTTCAGCCCCCTCGCCCGTGCATGTCCTGTGTGTTAATGCAGAACTGCACTTTCTAAGGTAGGGGCGGCATCTGAGACCTGGAAGGATGCAGAAAGATGCTGCAGCTAGCCCTGAAGACGGCTAACAAGATGATGCTAAGCTTGCATTAGAAATCCTACAAATGCAGGGCCGGATTCACAGATGTAATTTACATGTTTGAATAAGTTTACTTTTTTGAGTAAATTTACTACTTTTCAGTATTCACAAACTGCAATTTGTAGTTACCTTCACTTTTCCAGTAGGTCCTGCATGCATATGGCCAACATCTGGTTTTCAACCCTTCCCACTGGAAAATAACAACGAAAGGGACTTACTACAAAAGTGATAATTTACCACTAAAGTGTAAATTACTATAAAAGTGCAGTATGTGAATAGCACTTTGTAGTAAGCTTTGTGGTAGTACTACTGTAGTACTAAAAAAAGTACTACAAAGTGTGGTTTGTGAATCAGGCCCCCAGACTAAAGGCATACCTACTTTAGTGGAGCTAACATGCCTCCAGTTATGGTGTCTGTTTTTTGTATAGTGTCTCATTCACAGACTTCACGGCCATTTGTTTAGGTAGGTTCTTGAGAACAAACAGATGCCTGCAATTGTAGGTTTCCTCGATAGAGGGTCCCTGTGGGAAAGGATCATGAAATGTGTGACTCAGGAATTAACAGGAACATTCTTCAAAGTAATGGTGATAAATTCGTTGGATTGCCATGTGATTGTGGTGTGCTCAAAGTTAAATAATAAAGAGTTTAAATACAAATTTGGACACAGTTGAAGAACACTGCTTTCTCCCCAAAACAGGACTGAGTTTGACATGAAGCATCTGAGGAGTCTGGAAAATTGGCATACTAGACAAGGCTGTCAATCTGCCATTCTATGTAGCTATGACTCTTTACGTGCAAATAAGACCTCTCTATAGTGACCTCAAGGCACTGTACGTCTCATCATTTTTTATGAATTTTCATGGGCAGAATCACAGATTTCTTTCACCCATTAGGCATCACTAGTCTAACACCCAGCTGTCCATGAAAAATATGGTAATTTTTAGCAATTTAGATTTCAAGACCACTGCCTCACATCGGGAGCCCCAGAGTAGTGATGTGTTTAATGCCATTGCTCTCAATGTTCTCTCCGATAGCAGGATTGCAAATATCACAAGCTGCCCCTTACGGCATGTTCATTTGTCTAAAAATTCTGCACCTGATTTAAAGATGGGTTGCAATGAAAACTCATCCGGTTTGAGGAGGAAGTGTTGAATCTCAAGGCTGATCCACTTAGGGACTTTCCTTTTTGAGAGGACTAGTGGGCCAGATGTGCTAAGAGAATTTACAGTAGCAAACCCTGCGATTCGCTAAATAAACAGGTTTCACAACTGAAGAATATCTTTTTCATATTTACTGAACCCATTTTGTGATTCTGAAAAGTTTTTCTGAATCTTAAAATGGGCTTAGCGATCCATACCAAATCTCAATTTGGAAGGTAAGTGAAAGGGGAGTTCCTTCTAAAATGTGAGCCATTGTGGTATATTGTAATGATTCAGTTGCAAATCATTGATCAGTTACCAACTCCAAAGTTGTGAACTGGGGTGGCAGATTTGGGGTGAATAGGTAGTGATCCAGGAGACCACTGCCAACTCACTTTGAAGTTTTCCAAAACCGAACACAGGCTGCTTTAAAACAAAATGTTTTCTGTTTTGGGATGTAATCACAGGCATGCTGGTGTGACTTGCAGGCAAATTGAGACCTGCCTAAGGAATGTGAATTAGATAGGTCATTCTGCGACCTCATGTGATTCATTATTCTTTGAAACAATCAATAAGTACATAGGACGGTACTCAAAATCGGATTCAACTCGCAAAAAATCCGGTGAGCATTTTACACCCGTATGTGGAAGAAATTATATCTGGATTTTCCTTTTGCTTTAGTATTCCTCCACAAATTGCAGGATTTTCCATTATTTTATTTTACTGATTTTATGTTAGGTTTTTGTAAAAATCTACAGGCCTCTCTGCGGTAACCCGAGAGTGCCTTAGATTGTCACACTTTGTCGCATTTGCAGCTTTATCACACCTTCTCACCACAATGAACTATATTCTCACCACAATAAAATATATCCTCAACCTGCTGTTGCAATAATCATGGTTGGTAATAGCAAAGCAATGTTGAATTGTAATGTATTGATGCATTTGTATAGTGCTTGCTTTCCATTAAGTGTTGTGGCTGGAAAAGTGTTGTGTTTGTCTTGCGCCTAAGCGTTTAGGCCTTGACCACTGGGTGTGGGAGGTGATACTATGAATCCTGGCTAAGATAAAAGTAGTGGAAATGAACTGACAGGCCATAAGAGCAGGATTTCTGCTTTCTCGCCAGTCAGACATAGCCATTTTTTTTGTTTTGCATCCACATTTAAGGTGAAGCTAAATTGAAGCTGAACATCATATAACAGCTGAATTTATTGGAATCAAGAATGTTGACAAGACAGGCCAAATTGATGTTGAATAGAACTGGTGAAAATACCAAGCCATGGGGTAATGCACACAAGTTAATTACAGATCTTGGATTCAATGGTCTCAATTTGACCTGGTGGGTATGATTTTGTATGAAGGAGGTAAACCAAGATAACCCTCTTCCCCTGAAGCCTGCCATTTGTGCCCTTCTTTCCAGGAACAGCTGATGGTCTATGGTATGAAATGCAGCTGAGAGGTCTAACTTTAGCAAGGCGCAGGGAGTTGACTAGTTCTTTCCTGTTATTTAGACGAGTTCACTCTGTGCACCTAGCAGCTGCAGCTGCTGCAGGTAAGAGCGGTGGGGCCGGGTGGGGGGAATTTTGAGAGACGACCACAAAGGAAAATTAATTCTTCATTTAATTTTCCCTCGTGGTCGTCCCTCGAAATCCCCCCCCCCCCAACCCGGCCCCACCACGCTTACCTGCAGCGGACGCGGATGCCCCCTAGTGAGTTTGAAACGTAATTTAAAGGTACTGAGAAGACCATTTGACTACAAATGAGAGGAAAGTTAGCAAGTGACAAATGTTTCAACACATGACAGGCCCGAGAAAGGAAGGTAGTTGGAAAGATGTCATGGTCCACCATAGCTTTCTTTAGGATAGAGTGAAGACTGCCTTTTTTGAGTACTTAAGTGATAATTCCACTAACAAGGGAGGTATTGATTATCCTAGTGATGATAGACAAAAGTGCAGTGACGAATAGATTAACCGCTTTAGTATTGTAGATAGCCTAGAAAGGGGAGGATTTTATGAAGGACTTCAGAACTATCTATATGTCATCCTCAGTGATTGGAGTGAACTCAAGAATTGGGAAAGAACAGCCATGATCAGGTAAGTTAGGGTCCTTATGCTGGGGGCAGCAAAAACGTTCTCACTCAAAGCAAACAAGTTGATAGTGAAGAAGTAAAGGAGATTATCACAAAGTTTGTTTGACGTCATATCAAGGCTTCTGGGTAGTATAGGGGTAACCATCGCCTTGTAGACAGAATAGTTTTTGGGTCGAAGTACCTGCTTTTGAGATGGGGGATTGAAAGTATTCTTCGGCTCTGACCCAACTTGAATGTTAGCTTCTGGTGTGCACTGTACAAGTGATACAATGAGAAAGTCGTAGTTTTATTCCAAAGTCTTTCCAGCACTTTGCCTTCCTTGCAGTTCAATTAGGAGACTATTTATATGAACTATTTTTTGTGGGGGAACTATTTGTGTGGGGCTTGGGTTGCGGGAAAAAAGGATGCATTAACAACAAGAAATTAGGCCCAGGAAGGGATTCAAATGGCACCATTGTTAGTTCTTGACATCGGGGTTGGATTGGTAGCGCGGGCACTCGGGAAATGGCCAAAGGGCCGGTAGCCGAGTTCTAGCTGTGGGATGCTTTTTTGGGCAGCCTGGAGGCTGTCTGTGCTGTTAGGATGCCGCCAGCGGTCCAGTGGGTGCCTGAGTGGCCTTTCTAGAGGCAGATGGGCAGAGGTATCACTCTCTTTCTCTCGTTGGACCTTCCCATTAATGTATGCTGATTAAGCGGGGGCAGGGGGCCTGAGCAGAAGTGGTCTCACTTGCATTCATGTGTGGCTCAGCAGTGTGAACTAAACTGTGCATTTAAAAAAAAATCTAAGTGAAGTTAATAAAACATGCCCCCCACCCCCTTTCTTTTCATACAACTTCGCTGAAGCAGTGTTTTGCGGAAAGGCAACACGCAAATGTGGGCCACTTATTTTGGTGTGCCTGGGCCGATTTTTGATCCCAATCCAACCCTACTTGACAGTACTATTTAGATACACAGGGGCATATTTACGTTCCCTGGCGCATACCTGCATATCAGCAGGGATGCGCCATGGAAAATGCGTCACGCAAGTTTACCCTTGCGCCACGTCCGATGCGCCGCATTTACAATGCGGCGCATCGTGGCGCAAGGATAAGCAGATGCGTGACGCATCTGCCGGCGGAAGGTTGGCGCAGTGCTGAAGTTGTGTCGCAAGCGCGACGCAACTCCAGCACTGTTCCAACCTTCCCTATTCCTAACATGGTGCGTCAATCCTTACGCATGCTTGAAGCAGGCGTAAGGATTTGACGCACCAGCGTCGGAAAAGTGACTGCGTGAAATCTTGTAGATTTCACTGCGTCACTGTTCCGAGGCGTTCCTGCACCGGAACGCCCCCCCCTGCGCCGGTACACCCACATGAAACCTGACGCAGGTTTCATGTGGCGCAGGGGTTTACTACCTGACGCATCTCCCTAGATGCGTCACGTTGTAAATATAGCGCAACACGGCGCATGGTTTGCGTCGCCGCTACGTCACATGCGTGACGCAACGGCGGCGCAAAAGTGGCGCAAGGGGCTTGTAAATATGCCCCAATGGTTTTAACACTTGCACTTTGCTAGACAAGCGTCGGTTACAGAAGTAAAATGGACGGCGTAGATGAGAAATATTGTGGCAGCAGGCCCACGCTAAAGACACCATAAAAGGGAAACCACTGCACGGAGTTTAAAGACAACCGGAAAGCGGTGGTTGCTGGGCCATCCAAATCTGACTAAGAACCGGAAACTTGCACAATTACTGGAAAAGCCTCTGTTAATTATCTTTGCTGCACCAGGAGTGAAAACTGTTATGAAAAGAAATAGCAAAACACTCATTCACTTCATAAAAACATCGTGGAACAGAAACATTGCACGTGTCCACACTCTGCCAATTGCTTTTCTCCAATTTCCTCAGTTTCACCAAATGGAACTTCTAAAAAGTTAATTTTTAACTCGAAAGTGGTATTAATCTAATATCTTTCACTGGCCAAGTATCAAACATAAGCAAGAGAAAGACATACAAGACTTTGATAGCAATTCTCACTCAAATGGAGAGTCGGTTTAAAAGTGCAGGTCATACGGCAAAGCAGTAACACTATTACAGTTATATTTTACCCTAGATTTAAAGATTTCTGATAATGCATTTGGAACAATGTGCTGTAACGAGTCCAACGTTTCCTCCCGTGCATTTGGCTTGCCTTCTAAAAATCACGTGATGGCAAAGAGCATTTACTCTGGCAGTATTATCACACGGCTCCATAATCGTTGATGTGCAAAATGACTGCATTTAGGTCGGTTACCACTCCTCTCCCCCTGTGTACATTTTACTACAGCATTCGATAAGAGGTCAAGCAGGAAATTGCTAAAGAGAACAATTTTGTACCAAAAATATATTATCCATTATGTTTTATTACTGCCCAAAGGCACATGATTGCCAAAAGAGGAATGTTAAATGTATACATGTGTCCCCAATATTGCACAACTACCCTCTTTTCTTGGTGCTCCTCGGACTGTTTGCCCTTTAGTGAGCACAGGCCGATATTAACGAATGGACCATGTGGAAACTTCTCAAGTACCAAAGGCTCGCCTGCTCTTGCAGCACGCACGCAGGAGACTTTTCATAATTTCAGTAGGTGTGATTCCTCATAAAAATGGTGGCATCACTTTCCATAGGTGCATTCTCCATAGTAGTGAAGCCTGGGGGGGTATTTACTGTACGGCGCTCCATGTCGCAAGGATTTACAGATACGTCAGTATTTCTGACGTATCTGTAGGCACAGTAATGACGCATTGCTGGAGTGTGTCACAAAAGTGACGCAACTCCACCAATGGGTTATTACACATGGGCAAGTCCCATGTTAAAGGCGCCTGTGTCAGTCTTACGCCTGCTGTGAGGCAGGCATAAGATTTGGACGCAGTGGCATCCTAGAAGTGGCGTAGTGAAATCTCATATATTTCACTGCGCCACTTCTATGACCCTTTTTTTTGCTGGGGAATGCCCACCCTGCATATATTATACCTGATGCAGGTATAATGTAGTGCAGGGCTTTACAAAGTGACGCATCTAAGCTTCATGCGTCACTTTGTAAATATGGCGCAACATGGCACATTTTTAACACCGCTGCAGCGTCACAAAAAGCGACGCAACAGCGGCACAAAGGGCTCATAAATAAGCCCCCAAGAGTTCTTGTGCTGACATTTAGAGAGCAGCTTGTTCAATGCTGCTAGTATCTACACCGAATCACACTACACCTCCACTATTCATATGGGCCAGGGTACCATCCAGGAAAATGGCTACAGTCCAGTAGCGGCCCGTAGTGGGAGTGCTGCCGGGCGGTGACGTGCGGCGGGGGGGGGGCTGGGTGGTGGGTAGTAAACTACGGAATACGGCCGAATAGAGGTAAGTAAACATATAAATAAATAAAACGAATTCCGTTGCGCGCGCTGCATATTCCGTAGTTTACTACCCCCCACCCTGCCCCTCCCCCGCCCCACATCACCGCCCGGCAGCACTCCCACCACGGGCCGCTACTGCTACAGTCTAAAGCAAATCATAAGTGGCATTGGATTCTGAGATTTTTGTCCACACACACAACTCTTCACTGCCCAGTGTTTCATTTTGCCCACGCCTCTCCTGCTGGTGAGCAAAAACTGACTAGCTTAGGATTGTGAGAAGTGCTAACAAAGAACTGAAACAGTGATCTGGTACTGTATGTTGTTTTCCTGTGGAAGATTACATTTTATTCTGATTTTGATACTGATTTACTGAATTCCTTGATTGGTTGAGGCCTTGCACAACCAGGTATTTGGCTATGTGAGAATTTTTTTTCAGGTCAGGCTTTCCACTTTGTCCCTAGCTTTCCCACTTTGAAGTAGGTACTGGCTCTTTGGACAATGAATGACAGGAAAACTGCTATACACCAGGTTGACAGAGGGTTGTAGGTCACTTGCCTGTGCCTGGTGACAGATCTCTTTGTTGTTACTGAAGCCCAGAATTCCTTGATGCCCACAGGTCATGTGCCCTTTGAACCTGATGTTTTATTAATCTACATGAGGCTTGACCTGAGGTTTTATTAACCTCCGTGAGGTATGAGTTTTCCTCATTGACCGGCTTCTTTGCTGATGAGCAGGTGCTAAATGATAGATTTGAACCACATGGCAGGATTGGGATGAAAGTGCATGACTGAGTAAAGCCATGTTTCCCTGCCATTGTGCAATTTCTAGACAATCTAAGGAATTTGTCCCTGAATGAGCTCAGCAATCATGCAAGCCACGTGGAGGTACCCCTGTGTTAGAAATGTGAAACATCAAATTGTCTGATGTTGAGTGGGCATCCAAAGTGTAACCTTCTTGGTAGAGCACACTCTCAAGAAAGTCTTCAAGATGCTGCCAGTGATGGCAGCATAATCTCTAGTTGGTGGTAGAGTCCTTTTTACCTGTACACCTACAAATGGCGAGCCTACACGGTACATCCATATAAAAGGCCTTATTACGAGTACGGCAGTCCATAGGACCACCGTACTCGTGGTGGCGGTTTGACCACCCCGGCACTGTGCACCGCATTAGGAGTGTGGCGGTCGGACCTTCACAGGGCCACCGCCTCCGCCGGGATCCACAATCCTGCGGTGTGGCAGTCAGGCATAGTAATATGCTGGTGGTGATGCTGTGGCACCGCCGAGCATATTATGAGTTGCCAAACTACCACCCTTTGCATGGCGGTGAGCCCGCTATGAAAAGGGTGGGGATGAGGCAACTAAAAATAGGCCCCTGATAGGGCCACCTGCCACTCCTGGGCCCGGGGGTGCATGATTTGCACTCCCATTTCCTACACTGTGTGGCTTGTATGTCACACCATGCAGGAAGGTGCAGTTGGCGCTCTGACAGCGGCGGTCTGCATTTTAGGCTCTTCCATGAGCCTAACTGACCGCTGTTGTCAGACCGCCGGAGGATCGCCCGCCAGACCAGGATTGAAGTCCTAATTTGGCGGGCAGCGGACACTACGGCTTTGGGGGTCCTACAGCGGACGGCACGTTTCACCATCTGATGTAGGACCACCAAATTCGTAATAAGACCCAAAGTCTTCAAAGTCTCCCATAGCTGTGCTCCCTTACCTTCATGGTGTTTGGCACATGAATAAAGGGTGCGTGCATGTCTGTGTGTAGTTTCACACAGGTGCCAGGGTGGGGGAATGATGGAATTCATCAAACTCTAGGTGTATATGTTGCACAAGATGTTGGTCACCTTTGCGTGAGACTACCAATGTCCATCTTGGAATTTGGGGTCTGCCCCAACTCATTTCCTGTCCTACCTTTCAAAACCAATTGTCTCTGCAGTAGTAGCCCAAAAGAGCCCCTTTGGTGTAAGCTGAGGTCCTCTGACGGAGTAAAGCTTATCCCTTCCCCTAATCTGTTCAGGATCTGCATTTCTTCAGGAGATGGACTATATTCTTCAGCCAGTCCACATTTCACTTAAGCCAGACAGTTTTGCCTTAGGTGGGACAATGGGGCTGCCGTGACATGAACATGCTGTGATCATGACAGGTTCAATGTTCCCACCCAAGACTGGAGGAGCCCCAGAAATGTAAAATAAGCAGACTACCTTCAGTCAATGAAAAGGGTGAATCTCCTCCTTCCCGACCCTACTCGTGCCACATAGTACCCTTACCTACCTTTTCATGTTTCTGACTCGCATCAAAGTCCTATAGCATCAGCTGCACAAGACTGTCCTTATTCCAGAACCATTGGAACTAGCCTCCTAGATAAAGCAGTTCCAGATATATTGTGGTTTGAACCCCAGGTCCCTACCATAAGTCTAGGCCAGTAGTCCCCTGACTAGGGATTTCCTGGTACCTGATGCAGGTGCCCATGGACCTGTGGATGCCCCTGGAAAATTCCTGCTTTGACCTGCGAGTTCTGAAATAAAGGAAAACAGTATCCTTAACCAACCACTATCCACTCTGTAGCTCAGTGGCTACTGGACTCAGGTGCCAATACCTGTGCCCATAGCCACCAAATACTGGTGAATAGATACCAGGGGCTGTATTACACTACAGGCACTTTTTCATTGTTTGTGCCGGGTGCACCTTTTAAAAGGTGTGCCCTGCGCAAACAATGAAAATGTGCTGTATTACCATGAATGCGCTGCCCCCAGGGCAGCCGCGAACTCACGCTGCCCCCAAGGCAGCGCATTCATGTGAAAAACGGAGAGGCTCCGTGTTTTCACAGTGCATCCCTCCTGCACTTTTAAAGGGG
The DNA here is from genome assembly GCA_963921515.1 of Calotriton arnoldi. Classification (NCBI taxonomy): domain Eukaryota; kingdom Metazoa; phylum Chordata; class Amphibia; order Caudata; family Salamandridae; genus Calotriton; species Calotriton arnoldi. The sequence continues at coordinate 347,057 of CAWUFW010009996.1, forward strand.
ATTAGAGATCCCCTTGCAGACGGGTGCAGGACATGACTGCACCCGCCTGCAAGGGGATGTCTGGGGGGTCAATAGGACCTCCCTATCTCTTGTCCAGAGGGCTGCTTTCAGAGGGCGTACTGACAGTGCGCCACCTTTTAGGTGGTGCACTGTCAGTGTCCCTCCTGAGAGCTTCTTTGCCACTGCACCCGTGTCTGTAATACTGCGCGGGCGCATAAGCAAAGGGATTCCCTCATTTGCATGGGGCACGCCCTCATGCAAATGAGGGAACAACCCCTGAACATAGCGCTGGCGCTTTATGTGCACCAGCGCTGTTGGTATTACAGAGGGGCCGCACAAACTTCTGTGGCACCTTCTGTAATACCAAAGTGGCACTTTGTGTAATACAGCTCCAGTTCTCTTCCAACCCCCCTTCTCTGGTAACAAAAGGGCGAACAAAACAAGAAACGGTTTTGCTTTGCAGAATGGTGGTCACATCATTTCTTTTGGGTGGTGAGTCTTTTGGGAATGTTTGGACATATAGGATAGCAGAAGCATTCGCATTAGTGTCTGAAGCCCAAAAAAAATATATAGACACTTGCAGCACCATTAGTTTTGGCTTTTAAATGAGCCTGTAAAAAGGCCTATAAGTATTTTGAGCCTAAGTACGTCTGAGCCGGCCCAAGTGCACCCAAATGTTTTCCCTTAGAAAATATTTGCATTTGAGCTAAATGTGATTTTCTGGCCAAGATGGTGGTATACACCTCTGTTTTCAATGTTATCTGTATTTAATGTGTGCAATTCCTATTTACATGCACACAAAGTAATTTCCATGTCTAAGTTAAGAACTGGCTGGACATTCTATTTATTAAATGCTAAATGCCTTTATGTGGATCCATTACAATGAATACAAAAACATGCAGGAGAGTTACCATGCAGGCTTTACAATGGATTCACTACAACACAAGCAATTGTCATGCAGAACAGTATTACATAGGGGAACAGTAAAAAGAAGGAAAGTTATTATGTAAATTAATATGTAATATGCATGTCTGTAATAGGTGGAATGCCCCAAAAATTTAGAAATAATTAAAAAATGTTTTATTTAGAATGTGAGGTTTACCACCCTCCCCAAATAAACTAAAACAAATGATCAATAATTTTTTTCAGCATCTGTTTAGAATGGTCGATTGGGGTTTACCCCTTCCCCATAAACTAAAACAGGATAAATTATTATTTTAAGTTTAATTTAAGAGGAGGTGTTAAGAAGGGTTTACCCCATTAGCTAAAGAAAAGGGATATATTATTGATTTCAATTAAATTTAAAATGGGACGTTGGGTGTTATCCCGATAAACTAAAGAAAAGGGATAAATTATTCTTTTACCTTTACTCTAGAATGGGGACTGGGTGGATTACCCCACCCTTCCCTCCCATAAACTAAAGAAAAAGGCAAAAATTATTGTTACATTTAATTTAAGCTCGCTGGTTGGGGGAGTAACCCCCAATAAGCTACAGAAAAAGATCATTGATTTAAATTGGATTTAGGCGATGGGGTGGTTGCCCTCCTATATATGCTAAAAGTAAAGTGATAAGGGGGGGGGGGAAATATGTATAAAAAGAGAATAATCTTTTTAAAATATGTAATATACTATATAATATTGAAAGATGTTTTCATTATATAGGCATTCATAAAGTAGAATGAGAAGAAATGAAATCTCATTTAAAAAAAATATTAGTTCATTGAAAACATTTTTTCACTGTTTCATGGTGATAAATTTTGAAAACATAGAAACATTATCAAATAACATTAAAAATAGCTCAATTAACTTGAGTATAGCTGTTTTCAAGTTTCTTTGGAATTTAGGTCTGTGAAATATTATTAGTATTGTGTATTTTTATATTTGTAAAGACTTTTAGGGGTAAATTGGTTATATTCATTCATTCATTAAGCTTTATTTCGACAGTTCAAGTCATAAAAGCTATTGGTTATATACATCTGTAAAAAGAGAAGGTTATGTTTATTATTATATATATGTATAATTTATTGTTTCTGTCATTTTGTAAAAAAAGATTATAGTTTTGTTATTGCTTTTTGAAAAACAAATCTTTAAAATGTCAAATGAAACTGATAGTTAACTTACATTTTTGATTTAAAAAGATAGAAAATAATTACTATGACTAAAAATACATTGTAAAATAAATGATAAGCCCTGTTAAAGGAAGAGAAATAATAAGCATCTTATTTGTTAGTATAATTCAAATTAAATGTATTAGACTTTTTAAAAAACATATTTTGCTGTGGAATGAAATGCAGCAAAAATATTAGTTTTTCAAAAAATTGATACATTCATTTGTTTTGAATGTTTAAACATTTTGCATATGCATGTAAAACCAACTAAAGTTACATTTATGAAATATTTAATGTATATTTAGCAGTAATTTATAATTTGGTTGAAAATACTTTTTTATGTCCATCAATCTGTCCTTTTTTTCTATCATGTACGCAGAAATAGTCTATTTTTGGTATTCAGCCGATACAAAGTTGCTTTGGCTGGTGGCAGTTATGCTGGCTCCAATAAGTATTGGAATTTTTCGGGGGATATTCTCAAGAACGTGTGATAATTATCGCAAAATTAGCTTAACGCAACTTTGCACATCGCAGTCTATCGCGGGAAAATAACACTGTGTTAACGTTGTATTCTCAACACGGCGGTACCATGCGATAGTCTCACATCAACGCGTGAAATGACCGCGATAAAATTACAGTGCCGGCCAAACAACGTGAAATACGAAAAATGTTGCGATGTGGCCAACCGCGATAAAAAAATCTGCGATAACCAGCGACAGGCCTGCAATTCCCACGCGTCATGCGGGAAAATGCACTATAAAAGCACCGAAAAACACAAACAAAATAATTCAAACTGCGTAGCACCATGGAGGAAGCCGGAGCAAGTACAGAGGACGACCAGAACCCCACAAGCCCCCAGGAGGAACAGCCTGGGACCTCGGGGTCACGGAAGGGCAAGGAGAAGAAGACGAGGAAGATGAGGTTCAGTCCGCAGGAAAACAGGATCATCATCACGGAGGTGATAGAACACCACCAACAACTGTTCGTCACCTCCAACGTGTCATTGGCAAATAAAAATGCAACATGGCAGTCCATCCTGGACAAGGTGAATGCAGTCGGAGTGAGGAGGAGGACAATTGGAGAGGTCAAAAGGCGCTGGAATGATGCGAAGCGCAAAACCAAGAAGAAACTCGCTGACAACCATCAGGCAGCAATGCAGACTGGAGGTGGCAGTCCAGCGGAACACCAGGAGCTGGATGAGATGGAGGAAATGGTGGCCACAGTCATCAGTGGAGAGACTGTGGCAGGAGTTGGGGGTCCGGACACTGCTCGACATGACCTGACACAACAGCACCAGGGTGAGTACCGAACATGGACTGGGGGCACGGGGGGAGATGGGCACAATGGCACACATGCACAATTAAGTACAGCACACTGCACACTCACAATGACTCTGGATCATGTCCCTGATCCCCTTGGCACACTGCAGCACACATACAAACAGCAAGTAGGCCCCCGTACACTATGGGAACTAAGGGGTCCCTCCCCACACAGCACCAATCTCACAACCAACCCATGCACACGTGTTAAAACCAGCAAAGCTGCGTGTCTGTGAGCCACACTGACAATGCAAGTGACACTGCATGACGAACAGCATGGCTGCAGTCCAATTATCATGACATGGTGCACACCACGACACTGAGGTGGCTGAGTGTGGAACACATCCGTAAAGGAGCAGGTCACACTCTGACACATCCACGTGCACAAACAACCCCTGATGTCAACAGCACATCTGCGGATAAACCATGCCCAAGAGTCCAAAATCCGAATTAGAGCCAAAATTAGCCAAGTCTGCAACATCTCAGCACTGTAGAAGCACAGCAGTCAAAGGCACACCGCCTCAAAGGGATAAGGGGCAGCAAAATCACAGCTGCAGGGGCGACTCTCCCACAATGCAGCACACACACATACCGATAACAGCACAACATCATTGACGACAATGTGGTACAAAGTGCAACACTCTCACTACAGAACAGAGGACACAACTGGTTCCGCTTGTGCATAGAAACTGGCCAATCACATCTGGCATAGCAGGAAACTGTGAGATGATAATGTACGTGTACAACCTCACATCAATCAATCAATCAATCAGGGGTTTGTTAAAGCGCGACTACTCACCCGTAAGGGTCTCAAGGCGCTAGGGGTGGGGGGGGTTGCAGGTTCCATCCATCAAGGAGGGGGTCTGTCGAAGAGCCAGGTTTTGAGGTTTCTTGCGAAGATGGGGAGCGATGTTGTCTGTCTGAGGTGGAGCGGAAGGGCGTTCCATGCTTTGGCCGCGAGGAAGGAGAAGGAGCGGCCTCCCGATCTGGTCTTTCTGGTGCGGAGGACCACGGCGTAGGAGAGCTGGGCTGATCGTAGGGTCTTTTGGGGTGCGTGGAATTTGAGTCGGCTGTTCAGGTATGCTGGTCCGGTGCCGTGGAGGGCCTTGTGTGAGTGGCTGAGCATCTTGAAGGTGATTCTCGCCTCGACAGGGAGCCAGTGGAGTGTGCGCAGTTGCTGGGAGATTTGGCAGTGTTTTGGCAGGTTGAGGACCAGTCTTGCGGCGGCGTTCTGGATGTTCTGTAGCTTGCGGGTGAGGTTTTTGTTTATTCCGGCATAGAGTGCGTTGCCGTAGTCGAGTCTGCTGGTGACCAGGGCGTGAGTGACGGTCTTTCGGTGTTCGAGGGGATCCATTTGAAGGTCTTACGAAGGAGGCGGAGGGTGTGGAAGCAGGAAGACGAGACAGAGTTGATCTGGCGGTCCATTTTGAGCTCGGAGTCCAGGATGATTCCCAGGTTGCGTGCGAGGTCCGTGGGGGTTGGCGGGTTTCCGAAGGCGGGGGGCCACCAGGTGTCGCTCCAGGCATCGGGGTTTGGGCCCATGATGAGTACTTCTGTTTTGTTGGTGTTTAGTTGTAGGCAGCTGTTTTTCATCCATTTGGTGACGGCTTCCATGCCTTCTCGAAAGTTGCGTCTGGCGGTGTTGGGCTCGTTGGATAGGGAGAGGATGAGCTGGGTGTCGTCTGCGTATGCCACGAAGTTGAGTCCGTAGGTTCTGACGATGGGGGCGAGTGGAGCCATGTAGACGTTGAAGAGCGTCCGTGATGTAGTTCAAATGTCCACTGTCCCGCATCAAATAGTCAGCTCCTCCCAAACAGTCACAATGCACATTGTCATGCAGTCTGTATGTAAACTTGAACAATGCGTCAACATACATGTCAACACAATGTTAAAATGCATCTCCCCTTCACATTGCAGAGGGACAATCAACACCTCCTGCAGAGCAGACCAGACAACTCATCAGTGATGATGAAGAGGACCTCCACACCTTCGACACCGACGCCCTACAACAGCTCATGGACAGCTACGGCAACCCACCTCCAGGAGCAGGGCAGCCCAGCTGCATCGAGGAGACCCCACCCCCTGCACAGACCACACAGCAGGAAGCACCCACCACCACGGCTGGCTCCCAGCACCTCACCGAAGAACACATTGCATTCCAAGGCCATGTGTTAGACTGCCAGACGGAGGTGGCTGAACAGGTGCGGGTGGGGTTCGACCTCATGGCAGCCAATCTAGATGACATACGTGGGTGTCTAAGTCCCATCAGGGACCACTTACACTCCCTAACGGACCCCCACAGTTCGCTCCATGATGTCCAACAATTCATGCCCGACATCGCTGGAGTCATGACTCTGAGAGGAGAACAACTGTCTAGTCAGAATGGCCTCAGCGATGTCAGCCGAGAGTTGGCACAGATGCTGAGGATAATGGAGAACATGGAGCGGATGCATGCAGAAAGAATGGCTGCCACGGATGCACACCAGCGAAAAGTTGTTGGGATCTTCCATGCCCTGCAGATCCTCATCATCGCATTGCTGCCACTAAGGCAGTTGCTGATGAATGCTGCTGGTACTTCTACACACACATCTCCGGCCCCTGATGTGTCAGTGGCACGCAGTGCTGCAGACCAAACATCAGCACCCACATGTCAGACAGATGACATAGAGGACGAAGATGCGGGTGAGTCCACCTTTGTAGTAAGAAGGAGCCAGTAGCATTCTTCTCTGCCATATGCCCTGTTTCAGCTTGGTTCTGCCCTCTGCATCATGCCCTGTAACAACACCTCCCACTGTCCCACGAAACACTCTGCGACACTCACCTTGGACCTCGACATGGACTGCCATATTTTGTTTGCTTACCAATGACACAGCAATCAGACTGCGGACTGTACTCTTCCTCTTCTGATGTACTTGTCAATCCCTAAATGACTCTGGCTGGCCCTCCACTGGGCTACAATGTAATGTGGGGTTTGCATGGCCATGTACTGCTCCAGCTCCGACACTCCACCGAATGTGTATAAATCATTCAAATTCACACAGATGTGTCATGTCCATAATCGATCAAGTATGAAAGTATGGATGAATGTAAGGACATTGATTGCCCAAAAAGGTACACCCTGGGAAATGAAAGCAATGCGCATGTTTGACCGTGACACACATGGGAAGTGGGATGACTGGGAATGTGTGCACTAGCTGTGGCCTCATTGCTCTGAAACAACAATCGCGCAATTCCTCAACTTTGCCCCACATAATGTTAGAAATAGGGCTGGGTATGAAATGTCAAAGTCGTTGGCAGGCCTAAAGTAGTGTCCCCCATCACATTTGACAACAGAACATCTCTTCGCATACCTACTCACACTCAACTGGGTGGACACAGCCTGTAGTGATGGAGTACATTGATCCACATGGCAGGAATATGGACACCATACTCACATTGCTGAAGACACGTAAGAGCACAGGTCTATCAGCAACTATCCCAACCAATATGTCTGGCTCACAGAGGTGGAGCTGGCAATAGGGACTCACCCCTAAGTGAAATGCGTCAGTCAGTCCCTCCCTGTGTACGGACAATGCTCATTGAGGCACACAATTTGTCATTCTAATCAACACTCATCACAGTTGAACACTAGTGAAGCTGCGTGGACTTTATTGCCATGTGCGTGTCAGTACGGGCAAGACAAGGGCCACAACATGCAGACCAATGCATCAGACACTAACAGCCAGCATTCGGTCACGGTACAGTTCCACGTGACAGGCGTTGTGCATGCACTCGGGATGTTCTGCCATTGCGTTGGTGGCTCTCGTAGAACCGGCACTCTTCTGACCTGCGGCAGTTATGTGGATGATATGCCACAGCTCGGAGCAATGAGTTGTATGTGTGTGCAATGTTTGGACGTATGGGTTGTTGTGTACGTAAGTGTCAAGGGCATTCCATGCAAGAGTACCTCGAGCAAGAACTTCTGTGAGTGGGTTGTGGATACTTTGGTCCTTCACTAGCGCTGTGCGTAGTGTAGGAGTCGTCATCATTTGCTATTTTAACTCTCTCAGGGGGTGCCTGCCGCATGCAAGACCAAGGTCGGAGGAGACAAAGGAGCTTTCATCCCTAATGTTAGTCTGACTACTGCTTGCATTCTGGAAATGTGATGTGGCTTTCGCGCTGCAATTGAGGTTAGGCCTTAGGCTTATGGTGCACCAATAGCGATACACACACAACAGTTGGCATGCATGAGCCAAGAGCCCGAGCGGCCTTGCGCTCCTTGTACAATCCCTTCGTGCGCGGCCACCCTCCGGGTGCATGCAACATTGCAACATTGTCGATTGCGGGCCGTGTGGCGCAGACACTGCACCAGAGACACACGCATCAGTTGGTTTCCTGTCCAGACCAGAAATGGACCACGCCCAGAGCCCAGGTATAATTATTCACACCCCCACTCGGCTTACGTATAAAGGGGGTGACGACGACGCTACGTTTCCCAGTTCTTCCCTACTGCCGGAGGTGACATGGCTGCGTCCGCCTGGCATATCACGAGACTCAATCAGAAAGGGTCCATGACTTACGTTGCACAGAGTTGGTAGCACCGGAAACACTGCGGCCGGCAAGGGCCTACCGCCACGGGACGGTGACTTTCGGTGCACTGAGGTAGGGGCACCTTAGGTGCGGAGCGGGTGTGCAGCCTGCGATGATGCGCCGTCCTGGCGGTCCGGACTGGTAATGATTTGTGTGAGCCCTGCTGGACCGCAGTGTAGGCCTGAGCCAGCGGGCAGTGCGGGCCTACCGCCACGTGGCGTTGCCTCGTGGTTCACAGAGTTAGTGGCACCTATAGAGCTAAGCGGGTGTGCAGCCTGCGATGATGCCGTGTGCACTGATATGATCTCTGCCATTGCGAAATCAAGACCCAGAATCACGTGTTTGACCTAGTGGCCCGCGGGGCGGGGCTGCATGATGTGGAGGCTGCCAGGGTCGCGGACCCTGAGCTTGGAGCTTGCACCGGCACATGGTGGGTCCTCTTGGAGACACGCTGGTGGCGGAAGGTGAGCAGTGAGGCCTGGGTGCGCAGGGGCGGGCAAACACCGCTGGGCGGCGGGAGGGGCTGTGGTGCAGCAGCCTGTGTGCGCAGGGGCGGTCAAGCGATGATGGCGTGTGCAATGATATGTACTCTGCCATTCATAAATCTGGACTCTGTTTCAGATAAGGGACCTGGTGGACTGCAGTGTATACCGGCACGTGGTTGGAGACACACCGGTGGCAGCAGGTGAGCAGTGAGGCCTGGGTCCGCAGTGTCGGCACTCTCTCTCCCTCTCCCTCTCTTCCTTTCACTGTCTCTCTCTCGTCCGCTGTTACTCTCTCTCTCTCCTTCTCCCTCTCTTCCTTTCACTGTCTCTCTCTCTTCCTCTGTTTCTCTCTCTCTCTCCTTCTCCCTCTCTTCCTTTCACTGTCTCTCTCTCTCTCTCCCTTTCTTTCTCTCTCTCTCTGTCCTTTGATGAGCGCATGACACACCTTCTTAGCTTGTATTTTGTCTTGCAGGCTGAGTCTTACAGATTGTCCAGAGAAGACCCGCCATGACTCTTCCGAATAGTTGTTTTGAGTTAAATTTGAATAAAATAATTTGTTTGGAAATTCCAAGATGAATGAATGATTCTCCTTTTTCTGACCACACATGAATGTTAATTGTGGTACTTGTGCGACATCAGGCGAATTGTTTTGTTCATGATTTCGTAAAGTTGATGTAAAATATCTTTGTCCGGGGTAGGGCCCCGGGGGGGTCCTGGGGAGGGTGGCGGTGGGTGTTGTGGCCCTCTTGGGTGTCCGACTGCATGATCAGTAGCTCCATGGCATCTGTTGTTCTTCTGGTGTGGCTGTGGGCTGGGCTCCCATTTCTGGTGCAGGTTATCGTCCGACTTAATACCGGGTGAGAGCAGGTGTTAATTCCCTGCTGCTAACGTGCCTTATCGCATGTTTTGTGATCTTATCGCCGATCTGGCTGGTCGTTGAGAATGTTGCGAAGTGGTGTTGTCGCGGGTTTTTGCACGGGAATGCCTACTCTGCATCTCATTAGCGCTAGTTGCCAGTGTCATCCGTGGCGATGTTTTTTGCGGCTGCTATCGCGGGAAAACTGGTGATGTCGGCTGTTAGCACCAGCTTGTGAATAGGGCGATAAATCTATCGCCACTTTGGCTGCGATAAAGTGCCGCTAACTCGGCGATCAGTCCTTGAGAATATGCCCCTCCAAGTTTCTCTGCTAAATCTCACTTTAAAAATGTTTTAAATGTCTTATTTTGTAGAGAAGCGTTTTATCTTTATATACGAAGGTAGATTTAACTGTTTGCCTTTCTTTCCCAGGTGTTGTGCATGGAACAGAAGATAGTAGTGCACATTTACCGCAGCAGGAAGAAGAACAAATCTTTAACTTGGAATTTTTAACTTTGTGGAGTTTTTAGAGTTTCATGCTTTTGTCAGGTTTTTAAGAGTTTCATTTGGATGCATGACTCCGCTTCATGGAGCTTTTTTATTTCTTCAATTTTTTTGTGGTGTTTCTTTGAGAGTTGCTTTACTCTGGATTGTAATGGACTGGAGTCTGTCATTGGGACCTTTCTGTTTGTGTGGAATGGATTGATGGACTATCAGGAGTACACCAAGAAAAGACACTGAGTACATTATTTTTTTCATTTTCTTTTATTATCAAACTTAGTTAATTTATTTAAATGTAGTGTAATTTGGGGTTGTTTTAGTATTCTAATGTGATGTTCCAAAATGTATACTTTTGGTTAATAACTGTCCCTGATTTTCCATGCTAGTTTTAGACATTTTGGGGTTAGATTTCCTGCAAATGCTTGCATTTGCCACTTTTCTTGAAAACTCAGTTTTTTTTTATTTTCCAAGAAATTGTAAAGAAATGGATGGTGGTTTACTACACTTGAGGCAAAGGAGTTATGTCACTTGTTGATGCATTATTGGTTTTTGCCTCTCATTCTAAACTAGTGAAGTAAAACTTTAACCAGGGTATTTGGAACATTGGTGGTCTTCTGTTACCCGGTCACTTTATATGATTTATCCATGTGCCTGCACAGTAGTTCAGGAAGCAGGCCAACCTTCTGTAATTTTCTGTGTAATATTCACTTTGGCACAAGCTATTGTAATGCTCTTCTACTTGTTTGGGTGGGACAAACGCCAATGCTGATAACATTTTTATATTTCATGTTGTGGTTTGCTGTCAGTTATGTACTCCTCAACATGGCTGTTTTTTTTCATTTTTTTTACTGTTTCACCATATCTCTTGTTTGAAATTTAAAAAAAGCCATGTACCTGTGCTTTCAGGAATAACGTTTTTAATAATGTCGAGGACAGGTAGCTGGAAATTGATTAAATTAAATATAATATTGCTTCATTGAATTTTGTTTGCTTTAGTGTCTACCCAATTTAGAAATTATTCTATGTTTGAGCACTTTTATCCGGGAGCAAAACATACATTGATGGCATGTTATTGTCTATTACTTTACCATGTATAGTGCACATTTGGGAGGATGGTGGACAAGCTTTAACTGTACCATACATCATCCAAATATGACTCTGTTCAAGATTAGGAGATTTTTTGTTTTTGAAAATATTTATACTCTTTTTGCTAATTGATGTAAAGCAAAAATCATTTAGTGTGCTTTTTTGAGGTGCTAGGTATTAGAATATACACAGCTGTGTAGGGGAGTCCTTTGCTTGTCTTTTTCTGTTAATTGATTGTAGGAAACCTGCTCTTTCTGCAAGGTCACCCCAGATTGTCTTTTGCTGGACCCTATATTGTTTGCTGGTTGTCGAACTCTGTGCACTGTACCTCTGCTAACCAGTGATACTCTGTCTGTGCTCCCCCTTTCAACATAGTGAAATTGGCATACGGCTAATTGGAATATTTAGCTTAACTATAAGTCCCTGGTATATGGTACAAAGAGTACCCAGGGTCTGTAAGTTAAATGGCAGTAGTGGACTACAGCATCCATTGTGCCATCCACTACAGTGATAGTGCAAACCTGACTGCAAGCCTACCATTTGTAGCCTGGCTATTGCAGCTTTAAACTACACATTTGACAGGTCAAAACCTTACTTTTAAATATTTAAAGTCACCTCATGTAGGCCTTATTGGCCATACGACAGGGTGCATTGTATTTAAAAGTAGGATCTGAAAGAATTTAATGTTAAACATGTCCTTACAGTGAAAAAGCCCCAACGGTTAATTTCACTGTCACAAGGAAAACATTGGGCTACATTATTACATTTAATAATTCTAATTTTGGTCTTTAAACAGCTAGAAAAATAATTAAACAACTATTTTAAACAGTTTTCAGAAATCAAATTCAGTGGTGATGTGGGATTTTGATAAATAATAAGGAAAATATAACACTTAGTGAACACTTCAAAGGGTGAGAACAATATGTCAAAAAAGTCTTGTGTATCCAATGTGTGGTTGCTGGAAAACCCTGCTTTCTTCTATCAGACCTGTCTCATTGCTCATATGAAATGTGACATTTGTATTATTTGTTGAATCTGTGAGGAGTGTTGGCATTATAGGTAACAGGGTATTATTGGGAAATAACTGCTGTATTTGTATTCATAACCAGAACCCCTTGGACTTAAGGAGTTGCTCTCTATGATTGATTATAGTGGACAACTGAAATGAGATCATTGATGACAACACTGTGCATGGAGTTGACATGATTCATAGGTATGTCAGTTAAAAATAACTGGTGAATTTCAGTGTATTTTTAATTTAAAACATTACGCTTTATCTGACATTTTTACCTAACTATAAGATCACTTTAAGCTATGTTTTTTCAGTGAGATATATATATATATATATATATATATATATATATATATATATATATATATATATATATATATATATATATATATATATATATATATATATATATATATATATATATTACCTACTGGCGGTCGCCAGTAGGTAGTTATAGTTAGGACCACGTTTCCATAGGAAAAGCATTTTTTGATGTGCTTATAACTTTGGCGTCGTTTGACGGATCTTTACGAAATTTTCCAAAAAGTTCCTCTTTTCAGGTCAGCTGCTATCCTAAAAGTTTGGGGGGATTCGTCAAGGGGGGCTAAGAAAAAAGGGGGTCCCAAAACGTGTTTTCTCCATGCAATTTCCATAGGAAACTTTAGACAAGGCTACAGGTCAAACTGCTGAACGGAATTACGCCAAATTTGGCACAGAGAAAGGTCTTGGTCCAGAAAGCACGCTTTTGTTTAAATCGGGTAAATCCGTTCAGTAGTTTTAGAGAAATATCACATTTTCCAGATATCGATATTTAAGAATTCTGACATCTGATTGGCTGAAGCGTTACGAGCACGAGCTTGCGGCTGATTGGCTGCGAACTGTTGAAACTAGGAAGTGTTGGCAGCCTTTTTGTGATTCAGTCCGTCAGCTCACAACTCTCCCTCTACAAGGCATCAGGTCTGTAGTTCTACCTCTGCGAGGCAACACTAAAAATATACCGCAGCTCTGTCTGTGCGAGATACCCCTTTCACGGTCCCTCTCCCCACATCACCAGCTCGCGGCTATGCCTTTAGAAGCGAGTCCGTCGGCTCGCAGCTCTCTGCGAGCTGTGAGCCATTTTGTGACTCAGTCCGTCAGCTCGCATCTCTCCCTCTAAAAGGCATTGGATCCGTAATTCTACCTCTGCGAGGCAATACTAAAAATATCCCGCAGGTCTGTCTGTGCGAGATACTCCTTTTACGCTCCCTCTCCCCACATCATCAGCTCGCGGCTATGCCTTTAGAAGCCAGTACGTCGGCTCGCACTCTGTGTCTGCGAGCCGTGGGGTCCGCAGCTCTACCTCTGTGAGCCACCTCGTTAGCTCATAGCTGTGTCTGTGCTAGCAGGCCCGTCGGCCCATTACTCTCCCTCTGTGAGTTAGCCCGTCGGGTTGCAGCGCGGATGGCTCGCAGCTGTATCTCTGCGAGCTAGCCCGTTAACTGATAGCTGTGTGTCTGCTAGCAGGCCTGTTGGCCCGTTGGTCTCCCTCTGCGAGTCAGGCCACAGCTCTCCCTCTGCGAGCCGGTACGGTGCTGTGCTTTTGCGAGCCAACGGCTCGTAGGTCTCCCTCTGCGAGCTGAGCCCACGGGCCGCAGCTCTTCCTCTGCGAGCCTGCCCGACGGCCCGCAGGTGTCCCTCTGCTAGCCGAATCGCAGCTGATACTCTGCGAGCCGAAATTGGGAATATAAGGCGGCTCTAAAAAAAGCCCTTCTGTTTATTAGTTGGAGCTACATGTAAGTGCGAATGCACAGCTTCAGGTTAATCAGGAAAATTCGGTTTCCCTCATCTGTGAAGTGTACTCCATCACTTCTGTAGATATTAGTGATATCAAAACGTATGTTGTTGTTGTAAATCGACCCCATTCTATGGTCTCTGAGGTATGCAGACACAGCTTTGTTGACATTCTTCCTAGATTTTTCAATCTTATGACAAAATTGGTTTGACCATTTCCACTTCTGTCTTTGGCATATATTGGAATATACAAAGACAGTTTGAGGCAAAAGTAACATCAATTGTCCAAAGGTGTCCTTCATAAGCATTTCCAAACCTACCCAGTCAATGTGCCTAGGTCGTTACCACCACAGTGCACAATCATGAGATCAGGGTGTTGGAGATGCAAACAGGTTTTAACCAAAGGGAGCAATTGGTGCCACTTCAATCCTCTCTGTGCAAACCATTTAATGTACACATTTTGTAAACCTAGGTCTAAGTCAATACGTCTCTGTTCTGCATACCTCTTGCACCAGAAAACATAGCTATGTCCTACAATCCACACTAGCATTTTGAAGGTATGGCTAGAAGATATGGATAAATGTCTGTAGCTCATGCAGTCCGTTCGTAGAATAAGAGATATGTTTAAACATGGGGAACTACTTTTTTTTTACATACAAAACGTTAACGGATTGGGAGATGAAATGTATTGTGTCCTAAAAAGTAGGGTGTATATTAGTTTTGATGAAAAGCATCTTTGTGATTGGTTAATAAAAAAGCAGTTTATACGTGGAGTACATATTATAGGATGAAATTTGCTCAGCTCAACCACACCTGCTAATTGTATTTGGAAGGTGCAGTTCAAACTTGAAAGAATGGTGAACTTTTGACCTCCACGTGCCGTTAAATGTTGGAGAAAATGTTGCAAAAAAAATATCGGTAGGTTTAAAAAAATGATGAACTTTTAACCTGCACGTGTCGTAGAATGTTCTAGAAAGTGTTGATACAATACCTTGAACTTTTCACCTGTATGTGTCCTTAACAAAACAGTTTATATGGAAAGTTCAAAAATAAGCAATAAAGAGAGGTTTTGCAATCTAAAAAAAATAAGGAACTATTCTGATTTGTTCTTTACATGGATTTATGTGTGGAGCAACAGGGAAATTGTGCCATTACTGGTTCCATTCTTGATGAAAGCGGTGCATTACATGTACTGTGTGACAAGAAAAGAATTGCATGCGTTTGTGACATTTGAAATCTGCATACCAACTAGGAAGGTAAATTAGAAATTAAGAAGGTGTGTTATGTGCGGGGGTGTATCCCTTTGGCAAGCTCCGCCTCTGTGAGCCAGACATTGTTTTTGCATAGGTGCTGGACGACATCTGATGCAGCCCCATCACCTACGCAGTCTGATGTGTCAGGGGCACACAGCCATGCAGCCATCACCCCGCCACACACACCGGACACAGAACCCGTATGAGGGAAGTTTTGTACCACATTGCCTTCATTGCTGATGTTCTGTGATTGATATGTGTGTGGGCTGCATTGTGGGGGAATTACCTGTGCACGGATGGCGATGCACACACACATGTTGGTATGTGGAGCCAGGTGCCCGTGCGGCCTTGCGCTGCTTGTGCTATCTCACTCCATCTCTCTCCCTCGCTCTCTCCTGCCCTGTCATAGCAAACTTGTGAAAGCGATGGGTGCGCGGCTCTCAGCGCGGCACTCGAGTACTTCTTAAGTCTTTCAAACACCGAGGGGTATATTCTCAAGGACATATCGCCGAGTTAACGGCACTTTATCGCAACCAAAATGGTGATAAATTTAACGCACCATTCACAAGCTGGAGCAAACAGCCCATATCACCAGTTTACCAGCGATAGCAGCCTCAAAAAGCATCGTCACGGATGAGTCCGGCAAATATTGCTAATGAGATGTAGAGTAGGCGTTCTCATGCAAAAAGCAGCAAACACATCACTTCGCAAGTGTCTCAACCACCAGCAAGATCGTCGAAGAGAGTACAAAACAGGCGATAAGGTGCGTTAGTAGCAGAAAGTTTACACCTGCTCTGAGCTGGTGTAAAGTCGGACTACAACCTGCAATATGAAAGGGAGCCCACCCAGAGCCATACGTGAATGACAACAGATGCAATGGAGCCAACGATCATGCAGCTCGGACACCCAACACTGCTCCGACACCCCCTGCCACCAGCCCCTTGTCCGCCATCCCCCTCACCTCCCCCACACAAACAAATGTGACAGCAACGTTAGGAAATCTGGAACGTAACAAATTGGCTGATGTCGCACAATTATAGTAAAGAAGATGCATGTGAGGTTGGACAAATAAGAATCCCAGTCATCTATGGATTTACATATAAAACATTTTATTTAAACAAAACAACAAAATAAAAGTAGGTACAGGTATGGCGTGTCATCCCTCGACAATTTGTGAATCACAGCCTGCAAGACAAAAAGAAAGATAAGATTGTGCGTCATGCGTCCATGAAAGGAGAGAGAGAAAGAGAGAAAGAGTGAGAGAGAGGAAGAGACAGAGAAAGAAAGAGTGAGACAGAGAGGAAGACAGAGAAAGAGAGAAAGAGTGAGAGAGAGAGGAAGAGAGAAAGAGTGAGATACAAGGAAGTGAGAGAGAAAGAGAGAAACAGTGTGAGAGAGAGGTAGAGAGAGAGAGAAAGAGTGAGACAGAGAGGAAGAGAGAGAGAAAGAAAGAATGAGAGAGAGAGGAAGAGACATAGAAAGAGAGAAAGAGTGTGAGAGAGAGAAAGGAAGAGATACAGAGTGAGAGAGAGAGAAAGAGTGTGAGTGACAGAAAGGAAGAGATGGAGAGGGAGAGTGAGTGTTGACACTGTGGAGAAAATCCTTACAGCTCACCTTTCTGCCACCGGTGTGTCTCCAACCACGTGCCGGGACATAGTGGAGTCTTCAAGTTTAGTCATCTGAAACATAGTATAGAATCAGTAATGGCAGAGTACATACAACTGCACATGCCTAATTCTCTGTTTCGCCCCTGCGCACCCAGGCTGCTGCACCCCATCGACTCCCGCCGCCCAGAGGTGTCTGCCCGCCTCTGCGCACCTAGGCTGCTGTATCCCATCCACTCCCACTGCCCAGAGGTGTCTGCCCGCTGCTGTGCACCCAGGCTGGTGCACCCCATCCAGTCCCACTGCCCGGAGGTGACTGCCCGTTCCTGCGCACCCAGAGTGCTGCATCCCATCCACTCCCACTGCCTAGAGGTGTCTGCCCGCTCCTGTGCACCCAGGCTGCTGCACCCCATCCACTTCCACTGCTCGGAGGTGTCTGCCCGCTCTTGTGCACCCAGGGTGCTGCACACTATCCACTCCCACCGCCCAGAGGTGACTGCTCGCTGCTGCGGAAACAAGGCTCTCTGCTCACCTTCCGCCACCGGCGTGTGTCTAAGAGGGTCCACCACGTGCTGAAGCAACCTCCTCAGGCGCAAGTTGCGTACACGCGGTCAAGCCGAGCTCACAATTCAGAGCGGGTGTTGATTGCAGGATGGCCACGCATCATCGCAGGCTGCACACGCGCTCAGCTCTGGTGGCACTAACTCAGTGGAACTGAAGTCATCGCCTCGTGGCAGGAGGTCCGTGTTGGGAGGTCCGTGTTGGGGGGGGTCGTAAATCTGTGAATCACAGCCTGCTAGACAAAAAGCAAGATAAGATTGTGCGTCATGCGTCCATCAAAGGAGAGAGAGAGAGGAAGAGAGAGAGAAAGAAAGAAAGAGTGAGAGGTAGACAGAGAGAAAGAGTGAGAGAGAGGAAGAGAGAGAGAAACAGTGAGAGAGAGGAAGAGAGAGAGAAAGAGAGAAACAGTGTGAGAAAGAGGAAGAGAGAAACAGAGGAAGAGTGAGAGAGAGAGAAAGAGAGAGAGGTAGAGAGAGAGAGAGAGAAAGAAAAAAACAGTGTGAGAGAGAAGAAGAGATAGAGTGAGAGAGAGAGAGAGGAAGGGAGAGAGAAAGAGTGTGAGGGAGAGAAAGGAAGAGATGGAGAGGGACAGTGAGTGCTGACACTGTGGAGAAAACCCTCACAGCTCACCTTTCCGTCACCGATGTGTCTCCAACCACGTGCCGGGACATAGTGGAGCCCTCAAGCTTACTCATCTGAAACGTAGTATGGAATCAGTAATGGCAGAGTACATACAACTGCACACGCCTAATTCTCTGTCCCACCTTTGTGCATCCAGGCTGCTGCACCCCATCCACTTCCACTGCCCAGAGGTGTCTGCTCGCCGCTGTGCACACAGGCTGCTGCACCCCATCCACTTCCACTTTCCAGAGGTGTCTGCCCGCTGCTGCGCACCCAGGCTGCTGCACCCCATCCACTCCCACTGCCCGGAGGTGACTGTCCGCCGCTGCGCACCCAGGCTGCTGCACCCCATCCACTCCCACTGCCCGGAGGTGACTGCCCGCCGCTGCGCTAACAAGCCTCTCTGCTCACCTTTCGCAACCTGCGTGTAGAAAAGATGGCCTACCACGTGCCGCTGCAAGCCCCAAGCCCTGGGCCCGCGGACACCGCACCCTGCATGTCATGCAGCCCCGCTCCGCAGGCCACCAGGTCTCACATTTGGTGCTGGGTCTTGATTTCGCCATGGCAGAGGACATACCAGTGCACCGGGCTTTTCATCGCAGGCTGCACACCCGCTCAGCCCTTGCGGTGCCACTAACTCTGTGACCAGCGAGGCGACGCCACGTGGCGGTAGGCCTGCGCTGTCTGATGGCTCAGGCCTACACTGCGGTCCAGCAGGGCACACAAAACCTGAGCTGTCCAGACCGCCGGGACGGGCCATCACCGCAGGCTGCACACCCGCTCAGCAGTTACGGTACCCGTACCTCAGTGGACCGAAAGTCACCGTCCCGTGCCGGTGTGCCTGTGCCGGCCGCAGTGTATCCGGTGCGAGCAACTCTGAAATGGCGTCGAGCACGTGCGCCCGGTCTT
The DNA here is from genome assembly GCA_963921515.1 of Calotriton arnoldi. Classification (NCBI taxonomy): domain Eukaryota; kingdom Metazoa; phylum Chordata; class Amphibia; order Caudata; family Salamandridae; genus Calotriton; species Calotriton arnoldi. Next base: position 365,711 of record CAWUFW010009996.1, read on the forward strand.
TTTTATTGGCAGGGTCACGTGTCTTGTGACGCGTGTGCTGGATGGGTGTGGTGTGGGTGTATACTAGCCATGAGGGAGTGGCTGTGGCGTACTGACAACTAGGGTGTGACCAGCAGATCACTGCAATGAAAATCTGGGCCATGTAGCGTTGTTGTCCTTCCCTGTAAGCGTAAGCGGAGTGGGCTGGCCTGGCGTATGCCAGTCCTGCGTGAGGCTGTGAAGAATGACTCCGGAGCTATGGGCGTGGCTCCGTCCTGGGCTGTATGAGGAATCAACTGATGCAGGTGTCCCTGTTGTAGTGCTGACGTCACCCGGGTCGCAAGCGCCAATGTGTCACTCTGTGAGCCAAGTCCCACAACATGGCCAACATGGAAGGTACGGGGAATCACTGACCCTACATTCATCCATAGTTCCACACATGAAAGATGGTGGACATGACACATCTGTGTGGATATGAATGTTTATTGCACATTCAGTGGAGTGTTGCAGCTGTAGCAATACAGGGCCATGGAAAGTTTAAGTTTCAGTTTTTGGCACATGGAGGGCAGCCAATTAGAGCCAAGCTTGTGTTCGGGGTTAGGCTGCGCCAACATATGTACTTATAGAATTACTCCGCCAATCCCCAAGCACTTATAAATTCACTATACACTCTCCTTGCAGTACTCTAATGATCCAGTCTCTACGTACGTACTTGTGCAATGACCGAGAGAAAGTTACATAACCGAAGTTTTCCCCACTGCCAGAGGTAACATGGTTGCATACGCTGTCCACAGCACAATGTAATGTGGTAGGGCCCAGGGGCGGCATCTTGCATACATAATGAACACACGGACACAGATAGATAGTGGAACTGGGAACGGGCACGTGCGCTCGACTCATTTTTATTACCAGGGTCACATGTCCAGTGACGTCTGTGCTGGATGCGTGTGGGGTGAGTGTAAGCCAGCCCTCCGGGAATGGTTGGTGCTGGCAACAAGTACAACAGTAATCATTGGATCAGACACATAGATTCAATCATAAAGGGTCAATGATTTGTGCTGCACTAAGGTAGAGGCAACAGATGTGAAATAATACACACAAGATTGTATCGTAAAGGGTCCATGACTTGTGGTACACTGAGGTAGGGGCAGCAGATGTGAAATTATACACAAAACATTGTATCATAAAGGGTCCATGAGTTGTGCTGCACTGAGATAGGGGCATCAGAAACATTCAGCGTGTGCGCAGCCAGCGATGATGCGTGGTGCGGGCGAGCCGCACTGGGAGCAATGTCTGTTGCCTACTGGACTGAGTCATCTGCAATCGCGACGCGATGTGAATTGTGAGCCCTGCTATCCGCAGTGTAGATCGAAGGCAGTAGTCAGCACAGACATCGAAGAATGCTTTTAGTCACTTCCTGTTTACAAAATTCGAGGACATAGAGTACAATTCTGTCTGCAATAAATAAATCATGTCTCAATTTCAATTGTGAGCTCTGCTAACCGCAGTGTAGGTGTATGGAACAAAAGATGAAACATTTATGGAATACACTGTCGAAATATGTAGGTTTCAGGGACGTTATAGTTAGTTGCCTACTGGACTCTGAAATTAATGAATGAAGACTGAATTTGAATTGTGAGCCCTGCTGAGCACAGTGTAGGCCGGAGGCAGCGGTCAGGAAGGGCCTACAGCCACGTGGCGTTGACTTGAGCTGCATACAGTTAGTGGTAGGTGTGGCGCTCAGCGTGTGCGCAGCCAGCGATGATGCAATGTCTCTTGCCTACTGGACTGCGTCATCTGCAATCACGACTCAATCTGAATTGTGAGCCTTGCTGACCGCAGTGTAGGCCGGAGGCAGTGGTCAGGAAGAGTCCACAGCCACGTGGCGTTCACTTGAGCTGCATAGAGTTAGTGGTAGGTGTGGCACTCAGCATGTGCGCGGCCAGCGATGATGCAATGTGTCTTGCCTACTGGACTGCGTCATCTGCAATCGCGACTCGATCTGAATTGTGAGCCCTGCTCACCGCAGTGTAGATCGAAGGCAGTAGTCAGCACAGACATCAAGGAATGCGTTTTGTCACTTCCTCTTGACAAAATTCGAGGACATAGAGTACAATTCTGTCTGCAATTAATAAATCAAGACTGAATTCAAATTGTGAGCTCTGCTGTCCGCAGTGTAGACTGCCATTCAGTGTTCCTTTGGACTTGCAAGATGAATTTGGTCATTGTACTAAAGCTATAACTGATATAAAACAAGTTCTTGAAGCAAGGATACTAAAAGGATATTATGTAGGTTTTAGGGACGTAATACTTAGTTGCCTACTGGACTCTGCAATTAATGAATCAAGAGTCAATTTTAAATGTGAGGCCTGATGACCGCAGTGTAGGCCGGAGGCAGCAGTCAGCAAGGGCCCACAGCCACATGGCGTTGAGTTGAGCTGTACAGTTAGTGTCACCTGAAGCAACCAGCGTGTGTGGAGCCTGCGATGATGCGTGTCCCGGCGGGCCGCACTGGTAGCAATGTCTTTTGCCTAATGAATTCTGTCTTAATAAGTGCACGTGGAGTTGACTTGTGGTGCACTGAGTTATTGGCATCTGAAGCACTCAGCGTGTGCGCAGCCTGCAATGATGTGTGGTCCGGGCGGGCCGCACTGGGAGCAATGTCTCTTGCCTACTGGACTTCGTCATCTGCAATCGGGACTCGATCTGAATTGTGAGCCCTGCTGTCTGCAGTGTAGATCGAAGGCAGTAGTCTGTACAGACATAAGTCTGTGGTGCTCTGCTGCTGGGTTCGCAGGGGGCCTGTGTCGAGGAGGCCGGCAGTCACGGCGGAGGCCTCGTGGCAGGGTGAGGGCTACCTCCCTGGCAGACGCTTTGGCCTTCCCATAAGTGAACCATGCCCAGAGCCCCAGCCTATTTATTCATACTCCTACGCTGGAGTGGGGTACGTTGGACCAGCCCACTCCGCTTCCGCTTCCAGGGGGGGACAACACAGCTACATGACCGAGATCTTCCCCACTACCTGAGGTAACATGGTTGCGTCTATTGTCCACAACACTACAAGCACCAGCAGTATATGTCCACATGGAGAGGTTTGTGCTCTGCATAGTGAGGTCTGTCCACCACATCACCGCTACACTTGGTATTGTGTGCATTTTTATTGATGGGTGACTTGCGTCCTTCACACATACTTGGTTGCCACATCTCCCAACATTCAGCTATTGTGTGGCTGAGGGACCATGCCGTTTTTGGAGGGTCCGCTGTCCTGTTCTGCGCTGCCTCGGTGGTAGTAGGGAGGGGGGTGGTCCGGGGGGGAGGTCCTGAGGGTGAAGGAAGTGGGTGTTGTGGCCTTCTTGGGTGTCGGAGCTGCATGGTCAGTAGCTCTATGACATGTGTTGGTCTTTAGATGTGGTTATGGGCTGGGCTCCCTTTCACACTGTAGGTAGTCGTCCTGCTTTACACCAGTAAAAGGCAGATGTTAAATTCTTACTGCTAACGCAGCTTATCGCCTGTTTTTGGATTGCACCCCAGATTTGGCTGCTCGTTGAAAATATCGGGAAGTGGTGTTTTCGTGTTATTTTTGCACGGGAACGCCAACTCTGCATATTATTAGCGTTAGTTGTCGCTCTCATTTGTGGCGAATTTTGTTTGCGGAAGCTATTGTTGGAAAACTGGCGATATCGGCTGTTTTCACTAGGTTGAGAATGGAATGATAATTTAAAATCACTGAAAAAACCATAGGTTTAATGAACAATATAATTAGAAATTAACATTTAAAAAACGTTTGAAATTCACTGAAAAAACCATAGGTTTCAGGGACGTTATAGTTAGAAATTAGAATTTAAAAAACCTTTGAAATTCACTGAAAAAACCATAGGTTTCAGGGACGTTATAGTTAGGTGGACATTTCACTCGTACAAAACCATAGAAATTCCACCGTTATAGTTAGTTCAGTTAACTATAACTCGCGTCCCCGCAATGCACTGCTCATGACGTCACATATTACATCATTCATGGCATGGTCAGTGACATCACTGATGACATCACTGATGACATCTCAAATGACATCACTGATGACATCACTGATGACATCATCCACGTGATAATCTCATGCACCTCATCACACCCTAATATAACCTTTAATACACCCACTGTAAAATACACACTACCATTTTCGAAACATCCACACACCAATACCAGTTACTACATACTCACTCACTGATTCCTAGGTCTGCACACACATCCACTCATTCACCTATACAATCACTTATACATGCAGTCACTTATCAATACAACACTATCATATGCACTCATACACCTATTCAGACACTCACACACCACCACTCATCCATGGAGTTACTCACACACCTAGTCAGTCATGCAAAGAATCAATCACACTCCCATTTACTCACCTAAACAGTTATACACACACCACCTCACTAATTCATACAGACAGTAACGCATAGTTACTCTCTTATGTAATCACTGAAACAAGTACAGACTCATCCATACATGCCACTCTCTCAATCACTCAGTCTCACATATAGTTATTTATATACACCATCACTCACATATACTTCCTTTTACATATGTAGTTACTCACATATGTACCACTGAGACATCCATTCACTCACCAACACACCCATACACACACTTACCCACCCATACAGCCCTTCACAGATGCACTCTTGAACCCATACACCCAGTGAATCACCTACTCACACATCTATGCACAGAGTCACACACCTCCAATCCACCCACACACACACTCAGTCCCCCATACAAATACTCAAACAAACAATAAATAACCCATATAGACACTAATGTAGCTACTGACCAACCCATGTAGCAGCTTACACAACAACAGACAGACGGATAGGCATTCACACAGTTTAGTCACTAACCCTTGCATTCAGTAAGATACGTTTAATCACTCACTTATAGAGTCAGTCATGCACCTACTAAATCATCCATTCACACTTATACACCCACTCATTCTTCAATACGCCTTTCCCTATATTAAACATATTTAAACTTTACAGAAACACACAGTCACTGGATGATGTCATCAGTGATGTCATTTGAGATGTCATCAGTGATGTCATCAGTGATGTCACTGACCATGTCATGAGTGATGTAATATGTGACGTCATCAGCAGTGCATTGCGGGGCGCGAGTTATAGTTAGCTGAACTAACTATAACGGGGAATTTCTATGGTTTTGTACGAGTGAAATGTCCAACTAACTATAACTTTCCCTAAAACCTGTGGTTTTTTCAGTGAATTTCTAAGGTTTTTTAAATGCTAATTTCTAACTATAACGTGCCTGAAACCTATGGTTTTTTCAGTGAATTTCAAAGGTTTTTTAAATGCTAATTTCTAACTATAACGTGCCTGAAACCTATGGTTTTTTCAGTGAATTTCAAAGGTTTTTTAAATGCTAGTTTCTAACTATGCCTACAGAGGTAGGACATGTGAAGAAAAAAGAAAAAACGCACAGAAAGAAGCAAAGGAAATGCAGAAACAAGCAACAGAAGTCCACAAAGACGAAGAAAAGTGCAGGAAGAAGTAAGACATGTGCAGAAAGAACCAAACGAGGAGCAGAAAGAGGCCTTGTTGCAAAATCATCCTGTGCCCACAACTTTTTCAGATGGGTACTGGTGGTAACTGGCTCTGACTAACCAGGCCTAGAGCCAGTGCTATGCTAAAAGACACTTAGAATACAGTGAAAACACCTACATACACTAGGGAACACAATGCGTTGGGGTACCCCTGTGATTCGCATGACCTCCTCTGTAAGTTCCTAGTACATAATAGGGCAGGGGGATTAAAACTAAGTAACTAACTTGTCACATGAGGCCCTACCCCTCTCTTCACTCACTGTGCAAACACGCCCCGTGGCGTGTTTTAAGTTGGGGATTAAGTTCCCTTCAATCCTGAGGGTCCCTGGAGGCCAACTAGCCCACCAGGTACCTCCAGTAAGCACCACAGAGCTGCGTTGCAGAGAGGTGGTCCGAGGCCACGCCCCTCTTTACACCTCTCTGCAACGCAGCTCATGGGCGCTTACCGGAGGTACCTGGTAGGCTAGTTAAACCCCAGGAACCGTCAGGATTCAAGGGGACTTAATCCCCCAACCTACAATGCACCAGAGGGCCCGTTTGCACAGTGGTGATGGGAGGGGGTGGGCCTGATGTGACAAGTGTGCAAACGCGCCCCGTGGCACGTTTTAAGTTGAGGGATTAAGTCCCCTTGAATTCTGAGGGTCCCTGAGGTCCAACTAGCCCACCAGGTTCCTTCGATAAGCGCCACAGAGCTGCGTTGCAGAGAGGTGTAAAAAGGGGCATGGCCTGGACCATCTCTCTGCAACGCAGCGCAGTGGCGCTTACTGGAGGTACCTGGTGGCCTAGTTGGCCCCCTGGGGCCCTCAGGATTGAAGGGGAATTAATTCCCCAACTTAAAACACGCCACGGGCGTGTTTGCACACATGTCACCTCAGGCCCCACCCCCTCCCTTCACCACTGTGCAAACGCGCCCCATGGCGCATTTTAAGTTGTGGGATAAAGTCCCTTGAATCCTGAGGGTCTCTGGGCCCAACTAGCCCACCAGGTACCTCCAGTAAGCACCACAAAGCTACGATGCAGAGACGTGGTCCGATGCCACGCCCTTTTACACCTCTCTGCAGCGCAGCTCATGGGCGCTTACTGGAAGTACCTGGTGGGCTAGTTGGACTCAGGGACCCTCAGGATTGAAGGGGACTTAATCCACCAACTTAAAACATGCCACAGGGCGTGTTTGCACACATGTCACCTGAGGCCCCGCCCTCCCTTCACCACTGTGCAAACGCGCCCCGTGGCGCATTTTAAGTTGGGGATAAAGTCCCTTGAATCCTGAGGGTCCCAGGGCCCAACTAGCCCACCAGGTACCTCCTGTAAGCACCACAGAGCTGCGTTGCAGAGAGGTGGTCGGAGACCACGCCCCTGTTTACACCTCTCTGCAACGCAGCTCTGTGGTGCTTACTGGACGTACCTGGTGGGCTAGTTGGACCCCAGGGACCCTCACGATTCAAGGGGACTTAACCCCCCAACTTAAAACATGCCATAGGGCGTGTTTGCACACATGTCACCTCAGGCCCCGCCCCCTCCCTTCACCACTGTGCAAACACACCCTGTGGCGCGTTTTAAGTTGGGGGATTAAGTCCCCTTGAATCCTGATGGTCCCTGGGGTCCAACTAGCCCACTAGGTACCTCCAGTAAGCGCCACAGAGCTGCGTTGCAGAGAGGTGTAAAGGGGCATGGCCTGGACCACCTCTCTGCAACGCAGCCCTGTAGCACTGACTGGAGGTACCTGGTGGGCTAGTTGGCCCCCAGGGACCCCCAGTATTGAAGGGGAATTAATTCCCCATTTTAAAACGCGCCACGGGGCGCGTTTGCAGAGTGGTAAAGGAAGGGGGCGGGGCCTGCGGCACGATCACTTTTTTTTTTTTTTTTTTTTTAGAAGGGGGGCTGTGTGGCCCCCCTTCCTTTTTCCTTTTTTTGGGCCCTGGGGACCCCATCCCCCAGGGCCTTACCCCTTTTTTTTTTTTTTAAAGTGAACGGGAAGGGGGCCGTGTGGCCCCCCTCCCGTGGCCAATTCCGGCCCCGGGGACCCCATCCACCGGGGCATGCCCACACTTTTTTTATTTTTTTAAGGAGGGGGGCTGCGTTGCCCCCCTCCTCAGGCCTCCTTTTGCCCCGGGGACCCCATCCCCCGGGGCAGGCCTTTTTTTGGGGGGGGAGGGGGCTGCATGGCCCCCCTCCCAGGCCACTACTTGCCCCGGGGACCCCATCCCCTGGGGCCAGCCCTATCCATTGGGGACCGTGGGGGGGTCCCCAATCCCCCCATGGTCCCGCCGCCTCCCAGCGTCCTGCGGGAGCCGGCATTGCTTTTCCACATGGGGAACTGCTTAGATGCAGCTCGCTGTGTGGAAAAGCAATGTGCTTTGAATTTTGGAAGAGAGAGCAGGTTTCCTGCTCTCTCTTCCAAAATCCAAAGCAAGTTTGCTATGGCAGGACGGGAGCCGCGAGGCTCCCGTCCTGCCATAGCAAGCAGCAGTGTCCGGGGTGGGCTCCCGGAACACTGCAGGAGCCGGCCCTGGGGTTGGCAGTCCCCAGGGCCATCACAGGCTCCAGGAGGGGGGCCGTGCGGCCCCCCTCCCAACATGTTTAAAGCCCCGGGGAGGTGGAGGTCCCCGGGGCGTGTGGGGGGGCTCGAGCCCCCCATACACGTCATTTCATTTCTTTTAAAAAAAGGCCCGGGGGCTGGCGGTCCCTGGGGCTGCGGGAGGGCCGAGTGCCCTCCCGCACCATTTTAAAATCAAAGCCCCGGGGGGTGGTGGTCCCCAGGGCTTGGGGGGGCCTTAGAGGCCCCCCAACATTATTAATAAACCCTGCATGCCCCCGGGACTTGGCCCACCCGGGGGCCAAATAACAACAAAGCATGGGAACCCGCGCTTTGTTTATTTTTTTTCACGGCGGGATCCGCGCTTCCTAAGCGCACCCCGCCGATTTTCTGTTTTTAAAAAAATGCTTTTTTGGGCCCTGGGGGTCTTTGTGGGACCCCCTGAGCAGGCCTAGGGGGGTCAGGGTGTTTCTACCCTGCCCCCTTTTTGCGTTTTGCGCACTTGTTTCTCAGATTTCTTGTGCCTCGGCTCTACCGAGGCACAAGATGGCTGCCAACACTTCCTGGTTTGGAGTGTTGACAGCCAATTAGCATACAGCTCGTGATCGGGAGGGTGCGCGGATCCTCCGCGGCCATAGATAATTATGTGTTTTTACTTTTGATTTTCTCAGCAACTACTGAACGGATTTACACCATTTAACAAAAAGGGTTCTTTCTGAACCAAGAACTACCTCTTTGCCAAATTTGGTGTAATTCCGTTCAGCAGTTCGGGCTGTAGCCTTGCATAAAGTTTCCTATGGGAAATTGATTTTTGACTCTTATTTTTTGAATTTCTCCGCAACTACTGAACGGATTTACACCATTTAAAAAAGGTCGCTTTTAAACCAAGCGCTACCTTTTTGCCAAATTTGGTGTAATTCCGTTCAGCAGTTCGGGCTGTAGCCGTGTCTAAAATTTCCTATGGGAATTAACATGGAGAAAACATGTTTTGGGACCCCCCTTTTTTCTCGGCCCCCGCTTGCCGAATCACCCCGAAACTTTAAGGATAGGAGCAGACCGGAGCGCCCCACGAGTTTTGAAAATTTCGCGAAGATTCATCAACTGGCGCCAAAGTAATTGGAAATAGAATGTTGCGAATTTCCTATGGAAAATAGGTCCTAACTATAACTATCTACTGACGATCGCTCAGTAGATAATATATATATATATATGTATATATATATATATATATATATATATATATATATATATATATATATATATATTCACTGAAAAAACCATAGGTTTCAGGGACGTTATAGTTAGTTGGAGATTTCACTCGTACAAAACCAGAGAAATTTGGCCGTTATAGTTAGTAGATTTAACTATAACTCGCGCCCCCCCAATGCACTGCTGATGATGTCACATATTACATCACTCATGACATGGTCAGTGACATCACTCATGACATCACTGATGACATCTCAAATGACATCACTGATGACATCACTGATGACATCTCAAATGACATCACTGATGACATCACTGATGACATCATCCACGTGATAATCTGATGCACCTCCTCACACCCTAATATAACCTTTGATACACCCACTCTAAAATACAGACTACCATTTTCGAAACCATAGACACCCCAATACCAGTTAGTACATACGCACTCACTGATTCCTAGGTCTACACACACATCCACTCATTCACCCATACAGTAAATCATACATGCAGTCACTCATCAATACAGCACTATCATATGCACTCATACACCTATACATACACTGAGACACTGACACTCATCCATAGACTTACTCACACACCTACTCAGTCATGCAAAGAATGGCCCCCCTCCCGAGGCCAATTTCGGCCCTGGGGTCCCCATCCCCCGGGGCATGGCCACATATTTATTAATTTTTATTTTTTTAAGGAGGGGGCTGCGTGGCCCCCCTCCTGAGGCCATTATTGGCCCCGAAGACTCCATCCCCTGGGGCTGTGCCTCTATTTTATTTTATTTAAATATTTTTTTAATCAGGGAGGGGGGCCGCGTGGCCCCCCTCCCAGGCCACCTCTGGCCCTGGGGACCCCATCCCCCGGGGCCTGGCCTCATCGTTGGGGACCGTGGGGGGACCCAATGCCCCCTTGGTCCCGCCGGCTCCCCACATCCCGCGGGAGCCAGCATTGCTTTTGAGCAAGGGGAGCTGCTGACATGCTGACATTGCTCAAAAGCAATCCTGCTTTGGTTTTTGGAAGCGAGAGCAGGTTTTCCTGCTCTCGCTTCCAAAAACCAAAGCAGAGTTTGCTATGACAGGGCGGGAGCCGCATGGCTCCCGCCCTGCCATAGCAAACAGCAATGTCCCGGGGGTGGGCACCCCGGGACATTGCAGGAGCTGGCCCTGGGGGGGTGGTGGTCCCCAGGGCCATCAAGGGCTCCAAGAGGGGGGCCCCCTCCCAACGTTTAAAGCCCCGGGGAGGTGGTGGTCCCCGGGGCCCGGGGTTCCGTTACGCATTTCAATACAGAGTGCCCCGGGGAGGTGGTGGTCACCGGGGCAGTGTGGGGGGGCTCGAGCCCCCCCACACTAATTATTTATTACAGCCCCAGGGAGGTTCGGTTCCCGGGCTTGGGGGGGCCCGCGAGGCCCCCCCGCCCTTATTTTATGAAGCCCTGGGGAGGTGGCGGTCCCCAGGGCAGCGTGGGGGGGGTTGGGACCCCCCATGCATTTATTTTCAAAGCCCCCCGGGGAGGTGGCGGTCCCCGGGGCTGCGGGGGGCCGCGTGAACCCCGCATATAATTACCATAGCCCCGGGGAGGTGGCGGTCCCCAGGGCTGCGCGGGCCCCTGCGGGCCCCTGCAAATTAAATACACATTGCCCCCGGGACCTGGCCCCCCGGGGGCCTCATTAAAATGAAGCGCGGGACGGAATTACACCAAATTTGGCAGAAAAGTAGCTCTTGGTCCAGAAATTGACCTTTTGTTATTTGTTGTAAATCCGTACAATAGTTTTTGAGATATCATTGGGAAAACAAATGTTATATCTAGTTGCGCGAATAATTCACGACTATTTTGCAATGAATTGAAACGCGTGCATCAACAGGAATGCCGTGATTGGCTGAATTCAACCTGTGTAGAAAGTTGCGGCTGCCATTTTAAGTAATGGGACATGGTTGCCGGGGCTGAAACTGAACATGAAAAGTGGTATAAGGGGTCAGGGTGACCCCCCCCATTTCTGCAATTTAGGGGATGTTTCAGTGAACCCTTATGTGCAAAATATGTCAAAATATGTTTCTTTCCCAACCTGGGATATTCGCAAATGTATCACGATGCCCAGTTCGACCCCTGTGTATCGTCACTATGAATATGCGAATAGCGTGGCAAACATTTCTAAAAATTTATTCACACCCACTCACAGACCCACTCAGACACTCATGCACCCACTCACAGATCCACTCAGAGACTCATGCACCCACTCAGAGACCCACTCAGACATTCTTGCATCCACTCAGAGACCAACTCAGACACACACGCACCCACTCACAGATCCACTCAGAGACTCACACACCCACACATAGACGCACTCAGACACTTTTGCACCCACTCACAGACCCACTCAGACACTCTCGCACCCACCCATAGACCCACTCAAACACTCAGGCACGCACTGACATACCCACTCAGACACTCACACACCCAGTCATTCACCCAATCAGACACTGATGCACCCACTTACAAACTGCCCCAGACACTGACACACCCACTCACACACCCACTGAGATACTGATGCACCCACTCTAAAAACTACTCAGACACCTATGCACCCACTCACAGATCGTCAACACTGACACACCCATTCACAGACCCACACAGACATTCACACACCCACTCACAGACCCACTGAGACACTTGTGCACCCACTCACAGACCCAGTCAGATCCTCTCACACCCACTGGCAGACCCACACACTCATACATGTACTCACACACCTATACAGTCATTTACACAGGTACTGATACACCAACACACTGTCACATACCCACTCAAAAACCTGTACACTCACTGATAGACCTAACTACACATGCAAACATCTACATACATACATATAGTATGCAGATTTCTTTTTTACTACAATCTTTATGGTTATTTTTTTTTTTACTGGTCAGTGATCATTATTAGGGGTGGATGAAGAATTCCGCTCCACTGGTGGAGTTCACCGAGTTTTTGTTCCGAAAAACTCTGAAAAGTGACATGGAGCGGAGTTTTTTCTCTTGAGCGGCTCACTAACGTTAAATTGGCGAGCGCTCGCGAAAAAATAATCATGCGCTGGACCTCCTCCCAATGGAATTTCTCTAAGCGGGCTGTGGCGGCAGATCACGACCGCTCACATTGAGAAATCTGCCGCTCGTGTTGAGGATGCTGCAGCTGAAGTAGAATGTCTACTCAAGTGGCAGAAAGCAGCAGCGTCCTCTGGCACAACGCGTAGTGCCATAGTGTTTATTTTACAGCACGGGACAAACTCCCGGTGCTAAAAATCAGCGCAACTTAACAGACTCTGCTGCTGGCGGAACTCTGCAGAGCGCGCAGAGTTTTTCCACCACTTCGCGGAGTTCTGCGAAGTAAAACTCTGTGAACTCCACCCAGGCCTAATCATTATTTCAACAGTACCTCATTTGTGGTGTATGAGTATACAACCTGAGAACAGTAGAAGGGAAAATGGATCCAGAGAACACATTTTTACAGCGATAAACATGTGGCATTTTGCACAGTGAGTAACAATCTCACTCAAATCTTCACAAACTGCTGGTATTATGATGACTGAAGCTGATGAATGTTCTCCCAATGGTGCTTTAGAGGTGAAATATTCTGCTGCACCTAGTATCTCCTGCATCATTCAGTTGTACACCCTTTCATGAATTGTTTTTAAGTGCTTCCATTTGCAACTTGTTCCATGTGAATACTTCGTGGCAGTGCTGCTGGGTAACTGTATGCTGCAAATGTTACACTGCGCATATTTAGCTGTAATCTTTTCCCCTGAAGGAATTGTAAAAGGCTTTTAAATATCACTTTCTTTGTGCTTGCTGGTGTAAAGATATACCTGCATGTGTATAAAGTGGTTGTTCACAAAACTGTATTTGTAAATAGTTAAATACGTTATATTATTTGTATTTGTTTATTTGTTGTTTGTTTTTAATCTTTATGATTGCCTTTTCCCTACTGTTCAATAGTGACTGCTTAAAAAGTACGTCATTTATGGTGAGGTGGGTAAAGAAGCTGAGAACAGTAAAAAAGAGAGAATGAAATGCTTATTTATATTAATACATACCTTTACAGTATGAGAAATGTCTAGTTATTTCTTTGAATTATGTCTTTATGCATTGTTGAAATTGTAAGTTACTTTTGTAAATCTATTAATTGTAAAACGAATAAATATTTCTGTGCTTTTCTTTTTATGCAGATCAATGGCAACATCAATAGGGATAGTGTACTTTACTAATTAGTTCTTGCAGTGTTGTTCCATAACTTTAGATTTTGAGAATGCATACCCAAGGACAGATGGCTACAGTTACTAACACACCTCTCCCACATCAGTACAGCAACTCACACACCCAGCTACACACAGATAGAGGTACTCACACACAGGCTCACACTGATACAGTCACTGACACACCCAACTACAGTACGATACAGGCACTGACACATCCAGCCAAACACTAATGCACCCAATAACACACCCACGCAAACACTGACACACCCAGGGACTTACCAATGCAGGCACTCACACACCCAGGCATACAGCAATACAGACACTCACACACCCAACCAAACACTAATGCATCCAATAACACACCCAAGCACACACTGATGCACACACTGAGACACCCAGAGACTTATCAATGCAGACACTGACACACCCAGGCATACAGCAATGCAGGCACTGACACAGCCAGCCAAACATTAATGAATCCAATAAAACACCCAGGCACACAATGACATACACACTGAGACACACAGAGACTTAGTAATGTAGACACTGACACACCCAGCCATACAGCAATGCAGACACCGACACACCCATCCAAACACTAATGCATCCAATAACACACTTAGGCACACACTGATGCAGACACTGGCATATCCAGGCTCACACTGATGCATATGCAAACACGCCCAGGCACATACTGATGTATACAGTAGCACACCCAAGCACACACTCACGTATACACTAACACACTCAGGCTCACATTCTTGCATACACTAAAACACCCAGGCACACACTGATGCATACACTAACACACCCAGGCACACACTAATGCAGACACTAACACACCCAGGCCCACACTGACATATACAGTGACACACCCAGGGACATACCGATACAGACACTGACACACCCACACACCCAGGCATACAGCAAAGCAGACACAGACACACCCAGCCAAACAGTAATACATCCAATAACATACCCAGGCACACAATGATGCATACACTGACATACCCAGGCTCACATTGATGTATATGCTAACACTCCCAGGCACATACTGAAGCATACAATAACACACCCAGGCACACACTAATGCATACAGTAACACGCCCAAGCACACACTGACGCAAACACTGATATACCCAGGCACACACTGATGCATACACTGACACACCCAGAGATTTACAATGCAGACACTGGCACACCCAGGCTGCATGTAAATGAAGTCAGTCTGGAAATGCACAAAGGTGCGTTTCCAGGCCATCTTCATTTACAAGTACTTGCTGATACATTTGCGCCTCCCTGAGAATGCAGCCACGGGTGCACCCCACAGTTTGAAGACCTGTGTGATCGAGGAACAAACATCATTACCAGTGTTAACAACTTTCAAAGCACACAGAGGTGGAAACAGAAAACATTTGGACAATTTATATATTTTACTGTCTTTTCGGGCCCCTGGTCAAGCAGCAAATGGGCCAGGGATGTTTGTTGGAATGCTATTAAGATAACACCATGCTCTCTTCACAGGCTAATTGTCCTACAAATCTTAGCAGTTGTAAAAACAAAATGGCAGTTTGTGGCATCCCAGTGGAAGTCATGCTGTGGCAGCTAGTGATACAAAAGAGGATGATGGACGGAACGTTTGAGCCAATCAAACACTCACCCCCAGTCAACTGATCTGGGTTTAATCCATCATCATTCTTTAGCTCACTCCACCACCCCAGTTCAGACATGGCCATATGCAAATCAGTCTGACCCTGTGCCTCATGGGAACAGTCCAGCACGAACTGCCAAGCCATGTCTTCCCTGGACCGGAAACAAGCATCCTAGGACCGGTTTCTGGCATTCCAGCCGTCATCAGCCAGGCTTGCTTGAATCCAGTGGCAAAGTGAGCAAGGGACCCACGTCTGGGCATACCCCCGCCAACTTAGGGCGAACAAAGCGATACAAAAAGAGGATGATGGACGGAACGTTTGAGCCAATCAAACACTCACCCCCAGTCAACTGATCTGGGTTTAATCCATCATCATTCTTTAGCTCACTCCACCACCCCAGTTCAGACATGGCCATATGCAAATCAGTCTGACCCTGTGCCTCATGGGAACAGTCCAGCACGAACTGCCAAGCCATGTCTTCCCTGGACGAGAAACAAGCATCCTAGGACCGGTTTCTGGCATTCCAGCCGTCATCAGTCAGGCTTGCTTGAATCCAGTGGCAAAGTGAGCAAGGGACCCACGTCTGGGCATACCCCCGCCAACTTAGGGCGAACAAAGCGATACAAAAGAGGATGATGGACGGAATGTTTGAGCCAATCAAACACTCACCCCCAGTGGCAGCTAGTGAAGCACACCATATACAAGCGATCTCTAAACAAAACACACACTTTCATGCATAAACATGTGCCTCAAAAACTGAGGCAAAACGACAATATTTTCTGGGAAAAATGACTGTAGAATCCACAATAAGCCTTTCAGAAGCCATACAGAGAGTGGTGGAGGGGAGAGGTCTGAAAGGAGAGACAGCTGTAAAAGTGCTTCACAAAAAAAGAAAGCAAAAGAGTTCCCAAAAAGCAAACAGCCATGGACGAATGGAATAAGACAATTAGTGAGACAGTAAAAAGGCTATGCTCCATGGGAGGAACTATCTCAAGCTGGACAGCCTAAAACAATAAAGCGAGCAAACATAAAGCATGCAAATGTGAGTGGCAAATGGAAAGCTAATGGTAAGCAATGGGCGGAATGCATTTCTAGGTCAGCTTCCAGCATGTCCCCAATATGTCTTTACAACCAGACAGCTGTGCTGTCTGGTAGGTTTCAACCTAAAAACTGTTGTATATCTACAGTGAACTGTTTCAAAGTCTGTCTCATATCTACATTGAACCATTTAAAAGCCTGCCCAATATCTACAATGAACCTTTAAGAAGTCAGTTGCTTGTCCACATTAAACCACTGAGATGGCTGTCCATATCTAGTTTAAACCATACAGAAGTATGAGACAATTTTTGGTGGATCGCGAAGACCAAGTAATAAATAAAGATGCCTTTAAATTGTGTATTTATCTTGTAACATTTGCTGTGCTTCAAAGACAATGGTCAAATGTCAGGCTATGTTATCTGACAAATTGCTGCTTTTTTTTAAGTTGGGGTTTTGTGTTTACAATCTACTCTCACTTTGCAGTCAGAGAAAGAAAAGTGAAGTTAGTGATGTGACAATCTTGCTGCGGTACGAAGAGTGTGGAAGGAAAGGCTATAGGGTGTCCTTTTTTTGTAGCATACCACAAAATGTAAATACCTGTAAATGAACTGTACACATGCAGGAGTTAGGAAAGCAAAAATGAAGCACTTTTTGGTACACTTTTTTTTATTTTAAAGTCTGAAGTGAAACAAAGATTTTAATGGGATCAAAATAAAGAGGAGCAGGCAGGAGAAATGGTTTGGGGTGGTTTCCTTTTCAAGTATCTCTCTATGCAGTTCTGTAGACACAGCCTTCGAGTGGGGTGATACTCCTCACAGCAGAGTAGTCTCTAGCCTGGAGCACCCGCAACAGAGGCACAAAGAGGTGTCAACTATCCACACCTGACTATGAACAGCCACAAACACAGTGATCAGTAAAGAAAAAAAAGGTAGTTTTACCTAAAAGACCCTTCTCACTCTGAACATCAGACTGCAGCACCCTTCACCACCACCATCTACCAAGTGACAGTGCAACAGGAAGAACCTAATCAAATTTCTGTAGGAGCCTTGTCTCCGGTGTCATCAATTCACTGGCCAGGTCTCCTCCCTCCTACATCCTGATACACTTACGCTGTATGGGAAAACAACATCACACTCAACTTGTGCACAGGAACAGGCCGGGAACATCCAAAATGCAACCCACAGCGGTTCATCACTCTGCTTCGCTTATACATACAATGCATATACGATAATTGTCACATGCACGAACATGAACAACATACACTTGGATGGGATTAGGTGACAAAGCAGGGTATAAATTTGATTTTTATTGGCACAACACCCTCAGCCAGTGACAAATAAATAATTCTGAGGGAGTGAATGAAAAAACCTTTAATTTACACAATTGTGAGGGAATATATTTAAATTAGAATTTTTTTTTATGTGCCAACTCCCCTTTTGCAGCGTACAGACTCGGAACCAAGGTTGGGATACTCCAGACTATGTTTAAAAGGGGTGCCCAAGGCTTGGAAAACAACAGGTTAGGGCTTTTAATGTTTGCTTTGTGCAGCACACATAGAAGTTGCAACTCTTCATTTTTAAAATGATTGTTTCTGTGCAGGAAGGGACACCTTCCTGTACAGAAACAATCATGCATGGCGTTTTGCTGTTTCTACGTGTGCTGCACAATGCAGCACACATAGAAACAGCAAAAACGAGGAGAAATAAAGCATTTATCCTTGTTTTGTCATGTTAAGACCATGTTTTTTTGTCTTAATTTTGGTGCTGCCTCCTATTTATGCCACCCTTAGCGGGCAGCATCAAAATCAATGGTTGTTGCGGCACAACGCCCACCCCAACACCTATTGCCCACCCCTTTCATGCTAAGTATAGCATGAAAGAGTGCTTTATTTACAAGGCAGCGTTAAACCATGTTAAATGGCTTAACGCTGCCTTGTAAATAAGGCAAAGCCCGTATCACCACAGAAGCGTCTTTAAAAGTGACGTTCCTGTGGCAATAGGAGCTTGTAAATATGCCACTAACTCTTTGCAAGCTTGCTGCTTTCACAGTGGTAAACAATGGTTTCACACACAACATTCTCTGTCAAACTACAGTTAATGTTCACTTCACCCTTTGTGATTTCAGCCAATAAAAGCCACATATACCTTTGAAATCTCTTTCTTCTGACACAGTGCTTGCCTGAGCGGTGCATGAGTTCCCTTTTAAATTTCCCGTGTAATTGCAGTAGTGACAAGAATGGCTGCTATTTTGTGATACACTTTATTGAACATGACCCATGGTGTGACTGTATGATATCATTGATTGAGTTGAGAACAAATGTGCAGTGAAAATATTCTTCGCAAATGGAATTGAGAGGAGTAGATTTTGTATAAGGAAAGATGTCTGCCAAGAATCACACATACATAATCTCTTCTTTAACAGAATCAATTACATAATACATTAGGGAACATTTCACATAATATTGTCTCAGATTTATATATTATTCACACATGCAAAAATGGTGAAAACTGTTCTAATGACAATCATATTTACACGGATGCCTACTTGTCAACAGATACCACTGGAATCAAGATATACCTGGCTATTGAGTCCAAACTAGGACGAAACCGGTTCAGGATTGCTTGTGTTTCAGTTCAGGGAGGACCCGACCTGGAAGTGTTATATTCCCGGGTTAGGCCCATGTAGCGAAGCAGCTTATTTCTTACATTATCCTCACAAATAACATTTTCAAGCAGTGACCTTTTGCATGCATTTGCGCGCACGACAATGTTGGATTAGTTTCTCTAAAACAAAACTTGTTTTACATCTAGCTTTGCACAACATTATTACAACGCCCTGAACATCCTGTACAAGGTCCTGTACCTTACTACGTACAAATGTCATCACTATCTTCATTCACGGGGCGACAGGACTATCTACATATCCACAACATCACTAATCTATGCGTACATTGCAAGGCTGCTTTCTACTATAAAAGATGAGCATCCCGATAGATTAGTAGAGGAGGTACTTCTGCTGACACCGAGGGTCCTTACATGCTGAGAAATCACCATGCAGCAGTCTGACATCTCCTGAGGGGTATCCAGTTCATGACCAAGACGGAGTCCTTCACTCTATACCATCAGGTAATGGGGTTGGATCCTCCCTTGGGGGGATTCTTGGCTCTACACCTACACACATTCTAGGTACACTTAAAGTAGGGTTTGCATAGTAGGAGTACGCTAGATTACTGCCTTGTTTATATGCCTGCATATATACAATTGTTTAGCACCATGGTAGAACTATATCTACTATTCATGCTTTTGGTGCTTGTAATCACGTTTACTAGTTATTGCAGCACACGTATTTTATGCAAGAATAACGGTTCAATAAATATTATTGAAAACGTCCCTCTATGTATTCTCTGTATATTTCTCTGAGGATAAGTAAGCACGAGTGACTGAGCGAAAGGTACTGTACTGTTTCCACGATCCCTGAGGGGGTCAGGGTTGTCATGTTCAGTGGTTGCCAGAAACCAATCGCTCCCTGGTAGGTTAGGGAGGCTTACGGTGGCACTGTAAGCTAGCTGGTCTATAGGCCAACATATCCTGCAGGGGTGTCTGGAATCAATCTTGACACAAAGCCCTTAGTCTATGTTGTTCGAACAATGAGCAGGTTCTACGGATTGGTAGGAACTACACGACAGCAATTTGGGCTGGACTGCTCCTACTGGAGCAGAATCAAGATTGATTTACATATAGCTGTGTACCAACTTAGGTTGCAAGGCGTGCAAAATAATGATGGACTGGGATGCAGCCCGAGTAATTACCAGTGGCTGAGATTAATTCAAGCATCCCATCCATCACTTTTTTGTATACTTCAGGCATGTGTACATGGATAGTGATTAAAAAAAATGCTAGTAAGTGAGATCACAAAGTCTTTGACAGATTCACTCACCCTGCAACCCCCAGCACATATGATATCTCAAAGTTGACCATCAAAGCTTCCGTTCGCCCTTTCTTTGGCCTCCAATTCACTGTTGGGTGGTTAGACAAAATAAGGAAACTACAGAATATAAACAGCTCTCACAGCACTGTTTACTTTATGCCACTGGCACTGTTTTCAAGGCCCCCAGAATAAGAAATTGAAGTTGACCCATAGGCACCATGCCAGTTTGATGTTGGGTTTGGGGAAGAGTGTGTAGGCATCGCTGAATCTTTCAAGCCATATCATTGGTGTACTTTGTACCAGTAGTGAAAATGATTTTTTAATAGGAGTTTCAACTGGACTCCAAGCCACAGGACTTAGCACAGTATAAATGTCATTACTATGAAGATGGTGATTGTTTTGACATTTGTACCGTAGAAAGTAAGAATTGTCTGTTGTGAAGGGATATGAGAGCAGAATGCAGGAGGAGGAATACTTCTATGTTTGCCTCTTCTGCATCAATTACACCCTCCCAGGGTAAAGTAGAACCAGAACTGTAGACACATTTTAAAACATGAGTGTTAGAAATGAGGGTCTCTAGTTGTCAGAGGTAGGTACCTTTGTCCAAATAGGGGCCCTTGCTTCTAGTCAGGGTAAGGGGGATACACTTCTAAAATAGCCCCTGCTCACCCCTTTGGTAGCTTGGCACGAGCAGACAGGCTTATCTCAGAGGCAGTGTGTAAAGCATTTGTGAACACATACAGTAATACAGTGAAAACACTACAAATGGACACCACAACAGTTTAGAAAAATAAGTAATCTTTATCTGAACCAAAACAAGACCAAACGACAAAAATCCACAATACAGTTATCAAGATATCCTTAAAAATAGGTTATTCACTCAAATAAAGTTTGTAGCAACAAGTAACTCCACGTGGAGTTATTACGACGTCGTGACAGATGAAAATCCCAAAGTACGGCGCTGACCGCGAGGTGCGCGGCGTCAGGCGTGGAGTCAATCAGACCACCAAAGAACAATACCTTGGAAACGATGAAAGCAAAGATGGTGCACTGCGTCAGGGAGGTGATGCTTCATTGGCGCCGGGCGCGGCGCCGGTTCCTTACGACCCCAGGGGAGGTGAAGCCTTGGTTCCTTACTGCGATGCAGGGGAGGTGAGACGTCGGTTCCTTACTGTGTCAGGGAGGTGATGTCACGGTGGCGGCGAGGCATCAGTTCCTAACGACGGTGCGGTGTCGATGGATTCGGGAGTCACCCACGTCGAGTATCGGCTCCGCGTTGATGAAGCACCAGCGTCTGTGAAGTCGGGGCTGTGGTGCGAGTCGGGACGGTGCGTCGTGGACGTCACGAACGGTGTCCTCGGCTCACGTGCAGGCAGCGGCCTCGGTGACGGCTTCAGAGTCGATGCGGCATGGCGTCAGAAGGCGTCGGGCCTACACTGCAAGTCAGGGCGGTGCGTCGTGCTCTTCACGAGCAGTGCCCACGGCTTCGGTGCAGGTTACGGCATCGCTCGCCGGCGTCGGTGTTGCAATTTCCTTCTGTGGCAACTGAAACAGCAGTTCCAGATGCAGAAAGACAGAAGAAATAAAGTCTTTGTGTCCCCGAGAATTCAGAACAGGAGGCAGGCTCTATTTCAAGCCCTTGGAGATCTTCCTCAAGCAGGGGACACAGGAAACAGCAAAGTCCTTCTCCTTTCCTTGGCAGCAAGTAGCCACTGCAGGCCAACCCCAGACAGCAAACAGTTCAGGGGCAGTATTCCTCCTCAGCTTCTCCGGCTCTTCTCCTTGGCAAAGGTTCCTCTTGATTCCCAGAAGTGATCTAAAGTTCTGGTGTCTGGGCCCCAATATTTATACTTCAAAATCATTTGTTCTCTGGTGGCAGAGAAGCCCTGTGGTTGGTCAAAACCGGTTCTGTCCTCTCTGGTGCAGCTTCCTGGCAGGAGGTGGAGACAACATTGTGGAAGGCAGACCAGGCCCATTCAGGTGAAAGGCAATCTCCTCCCCCTACTCTAAATGCAGCCCAGGTCTATTCAGCCCAGCCCTGACTCATCAGGCTCTCTGGAGCCACTGCTCCTCCCCAGCCCCTGTCATCCAAAAGCCAGACATGCAATACACAAACCTAGCAGAGGCACACTGGATAGCTAAGCAAGAAAATACCTACTTTCTAAAAGTGGTATTTTCAAACACAGAATGTAAAAATCACCCTCACTAAAAGATGCATTTTAACATTTTGAGTTCAGGCATACTAAACTTTATTTTGCCACTTTGTTCCCAGGGGTAGTTATGTTTATAGGATGTTATAAGCAAACTCCCCATTCTCTCCTATGGGAACACATAGCCTTGCAATAGTGAAAAACGAAATTGGCAGTAATTCACTATCAGGACATGCCACACACATCAGGGCATGTCCTACCTTTCACATACACTGCACCCTACCCACAGGGGTACCTTGGGCCTACCTTAGGGGTGACTGACATGTAAGAAAAGGGAAGGTTAGGGCCTGCAAGTGGGTACACTTGCCAAGTCGACATGGCAGTTCTAGACTGGGCACAGGCTCTCCAATGGCAGGCCAGAGTTACATTTACAGGTTGCTTGAGTGGGTGGCACAATCAGTGCTACAAGCCCACTAGCAGCATTTGATTTACAGGCCCTGGGCTCACATGGTGCAGTGTACTAGGGACTGACTAGTAAATCAAATCAGCCAATCATGGAAACAACAATTTACAGGGAGAGCATATGCACTTTAGCACTGATCAGCAGTGGTAAAGTGCCCAGAGTCATAAAACCAACAAAAACAGGTCAGAAACGGGAGGCCAAAAAGCAAAACGTCTGGGGATAAACCCGCTGAAAAAGCCAGGTCTAACAATGAGCATCTCTTAGACCTAAGTGCACTCATACATCCTTCATTCCCTTTACTTTTATACCAAACTAGCCATGAACGAATTTAATTTCTCCAAAGGCAAATTGGTTAGATAAGAATCTCAAAAGTGTTTGAATTGCAAATGAAATTTATTTCACTTTCTTCCAGGGTGTCTGCCTCTCACTGGCACTATTAAACAGCATTTAGTGCATTATTTATTTGTCTGACCATGGACCCATTGCCACAAAGGTCAAACAGGTGGTGTTTCGTTTTCGCCCAAGGTTCCATGATCTTGTGATTTGGAGGTGGATGTGAATCCATAGCTCAGGGGCCTTCTGCATGCTTTTTCTTCTTTCTTCTTCTTTATTGCAAAACATTCAAGGGTAAAGGTCAGTGGTCATTGCAGCTCTCCCACACTGGGTTCACAAGCAGTGTGTTCCCTGGGTGCTTGAGCTTGCAGTAGAACCTGTGTTGCTGCTTTGTGTTGGTTCAAGTCCTCTAATCTTATCTGTGCTATCCAAAACAAATGTGTCATAACTGAGATCTGCTAATTTGGAAGCTACAAATTAGGGCTACATCACATTGTTCTTTCCTGTGCAGTGTACTTGGTTGTTCGGCAGTCAAGGTACTCATGGACAAGGTGTACCTAAAGTATCACTGGATATTACTACAGACTTGAGACGTGGCTAAGATAGTGTTAGTTGTCTTTAGCTACTGTCATTCCTCAAATGACTGCTTTTTAGGTCGAGCCTGGGCAGCACATGCCAGTAGTGATTGGCACGGATCGGGGGTGGTGGGGCAGAGGGTGAGGGGGATGGGGGTAAGGGGGTAAAGAAAAATGTACCTCCTTGCCGTGTCTCTCCTCATGGTCCCTCGTCGTCGTTCCTCTGCTCCGGCCGGAACAGGAAGCACCCAGGCTCCCATAAGTCAATCACAACGCTGCAATGCAGCATTATGATTGGTCTGAGTACCGTGGTTCAGAGCTCAGCCAGGGAATGGGAGCCTGGGCATGTTCTCCACCCAGGCTGTAATGTAGCCTGGGTGGAGAACATGCAAAGTACGCATGACTGTTTGGTCGGTCCTAAACGGCCGGCCAAACATTCATGCGCACTTTACAGAGTGCCCACCACTCCTGCCCCTGCTCTGAGAGCAGAGCAGCCCCGCCAAGCTGCCTTAGCAGGAACAAATAAAATGATAATAACAAGTTATTATCATCTTATTTTTCCTTTATTTCCACTGCTGAAAGCAGTGGGGAGACGCTCCTCTGCGTTAGCGGAGGAGCTGTCACTGTCACATGACACTGTCTCTTCGAGACATGTTGTATTCACTCTATAGGCTTACAGCCCAGCCCGCCCATTGTCTTTTTATTTGTTCCTTCGATTTTCATTCAAAAACGCTTGCTTGCTAGTGGTGAATTCTTCCTCTTTTATTCCCTCCTTTTTGTGGTTGGCTTCCTCCCACAGAGCTCTAGCCAATCACTGTTAACATTACGCTTCTGTGTTTATGTGTTCATTTGGGGGACTATTTTTTCTTTCATTTCTGCTTGCATCACTGTTTGCCCGTCTTTGGTGGTTCAGCTTCTGCACCCATCACTTAATCTCCCTGTCCCATTCAAATACTGAGATGAAATGTCAGACACTGTTTACGAAATCGCCTCTTTCATTTTCTCTGACTTCAAAGTGCGAGGATATCGCCCAACCCCAGCACAGTTAAGGGCAAGGCTTAGGCAACTCCTGTCTCATTTTCTCTGATGCTTGTTTATATAATGTGAACTAGAGTGACCCAAAGTAGAGCTTTTTACATGAGCACTAGTTACATTACACAATGTCAGATTTATTTTTGGGGGCATTTTTATAGAACACGAACTTGACTGACTCAAAGGTATTAAAACGCTTTACAAAAGCGACAGTTACATTACACAAGGTCAGGTTATTATTTTGTTTTTAAGTGCGCGGAGATTAAGTGATGCCTCCGCTGCCCCAGTTTATTCATTATTTCCCCTCTACCTGATAAATGAGAGTAGCATGCGTCCCTCCTACCTCTTCCCATGTCGATGCATGCCCGCCCTGATGCCTCTTCCTGTCGTCCTCCTCCTCTCAGAGTTCTAATTTCAAAGCACATTCACGGCAGCTCCCTAGGGACTTTGAAACATTTTTTATTATATAATGTTAACTTGAGCGAACCGAAGGTTTTGGAGCGCTTTACATGAGCGCTAGTTACATTATACAAGATCAGATTATTTTTTGTGGTCCTTTTTATAGAGCACGAACTCAACTGACCAGAAGGTATTGGAGCGCTTTGACAAAAGCGCGAGTTACATTACACAAGGTCAGGTTACTTTTTTTGTTTTTAGGTGAGCAGAGATTAAGTGATGCCGATGGGAGCATTTTGTTGTTGTTGCTATGTCCAGTGCTCCTATACCCAGGGGGCTGGGACAGAGGCTGGGGGCTTGCTAGTAAACGGATGGTGCGAGCAGTCTTTTGAATGAAAAACTCTGGAGAAGGATGTCTGCTGAATAGAGGCCCTGGGGTAGGGTGACCAGATTCTCAAAACAAAAAACGGGGACAGTTCATAGACATAGAAGTAGGACTACAGTTTGCAGTAACGGTCGACATAAAAGTAGGACTATTTGACAGCTGTCAGACATTAAAATGACAGCCGCCTCCACAGACACAGATGAAGAATTACAGACAAATCATGTGTGTGACACAGACTTAGCCGAGAGAGACGTCGAGGTTTCAGTGACCGTCACCCGGGTGACCCGCTAATTGCACGGTGTGATATCCTTACTTGGTGACACTCATGGCTCCCTGTGGATTGCAAAGTATGAATCACTGCACAGCCTGGACAACACGGCCTGGAGGCGCGGATTGAGCAGCAAACCCAAATTGCCGGGGCACGCAGTGGCTCGCGGCCTGAGCCTACCAGTCCCTGCAGCCTGGCCAGCCTTGGCAGAGTGTGTTACAGCCCAAGTAAGTTTAAGTTTTAAGCCTGGATGCCAATGGCAGCGCGCGATCAGGCAGCTGCAGCGCCTGCAGTGTTACTCAAAACGGTGAAATGGGTTGCAAGACTGGCGCCGCGTGAAGTGTGTTTTATGTTGTTGGGGCCTCTCTGACATAGGTTCCCTGTTGGGCCGGGTCACTCACATGACGTCAGAGAGTGGCCCGAGTCCTGATGTTCTCCTGACTTCAGTTTGCTGGGAAGGAGGGGGGCATCGCAAAGGCTGGCAATCTTTATGTTGATTTTTCTGCTGGCCCATCCAACAACAGTAGCCACCAGAGTGTTGTTAGGGCCTCGCACATCTTTTTTGGGCTGGGTCCCACCTTGGAGAGAGGCACAGGGTTACTCATGTGACGTCAGAGGGTGGCCCCGAGTCCTGATGTTCTTCTGACTTTAGTTTGCAGGGAAGGAGGGGGGGGCACCACAAAGGCTGGCAATCTTTATGTTGTTTCTCTGCTGGCCTATCCAACAACAGTAACCACCAGAGTGTTGTTAGCAGGGCCTCGCACATCCTGTTTGGGCTGGGTCCCACCTTGGAGAGAGGCCCTGGACTGAGTGATGCTCTCTGCGCAGCATCATTAATTACGAGGGAGGAACCAGAGGGTCCAGTATAAGTCAGCAAAGGCTGAAGGTACAAGCCTCAAAAACAAACAACCACAAAAAATAAAAACAGCTCCTGACTTAGTGTGCAGAGAGAGCCTTGATTTAATATGTTGCAAGGGAGTTTCCTGATATTTGTACGATTCTAAGTATATTTACTTAGACATGAGTATAAATTAAAGTTGTTTAACCATTATTTCTTACGCTTTGCAGCAGCTAACGTAGAGTTTCTAGTTGCTCAAATGTGTCATATCTGATATTTATAAGTTTACCTCGTTTTAATATCTTGATTTTGCTTGCAAGAAAGTGCCACTCATAGTCGTTAAATGTCACTCATAATTACTCTGAAATTATGAAAATGTCACACATAGAAATCTGAAACCTTGGCAGCTATGCATGTAACATTACACCTACAACAAGCCAGGACTATTCGCTTTGTCAGTTGTTCTTAGCTGCATAAGATAAATAAGAAACTTGGGCTTCGTTGTACATAA
Source organism: Calotriton arnoldi (assembly GCA_963921515.1). Taxonomy (NCBI): domain Eukaryota; kingdom Metazoa; phylum Chordata; class Amphibia; order Caudata; family Salamandridae; genus Calotriton; species Calotriton arnoldi. The sequence goes on from CAWUFW010009996.1 coordinate 392,882, forward strand.
CATTGAAAATGCTTCAGTTCTGGGATGATGAGACTGTGAAAGAACTATAACGGGTCTCTTTTAAGGCAGTGAAGGGTGGTATTGCTGCAGCAGTAAGATTGTTTTTTCATCCTGAGGGCAAAAATGGACATCCCAATAGAGACCCTTCTCAGCACCTGTGCTAAGTAAGCAGAGAAATGTCCCGGTTTTTAAATAGTGTTTCAGTGCGAGACACTATTTAAAAACCGGGACATTTCTCAGTTTAACCCGGGCGCTGCACAAAAACCGGGACATTTCTGTAAATAGGAGCAAAGTGTCGGGACACGGGGACACTGCTCCGAAAACAGGGACCGTCCGGGGAAAACCGGGACGTCTGGTCACCCTACCCTGGGGGAGGAGGGATGTGACATCTCCGCCATTGCAAAGTACTTCACTGCTTTTTTTATAGGCTGTTCGCTGTTGACTTGCACCGAGGCACTTGTCTTTCTGTCTGTGCGTTAAAAAGCCTTGGAATGATTCCACAAATGTTTCCTGAAGCAAGCATGTATTCCTGAATCACACTGCATGACCCAGTGTGTAGAAATTGTATAACTGTCCAATCCCTGGTGGCATGGCAGCCAGGATAATGTGCTGCATGGCTAAACACTTATAAGGTCCCAAATGCAAGACCTATTGGCTATGCCAATGCTTGTTTTTCTGATTGTATCCGCCATATATCACAAAAAGAATGAGGAAAAGGAGACGTGGTGGTAATATCAATTACTTGGGGTAATGTGCATGACGCTTAGTGTCCTCACACTTGCGCCCTTCCTGATCATTCTCCCACCTCCTTGGAGAAGGGTTGTGGTTTGTCTTTTGTTAGGATGTTGCAGAATGCTCTCCTGTGGAAATTCTGGGATAAGATGGGCACAAAGTCATGTCTGGAAAACAAACGGGGAAAAATACTTTCTATGAAAGAAGCCTAGGGCTACAGTGTTTGTTTTTTTAGACAGCATGCCTCGCTACGTCAGGAAAAGAACGAGGAAGAGAAGAGTAAGCATAATACAGATTACTCTAAGTGAACCAGACAGTACCTGTTCAGGAACGGCCCTTTCTGCAATAGAATGTCTTCCTGAGTGTGACGGACTTGTTCCCGGAAACCCAATTGAATTCCAAGATACACAATAAGGGCCTCATTTACAATACTTTGACACACGGCAGCGCAGCAAGTCTTCCTGCTGTGCGTCAAAATAAAAGGGCAGGAATGTGCCTTATCTGCAGGTTACAGCGCATTCCTGTCCTGTCCTTCTCCTCTGCGCTGGCGCACAAACAGCAGCCGTGTGCCAACGCAGACACCCTTGCATCATTTTGCAAGGGTGCCTGCGCTGAGGGGATGATTGTTTTTGTGCAGGAGGAGCACCTTCCTGCACAAAAACAATCATTAAAGGCATTTTCCTCTTGCAGCACGCATAGAAAGTGGAAAAAAACGAGGAGAAATAATGGTATTACAAGGCCATGAAAAGTCACGAAGGGTGACTTTACATGGCCTTGTAAATATGGGGAGCCTATAGCGCTTCCGGTGCGCGTCAGGCGGCACAATGGCCCCTATGAGTTTTCTTGCTCAAACAAGTCTTAATAATTTTCAGGCGCATTTCTTGACATTAACAGTTCTTCATCTATTTCTGGTCCACATTGAATTGTGTACCGTGTAAGTCTATATTTTTCAGATACTTTGTTTATCACGATTGCATCCATGCTTTCTTGGCGCCCTGCTTAGAGTGGGCGGGGCTTACAATCAAAGTATTATAAACGAGTGTTTTGAAGTTGCATCTACCTCGTGAGTAAGGACTGTGAGGAAGAAGAGTAGGAGTAAGAGTAATGAAGAGGGCTGATGAATAATGGGAGTAGAATAACAATATCAGTGCTACAGCAGGAGTTTCACTCCCGGTGAATTAAGATTGAAAATATTTGGCACTGCTCTGTAAGTATGTCATTTTCTAATTAAAATGAGCGGGCTCGTAAATTCCCTGACTGATAGAAAATTCCAACTCTATTCAGCAGTGTTTTAAATTGTTGTCATGATTCTCTGCATGACTCAGCGTTGCTTTCACTCGACAGCAATTTCCAAGAAATTGGCCAGCTCCGAGCCTGCTGCTTTTCAAAAACCCCAGACCTGTTTTTCGCCAGTTAAGACATTGTTCACGCTCTCGACTTTAATTAACGCCTTGCTTTGCTGATTACAGCGACTGCCCGCCACACCCTCAGCACGCTGGATTCCCCCCTCCCACCACACCCCCGCCTCTGCAAGCTGAGAATTTGCATGCGTGCTCACTGATTCCTGTAAATGTACTTTTCCCTGAAATTTCTAAGAAAAAGCCGTTATCTGCTCTTCTAAAGCACGACCTCCGTTTGAAAAGTGAGACGTCTGTCTGCCTTGTGGCAGGCACCCTGCCGGCTCGATGCAGTTTACAAGTTTAACTGAACTCAATTTTGTAATTAAAACTTTAAATGAAATAAGAACTTGTGGTCGTTTATGACTGCTCTTGTTATTGTTGGGTCGAGCCCTCTGCACTGTCGGAAACTCCAAACCTCAGACATCCGTCGGAGTTTCATGGTTCACATGCTGAACATTCGCTACCAAAGTGGGCTTTTTCTGTGTGGGGCAAACCCGGGGATAAGTGGCAGCTTTTATTGTACTCGAGGAGAGTTGAATCAGGGGCGTAGCTTCCACTGGTGCAGCAGGTGCAGTGGCGCAGGCGCCCAGAGGGACCATTGAACCTTGGTTATTGCTGTATTTTATACTTCAAACAGCATCCTGTTCTTGCACCAGGGCCCATGACACACTGGTGGCTACGCTACTGTTTTCAATCCGTTACACACACCGGTGAAACGAAATTCACAATATGACAGTCATCCACTTTTGAGGAAGGATATGAATCTTCACAAACAAGTCATGCAGACAGTTTCATTTCAGTCACATTGTGAAGCAATGCCTTTATATTCATATTTTTATTTAACTGTGGTATTGAAAATAGGCGCGAAACCAGCACTGTCTGGACACAGGTTGTGCTTTCTGAGTAGCAGGATAGGAATTCTTGGAATTATGCACTTCAGCATGCATTTAGAAGTGCGGAAATACCACTGGTAAAGCTGGATTGCTTCATTAGCAACTGTAGGGTTAGGAGTGGGATTACGTTCGTTTATGGATGGATCATCCTAGTAAATAAGATGAGCTCCCACAAACTTTTTACATGTGTGGATATTAATGCACCTCATACATACGTTTACCACTCAACAAACACATGCAAAATTGCTTCTGTCAAAGTCAGGGGTGAATGCCTTTAAGGGGTGGGATCGGAAAGAGAAGGCCTCCATATTTTACCAGAAAATATTTTCCCTATGAAGAAAATAGAAAAAAATCTGTGTGTTAACGCACATTCAGAATTCATGGTGTTACTGCCTGTTTAATTATTATGCATTGGCTTATTGCAGGGAACGTGTGACTTTTACAAATTAGGCAACATATTCTGAGAATTATTCCTTGTTCTGATATTTTAGCACACTTTGATACAAAAAAAGATTCCAAATGCTATGGAAAATGCACTGGTTTCTTAAGAAAGAAAACTATACACATTCAGTACATCCTATTGAAAATGTTCGCCACCAACCATTAATAATTTAGGGTCTGATTACGAGTTTCGTGGGCAGGGTTACTCCATCACAAACGTAAAAAAGCATTTCTCGTCCGACAAATTACAATTCCATTATATCCTATGGAACTTGTAATACTGCGGACGAGATATCCATCACATTTGTGACAGAGTATCCCATCCACCAAGATCGTAATCAGCCCTTTAGTTTTGCGTGCAATCACAAGAACACTATTTTGTTAACAATGTCCTTTATGCTCGCAAAGCGTCTACGAAATGAACCATGTTGCATTCAGCCAAAATGTCAATAGACAGAAAAAGTAATTAAAGTGTGCTACATTTATTCAGCATAACTCAATTATGTTCTGAACTTGTCTTCATTTTCGGTTAAATCTTTATTCACACTACATGGAGTCGTCAAGGTCCTCTTTCCATTAAGAAACACTTCTCTAGCACAGTAGAGACATTTCATGTGTATTGTCTAAGAGTCTCAATAGAGGCAAATTCAAGACAGTTTCCTGCTGCAGACACAATTCTCCCCCCTTTTGCATGAATTGGAGCTGTTTACACTATCTCTCACCTTTGTAACTTCCTGAATACAGTAATCAGAAGCGACAGCCACTTAACGTTTCCAAAGGTATCATTGCCCCTTTGTAATCTTTATAACTAGATTCATTTGAGTTAGAATTTTTCTTTCTAAAACCTGCAAATTATGCAGCAGATGCAGACTTTTAGGGAGTGAGGTAAATTAATAAATAAACAGGCAAAAGGGGGTGGCCGTGGAATCACGTTTCCAATGGCACTGCTTATGACCTACATGAAGTATGGTGTACTCTAGGGAGATGTCACACACGTGCAGCAGAAGCACATCATGAAATACACTTTTGTAATGGATAATCATTCTCGTGTATTCTGTAGGTTAAACCACCCCTGTCTCCGACTGAGGGGCTCATTTATGAAATGTGGCGCATCGCTGGGCAAAAACAGCGATCCATCACTATTCATAGCACCATCCTTACGACATGATGGATGCGCCATATTTACAATACGGCACTCCATGGCGCAGAGATTTACAGATATGTCTGGATTCCTGACGTATCTGGTGGTGCAAAAATTACGCATTGCTGGAGTAAGTCAGATAACTGAATCAACTCCAGCAATGTAATTACACATGGGCAAATCCCATGTAAAAAACCCTGCATCACTCCTTACGCCTGTAAGCAGGCGTAAGGATTGTGACGCAGTCAAGTCATAGAAGCGGTGCATGAAATCTCATAAATTTCACTGCCCCACTTCTACGAGGCTTTTTAATGGGGGAACGCCCACCCTGCATACATTATACTTGATGCAGGTATAATGTAGCGCATGCCTTTACAAAGTGATGCATCTGCCTAGATGCGTCACTTTGTTAATAAGGGGCAGTGTGGCACATTGTTTACGCCTCCGCAGCGTCACAAAAAAGTGGCACAATGGCAGTGCAAGCCCTTCATAAATTAAACAGTTACAAATCACCAGAAGCACCGCACTGTGAGACTTTCGTCTCTGATCTCCAAGTTTCCAATGTTAAGGTTGTCACAGATCCCACGTGCCAGCAAGGCATTTCCTCAGTTCTACTCAACGTTTTGATGTTTATCTTTTTTTTTCTTTCAGATGCCTTGTCGAAAATCGTTTAGATACTATCATAATGTGAAATGCTGCAGACAGGTATCTGTAACTGACCCTCATGCTAAATGTTTGTGGTAACTTGGCAAATCACATGACACAACTTTCTCTGACGTGTTTTCAAATGCCTACAAAAGTTATTCGTCAGACAGAAGCAACATTTTTTATGGCCTCTCGAAAAAGGCTAGGCCCTCTTCCAGAAGCCGCTTTCAGAAAAATGAAAATAAGCACTAAATACACAAGAGATCTTTGCTATGTTCGTGCCATCAAAGGGAAAAAAACACAATGCCATCCATGCTGAGCTAGAATGGGACAAAGTCTTTTGTCATTTCTACAGCATAATTTATGCGCCACTCTAAGCCTAAAAGGGTATTGTTTTGATTTGTACTGCGTGCTCCTTTGTGTCTGGACAAAGTGAAATCTCTCTGAAGTGCTATAATGATAGCGAAACACATGTTAGGGGTTGCTTTTATTTATTACAGGTTGACTTGGATGGTACTTTACCAATCCATAGCTGTAATACTGAGCCTGGAGTGGTACAATGCTTTTGTGCTAATCCCATGCTTAAAGATTTTGCTGTAGAAATGGCAAAAGACTTTGTCCTTTTCTAGCTCGCAGTGGATGGCATTGTGCTAATCCTATGGGCACAAACTTTGCTAGACAAACGGACATTTCAGGTGAGTAGATTCAGAGCGTCGCTGGTGTTGTAAGGTGCTTTATACATGAGCTGATTTCCACCTAAGCTTGGGAAGTACTTCTTTTTTGCATAATTATTGTAGAAATGGCAAAAGACTTTTGGCCTGATTACGAGTTTTGTGGTAACACGAACGCCATCAAAACGGTGTCGGAATCACCGCTTCTGAATTGGTGGCCCGACATCCCGATTACGATGCATGCGTTCCCATAAACAAAAGACTGCCGCAGTACCGATAGTAAATCATGACCGCATCTGCAGTTAGGATAGGCGAGTGTGTCTGTCAGAGGACGGACTGCCAGTTTCCCAGCCCACCCAATCAGGATGTGCCTTAGTGTGGACATGACTGTGTCAGTTAACCCCCCACACCTGAGCTGGCGGAAAGGGGAGCATATAATGCACAAACTCACCTTCACTCACCTTCACATGTCCCGTACCACCATGGAGTTGGCCCTCAAAGTCCTGATGCTGCTGCTCAATGACAACCAACACCAACATGGATGCAACTGACGGAAAGCCACTTACCTACCCATTCCCATTCACTCCTCAGCAAATAGTTGGTCTGTTAAGACATGCAAAGGTGTATGGGGTCCCTGGCCCATATATGTCATGTGGGCCCCTGTTCCCAATAAATCAGAATGTATGATCCAAGCACTGCTCCATGATGCCCTCTTTGGGCAGGTCACTGGCACTGCACAGACCCACATCATTGATCTGAACATGTGTATAAAAATACGAATAAGGGACACTGATGGGTGCATTGATTGATGTAACATAACAGCACCTCCCCATCAATATCCCAGCTATTCATCTCCGTGACACCCTCACATTTATCACTTCCTAGGTCCTGGTGTCATATCAAAGAGACTTCTGGATGCATGTGTCATGAAACGTAAACACACCCTCCTGCTAAATAACTGTATTACACTTTCACACATCACCTACACAAAAATTAAATGTGATGTCAATGGGATGTCAAATAATCAGTGCGAGAAGCATACAAAGGTCACAATGTAAACATCACCTACACAAAAAGTTAAATGTGATGTCAATGGGATATCAAATAATCAGTGTGAGAAGCATACAAAGGTCACAATGTAAACACTCTCTGCCGAATAGGATTGCCTGTAGCAGGGGGACCCCTGAAAGGTTGGGACCTTTGGCCCCAGGCCACTTTTCACATGTCTCAAAACCTCTATGTGCACAGGACTGAAGTATATCAAGGACAACTAATATCATCACCAAGTGCCATGAATATGTGGGAAATGTGTAAGTGCAAGTCAGGAAAGCAAACAGAGCAGTAACTGCATTTGTCACACACATGTATAAAGTAGGTTAAGCTAATCACACTAAAAAGGACACATGTCCATAAAAAAGTGCAAAAAGGTATGACCATTCACCACCCTCAATCTGTAGATAAACAAATAACTTGCTTGCACACATCAAACACATATCCGATCTACAGCATAGTGAGAACTGCAAACTAAATGATGTTCACATTGCCCAAGACAAGCAGAAATACTTGTAGCACACATAGAAGGGGAGAAAGGTACAACTCATTTTCCATCCTCTCTAAATATGACCACTTTTACCCACAAAAAGAGGAGTAGGAGGATATGTGAGTGTTCTGTTCAGACAGCGACAACACATAGGAAAAACGTAAGATAGTTTAGGGCATCCCTGAGAAAGTTATATTCTTTACCTTCTCTGTTGTTTTGTTCTGCTGAGTGATCCCAAGATGTTTGTACTGTCTTCCCCAATCACTTTGCTCCATTCCGGGCATTGGTCTGCGCAGGGCTGTTGTAGCAGCCCTATGATGAAGCATGCCACTATTAGTGGTGAGGGCATTTTAAAGAAACCTTGCTTTTTTCCTATGTGCTGTCTCTGTCCATACAGAACACTCTCATTTCCTCCTTTTCCTCTTGTTGTGGGTAAAAGCAGAAATACTTACCATATGATAATCCACCCAATGCAATGTCAGTCCCATTTGGAAATCATCCCACTTATCCATCCTCGGAACCGTTACCCTTCTTCTGTGTAACACCAACACTGGTTCCAATGTCAGATTATACAAACCCCTTCAAATAGATCAGCAATCAGGGTAAAACAAACACAACTGTAGTCACACATCACAAGGTATACCATAACATCAAATAGACTGAAAAGTAATGGCAGGACTAATGTGTTCTAAACCAAACAAAAGTTTAATTTGCTCCAAAAGAACAATATGCAGTTAACTAAAGGCCAATGGCCAGTCCATGTCCACATTCGGTGGTCCAGCACAGTGTTGTGCCACTAAACGTTCCCTTCCAGACACTGCTAGGGAACTTCCTCACAAAGGAGCAACAATTCGGCATATTAGGCACCTCGATCATCTTATTTGAGAGGGGGACATTTGGGTTTGGAAGGGGTGTCCTGGGATTGTGAAGGTGTGACTTTGGAAGAGGAAGGGGTGGAGAGACGTTTGAAGTGGAAGGGGTGGATGGTTTCAGGAATAGAGATGGATTTAGAGGTGGAAGCGGTGGCCTTGGCTGTGGTAGGAGGAGAAAGCTTCTTTGAAAGGGTGGTAGGAGGTTTGGTAGTGGTGAGGGCAAAGCAAAAGAAAGAGTCTTCTGTTGGGGACATGGGAGGGGGTGTGGGAAGGAGTGGGGACTTGGAGGGAGAGTAAGGGACATGAGTGATGTGCTTGGGTCTGTTGCAAGTTCAGGTGCACATGTCAGGTGTATGTTCTGCTAGTATGGGTGTGTCTAGTTTATTTGGTGTATGTTGGGTGCTTGAATGTTTGCGTCTGAGTTTAGTAGGAGTGCAGAGTGTCAGTGGTGTGTCCATGGATATTGCTGCAGTGGAAGTGCTAGGTATGAGTGCCATGAATGGTGATGTTGTGCTGACTGTGGGTGTGTCTATGGATGGGCTGGTGGGTGTGCATATGGGTATTGGTGTGTCTGTGGTGGGTGGGTGTGTGATGGTGGGTGTGTGGTGTGTGCATGCAAGTGTGGTCTCCTCTGTCCTGTGTGGGTATGTGATGGGTGAGTGGTGGGAGTATGTGGCTGTTGTGTTGTCAGTGGTGTTTGCGATTGTGGTGGGGGTGCCTCTGGGGGTGCTTCTGAGTGTGTGTGTGCAGTGTCTGTATGGATGCAGGTTTGCCTTTTTTGATATGTTGGTGCTTGTGTGTGGATGTGCTGCTTCAGGCAGTATGGGTGGGTGTGTGCAAAGGTGTGAGTGTGCTTTGGACAGGTTTGAACAGGTTTGGGAATAGAGTATTGTTAAGGTCGAATTCCACACAGGTTAGCAGTCTAGAAGTTGATCTCTCCCCCCCATAAAAACCACATGCCGGTCGCTACGCGCAGCGGACGCGCTGAGGACAGGCTAACTTGCTGAGTGTAACTAAAGCTGGAGCGCCTGGGAAAGGGCTCCCGCGACTTCTCTTTTGCTCTTTTTCAAATCTAAGTAACTTCTATTGCTACAAGAATTTGTTTTTAACTTGCACAGAATCGTTTTTAAAAACAGTTTTTACCTCTTGGTTTGTTCTGCGCACTTCCCCGGTCCACCGCGGATTTTTCAGATTGAGTGGAGGGAAGCTAGGCGCGCACACCGGAAGTGAATTACAACTTCCGGTCGAATTCCACACAGGTTAGCAGTCTAGAAGTGGATCTCTCCCCCCCTTAAAAACCACATGCCGGTCGCTACGCGCAGCGGACGCGCGCAGCGGGTGCGCCACCGGCGCGCCAAAGGCAAGCCTGTCTGTGCCCGTCTGTGCCTGGATCGGGCCCAGGGCCATGCCCCCTGGCCCTTTTAAACCAGACCCTCATAGAAAGACAGTAACTTACACTAGTAAACATCTTAAACACATACTTAGCGCCAGCAAAGACAAACAGACCTGCCCTCGTCTCAACCTGGACTCCATAGCCACTCAGTCCACTACCTGATGCCCAAACTGCCTATTCTCACTAGACACCTTCGACAGACCACCCACTCGCGCACACTCACAGTCCATAAACCAAGGAAAAATCTGCTCAGCTCTCATAAATGCTCACTCCCTCCCCAAACACAAATACGAAATACTGAACCTCCTAGAAGACTACAAACTAGACCTTCTATTCATAACAGAAACCTGGGGAGACCCCTCCTGCGGACCAGATTTCTGTACAGCAACCCCGACGGCTACTCCTCCTGCAGGTTCGACAGAACTATCAAAAAAGGAGGAGGCCTGGCACTTATTCACCGAGACAAATACTCAGTCAGGACAGCATCAATCCCCACTAAGATTTGTGAAGCCTTCACCTTCACGATCATGCTCACCCGCTCCCTTCCTTTCAGGGGTATCCTCCTGTACCGCCCTCCAGGCTCTCGAACTGAATTCCTTTCGGCCATGGGCTGCTTACTAGAACTAGTAGCAGGAGAATCCAATTTCTCCATACTGGGAGACTTCAATTTCCATCTAGAAGCCCACGATGACCAGGATACCTTAACCCTCATAGCCGAATTAGAGGCGGTAGGCCTCTCACAATTAGTGAATTGCCCTACTCACTCCGCTGGCCACACACTGGACAGACTGTTTTCCAACAATCAGCAAATCTCCCTAGAGAACATCCTCCCGCTGCCTTGGACAGATCACTGTGCAATTCTCTTCGACATCCAAACCAAGAGGAACACCCCTCCTCAGACCAGCCCCCTTCTCCCCAAGTAGTTCAAAGCGTGGGGTAACATCGCCCCGCTAGACCTCAAAACTCACCTGCTTTCCACTCAGCAAAACTCGCTACACGACCCTGAACTTGCAGCCATCAACTACACACAATGGCTCCAGAATGCAGTTAACACTGTGGTCCCCCTCAAAAATGCTTCCAACAATAGAAAGATCCCATCCGCCCCTTGGTTCTCTGAAATACTAAGACTCGAGAAACAAAGGTGCAGGTATCAAGAACTACGCTGGCGTCGAGACTATGATCCCGCCCAAAAAATCCTCTATAGAGAGGCTTTAACCAAATACAAACTCCTCCTAATCACTGAAAAAAGTAATTACTATCTCAAACTAATTGAATCAGCGCAAGATTCCGCCAAACAGATGTTCCAGGTAGTAACCAAGTTATCAGGACAAGGGACCAACCCCCCCACTATCGCCACCCAAACGCTCTGTAACTCGCTGGCCAGCTACTTCCAAGAAAATCAGTCACATCTATGCCAACTTTTCTACCCACACTAAGACTAACAACCCCACAGACGCTCCCAGCGAGGTCAATAACCATCCCCACCCCTTTCAAAATCGGCCCAACCGACCATCAAACCACTCCTAAACTAGAGGAATTTAGTCAAGTCTCTCCGGAACAGATCACTCACCTAATTCCCACGGTTAAATCTGGATCCCCCAATGACCTGTGCCCACCATCCACTCTTAAACTGATTCCTGACATTATAGGCTCCAACCTAGCAAACATCTGCAACTCGATGTTCATGACAGGGACTTACCCTTCCATCTGGAAAAAAGCTGTCATCAAGCCCCTACTAAAGAAAAACAACCTCGATCCCACAGATACAAAAAACTACAGACCAATTGCCTGCCTCCCATTCCCAGCAAAAATCGTTGAAAAGGTCATGAACACACAGTTAGCACACTTTATTGACGAAAATAACCTACTAGATGACACCCAATTTGGCTTCTGAAAGGGCCATGGCACGGAAACAGCCCTCATTAAAGCTTCCGATGAAATCAGGAAGATACTCGATGGGGGGGGTGCCGCTGTCTTGGTGCTGCTGGACCTCTCAGCGGCATTCGACACGGTCGACCACGCAACCCTGATCCACTGTGTCGCAGCCATCGGCATCACACAAAAAGCCAAGGCCCTCCTGGCCTCCTTCCTGTTCAATCGCACTCAATTAGTGACGCTTGGTGACTTCAACTCCCCGTCATTTGCCCTCCCATGTGGTGTGCCACAGGGATCATCGCTTAGTCCGACCTTGTTTAATATCTATGTGTCGGACCTGGCGAGGGTCATCAAAACTTACAGCATGGGCCTAACGTCGTACGCCGACGACACTCAACTGGTGTTAGCGGTGCACAATGACGGAGGGGCAGTTGCGGCAAACTTCCAAGAGGGAATGCTAGCCATCAGTGCTTGGATGGCAAACAACTGCCTCAAATTAAATTCAGACAAGACGGAGGTGATGATCTTTGGCAACCTCTCCCCTGCCTGGTCCCCTACTTGGTGGCCAGCTAAGTTAGGCTCACCTCCGTCCCCCGTCACAAAGGTAAGAAATCCAGGTATTATGTTCGACAACAAGCTGTCATTCATACACCACGCTAACGCAATCGTCTCTGCATCCTTCTACGTTATTAGGATGATAAAGAAACTACTACCTTTTCTCCCAACTAGCGCTGGTAGGACTCTCATTAGCACACTAGTCATGTCCAAGGTCGACTATTGCAACGGTTTACTCATCAATGCCCAAGAAAGAGTCCTAAATAAGCTGCAACTAGTGCAGAATGCAGCCGCCAGACTTCTGACAGCCACCCCCAAATTCAAACCAATATCCAAGGTGGTACGACAACTCCACTGGCTACCCATCAGGAGCAGAACCAAGTTCAAGGCACTATGCATTGCCTACAAGGCAATCCACCACATCGGACCAGAGTTTCTCAGGAAAACTCTCTGCCCCTACAAGCCCACCAGACCCTTACGTTCATCAGCATCAAACTTGCTGACTGATCCCCGAACCAAAAAAAGCCTCCTGGGGCGACAGAACATTTACGGTTGCTACCACTAAACTATGGAACACGATCCCCCTCCATATCAAGACCAGTCCCACCCTGCTCTCTTTTCGAAAACGGCTAAAGACCTGGCTTTTCAACCAATAACCAGCCGGTCAGCCTCCCCTCTGCCTAGTCCGCAGCACCGAGACACCCAAGGGTATTTGCGCGCTTTATAAGTTGCCTAAATAAATAAAAATAAGAGGCAGGGGGATGAACACAAGTTTGGGGGGATGGGAGGCTGCAGTCTGTGAGGAGGCCAGAGTCTGAAAAGATCTCTGTAGGGCAGACATAGTACCATGAATGCCTTCCAGGTAGGCCACCATCTGCTGTAGATGGCTGCCTTGCACCTGGATGGCATTCAGCAGTTAAGTCTGACCCACAGAGATGTTCCTCAGGAGGTCAATAGCCTCCTCACTTGATGCAGCGGGGGACAGGGGCAGGGGCTGGTGTCTGGAGCGAAAAAGACGGGTCCCTCCTAGGGGACAGGGCTCGGCTAACTGGGTGGGGAGCAACTGAGAGGGTGGAGCTGGAATGTGGGGTGGCAGACAAGGAAGATGGTGGTAGATCCCCTGTGGGGTCCCCCACCACCCGGGAGTGCCCACCGGAGGATGACTCTGATGGTGATGATAAACTTGAGCTTGCCTCCTCCGTGGCACTCAATGCACCCTCTCAGCCACTGGGTCCCTCTGTCGGAAGTACCCTACCCAGAACCACTGTAGCCAGCTGCTTCTCCGCCAATGTAGGCCCTCTCTCCTTCGCTTGCCTGAGATGATGCTGTAATGTAAATAGACATCAGTTTATTGCATCTGTGGTAACACACCTGACCATGAGATGTGAAGACTAAACATTTCAAAGGTGCACATATTACACCAGCTCCAAGTCACTAAACATTTGCTCCAACATTAGCCTGAACACATGAATGCATGGTACATAACCTGTAAACAGTTGCTCACAATGATGTCATTACCCCACACAGCTACAAGACCATGAGTGAAGTTTAATCCACATCATCTAGATGTATCTACTGGTATTGGTCCCCACCTTCTATACTTTGGCCCATTTAGGCGATCAGTGAACAAATGCCCACAGCATAAGTTGTCACATTGCCCTAAGGATATCTCCATTCCATCTTTGGACTCTCTAACCACTCCATTGATACTTACCATTTGCCAAAGACAATTTGCCGTTCAAGGCTCATGTGTCACAGTGACTATCTGTGACATCAACATATAGTGTAAGTTTGTTTCCAGGGTGACAGCATATTACAGCACCTATCATGTCGTTCATAGGTTCACCATTTGAAAATTCCCATAGAAGTATGAGCACTGGATCAGGGTATGTGTCACACACTCACCAATGTGTACACAGTCCGGGCTGTGGTAAAACATTGACTGTTTAATTAACACAATTAACTCATAAAATAATGTCAGTGGCCTATACACACATGATTGACTCAGACATCATTCAGTTAAACCATGTAGAACACAGCATTGCTGATGACACAACGACAGGAACAGTTTCACAGGCCAACATGTAGGCCTATAACTGATTGAACCAGTTTTGTAGGAACACTAATGTCATCACGCATACCCAATTTACCAATGGGGATCGTTGTTCAGTCACTGCATCAAAGGTGCACACCCTACTATGTCACATGTGATAGGCCTATCATCACATGACACACAGTAGTGAGTGAGAATCACTCACTCCACAATGTAGACAATTGGCCTGTTGGGAGCAATGGACACCTGGGTTATTTAACAACATGAGATGAATCATCACTTGAGTCAGCCATGTGACAGCCCATGTCACGTTCATGGATAGGTGACTGGTTACTGCTGTGTAGCAGGTTGATAAGACAATAGGCAAAGGTCATAATTATTCACCTACCACTAGACCTACACATTTGTGCACTCCTCTTGTGCATTAGATATTGGGTCTGCCTCAGTTCAGATGGTGACAATCATACCTGTGAGCTGAAAGAAATGTTAGGCCATTTGTACAATTCTGGTCATGACTTACCCCCTTGTCACTGCTGTTGGACCCTCAACTGCCCATCAAGACGGGGGAGGCCACCACAAGTAGCGGGCCATTAGGGTGGGTCAGTGTGCGTTGTGCGCCCTGCACACGTTGGGATGTCAGCCGCAGCTGGACCTCAACGATCTTCCAGGTCCAGTGTCTCAGGTCATCCCACCTCTTGCGGCAATGAATGCTACGCCGCCTGTAGACCCCCAGAGTCTGCATCTTCTTTGCGTTGGCCTTCCAGATGTCACGCTTCGTATGTGCGTTGACCTGCATAGATACAAGAGAGGAAGCAAACATTTTGTAATTGAAAGTTAATGTATGTCAGTTTTGATGTCACACAAGTGTAATACATCTGCCACAAGCTGACACCAACAGTGAGCACCCAACATGTGTATTTTACACATGCTGAGATATTCAAACAGCCCAATACACACTTCAGTAATAATCTGCTGAATACCATCATCCCTGTTAATGTCCAAAAATCACATATTTACGCCACTCACATGAAGTACCTGAGGGGCGACCGACATGTACTGTGATGTCAGCTACAATTAAACCTGACAAGAACTTGTGGGCTTTAGAAGGCTGCACAACTTTAAGCAAAATCTGATATCCATCTGTAAAGGCAGACACATTGAATTTAGGCCTACAGTCCATAGAGGCTGGTATCAGGGTATGGCCCACAGACTCACTGGGGTGGTGTGGACATGTCTACTCCTTGATGCTACACAATACTACAGCTTATTGAGTATGTGCACCAAGTACTAGCTGAAGAGCACACCTTTTGTAATATGTGAGGCTGTCACCGTGATGCCATCAACATACCATAGTAAGTCCACCCTGGCTTGGTTGAATGTATAGTAGCTACTGATTCACCTAATCAACATCTCATCTAAACTAAGCAATGATCTGGACTGTGTGTGTGTGTGAAATCTTTAATTGAGCCTGTACTATGCAATTGTTGCATATTGTTAACAGATCACTGGTAGTAGTTAGCCTGCGTTTGTGAAATGACACACTTTGAACACCATCTGCACTGGACAGGAGTATCAGGTCAAGGTTTATCCACGTGAAACCAAGCAGGGGTATTGTTGAAGTGGCCACAACTCAATTTGTCATCACACATTGCAAAAGAGGACTACAGGGACATAGCTCTTGGCATCAGTTGCAGTGCCACACACATCCTGCCCAGTCTGGGACATGTTTATAACTGGCCACAGCTTATTATCAGGCCTTGCTCTCTGCAGGCTGAGCATACAGATGTTCTATATCCAGCACATTACCAATATGCCCCAATCACAAAGTCAGCTTGTGTACATGCAAGAAACAAACTCAATGCTGGGTGCCACCTTGAAGGGGCCTGTGATAGCTTGCTACCTCCTAGGCAACGTTTTTGAGAGCCCAAATATGGGCTTAGTGATAAGTGTGGCTAGACACATTGCTGACATCATCCTCATCTGGTCTTGCCAAAGTACATACAGTCCTTATGCTGCTTAAGGATATGCACATGTTTTCATATTTGGAATCATCATAGTTGTAACAATATCACAGGTACCATTAAATGAATGAATGCATAGATGACTACATACACAGAACATGGAATTCAGAACTTTTCATATGTACCCCAAACAATGGTGATGTCACATCCACAATGCATAGTACTCAACAATCATTGATTGTCCTATGTAGTGAACTACAAATGATACAACACCATATAGATGTATAATGTGACTCAGGGGCACAATGTAGCCTGTGGACATTGCAACGTTTGAGTTACACAGAGTGATAGACGTTGTTAGTAGCTCACCCGTTTCTCTGGTGCGATATAGAGCTGTCCATACTGAGAGAGCACCTTGTCTGCCAGCATTTTGAATTATTTTGCAGAGAAGGCAGTGGCACTCTCCTCTTTTTGGCCTAACATGAGTGCTCCCAGAGGTGGCAAACAGCAGCTGAAGTGGAGGAGGTGTTGGTGGCAGCAATGTCTGTAGACAAGTGAGCTATTTTTGAAACCGCTGTGTACATGTACACAACGTATGTGGTAATCAGCGGAGACCTGCCATTGAAAGTATATTTATTTATTTAAATGCATTACCACCACTCATATAAAGGAGTTACATCTTGACATGGGAACAAATCCACAGCCATGTAATTTCCTTTAAACTCAGCCTCTGTGTTGTGTGTCACTGGGTATTATCGCTAGATCAGCGCAGTACAGTATATACCGCCATTAACGCTATTTTGCCTAATATATATATATATATATATATATATATATATGTACATATATATATTATCTACTGGCGGTCGCCAGTAGATAGTTATAGTTAGGACCTATTTTCCATAGGAAATCCGCAACATTCTATTTGAAATAACGTTGGCGCCAGTTGACGAATCTTCGCGAAAGTTTCCAACTTGTTGGGGCGCTCCGGTCCGCTCCTATCCTGAAAGTCTCGGGGTGATTCGTCAAGCGGGGCCGAGAAAAAGGGGGTCCCAAAACGTGTTTTCCCCATTCATTTTTCCATAGGAACCTTTAGTCGCAGCTACAGCCCGAACTGCTGAACGGAATTACACCAAATTTGGCAAAGAGGTAGCCCTTGGTTCAGTGTCGTGCCTTTTGCTTAAATGGTGTAAATCCGTTCAGTAGTTCCTGAGAAAATCAAAAGTAAAATCACATATATATCTGGGCGGAGCCTAACCACACATGTCATCGTGAGATCTGATTGGCTGTCAGCACTTCATCCTGGAATTGCTGGCAGCCATCTTGGGACCAATATAAATGATAGTACCCCATTGAAATGCATTGTAGTGAATCAAAGATTTTGAGGGTTACCAAAAGGAGAACTATAAAGGGTGATAACAGACTTTAGTTACATTAGAATTCATTTGTTGATGGTACCATACTAATTTCAGGAATTGTGGTGTGTTCTAAGGTGATTTTACCCTGTGAAAAACCTTCTGCTGGGATATCATGAATCATGTTTGAGAGAAAACTATTTTCACATGCTTGTCCCATACAGTTTTGGAAGGTGCTCCAGAAGCTAAAATGAGAGCATATTTTCTGTAAATTCACATTATCTTTCTCAGTCATGTGAGAATGAAGTCTGACATTCTCAGTAAAACATGTACATCCAACAAGGGCAGAGACTGTCAGTTGATTCCTTTGTGTTCTACTGCAGCTTCCCAGAGTGTTCTAAAGAACAACTAGAGTGCTAACAGCCTTACTTATGACAAAAGTATGGCACACCTGAAGCTATCTTGATTGGAATAAACTGGTAACACTTAAAACATTTAATTTAAAAAGGAACAAAATGATGGGGTTCATTTTGTCATAGAAATTATGGTTAGTGCTGTAGAAAGAAAAATTAGGACATGTTTCAAGTGTGATCTCAAATATCTTCCTGTTATATTTCAACAGGAGCAGCCTGCCAGTTGATGCCTTTGTGTTCTACGGCACCTTCCCAGAGTGTTCTAAAGAACAACTAGAGCGCTAACAGCCTTACTTATGACAAAAGTATGGCACACCTGAAGCCATCTTGATTGGAATAAACCGGTAACACTTAAAACATTTAATTTAAAAAGGAACAAAATGAGGGGTTCTTTTTAAAATAGAAATTATGGTTAGTGCTGCAGAAAGAAAAATTAGGGTATGTTTTAAGTGAGATCTCAAATCCTCTTCTATTTCATTAGAAAATTCTGACATGCAGACTGAAACAATCACTTTCAATACCAGCAGCAGACTTCCAGTTAACTCCCTGGTGAGCAGTAGCTTTACTACAGTGATCTAATGAGCAACTAGAGTGCTAACATTCTGAATTTATGGCAAATGTGAGACACATCTGAATGCCTTCTTGATGGAATCAAAGTAAAAACTGAAAGCATTTCCTACTGAGGAGACTGCAGTAAATGAGGAAATTAGGAAACTTCATAACAAAGAAGTCTTCCAAGATGGCCACCAGTAAAAAAGAGCCCAAATGTAGCACAAATATTACCCAGATGTAGCCCACATATAGCCCAATGACAAAAGTGTGCAAAACACTTTTTATTTTAAGTTTTTTGCAGTTTTATGTAGTGCAGACTGGTCAGGTATTTGAGCGTTGCATCTTAAAACATGACCCCCTACACTACAAAAACACCACTGCACTACCCTAAACCCTAAAACACCACCCCCAGCACGACCCCTACACTACACAAGCACCACTGCACTATCCTAAACCCTAAAACACTACCCCCAGCATGACCCCCTACACTACACAAACACCACTGCACTACCCTAAACCCTAAAACACTACCCCCAGCACGACCCCTACACTACCCAAACACCACTGCACTACCCTAAAACATGACCCCCTACACTACACAAACACCACTGCACTACCCTAAACCCTAAAACACTACCCCCAGCACGACCCCCTACACTACACAAGCACCACTGCACTACCCTAAACCCTAAAACACTACCCCTGCACGATCCCCTACACTACACAAACACCACTGCACTACCCTAAACCCTAAAACACTACCCCCAGCACGACCCCCTACACTACCCAAACACCACTGCACTAACCTAAATCCTAAAACACTACGCCCAGCACGACCCCCTACACTACCCAAACACCACTGCACTACCCTAAAACATGACCCCCTACACTACACAAACACCACTGCAATATCCTAAACCCTAAAACACTACCCCCAGCACGACCCCCTACACTACACAAGCACCACTGCACTACCCTAAACCCTAATACACTACCCCCAGCACGACCCCCTACACGGCCCAAACACCACTGCACTGCCCTAAACCCTGAAACACCAGCCCCTGCACGACCCCCTACACTGCCCGAACACCACTGCACTGCCCTAAACCCTGAAACACCACCCCTAGCATGACCCCCTACACTGCCCGAACACCACTGCACTGCCCTAAACCCTGAAACAACACCCCCTTCACGACCCCCTACACTGCCCGAACACCACTGCACTACCCTAAACCCTGAAACACCACCCCCAGCACGACCCCCTACACTGCCCGAACACCACTGCACTGCCCTAAACCCTGAAACACTACCCCCTTCAAGAACCCCTACACTGCCCGAACACCACTGCACTGCCCTAAACCCTGAAACATCACCCCCAGCAAGACCCCCTACACTGCCCGAACACTGCCCTAAACCCTGAAACACCACCCCCAGCACGACCCCCTACACTGCCCGAACACCACTGCACTGCCCTAAACCCTGAAACACCACCCCCAGCATGACCCCCTACACTGCCCGAACACCACTGCTCTGTCCAAAACCCTGAAACACCAGCCCCAGCACTAACCCCTACACTGCCCAAACACCACTGCACTGCCCTAAACCTTGAAACACAAGCCCCAGCATGACCCCCTACACTGCCCGAACACCACTGCACTGCCCTAAACCCTGAAACACCACCCCCTTCACGACCCCCTACACTGCCCGAACACCACTGCACTACCCTAAACCCTGAAACACCACCCCCAGCACGACCCCCTACACTGCCCAAACACCACTGCACTGCGCTAAACCTTGAAACACAAGCCCCAGCACGACCCCCTACACTGCCCGAACACCACTGCACTACCCTAAACCCTGAAACATCACCCCCAGCACGACCCCCTACACTGCCCGAGCACCACTGTACTGTCCTAAACCCTGAAACACCAGCCCCAGCACGACCCCCTACACTACCCGAACACCACTGCACTGCCCTAAACTCTGAAACACCATCCCCAGCACGACCTCCTACACTGCCCGAACACCACTGCACTGCCCTAAACCGTGAAACACCAGCCTCAGCACGACCCCTACAATGCCTGAACACCACTGCACTGCCCTAAACCCTGAAACACCACCCCCAGCACGACCCCCTACACTGCCTGAACACCACTGCACTGCCCTAAACCCTGAAACACCACCCCCAGGACGACCACCTACACTGCCCGAACACCACTGCACTGCCCTAAACCCTGAAACACCACCCCTGCACGACCCCCTACACTGCCTGAACACTACTGCACTGCCCTAAACCCTGAAACACCATCCCCAGCACGACCCCCTACACTGCACAAACACCACTGCACTGCCCTAAACCCTGAAACACTACCCCCAGCAAGACCCCCTACACTGCCCGAACACCACTGAACTGCCCTAAACCCTGAAACATCACCCCCAGCAAGACCCGCTACACTGCCCGACCACCACTGCCCTAAACCCTGAAACACCACCCCCAGCAAGACCCCCTACACTGCCCGAACACCACTGCACTGCCCTAAACCCTGAAACACCAGCACCAGCACGACCCCTACACTGCCCGAACACCACTGCACTGCCCTAAACCCTGAAACACCACCCCCTGCACAACTCCCTACACTGCCCGAACACCACTGCACTGCCCTAAACCCTGAAACACCACCCCCAGCACGACCCCCTACACTGCCCGAACACCACTGCACCGCCCTAAACCCTGAAACACCACCCCCTGCACGACCCCCTACACTGCCCGAACACTACTGCACTGCCCTAAACCCTGAAACACCACCCCCAGCACGACCCCATACACTGCCACGAACACCACTGCACTGCCCTAAACCCTGAAACACTACCCCCAGCAAGACCCCCTACACTGCCCGAACACCACTGCACTGCCCTAAACCCTGAAACATCACCCCCAGCAAGACCCCCTACACTGCCCGAACACCACTGCCCTAAACCCTGAAACGCCACCCCCAGCAAGACCCCCTACACTGCCCGAACACCACTGCACTGCTCTAAACCCTGAAACACCACCCCCAGCACGACCCCCTACACTGCCCAAACACCACTGCTCTGCCCAAAACCCTGAAACACCAGCCCCAGCACAACCCTGTACACTGCCCAAACACCACTGCACTGCCCTAAACCCTGATACACCAGCCCCAGCACGACCCCTATACTGCCCGAACACCACTGCACTGCCCTAAACCCTGAAACACCACCCCCAGCACGACCCCCTACACTGCCCGAACACCACTGCACTGCCCTAAACCCTGAAACACCAGCCCCAGCACAACCCTGTACACTGCCTGAACACACTGCACTGCCCTAAACCCTGAAGCCCCAGCACGACCACCTACACTGCACGAAAACCACTGCACTGCCCTAAACCCTGAAACACCAGCCCCAGCACGACCCCCTACACTGCCCGAACACCACTGCACTGCCCTAAACCCTCAAACACCAGCCCCAGCACGACCCCCTACACTGCCCGAACACCACTGCACTGCCCTAAACCCTGAAACACAAGCTCCAGCAAGACCCCCTACACTGCCCGAACACCACTGCACTGCCCTAAACCCTAAAACACCACCCCCAGCAAGACCCCTTACACTGCCCGAACACCACTGCACTAAACCCTGAAACACCACCCCCAGCAAGACCACCTACACTGGCCGAACACCACTGCACTGCCCTAAATCCTGAAACACCACCCCCTGCACGACCCTCTACACTGCCCAAACACCACTGCACTGCCCTAAACCCTGAAACACCACCCCCTGCACGACCCCCTACACTGCCCGAACACCACTGCACTGCCCTAAACCCTGAAACACCACCCCTCAGCACGACACCCTACACTGCCCGAACACCAATGCACTGCCCTAAACCCTGAAACACCACCCCCAGCACAACCCCCTACACTGCCCAAACACCACTGCCCTAAACCCTGAAACACCACCCTCTGCACGACCCCCTACATTGCCCGAACACCACAGCACTACCCTAAACCCTGAAACACCACCCCTGCACGACCCCCTACACTGCCCGAAAACCACTGCACTGCCCTAAACCCTGAAACACCAGCCCCAGCACGACCCCCTACACTGCCCGAACACCACTGCACTGCCCTAAACCCTCAAACACCAGCCCCAGCACGACCCCCTACACTGCCCAAACACCACTGCACTGCCCTAAACCCTGAAACACGAGCTCCAGCAAGACCCCCTACACTGCCCGAACACCACTGCACTGCCCTAAACCCTAAAACACCACCCCCAGCAAGACCCCCTACACTGCCCGAACACCACTGCACTAAACCCTGAAACACCACCCCCAGCAAGACCACCTACACTGGCCGAACACCACTGCACTGCCCTAAACCCTGAAACACCACCCCCTGCACGACCCTCTACACTGCCCAAACACCACTGCACTGCCCTAAACCCTGAAACACCACCCCCTGCACGACCCCCTACACTGCCCGAACACCACTGCACTGCCCTAAACCCTGAAACACCACCCCTCAGCACGACACCCTACACTGCCCGAACACCACTGCACTGCCCTAAACCCTGAAACACCACCCCCAGCACAACCTCCTACACTGCCCAAACACCACTGCACTGCCCTAAACACTGAAACACCACCCCCTGCACGACCCCCTACACTGCCAGAACACCACTGCACTGCCCTAAACCCTGAAACACCACCCCCAGCATGACCCCCTACACTGCCCGAACACCACTGCACTAAACCCTGAAACACCACCCCCAGCAAGACCACCTACACTGGCCGAACACCACTGCACTGCCCTAAACCCTGAAACACCACCCCCTGCACGACCCCCTACACTGCCCAAACACCACTGCACTGCCCTAAACCCTGAAACACCACCCCCTGCACAACCCCCTACACTGCCCGAACACCACTGCACTGCCCTAAACCCTGAAACACCACCCCTCAGCACGACACCCTACACTGCCCGAACACCACTGCACTGCCCTAAACCCTGAAACACCACCCCCAGCACGACCCCCTACACTGCCCAAACACCACTGCACTGCCCTAAACCCTGAAACACCACCCCCTACACTGCCCGAACACCACTGCACTGCCCTAAACCCTGAAACACCACCTCCAGCACAATCCCCTACACTGCCTGAACACCATTGCTCTGCCCTAAACCCTGAAACACTAGCCCCAGCACGACCCCCTACACTGCCAGAACACCACTGCACTGCCCTAAACCCTGAAACACCACCCCGCACGACCCCCTACACTGCCCGAACACCACTGCACTGCCCTAAACCCTGAAACACCACCCCCTGCACCACCCCCTACACTGCCCAAACACCACTGCACTGCCCTAAACCCTGAAACACCACCTCCAGCACAACCCCCTACACTGCCTGAACACCATTGCTCT
Organism: Calotriton arnoldi; assembly: GCA_963921515.1. Classification (NCBI taxonomy): domain Eukaryota; kingdom Metazoa; phylum Chordata; class Amphibia; order Caudata; family Salamandridae; genus Calotriton; species Calotriton arnoldi. The sequence goes on from CAWUFW010009996.1 coordinate 416,823, forward strand.
GCCCTAAACCCTGAAACACTAGCCCCAGCACGACCCCCTACACTGCCCGAACACCACTGCACTGCCCTAAACCCTGAAACACCACCCCGCACGACCCCTACACTGCCCGAACACCACTGCACTGCCCTAAACCCTGAAACACCAGCCCCAGCAAGACCCCCTACACTGCCCGACCACCACTGCACTGCCCTAGACTCTGAAACACCAGCCCCAGCAAGACCCCCTACACTGCCCGAACACCACTGCACTGCCCTAAACACTGAAACACCAGCCCCAGCATGACCCCCTACACTGCCCGAACACCACTGCCCTAAACCCTGAAACACCAGCCCCAGCACCACCACCTACACTGCCCGAACACCACTGCACTGCCCTAAACCCTGAAACACCAGCCCCAGCACAACCCCCTACACTGCCCGAACACCACTGCACTGCCCTAAACCCTGAAACACCAGCCCCAGCATGACCCCCTACACTGCCCAAACACCACTGTACTGCCCTAAACCCTGAAACACCAGCCCCAGCAGGACCGCCTACACTGCCCGAACACCACTGCACTGCCCTAAACCCTGAAACACCACCCCATGCACGACCCCCTACACTGCCCGAACACCACTGCACTGCCCTAAACCCTGAAACACCACCCCCTGCACCACCCCCTACACTGCCCGAACACCACTACACTGCCCTAAACCCTGAAACACCACCCCCTGCACCGCCCCCTACACTGCCCGAACACCACTGCACTGCCCTAAACCCTGAAACACCACCCCCAGCACGACCTCCTTTACTGCTCGAACACCACTGCACTGCCCCAAACCCTGAAACACCACCCCCAGCACGACCCCCTACACTGCCCAAACACCACTGCCCTAAACCCTGAAACACCACCCTCTGCACGACCCCCTACATTGCCCGAACACCACAGCACTGCCCTAAACCCTGAAACACCACCCCCTGCACGACCCCCTACACTGCCCGAACACCACTGCACTGCCCTAAATCCTGAAACACCACCCCCAGCACGACCCCCTACACTACCCGAACACGACTGCACTGCCCTAAACCCTCAAACACTCCCCCCAGCATGACCCCCTACACTACCAGAACACCACTGCACTGCCCTAAACCCTGAAACACCACCCCATGCACGACCCCCTACACTGCCCGAACACCACTGCACTGCCCTAAACCCTGAAACACCACCCCCTGCACCACCCCCTACACTGCCCGAACACCACTACACTGCCCTAAACCCTGAAACACCACCCCCTGCACCGCCCCCTACACTGCCCGAACACCACTGCACTGCCCTAAACCCTGAAACACCACCCCCAGCACGACCTCCTTTACTGCTCGAACACCACTGCACTGCCCCAAACCCTGAAACACCACCCCCAGCACGACCCCCTACACTGCCCAAACACCACTGCCCTAAACCCTGAAACACCACCCTCTGCACGACCCCCTACATTGCCCGAACACCACAGCACTGCCCTAAACCCTGAAACACCACCCCCTGCACGACCCCCTACACTGCCCGAACACCACTGCACTGCCCTAAATCCTGAAACACCACCCCCAGCACGACCCCCTACACTACCCGAACACGACTGCACTGCCCTAAACCCTCAAACACTCCCCCCAGCATGACCCCCTACACTACCAGAACACCACTGCACTGCCCTAAATCACTACCCCCATCACGACCCCCTACACTACCCAAACACCACTGCACTACCCTAAACCCTAAAACATTACCCCCAGCACAACCCCCTACACTACCCAAACACCACTGCACTACCCTAAACCCTAAAACACTCCCCCAGCACGACTCCCTACACTACCCAAACACCACTGCACTACCCTAAACCCTAAATCTACCCCCAGCATGACCCCCTACACTACACAAACACCACTGCACTACCCTAAACCCTAAAACACTACCCCCAGCACGACCCTCTTCACTACCTAAACACAACTGCACAATTTGTTACAGGCGTTGCAACGCAGGCCTGTGGTGCTTACTGGAAGTATCTGGTGGGCTAGTTGGGCCCCAGGGACCCTCAGGATTCAAGGTGACCTAATCCCCCAACTTAAAACGCTCCACGGGGCGCGTTTGCACAGTGGTGAAGTGAGGGGGTGGGGCCTCAGATGACATGTGCGCAAACACGCCCTGTGGTGCGTTAGAAGTTGGGGAATTAATTCCCTTTGAATCCTGAGGGACCCTGGGGGCCAACTAGCCCACCAGTACCTTCAGTAAGCACAACAGAGTTGCGTTGCAGAGAGGTGAAAAAAGGTGCGTGGCCTCGGAACGCCTCTCTGTAACTCAGCTCTGTGGTCCTAACTGTAGGTACCTGGGGGGCTAGTTGGGCCCCAGGAACCCTCAGGATTCAAGGGGACTTAATCCCGCAACTTAAAACGCGCCACGGGGCGCGTTTGCACACATGTCACCTCAGGCCCCCCTCCCTTCACCACTGTGCAAACGCGCCCTGTAGCGCGTTTTAAGAGGTAGTTTTAATCCCCCTGCCCTATTATGTACTAGGGACTTGCAGAGGAGGTCATGCTAATCACAGGGGTACCCCAACGCATAGTGTTCCCTAGTGTATGTAGGTGTTTTCACTGTATTCTAAGGGGTAGATTTACAAGCCCCTTGCGCCACTTTAGCGTCGTTTTTAACATGGGAAAAATGACGCAAAAGTGGCGCAACGGGCTTGTAAATCTGCCCCTAAGTGTCTTTTAGCATAGCACTGGCTCTGGTTAGTCAGAGTCAGTTACCACCAGTACCCGTCTGAAAAAGTTGTGGGCACAGGATGATTTTGCAACAAGGCCTCTTTCTGCTCCTCTGTTGGTTCTTTCTGCACATCTTTTGCTTCTTTCTGTGCGTTTTTTCTTCTTTCTTCACATGTCCTACTTCTGTAGGCATAGTTAGAAACTAGCATTTAAAAAACCTTTGAAATTCACTTAAAAATCATAGGTTTCAGGCACGTTATAGTTAGAAATTAGCATTTAAAAAACCTTTGAAATTCACTGAAAAAACCATAGGTTGCAGACACGTTATAGTTAGAAATTAGCATTTAAAAAACCTTTGAAATTCTCTGAAAAAACCATAGGTTTTAGGGACAGTTATAGTTAGTTGGACATTTCACTCATAGAAAACCATAGAAATTCCCCCGTTATAGTTAGTTCAGCTAACTATAACTCGCGCCCCCGCAATGCACTGCTGATGACGTCACATATTACATCACTCATGGCATGGTCAGTGACATCACTGATGACATCTCAAATGACATCCCTGATGACATCATCCATGTGATAATTTCATGCATCTTCTCACACCCTAATATAACTTTTGATACACCCACTCTAAATTACAGACTGCCATTCTCAAAACCATAGACACTCCAACACCTAGTCAGTCATGCAAAAAATTAATCACACACCCATTTACTCACCTATACAGTTATACACACACCAGCTCACTTACTCATACAAATACTAGCACATTCTTACGCTCTTATACAATAACTGATACAAGCACACACGCATCCATACAGCCACTCTCACTATCACATACTCTCACTTATAGCCATTTAAATACTCTAACACACATATATACTGCCTTTTACATATGTAGTTACTCGCACATGTACCACTGAGATATACATTCACTCACTAACACACCCATACACACACTCACCCACCCAAGCAGTCCATCACAGATGCACTCTTAAAATCATGCACCCAGTGAATCACCCACTCACACATCTATGTACAGAGTCACACACACCCCACCCACACAAACACTCAGGCAGCCATACAGATACTCAGAGAACCAATCAATAACCCATATAGACACTCATGTAGCTATTCGCAAATCCATGCATCCACTTACACACCAACAAACAGACGGATACAGTCATTCACACAGTTTAGTCACTAACCCATGCATTCAGTAAGATACGTTTAATCACTCACTTGTAGAGTCAGTCACTCACGTACTAAATCATCCATTCAGACACTTATACACCCACTCATTCTTCAATATGCCTTTCCCTATATATATTAAACATATTTAAACTTTACAGAAACACACAGTCACTGGATGATGTCATCAGTGATGTCATCAGTGATGTCATTTGAGATGTCATCAGTGATGTCATCAGTGATGTCACTGACCATGTCATGAGTGATGTAATATGTGACGTCATCAGCAGTGCATTGCGGGGGCGCGAGTTATAGTTAGCTGAACTAACTATAACAGGGGAATTTCTATGGTTTTGTACGAGTGAAATGTCCAACTAACTATAACTGTCCCTAAAACCTATGGTTTTTTCAGTGAATTTCAAAGGTTTTTTAAATGCTAATTTCTAACTATAACGTGTCTGAAACCTATGGTTTTTTCAGTGAATATATATATATACTGCTACCAAGTACACAAAGTACCAGCACTCTCGGGAACTTATAATCCAAAATTTATTAGGATTTAAACACACAAAAGACGCGTTTCGGCGACTGCCTTTCTCAATACCAAATATATATATATATGTGCAAATATCACCAATCAGAGGTAATATTTGCTCATCAGTGCTACAAACACAAATAAAGTGCACAATGGGATTATTGAGGGATGTTGGACAGGAGACTACTAACATGTTACATATGTATAGTAAGTAGTTCACCTGTTACGTTGTGTCACAAGATGTTTTTGTTTGAAATTACACATATATTACTGTGACCATTGAACTGATATGTTGTCACTTCACACATAGGTACCTTGGAAGAGGGAGGAGGAGGCAGCCTCCAGTGTAACACCCATTTCCAGACCTACAGACCATGGAAGAAAGGGATGTTATTAAAATGTTATACCTGAATAGGCAAACAATCTGTGATGATGCCACCTGTTCAAGCCTAATCTCCTGCCTCAAAACACAAATCCATATTGTATCTCCCCAGTAGTGCAACTAATGGCAGCCCCTCATTTTTTGCCACTGCTTCATTCCAGAACACAGTGGAAATATCTGGTGGTATGTCACAACCTATGTTCAGTGGTGTGCTAGGAGTAGTCCTTTCTTCTCTGCAGCGACACATTGACAGCTACATGCAGTTCCCCAGATGTGAGGATTTGGCAAATGTGAAGGCAGAGGTTTATGGATTTGCTCACATGCCACATGTGATTGGATCCATTGAAGCACACGTATAGCTTTGCTACCTCCACATGACAGGGAACAAGCTTACCGTAACTCGAATCACTTCCACTCAATCAATGTCCAAGTTGTCTGCCTAGCAGGTTTGTACATCTCAAACATCTGTGCCCGGTTCTGCCCTTGATTCATTTGTTCTGCGGAACAGCACCATACCCCTACTGATGTCACAACTCCTACCAGAGAGGGCCTGGCTTGTTGGTAAGCATGAACTGTCCTAACTCTGTATGGGTAATGTCAAGTAGTATCATCTCAAACTGTGTGACTCATTGTTGCCCTTATGTGTGACTTCCATCTAGGTTACTCAGTGCATACCAACCGACCATGGTTGTTGACATCGCTGAGGAATCCAACATCGCCAGAGGAAGTCCACTTCAATGACGCCCATGGAAGAACATGGCGGCCAGTCGAGAGAGCTTTTGGGCTCCAGAAGGCCAGATTTAGATGTCTGGACAAGACTGGGGGAGCCCTCCTCTACTCACCCAGGAAGGTATGCCAAATCACCGTGGCCTGCTGCATGCTCTACAACATCGCTCTGCGACAATTTGAGATGTCATCAGTAATGTCACTGACCATGTCATGAGTGATGTAATATGTGTAGTCATAAGCAGTGCATTTCGGGGGCATAAGTTATAGTTAGCTCAGGTAATTATAACTGCTGAATTTCACTGGTTTTGTATGAGTGAAATCTGAGCCTAACTATAACATACCCGTAACCTTTGGTTTTTTCAGTAAATTTCTAAGATATTTTTAATTCTATTTCCTAACTGTAATGTCCCTGTAACCTTTGGTTTTTTAAGTGAATGTCCTAGGTTTTGCAAATTCTATTTCCTAACTATAACGTCCCTGTAACCTTTGTATTTTAAAGACATTTCAATGGCTTTTTAACTAGTAGTTGTGCTTGCAGAGTGGTCGAGAAAGTAGTGGAAAAAGGGGTGAGGCCTTCGATGACCTCTCAGCAATCCCACTGTGTGGGACTTCCTGGAGGTAACAGGAGGGGTTGATGGCCCCAAAGGACCCTCAGCAGCCAAGTGGATCTCATCTCCCAACAAGTAGTGCGCCAGAAGGTGCATTTGCAGAGTGGTGGAGAAAGGGGGCGTGGCCTGCAAAGACCTGTCAGCAATCCCACTATGTGGGACTTACTGTAGGTAACAGAAGGGGTTCCTGGCCCCCAAGGACCCTCAGCATCCAAGGGGACTTCATCCCCCAACCAGTAGTATGCCAGGAGCCATGTTTGCAGAGTGGTGGAGAAAGGGGGCAGGGCCTCTGAACACCTCTCAACAATCCCCCTGTGTGGGATTTACTGGAGGTAACTGGAGGGGTTGTTGGCCCTCAAAGACCATCTGCAGCCAAGAGGATTTCATCCCCCAACCAGTTGTGCACCAGGAGGTGTGTTTGCAGAGTGGTGGTGAAAGGGGGAGGGGCCTCCGGTGACTTGCCTGTCTGGCATTTTTTTAATTTATTTATTACTGGAGGAGGGCCGATTGGTGATCGGGGAACCCTGTCCCCCTGGGCCTAGCCTCTATTGTGGGTGCCCTTGTGTGTTTAAGGACCTAATCCCCAACCAGCAGCATGTCAGGAGGCATGTTTGCATAGTGGTCGACAAAGGGGACATGACCTCTGAAGACCTCTCAGCAATTGCGATGTGCGGAAGTTAATGGAGGTTAGAGGAGGCTTTGTTGACCCCCAAGGACACTCTAGAGCCAAGGGGACTTCATCCCCCAACCAGCACTGCACCAGGAGGTGCGTTTGCAAAGTGGTGGAGAAAGGGGGCATGGCCTCTGAAGTCCTCTCAGCAATCGCCCTCTGTGGGACTTACAGGAGGTAACAGGAGGGCTTGTCGGCCCACAAGGACCCTCAGGATCCAAGGGGACTTCATCCCCCAACCAGCAGTGCACGAGGAGGCACATTTGTAGAGTGGTGAAGAAAGGGGGTGTGGCTTCTGAAGACCCGGGGACATTGCTTGAGCCAGCCCAGGGGGGTGGTGGTCCACAGGGCCATCTATGGCTCCAGGAGGAAGCCTGTGCAGCCCCCCTCCATTACAGGACACAGCCCCAGTGAGGTGGTGGTACCCAGGGCTGTGGGGGCCACTTGGCCCCCACTTTAATTTTTACCTCTTGCCCCGGGGAGGTGGCAGTCCCCTGGGCTGCAGCATGGCCACGTGGCCACCTCGCATTTGTGTCATGTTTTGCCCCGGAGAGGTGGTAGTCCCCGGGGCTGTGGGTGGCCGTGCAGTTCCCCACTTGAAATTTGACAATTTGCCCTAGGGGAGGTGGCAGTCCCCAGGACTGCGGGAGAGCCGCGTGGCCAACCTGCATTTGTTTTCTTACAAAATATCCCCTGAGGAATTATTTATGTCCCAACTAAGTTTAACAATTTTTCCTGGTCACAAATATGATCCAATTTGTTTACTTACAATGCAAAAAAGTTATCTTCATGGATGTATTCAAATGTTTTTACTTCATTTATCTCATTATATTTAGTTCATTATACAAAACATACAAATTGTTTTGATGCAAGCATTATATACAAAATATATAGAAATAGCAACACTGACACCACCAAAACAATCCCTACGACTTTCTCTCAAGGGGTTAATGGGGGTGTAATCACCCTATTTCCACTTAGGACGATGCAGATAAAATCTAACAGTCCATTAGATCAAATATTCAAATATTTATACAGACAAATTGTCAATTCATTAGAGATCTTTTAAGGAAATAAGGGTGCGTTGTCGACGTTTCGGTCTTTATATGGCCAAAAAGGTCCGCAAGACCATCTTCACGACTCAGCGTTGCACAGAGAATGATGGCTCCTGTAAACACTTGCTTCCTTCTTAATAAACTTCAAAACCATTCCGGGCAAACTATATATCCAATACCGACTCCCAACAAGTTCGAGTCAACTCATTATTTATTCATTCGTGCAGTAAAGCTTCCAACACTCCTGTTTGATCCTGCATTTGTGTCATGTTTTGCCCCGGAGAGTTGGTAGTCCCCTGGGCTGAGGGGGGGGACTCATGGGCCCCCCGCATTAATTAAAACATTTGCCCTGAGGAGATGGCAGTCCCCAGTGCGTGGGGGTTGCTGCGAGGGCAACCCCGCAAAAAGTATGAAAAATGCCCCAGGAAGGTGGCGGTCCCTGGGGATTTAGGGATCCTAGAATGGGGGCCTGTTTGCCCCACCTACTACATATTTGGACATGCCCCTGGTACCTGGCCCACCTGTGGGCCAATTAGAAACAAAACACAATAGACCGCGGTTCGTTTTTTCAGCATTTTCGTCAGGAGTCGCAGATACAGCGCAACTCCAGCCTACATTTGTTTTTAAAAAAATGCTTTTTTGGCCTGGCGGGGTCCCTGTGGGGCCCCCCAAAAGGCGTAGGAGGTCAGGATATTTCTACCCTTGCCCCCTTTCTTTTTTAAATGTTTTTTCATGTGACTAAGTCACAAGATGGCTGCCAACGCTTCCTGGTTGGAAGTGTTGGCAGCCAATCAGAGATCGGGAGGGGTCAAGGATCCACGTGTCCCTGGATATACAACTGGAAATTTCTTTAAATAACTCAGCAACTACTGAAAGGATTTACACCATTTAACAAAGAGGTCGCCTTCTGCACCAAATTTGGTGTAATTCCATCCAGCAGTTCGGGCTGTAGCCTTGTTTAAAATTTTCTGAGGAAAACGCCCCTTGCGACCCACCTTTTTCTCAGCCCTCGCTTGACGGATCACCCCAAAACGTTACAGACAGCAGCTGAAGTGAGCGGCGAACAAGTTTTGAAAATTTCTTGAAGATTCATCAAACGACACAAAAGTTATTGACAAAACAAATAATGCTCTTCCTATGGAAATGACATCCTAACTATAACTAGCTACCAGTAGGTTTTATATTATCTACTGGCGGTCGCCAGTAGATAGTTATAGTTAGGACCTATTTTCCATAGGAAATCCGCAACATTGTATTTGAAATAACTCTTGCGCCGGTTGACGAATCTTCGCGAAAGCTTCCAACTTGTTGGGGCGCTCCGGTCCGCTCCTACCCTGAAAGTCTCGGGGTGATTCGTGAAGCGGGGGCCGAGAAAAAAGGGGGGTCCCAAAACGTGTTTTCCCCATTATTTTTCCATAGGAACCTTTAGTCACAGCTACAGCCCGAACTGCTGAACGGAATTACACCAAATTTGGCAAAGAGGTAGCCCTTCGTTCAGTGTCGTGCCTTTTGCTTAAATGGTGTAAATCCGTTCAGTAGTTTCTGAGAAAATCACAAGTAAAATCACATATATATCTATGGCCGAGTAGGGTCCGCGTACCCTGAGCGCACCCTGCGCGCACCGTCCCGATCACGAGCTGCACGGTAATTGGCTGTCAACTGGCTGTCAACACTCCAAATCAGGAAGTGTTGGCAGCCATTTTGTCCCTCGGTAGAACCGAGGGACAGAAACAAGTGCGCAAAACGCACAAAGGGGGCAGGGTAGAAACACCCTGACCCCCTAGGTCTGCTCAGGGGGTCCCACAAGGACCCCCTGGGCAGAAAAAAGCATTTTTTTTTTTAAATCAGCGGGATGTGCTTAGGGTGCGCGGATCCCGCCGAAAAAAAAAAAACGAAGTGCGGTCTCCCGCGCTTTGTTGTTAATTGGCCCTCGGGTGGCCCATGTCCCGGGGGCATGCGGGGGGTTATGATTTTAATGAATGGGGGGGCCTCTAAGATCCCCCCAAGCCCCGGGGACCGCCACCCCCCGGGGCTTTAAAAACAAAATGGTGCGGGAGGACTCTCGGCCCTCCCGCAGCCCCAAGGACCGCCACTCCCCGGGGCTTCTTTTTTTAATTTTAAAATAAACCTGTGTGGGGGGGCTCGAGCCCCCCCACACGCCCCGGGGACCGCCACCTCCCCGGGGCACTAATATTGTAATTTGGGGGTCCGTTACGGACCCCCGAGCCCCGGGGACCACCACCTCCCCGGGGCTGTGCAATTGGATGGGAGGGGGGCCGCGCGGCCCCCCTCCTGGAGCCCTTGATGGCCCTGGGGACCACCACCCCCCAGGGCCGGCTCCTGCAGTGTCCCGGGGTGCCTACCCTTGGGACACTGCTGTTTGCAATGACAGGACGGGAGCCTCGCGGCTCCCGCCCTGTCATTGCAAACTTGCTTTGCTTCATTGAAGCGAGAGCAGGAAACCTGCTCTCGCTTCAATGAAGCAAAGCAGAATTGCATGTCACCAGCTCCCCTTATGGAAAAGCAATGCCGGCTCCCGCAGGACGATGGGGAGCCGGCGGGACCGTGCGGGGATTGGGGACCCCCCCACGGTCCCCAACGAGTGGCCAGGCCCCGGGGGATGGGGTCCCCGGGGCCATTAGTGGCCCGGGAGGGGGGCCACGCAGCCCCCCTCCCCCCCCCAAAATTTTTTTTATTAAAAAGGGCAAGGCCGGCTTCGGGGGATGGGGTCCCCTGGGCCTTAAATGGCCTGAGGAGGGGGGCCATGCAGCCCCACTCCAAAGATTTTAATAAAAAAAAAAAAGAGGGCATGCCCCAGGGGATGGGGTCCCCGGGGCCAATAGAGGCCAATAGAGGCCCAGGGAAGGGGGGCCGCGCGGCCCCCTTCCGGTTTTTTTTATTAAAAAAAAAGAAAATGCTCAGGCCCCGGGGGATGGGGTCCCCGGGGCCAAAAGTGGCAGAGGGAAGGGGGGCCACGCAGCCCCCCTCCTTGCAGCAGTCTGCAAACGCGCCCCCTGGCGCGTTTTAAGAAGGGAAGTAATTCCCCTTGAATACTGGGGTCCCTGGGGGCCAACTAGCCCACCAGGAATCTCCAGTATGCGCCAGGGGCTGCCTTGCAGAGAGCTGTACAGAGGCCACGCCCCTTTTTACACCTCTCTGCAACGCAGCTCTGTGGCGTTTTTGGAGGTACATGGTGGGCTAGTTGCACCCCAGGGACCCTCAGGATTCAAGGGGAGTTAATCCCCCGACTTAAAACGCGCCACGGGGCGCGTTTGCATAGTGGTGAAGGGAGGGGGCGGGGCCTGAGGTGACATGTGTGCAAACAGGCCCCGTGGCACGTTTTAAGATGGGGAATTAAATCCCCTTCAATCCTGAGGGTCCCTGGGGCCAACTAGCCCACCAGGTACCTCCAGTAAGCGCCACGGAGCTGCGTTGCAGAGTGTTGTAAAAAGGGCATGGCCTCTGAACACCTCTCTGCAACGCAGCTCTCTGGCGCATACTGGAGGTATCTGGTGGGCTAGCTGGCCCCTAGGGACCCTCGGGATTGAGGAGGAATTAATTCTCCAACTTAAAACGCGCCACAGGGCGTGTTTGCAGACATGTCACCTCAGGCCCCACCCCCTTCCTTCACCATTGTGCAAATATTCCTCTAAAATCAGCCGAACTACGAATTCCAATTTACTCACCTGTTATCAGGAGAGACCTCAGTGCTGCATCTTTGAGCCCAGTACTGATCCTGAAAAGTAATTTTAACCGTACTTACCAGTAACTTGAATTTCCTTCCATAGGCTAACATTGACTGGTTTCACTTGGAAATTCTTCTAAGTGTGGAGTTTTGGAACTTTATAATATTCCTCTAAAATCCGCCGAACTACGAATTTTGATTTACTCACCTGTTATCAAGAGAGTCCTCAGTGCTGCATCTTTGAGCCCAGTACAGATCCTGAAAAGTAATTCTAACCGTACTTACCAGTAACTTGAATTTCCTTCCATAGGCTAACATTGACTGGTTTCACTTGGAAATTCTTCTGTGTCGATTTTTGAAACATACAAATATTCCTCTAAAATCAGCAGAACTACGAATTCCAATTTACTCACCTGTTATCAGGAGAGACCTCAGTGCTGCATCTTTGAGCCGAGTACTGATCCTGAAAAGTAATTTTAACTGTACTTACCAGTAACTTGAATTTCCTTCCATAGGATATCATTGCCTGCTTTTTGCTGAAAAAGTTTCTGTGTCGATTTTTGAAACATACAAATATTCCTCTAAAATCAGCAGAACTACGAATTCCGATTTACTCACCTGTTATCAGGAGAGACCTCAGTGCTGCATCTTTGAGCCCAGTACTGATCCTGAAAAGTAATTCTAACCGTACTTACCAGTAACTTGAATTTCCTTCCATAGGCTAACATTGACTGGTTTCACTTGGAAATTCTTCTAAGTGTGGAGTTTTGGAACTTTATAATATTCCTCTAAAATCAGGCGAACTACGAATTCCGATTTACTCACCTGTTATCAGGAGAGAACCCAGTGCTGCATCTTTTAGCCCAGCACTGACCCTGAAAAGTAATTCTAACCGTACTTACCAGTAACTTGTATTTCCTTCCATAGGAATCCATTGTCTGGTTTTCAGCAGAAAAGTTTCAAAGTGTCGATTTTCACAAACTACAAATATTCCTTAAAAATCGCTTGTATGACTTAAACGCATTCTTTCAACTGTTTACAGGAGATACACCAGTGCTGGATCCAGGATCCACCACTGAGTAAGAAAAAGTAACGATAACACTACTTACCTGCTAAGTGAATTTCCTCCCATAGGATAACATTGGTGATTCTATGTGAAAAAGTGTCAACTTTTAAAATACAATAATATTCCATAAAAATCACTACTGTAAACAAAACGCTTTTACTCAACTGTTTACAGGAGTTGTCCCAGGACTGAATCTAGGATCCAGTCCTGTGGTTAGAAAAGTAATCCATAAAGTAACTAATTACATTTAACTAGAAATTCACATTGAGCTCAATGTTGCATTGTGTTTGAAATTGTGTTGCCCATTGCAACAACTGTAACTACTGTACTTAAAAGTCTATTGCCTATTTGCAAAGTATTTAAACTAAAGAAATTCATTCTGCGAAATTATATTTTGTAATGTAATGTATAATGTAATTACAATGTAATTAAAAAAATAAAATATCTAAAAATAAATAGTTTAAAAAAATGTAGTAAATCAGTATCAAAAAAATAAATAGAACAATTAATACATTTAAAAATTGTCCTTTACAAAACCTTTGAAATTCACTGAAAAAAACCATAGGTTTCAGGCACGTTATAGTTAGAAATTAGCATTTAAAAAACCTTACAAATTCACTGAAAAAACCATAGGTTTTAGGGACAGTTATAGTTAGTTGGACATTGCACTCGTACAAACCCGTGAAATTCCCCCGTTATAGTTAGTTCAGGTAACTATAACTCGCGCCCCGCAATGCACTGCTGATGACGTCACATATTACATCACTCATGACATGGTCAGTGACATCACTGATGACATCACTGATGACATCTCAAATGACATCACTGATGACATCATCCATGTGATAATTTAATGCATCTTCTCACACCCTAATATAACTTTTGATACACCCACTGTAAATTACAGACTTCCATTGTCAAAACCATAGACACTCCAACACCAATTACTATATACACACTCACTGATTCTTAGGTCTACACACACACATCTACTCACTCACCCGTACAGTCACTCATACTTATAGTCACTCAGTACAGGACTATTATATGCACTCATACACCTATATAAACACTCACACACCGCCACTCATCCATAGAGGTACTCACACACCTAGTCAGTCATGCAAAAAATTAAGCACACACCCATTTACTCACCTATACAGTTATACACACACCAGCTCACTTACTCATACAAATACTAGCACATTCTTACGCTCTTATACAATCTCTGATACAAGCACACACTCATCCATACAGTCACTCTCACAATCACACACTCTCGCTTATAGCTATTTATATACTCCAACTCACATATATACTGCCTTTCACATATGTAGTTACTCACACATGTACCACTGGGACATACATTCACTCACTAACACACTCTTACACACACTTACCCACCCATACAGTCTATCACAGATGCACTCTTGAAACCATCCACCCAGTGAATCACCCACTCACACATCTATGCACAGAGTCGCACACACCCCACCCACACAAACACTCAGGCACACATACAGATACTCAGACAACCAATCAATAACTCATGTAGACACTCATGTAGCTATTCACAAACCCATGCAGCCACTTACACAGCAACAGACAGACGGATACAGACATTCACCCAGTTTAGTCACTAACCCATGCATTCAGTAAGATACGTTTAATCACTCACTTATAGAGTTAGTCACGCACCTACTAAATCATCCTTTCAGACACTTATACACCCACTCATTCTTCAATACACCTTTCCCTATATATATTAAACATATTTAAACTTTACAGAAACACACAGTCACTGGATGATGTCATCAGTGATGTCATTTGAGATGTCATCAGTGATGTCATCAGTGATGTCACTGACCATGTCATGAGTGATGTAATATGTGACGTCATCAGCAGTGCATTGCGGGGCGCGAGTTATAGTTACCTGAACTAACTATAACGGGGGAATTTCACGGGTTTTGTACGAGTGCAATGTCCAACTAACTATAACTGTCCCTAAAACCTATGGTTTTTTCAGTGAATATATATATATATATATTCTCCACAACGATCATCCACTCAAGTCCGATAATCCAGCTGCACTTTCCACTGCTTCCAACAAAAAGACAGTGTAGCACCAGGTCCAAGTGCTTAATGAATTTTTATTACATTTTAAAGTGCCTCCGTAACACCCCACATGGAAAGCCTACGCATTTCGTCTCACGCTTTCAACCGGGCTATCCCATCTGCTCCACTCTCAGTGTTTAAAAAGCAACAAGGGACTCGTTCGTCCACATCATTCACTTCCTGTTGGCAACATCTAGAATCTACATTGGATTCTGTCGTCATGGGGTTTAAGCCATATTGAAATTCCACAAAGGGTGATTGCACAACAACAATGATAACATTTTAAATACTGAATCTATCAGAGAGGGAAAGGAAATAAAACACTCAAATAATTTGCTATGATACTGGAATAATTGATCATGCCATAAGTATCCAGAAGAAATATCTAAAACCAAAATGGAGATTCAGGGTTGATACACATATTATAAGGACATGTTTGTGCAAATGTCCGATCAAATGATAACATAATTACTTTGCTGATCCTATATTTTACCAATAATGTTCATTTGTTCATAAAAACACCGTATAATGGTGCAAAGCCTAGATCATGCAAATGCACTTATCATAAATATGAAGTACTAATGCTTCTTATCATAATTATATTGTACAAATCCCATAAAGTGCACTGACTCATTTCTAGTTCATTTATTAGTCAAACTGGCTATCGGTAGAGTACACAATTTCTGACACTGTTGAGTATGCTACAACAGTGTCATTCATTATAAAGTGCAAATGCTTCCGTAAGCAACCCACTCTTGTTGTAAAATTACACCAAAAATGTATGAATAAAAAATCTCAGAAAATTCAATAAGATCATGAATCTAGTCAAAAAATACATACAATAAATATTTGAATCTAATATTCCTGTATAAAATGAGTGCATGTACATCCATCCCTATTTTTATCTTCACAGAAATTCAAAAAAGTTATCAAACGTTGCATCGCACTGCCCAAATACATAGTTAAGACCTTCCCCAAAACAGGATTGTAACTCTGCTGATGTGCCTAACGTGCTATGAGATCCCAATTAAGTGTCATCCAATACTCTATAAAGTGCAAGTGCTGTAAAGTAATCAACATCAAACATAGATATATACGGATCACTCTAAAAAAAAAAAAACATGTCCTCATTTTTCAAATCAAAGGGAGTAAATCATCTATATTGTTTCTTCTGTTGTTCAAAAAAAGACCGGTGACCAGGAACTCAACTGGAGAACATATGGAGCATAGTATAGGCTAAAACAAACTCACAGATGGACATGCAGTTCAGCATCAAGGTTATGGCCCAATGGTTTCTCAGTACCTAAAAGAATGATCATCCGAGATTCACACTGACACAATTCCAGGTCCCTGTTGCCTCTACGCGGATGAGCTTTGACATTTTCAAGCCATAATATTGAAAAGATGTCATATCTCCTTGATGCTGTTCCCAAAAATGTTTAGCCATGGGTATGTACGATCATGGTGTTTTATGGCTTTGATGTGCTGCAAATCCTTAATTTTAGCCAATTGATTGTGCTGCCCACATATCACAGGCCACAACCAGATTGCAATGCATATACCACAAACTCTGTTTCACAAGTAATCAGTTCCCTTATCTTAATCGTCCTGCCCTCAAAGGTCTTATACTCAGTACAATTCAGTCCAAATTTGCAGACCTTACTGGTGGCACATTTTCTGAAACCCAAACCTTTGCTGGTCAGCCAATTAGGTTCCTGGTGATACATAGATCTGGTTAACATATCCCCCAGAGATGGTCCCTTTCGGTATGTGATCTTAGGCTGCTGACCAACTAAATCTCTCAAATGTTCATCATGTTTTAAAAAGTACCAATTCCTGTTGATCAGGGAACTGATCAAGCTATGTTCCATATTGTATCCCATAAAAAAGCATATAGCTTGGTCCCGGTCTCCATCCACCCCACATAACGGAGTGGATAACGTTTGTGTGCTCAACAAATTCTTCCTGTTTTTAGTTAGGACCCTTTGTTTTGCTTCTCTGAGGACCCGCAGTGGATATCCTCTTTCTGCAAATCTCATGATCATCATAGTGGCTTCATTTTCAAATAATTCATCAGTGGAGCAGATTCTGGGTGCCCTGAGTAATTGACTATACGGAATACTCTATTTTAGAGAACACAGGTGTCAACTATTGCCATGTAAGATGAAGTTACAGTTGTCTTTTTTCAGAACACCTTAGTTCGTATAGAGTCACCCACTGCTTGCAATTTCACATCCAGGAAATCAATTTCTTGGATACTCCAACTCCAATTTGCAGTCAGTTGTATATTATATGGATTGGCATTCAGGATAGCAATATATTCACATAAAGATGTTTCATCTCCTTCCCACAAAATAAACAAATCATCAATAAAACGTACTCGCATGGCAATCTTATTAGTGTAATCTGCATTGCATTCCGCCCAGGCAACTTCTTTCTCCTCCCATCCCATATAGATGTTGGCATACATAGGGGCAAAGACTGCCCCCATCGCAGTCCCCTGTTTTTGGAGATATGTTTTTTTGTCAAAGAGAAAGATATTGTGGGTAAGACAGAAGGAGAGCTTTGTGAGAAGCATCATAGTATGTTGAGTCAGTGCCAAAGACCTAGATCTTAAAAAGTATCGGCATGCCTCTATCCCATATTGATGCAAAATGGAGGTATACAGGGAGCAAACATCTAATGTTACAATGATGTAGCCACTACGCCACGGGATGATGTTCACCTTCCCTAAAAAATCATTTGTATCCTGTATGTAAGATGCAAGGCTGGTGTCATAATGACAAAGGAACAATCCAGAAATCTAGAAGTGTTTTCTAACAGAGACCCATTCATGCTGACAATCGGTCTTCCAGGGGGATCCTGAAGGTCCTTATATATATTCGGAAGACAGTAAATTACTGGCATCCTGGGATAGTCAGTCTTAAAATATTCATATTCCTCATGTGATAATAATCCCTGTTGAGCCCAAACCTGAAGCAGGACATTATATTATTTCTTATTCTTTCATTGATGGGATTGTTTCTTAATTCATGATAGTGTTCTTTGACCTTAAGTTGCCTTTTCATTTCTTTGGTATATTGGTTGGTGCTTAACGTTCGGGCTGAAGCCTTGTTTAAAATTTCCTAAAGAAAACGCGCCTTGGGACCCACCTTTTACTCAGCCCCCGCTTGACGGATCACCCCGAAACTTTGCAGACAGCAGCTGAAGTGAGCGGTGAAATAGTTTTGAATCTTTCTCGAAGATTCGTCAAACAATGCAAAGGTTATTGACAAAACAAAAAATGCTCTTCCTATGGAAATGACATCCTAACTATAACAACCTACAGGAGGCCGAAACTCGTTTGTCAGCTTTCTTTTTCACTGTAGGTTTCTTGTGAAATAAAACATTATGAAATCTACTAGCCTGGAGTGTTCAACGTCTTCTTTTGGATTATATGGATATATATAATCCAAAAGAAGACATTGAGCACTCCAGGTTTGTAGATTTCATAATGTTTTATTTCACAAGAAACCCATAGTGAAAAAAAAAGCTGACAAGCGCATTTCGGCCTCCTGGCCTTCGTCGGTGTCAGTTTGTATTAGTGAATGACCCCCTTATAAGTTAACACTCCATTGGTTAGCAGCACGTTTCATGAGACATTAAAAAAGGACTTGCTTGTTCTAATACAAGATCTGATAAACATCGCAGCCATTTTTAAAGGTGCTTAAAACACTCACTAATTCATTGTCTTGCATGGTAATTGCTAAATTCATCTGAAGGAGCCGGCTGGGATTGGCATGATTATACAGCCTAATGTGACAACATCAGTACATCAACATGAGGAGGGTCTTGCTGCATGCTTTGATACTTGGGGTAGAGGCGATTTAAAAAAAATCTTAAAACGAATATATGTTGCACTAGAGAGAAATCCCGCATATATTATTGCACCAATACTGGGAATAGAGATGATTAATACAGGGGATAGAGGCAATTTTCAAAAATTATTTTTAAAAAAGACGGGTAAATGTTACGCATGAAAAGAAATCTCACAGTCATGTTGGCATGTGTTTAGCGCCATTTGCAAACAATCTGGTAACAATCATATGCCGAAAACTGCCCCAATTTGGTCTAAAGGAACGGGTTACTTATGTTCTGCTAATCCCGTCGGGCCATATGTCCAATGTATACCTGTATGGTGGGGAGTGGGTGGAGGTGGTCGTTGTCAATCCTATTGGCAATGTGAACCTTACCACCCACCCTAAATCTGCTTTCACATTAACAGATTCTTCCCTAAATGTCCAATATATATATATCCACACTCCTCCGGTAATCCAGTCATTTTGTAGAACAACACAAGAACACCAGTGCCGCGGCCACTTTGAACCAACGTGTTTATTTTAAGTTGGCAACACAAATCCCGACGCGTTTCGGAGTTACTGCACTCCTTTCTCACGGGCTTGGGCTCAAGCAAAACTGTGGTGTGGATATATATATATATATATATCAGGAAAAAACAAGCCACACCAACGAAGTTACTTCATGTAGTTTTACTTGGCAGAAACTGGGAAAACACAACGCATTTCGAACAAACTCGGTCTTGATCACATGACATGTAGTTGCTTTCACCACATATTAAATGGCTACCAACATTATAGACATGAAGGAAAAACTTTTACTTTCATTTAACATGAAAATTCATAAGTGCAAAGTGTAAAAAGTGAGAAAGGAAAACCCCCTTATGAAATTTGCCGTGATTATGGAACAAATAGCAATTATTGTAAATATAGTTAATAAACAAATGCACATTGCCAATTTCTCCCTGTATTGGAGTTAGTTGGCGAGTTGCACATTTATACACTTATGATGGAATATATCAAGACAACCCAATGGGATATCAATGTATTTTTCACTGACCATCAAGAAAAAAAAAAACTTCGATCATCGTTTGCAGTAGCCCAATTCATAAATCATTAACCCTGCCTTCCCTCATAATCAATATATACAGTGCTTATATAATTCATCCAGTAACGCTGTGTCAGTGGGGAGAAACCTCTATTTCAGCAAATTAGTCACATAGTTATGTATTCTTCATTGAGGTATGTCTGCATCCAAGTGGGATAATGGATACTCCCTATCTATAATTAAAAAGAGAGAACAATACTCAAATTAATAGGCTATAGTAGCCTTATTTACAAGTCATATCATGGAAAAGATGCTTTCTATATAATCATCATGAATTTACAGATCCCCGTTGTAAACAGCACGTCCATAATCCAAATCCATATATACTATGGGCTCCCGGCCCTCTGGCAGGGGGGAATTGTGTGTACAGACCCTAAAAAAGGAAAATTGTATGATAAAAACCAAAAAGCAAACCCTTAAATCACCAAAAATGTCCTCCTTCAAAAATCAACTAACCTGTTCGGATCATATGGGATGGAACCTTCAATTATGAGATGTCAATTATAAAACCATGTTTTCACAGATGTACGGACAACTCCTCATCCATATTCATGCCTGTGGGGGTCATACTGCGCGCTTCTAAAATCAAGTGAGATTCTAACCTACTCAAAGTGACCAAATCTATTTCCACCCCTCGGGTCCTTAGGTACGGTGTCAAGACCTAAGACATTTCCCAGATTCCATTCACCTGCATGACATTCATTAAAGTGTTTGGCCATGCTGTATGCAGTGTCATTGTTAGTTATTGCTCGCCAATGCTCAAGGATACGTTTCTTTAATGGAAAATTGCTGGATCCAACATACCACTTTTCGCACGGGCAAACAATGGCATATTCAACATAGTCAGTGCAACACATTATAAACTTAGTGATCTTCCACTGTGTGTACCGGTTAATGTCACTTGCTCTACATACTGTGTTTACAGGCTTTACAGCAAACACAGGTTTTAAAACCTTTAGGTCACTGTAGCCATGTGCCCTCCTTAGGTTGTAAGAAACTATGCACTAACATATCCTTGAATGAGGTGTTTCTCTGATAGGTGACAATAGGACGAGTGCTGATACAATTACTCAGAATCAGGACTTGTTTCAAGGTGTCCCACCTGTTGTTCAAAATCTTACACAGTTCCTGTGACCCTTGTGAGTATTTAGTGATGAGATGTGCTTTTTATGATGGTTCAAACAGAATTTTCTCCATACTGATCTGTTCTGCTCTCTTGCTGGCAATACTGAGGTGCTTATTAGAATATCCTCAAGATCTGAACCTATTTTTCATCTGTCCATGAATTTCCAATTAGTCTTCCTCCGAGCTGCAGTTACTATTTGCCTGGAGAAAGTCTCCGTAAGGGTTACTCCATCTAAAATTGGGTGCATGGCTACTGCGAGCATGGAGAATCAAATTGCCAGTGGGGGTTTTCATGAATAACTTGGATTGTAGGGGGTTTCCAACTGCTGCCAATTTAAAATCCCAAAACTCAACAGTGTTCCTGCTATGGGTTAGGGTGAAACATACGCAGAGCATTAGAACTGAGGGCCTTAGCAAACTCACATAGGTTGTCTTCCTGGCCATTCCAGAAGCAGAAAACATTATCAATGTACCGTAGCCAGATCACCATCTGGCTGGTCCATCAAGACATCCCTGCTTACCAGAGCACCTGCTCCTCACACCAGCCATCCAAGAGATTGCAGTAGCTGGGGGCAAAGCAGGTGTCCATCGCTGTCCCTTGCATCTGCTTGTATAGCACCTTTTCAAATAGAACAATGTTCTCAGTGAGACAAATGTTAACCATGTCCAAGAGCATATGGGTGTGGGCCAACTGACTGATCCGACAAGCTCTCAAAAAATATCTGCTTGCAGCAAGACTATAACCCTCATGTCGAATGCTAGTGTACAAACGTTCAACATTGAAACATGCCATGATGTAAGAGTTTTCCCAATTCAAATTCTCAATTTTAATCAGAAAATCTTTGGTATCCCTTAAGTATGATGTTAGACTACTCACAAAGGTTAAAGAGGAAATTCATTATGTTTCCCTGTTTCCGGCAAGTAAAATTACATGAAGTAATTTCGTTGATGTGGCTCTTTTTTCCTGACTCGAGTGAGGAGTGGTTGGAAGCGGTGAGATTTATATGGCACTGACTCCTGCTAAGCAAATCCCGGTCCGGAGGCTGGGCGGCTTAGAGTCTGTGTTGCTTTGGATACATATATATGATCAAGACACTCTGTGTGTCGAAACGCGTAGCGGTTAAGAATAAAGCTTATGGTTTCAGCAATAGGACCTCTGAGAGTGCGTAATTACTCAACTTACTTTGGAATATATATATATATATATATATACTTAAACATATGTATTACCTACTGGCAGTCGCCAGTAGGTAGTTATAGTTAGGACCAAAGTTTCCATTGAAAAAGCGTTTTTTGTTTTGACAATAACTTTGGCGCCGCCTGACGAATCTCCTCGAAATTCTCGCAAAACTTCACCTTTTTGGTTCAGCCAGCTGCTGTATTGAAAGTTTCGGGGTGCTCTGTCACGTGGGGGCAGAGAAAAAAGGGGGGTCCCAAAACGCATTTTTCCCATGTTAAGTCTATAGAGATTTTGCATTTTTTGAACATGAATGCAGCCCAAACTGCTGAACCGAATTACACCAAATTTGTCAGAAATGTAGATGTTGGTCCAGAAAGCATGCTTTTTGTGATTTGGTGTAAATCCGTTAATTTGTTTTTCAGATACCTATCTCTAAAAATATCAAAATCTGGGGATGCAAGTCCTTGCAGTGGACTTGCGAATCCTACTAAAATTTGATTGTCCATCAACACTTCAACCAGGAAGTGTTGGCACCCATCTTGGGGCTCGGCTTGAAGCTGAATCCCAGAAAAAAGTAAAAAAGAAAAGAAAAGGGGGCCTTGTAAGAATATCCTGACCTCCCAGATATGGTGGGGTGGTCCTTGAGGGACCCTGACGGCGATAAAAAGCATTTTTTAATTTTTTTATTTTGCCGTGGAGTCGCGGGTGAATCTGCAAATCCAAGGCAATTTAAAAAAAAAAAAAAGCAAGCACAGGCTCCCACGCTTGCTCTACAATAACCCCCGGGTTGGTCAGGTCCCGGGGGCATAACGTTAATGAAGGAGGGGGGCTCATGGGGCCCCACTCTTAGGCTTTTATTAAGCCCTGGGGACCATCACCTCCCTGAGGCACTGAATAGCATACATGTGGGGGGCCGCTCCACCCCCCTGCTGCCCCGGGGACGGTCACCTCCCTGGGGCAGTAAGATTATATGGGGGAGCCTCGCGGCTCCCCAGCTGCCCTGGGGACTGCCACCTCCCTGGGTCACTGTTCGTATGAAAAAGTGGGTGGGCCCACTCAGCCCACCCTGCTGCACTGGGGACTGCCACCTCCCCGGGCTAAAATAATTAAAAATGCGCGGGGGCTCCCGCCTCCCCACGCAGCCCCAGGGACTGCCATCTCCCCGGGGCCCACATACAATAATAAAGGGCCTAATGGTAATGAAGGTGGGGGCTCATGGGGCCCCCCTCTTAGGCTTTTATTAAACACTGGGGACCGCCACTTCCCTGGGGCACTGGGAATATGACCGCCATCTCCCCGGGGCCCACATACAATAATAAAAGGGGTCTGTTGTGGACCCCCAGCCCCGGGACCACTACCTCGCCGGGGCAAATTGGAACAAAGAAGGGGGCAGCGCGTCCCCCCTCCAGAAGCCCCTATCGCCACCAAAACATCACTTTTCTCTATGTTGTGGTGGTGATAGCGTGAAAGGGGCAGGCAGTGGGTGTTGTGGTGGGCGTTCCACTGCAACACCCATTGATTTTGACACTGCCCCATATTTACAAGGGTGACGTAAATATGGGGTAGCGCCAAAATTAAGACCAGGGAAAATCTGGTCTTATCCTGGCACAATGAGGAGAAATGTTTAATTTCTCCTAGTTTTTGCTGTTTCCATGTGTGCTGCGTTGTATAGCACACAGATAACCAGCAAAACGCAATTGATAGTTTATGTGCAAGAAGGTGTCCCTTCCTACTCATAAACAATCATTAAAAATAAGACTTTTACAACTTCTATGTGTGCTGCATTAAGCAACACATATAGAAGTTTCAAAATGCCATTTCAGATTGTTTAACAACAATAATTCCCCTCAACGCAGGCCCTCTTACACTATGATGCAAGTGTGTCTGCGTTGTTGCTAGGAAGCGAAATTAGCACCAGCGCTAGGCTGCACCGTATTCTTGTAAATACGGGGCAGCCCTGCATTTCAGAAGTGGCAGAGTGCAGCGTTAAGCCAAGGAGGCTGACGCCGTGCTCCGCCACTTCCTTGTAAATATGCCCTGTTGTGTCTGCATATCCTCTTCTGCCTGATACATACATACATTTTGAACCTTAACTTCTCAAAAACTACTGAACGGATTTACACCAAATTACAAAAAGCACACTTCCTGTATGTAGATCTAGCTTTCTGCCAAATTTTCTGTAATTCCGTTCAGCTGTTTTGACGGTTTCAATGTTTAATTTTCCTGTGGAAAATTACATGGAGAAAACGTGTTTTGGGTCCCCCCCTTTCTATTGCCTCCCCCTCAGCTTGACAGATCACCCAGAGACTTTACAGGTAGAAGCTTAGGTGTATGAAACCTTTTTTAAAAACGTTTTCTGAACGTTCGCCAAACAGTGCCAAAGTTACTAGAAAACCAAAATGGAAATATGTATATATATTTATATGAGGGCCACTGTAATTATTTGATTCTGCATCTGCTGCTTTTTCCGCATCATTATAGATTTGCCGCATGTGCCACATATTCTATCATCTGATGCGTAATCTGCCGATTTTAACAAAAAATTGTTTCAAGCTCAAACAGATCAAAAGTTACTAAAATTGGGGAGACCTGTGTTGCTACTCAGTGTAAGATCTATGCAAAGGTTGACTGGTCATCTTTCAGTTGCTTATTACTGTATTTGAAAGTTAAACTGGTGATAATGAGGTGAAACCTTTGCTCAGACAGTGTTAACATGAAAAAATGAGAAAATTAGCAAGTAATGCTATTACAAAATGTTCTGCATAATGTTGCATAATTTGCCTTTTCTTCCCACATAATTTAGTCAGCCCTGACACATCATTGGGTCTTCCCCTGCCACATAATTCCAGTGACCCTGATATATATAGTCTGCATTGCAATTGTCTCCCTCCACCTTCCTACGCAGCTCACACAAGAGTGGCACTTACACATGAGTCACTAAAGAACAAACACCGGATACATGTAGTTATAAAAGGCACATAGCTTCAAATAAACGTTTTTTGTTCCCAGTTGGACATACACACACACATGCCCAAACAAAAGATACAATAATTCACACAGGAAGCATGACACAAAATACTGCAAGTGGCTGTACACACTGAAAGATAGACCTCAATTACAAAAGGTGTGATGAATTTAGATCCATCTGCAAATAGGAGTTGTGGATGGATTGGAATTCCGAGTTGACCTTTAATGACAGTACTGCTGCATTCTTTCCTGTTTTCACATTCTACCACAGTCACTGAGACCCCTTTCTTTGCCAAGGTGGTGTGTCATGTATTGTGATTTTGTGCACCTGAGAAGGTGGCTAACATCAGTCGTAGGCCCTGATTCACAAAGGATGAATGACACATTAGAGTAATTTTAACTTTTCAATACGTTTACTACTTTTTGCTTATTTACAAAATCCGAGAGTAAGTTAGTACTAAGTCTCACACAACACATGGCCAACCTCTGATACTGCAACACACTCCCATAAAAAAATATATTTTTAACTTTCCTTATACTTTACCACAGGGAGACTCTACAGTCGGGGTGGATATCTGCGTATGGAAAACTATAGGGAAAAACTAAAACTTATTTAACTTGAATGTAAATATTACAAATATTTGTATGTTAAATACTAATATAAGTTCATTTTATTTATTTATTTTAATTGTAGAACAAAATAAAAAAATCTATAGCATCAGTAACTTAATTTTGAAATAAATCTTTAGAAATGTATTCAATTAAATTTTAATTTACTTTCTGTATTCAAAAATAAATTTCCACCTAAAGGAACAAATTACTATGCATTAAAAATAATTAACCGTGATATATAGAATTAATTAAAACTAATGTAGTTATAATTCAATAAACAAGATTGTTACATTAATTTGTAATTTAACATAGGCCACTAACATATTTTATAATTAAATAATAAATATGTACTGTTTTTATATATATTGTTTACCTTGAAAATATATGTATTTCTATGTTCAACTATTTTAAATAATGTAATTTAATTTATTCTAAGTTAACATTGTTTCGTCTGGGGTTTTATTTTAATTCCCTACTGCCACAATTTTGTATGTGGCGGTTTTACAGTACCAGTGGTTGGCCATGTGTTCTGCTAGACTTACCACTGTATTTTTCTAGTAGCAATTTACACTCAAATTTTGTGAATAAGCAAACAGTAGTAAACTTACTCAAAAGTGTAAATTTCTCAAAAGTGTGATCTATCTTTGTAATCAGGCCCCTAGTGTCTTCAGGCACACCAGCCTGAGATTCCCTGTGTGTGTGTTTGTGTTGTTTCTTGAAGTGTGTTGCCATTAGATGCTAGTATGTTGTGCTAATGGAAACACATTCTGGACCAATATTTATTGATGAACACTAGGCTCTAAAAGGAAGGAAACATAAATTGGAGCTGACTGCTACTACTGGTCGAAGCAGGCTACAAAAAATAATACTGGTGGGTTTAAACAT
This sequence comes from Calotriton arnoldi, assembly GCA_963921515.1. Taxonomy (NCBI): domain Eukaryota; kingdom Metazoa; phylum Chordata; class Amphibia; order Caudata; family Salamandridae; genus Calotriton; species Calotriton arnoldi. The sequence continues at coordinate 443,308 of CAWUFW010009996.1, forward strand.
ACACTTGAAAATTAAATAATCCTACTAGGATAGGCCTGGCAGAATTTAAGCAGAAATAACGAAACAGGCGAACTTGTGCACAGGCATCTAATTGTTTTAATTTATAAATGCACGCCCCAGGCTGCGCACGTGGCCTTTGGAGAGGACACCTAACACCCAGACACACCCCTATTGACTTACCTGTCTTTGTGCTGACATGGCATCGCTCTTTCATGCAAGCTACTGTTGGTTAGGAAAAATATCTAACTTGCCTGGCAGGAGGCTGTAATCACTTTACACTTTCCTAACAAAGAGAATGGATTTGACTTTTCCTTTTTTTTTTTACAGTGGAATAGTTTTCTCAGGTTTCACTAACACATAAAAAACATGTCATGGACGTCAATGGTGCAGGCTTGCCTCACACAGAGCAAGTACAGCAAGGAGGCAGCGGCAGTGCAAACTTACTTTAAACAAACCAGGTAAAAGATAGGGCATGTTCGGAAAGCACTCTTATCACCCACATATCATTAAACACACAAACAACAGGTATAGTACAGACAAAGAGGCATGTTTATGAGGCCGTTTGCTTAGCTCTTGCCCACGCAACATGGTGCAAGAGCGACACAAACTGTGAGACAGATTTGTTTAAGCCATGCAAAGCCACTTTGCGTGGCTCTGAGTGGATCGAAATATCTGAAGTAACACAAGGCAGCGCAAATCACTACATTGCTTTACTCAGCTCTGGCACGGCATTCCATGGGCATTGGTGGGTGTTCCCATGCAATTCACATGGATTTTGACACATCCCAGATTGGCGAGAACTTATAAACCTGGGGATGCGCCAAAATCTTACACCTTCCCAGGGGAGGCATAACGAGGAGAAATATCTCTATTTCTCCTCATTTCTTCCTCTTTCTGTGTGTGCTCCATCTTGCAGCACACATAGAAAGAGGAATATGCATCCCAGGATAGTGTTTGTGCAGGAAGGTGTTCCTTCCTGCACAAGACAATCCTGCATGCAATCCAGGTTGACTGCATTAGTGCTAGGCTGCCAAAAGGGTGCAAGGAAAAGGACAGGAATGCGCCGTATTGCCTTAAATACGGCGCATTCCTGCCCTTTCCCTGTCACGAAGTGTAGCGCAGAAAGGTGACTTGCTCTGCTGCACTACGTGACTTAATCATAATTGAGTCCCAAAGCTTGTGTCTTAAATAAAAAAGGTACAGCACAACAAGAACCAGTTTAAACATACATATCTGTACAGGTACATCAGAGAGAACTGATCATCACTGCAAGCTTCCCTCACAAACAAAGGGCGAGGTACACTATGGGCAACCACATTGTATTCTCTCCTCATACATAGAAAAATAATGTTTTCAGGTTTTTACTTGCATTCTGCAAATTCATACATTTGCAAAAAGAAGAGTGACAAATATTAGGAGAAAATTGCATGCGTGTAGTTGAAGGGGACAAAGGCTGAAATGACAAAAAGGGGCTGTTTGGCTCAGTGGCATAACAAAACACTGCAAAGCACATGGAGGCCCCCCCACACTCCGTGCACAGTATGGAGTTCTCAGGCCAGGGGCCCGACGCCCATGCACAGTCCCGGAGGGCCCCTGGAGCTTGGGCCCACTGGTTTGGCAGCTCACAAAGCTGAAATGATACGTGCAAAAGTTCATGATATGAAATGCCAGCCGTCTGCTTGGATTGTAACAAAGGAGGTAGGTCGGATACAAGGCGGAAGTAAAGCCATGCAGGAGCTGGCCCAGAAAACAATCCTTATATTTCACAGTTACCGAAGACGTCTTTCCTCTGCCTTCTGAGAACTTTTCCCTTCATTGGCCAATAACGCATGTTTGGGGTTTAAAGTGCTGCAGGACTCCACCACTGAGGAGAGTATAGTATTATGAGGGGAAGTTGCCTTCACATAGCTCAGAGTGGACCTAGAAACCATCACTGGTGAGAGTGTTGTGTCAAGTCCAGCAAGAGGGGAAATTGCTGTCTCGTAGCTCAGAGTGGACCCAGTGGATATGTCTCAGAACTGTGGTTGGATAACAGTGGTCCACAGGGGAGACAGCACATGCTCAGAAAAGGACAATAACAAATGCTGCAAAGTGATGGGATCTCCCAAGACTAACTATGATCTCTTAACTTTTTCAAACGGGACAGGGTTTACGATGAAAGGCAAGCTTGTGTTAAAATGGGTGTCAGTGAAAACATGGCGGAGCAGTTGGAGCCAGAAAAGATCAAGAAGAAACTGTTGGGCGTTTGTCCAAAGGCCAGAATGTTGTGCATTCTGCCGGATGTGTTCATGAATAACTGACTGAAAGAAGCCAAGAGTAACAACATTGTGAGATTTTAAAAGGAGAAACAGCCTTCATTGTTCACTTTTTCCCTTTCTTGTTTACTCTCAAGATATTCAAGGGGGTGTCAAAAATTCTGACATGGCCACGAGTGAGTGGAAGGAGTGGGTGGGAGGAGACATCATGAAATCGCCTGAAGGCTTCTTGCTGAAGCCGTTAAAAACTATCCCCAGAGATTCCTCAGCTTCATCTATCCTTTTGTGTGATTTGGAATGCTGTTAGATCCATCCATGCCTTCTGCTACATAACATGTCTATTAAAAGGAGATGGCACTTATAGGAGGAGGGTTGTAGGGGGCAAGAGCTAGGGGAAACCTGCAAAGCATCTCAAGACCAGAGCACTAGCCCTCATCACTTAGACTTAGAGCAAATCAAGAGCATCAACAACTCTTTCATTTTAAGAGTGGCAGGGCACCATGAAGTCAGTGAATGATCCTAGCTGAAGCTGGTAAAATCTGTATCAGCCATTCCTCAGTTGCATCGCCCTATCGCTGGCAAGCCTAAATGACAAATCAATGCCTGTCCTCTGGTAAGGAGCCTGTCTACCACAAGGAGGAACCCCTCTCCAGTGGTGGGGTGAGGGTGCTAGAAATTAGAGAAAGCTACAAAAACTCCCCAACTTAAAACAGAAACATGTAAGCTAACTTCTATAGGTGGCAGTCAGAATGATTGAATTAATAAGGATAATAGAGCTTATTTGCATAATATGTTTCCTACAACACACGTGTTTTGTGCACTGTTGTAAATAAATTAGAATTTGCATAATAGTCTAGTGTTTATGGGAGCCTATCTTCATTTATAATGGGAGCATTTTCTACACTTAGTGATACCACACATTGGATCGTAAATTTAAGACACAGGAGTCTCTCTCTTTAGTTTTTCTGAAGTCCAACTGTCAATGTCTTCAATATATGCCTATGGTGGAGATGTTGGCAGTTCATTTAGTAACATCCCTCACAATCCCTCAAGAGTTTGAGTCAGCAAGTGGGAATTACACAGGTACCTGATTGAGTGAGTAATAGTGGAAATGTATTACATCACTTTATAATCTTCAAGAAATAATTTTGGTCCCAATGGCATTTGTATTTTAACAGAATATCTATGAAACCTATTGTCTTTCAATAATTGATCTTCTTTGGCTGGGGTGTCATTAGTAATGAAAAGGTGGCAGCTTGGAGAATATGTCAGTCCCTTGGGGCAAGAGTATTTCTCCTTCACTCTGCTGTGAGACTGTGACTGGAAGATGTCAGATAAGAAGCAGCACAAGCTTCAACATGCAAGTGGTAACCTTATCACCCCTCTTGGGTGGCACATCCTGGCTTCGACATGAGGAGCCTAAACAGTGCAAAAGGCTTCTCAGAGTGTGGGATTCTCACTTTAGGAGAGATGATTGTATAAAAAGTATGAAACTGGGCATCTCATAGTGCCCTTCCAAACAAATCTACATCACTTCTTCGCTGCTTCCCCGTCAAGGTATCAACGCCACCTTGTGTTCTTATTACTCCCTACTGTGGTTATTCCTGGCTCTGAAAAGGATGTGGCAAATGTTGATGCTATCTCACCAGATATAGAGGCTAGGTGGGATCACGGCCGGTGTTAAACCTCAGGCATGTAGGAGGCAATGTGTCCCTAATCAGCACCCAAATACAAGTTGAAATAATAACATTTCCAAGAAATAAATCCTCTGAGGAGGTCATAACTAAAATGAAACCATGAAGTTTTATTAAAATAACTCACGGTGCAATACAGAATACAAAAAATAGATGTCAATCAAAATACAGAATAATCAGTATATGAAATTAGCATAAGGCTCACTCAGAAGCCGCAGTAAATGACATGAAGTCACGGCAAAAATTATTTAAGACCAAAGCAAGGAACAACTGACAAGGGTTCTGTCAGAATACCAGCTCTCCTCTAGAAATGCATCATTTTATAGCCCATTGTGGAATGGAAGTCCATAGAAAATGCAAAGTCGGAATAGGGCGAGCAAATGTAGCAACGAATTGACAAATTCCAATACAGAATTATACAACATCTGATTCGACCATTCTAACACTAGTCCCGAACTTGAATATTAATGTGCCCTATTCTAACCTAATCTCTTTGGATGGGACAGTATAAACTAGTTACAAACAAAAGGCTCCGTCTGTGGTTCGAGTACACCATGAAAATGCAAAGCATTACAAGTGCAGATTGTGGCTACGTCCGGTGAACAGAACAATGAAAACACGCACATCATCATTACTGCTAAGAAAATCAAATGGATTTGAGGCCTTGTTCTGGCTAGTTGTGTCAAGCAAATACATTTTTGTTAAGTGCAGTGCTGTTGTTTCAATGCAGAAATTTTCATAATATTAAGAACACATTTAAAAAAAATCAAAATGAGCTCTATCACTAATGTGCCAATTTCTGTGCATGGGGGTTACATAAATAAAGTACAGACTATGTAAGGCATGTTCACAAAGGAAGTCAGATGTTTCTGCTTTGGCGTTCAAGGATTTTGCTCATAGAGAAAGATTCTCACAATTATGCCTGGAAAGTTGCACCTGATGCAGGTTTCAAGGGGAACTCTTGGGACTACCATGTGACCTTTGAGGAGGGATCCTACTCCCACTGTAAGGAGCTCTCAAGTGGAGAACTCCACATAACAGGAATAAGGAGCTCCTGTTCAAATGTACTTCTTTGTCTCTGCAGGGAAAATACTTTTCCCCGTGGATAAAGCCTTTCTCCTATACCCCCAGAAAATTTGGAGATGATCCATTTCCATTCCCACCCAAGAAGGGGATTTAGACCATCCCTGTGCTTAAGTAAAAATATGACCCTTTCCAAATTTGAAAGCGTAGGGAGAGAAGTATGGGAATGCCCACAAAATTACTAGTTGTGGGCTTTCTCAAACTTCCGAGATGTAATCACGCCATTTAACACTTCCTTTCCACTTCATGAGTGGATTTTATGTCTGCAGAGATCTGATCTCAACTGTGGTGGAAATCTCTGCCCTCATAAATGGATTGCCATCAGGAATCCCTTTGTTAAATCCTGTAGTCATAAAACAGGCGCATTACAAAGGCATTCTTGCAGCTCGGTGAAGGCAGTCATACAATTGTCATCCCAGGGTACCAGATCAGACACGTCTTTGAGCGTCAATCTCTGTAGAGGTTTTGCTGTCAAAGAAAAGTTTGGAATCCACTGTCTGCATTAGCCTACCATTCCTAAGAACATGTAGATTTCTTTCAAAGTGGTTGGCGGACTCATGTTAAGAATTGCTGAGCTTTTGTCCTGTGACACTTTCCTTGCTCCCTTTTCAATGTGATGTCCTAAGTACAGAACTTCAGTTTGGCAAACCTGTAACTTAGCCAGGGATACATTACGTCCATTTTCGGCTAGATGATTCAAAAGAGCAATTGTGTCAGTTTTGCAAACTTCTTTCGTATTTGACGCTACCAACATGTCGTCAATATACTGGACCAGTACTGAGTAATTTGTCATTACCAGATACTCAAGATTCTTTTTGAGAATCTGATTAAAATTGAAGGACTTTCCGTATACCCCTGTGGGACACGGCACCATACCAAAACACGACTGCTGAAACGGAAAGCGAATAAAAACTGACTATCCTCATGCAATGGAATCGAGAAGAAGGCCTTGCACAAGTCAATGACTGAAAACCATTCAGGCTCACATGGGATCTGAAATAAGATCACAGCTGGATTCGATAGAACAGGACAACATGAGACTACAATGGCATTCACCTTGTGCAGATCCTGCAGAAAGCGATGCTTGCCATTTGGCTTCTGTGAGCCCATAGTGGGAGAATTACATGGACTTCCCATTATTTCCTTTAAGATCCCTTGCTCAACCATTGAGTCAATCACAGGAGTAACTATTGCAATAGTATCTGGAGTCATATTATATTGTGGGATTTTTGAATGTTCTGCATTCAGTTTGACAGTGATTCAGACTGGTTTAACTCCTTTAATAAGTCAAATATCTTTACCTGCAAAGTCCCAAACTATTGGTAAGACGGTGTCTCTCAGTTCAATGGGCAAGTCATTTAAAGTCAAAAGTGGATTCATTCCCATCTCATATGATTGTCGAGCAAGTTTAAAAGTAGCATCCTCATCATTAGTATGAAATTCAATACCTCTTGGAGTGCAATAAATAGAACTATTTAATTTGCAAAGTAAGTCATGTCTGAGTAGATTTATTGGACTTGAATTGCACACCACAAATCGGTGTTGATCTTCAAAATACCCTAGTTTAACAGGAACTGGTTCTGAAATTAGGGTAGACAACTTTTTATTTGTAACTCCTACAACTTGGATACTTTCTAATGCGAGGGGTAGGTCGGGAACCTCTGCTGTTCTTACAGTAGAGCGGGTAGCACCAATATCAACAAGGAATCAGACATGATTCCCACTTACCTCTCCATCTACATAGGGACCACTCTGGCCTACCTTTAAGGCTGCGCCAAGCATGCAGTCCTCCTCCTCCCCCCTCAGGCTGACGGGTCCTAATTAAAATCATGTGTTTGAATCAAATACTGTTGTGATACATCTTGAGTTTGAAAAGGATTTCTATTCATCTGCTGGTTCTGATTTCGGTTCACATTGAACCTTTGTACGTGAACATTCTGTTGAGGCATCAGGGCTTGAGGTATCTGAATTGACTGAGATGCATTAGGATTTTGAATTCTCTTTCTTTGCATCTGTTGAGTCTGACCCATGTTATTTCCCCAAAACTGTGCATACCCTACATTCTGTTACTGATTTCTAGGATTCTTCACATTAAACTTACACTCGCGTTTTCAATGCCCACATTTTTTGCACAAGTGGCATGAATTTGTTTTCTTCAAAGCTGACACATCAACACCTGTTCTAGAATCTATTTGCACACCACAACCTCTACCCTGTTGCTGGAAATTCTGCTGTTGAAAACCATTAACACCCTGCATTACAGGAGCCGAATTAAATCCTCCATGTGCTGGAACTACATCGCCAGAAGAATTATGTCCTTTCTGTACTGCTTTCATCTGGGCCATCATAAATTTTTCTTTTAGCTTCTTAAGCTTCGACTCCAATTCATCCTCACAAAATTTTGCTTAACGTAAAATTTCATCTATCGGCTTACTTTGTCAACACAGCAAATGCGTCTGAATCATTGTTGAAATTTCAGTTCTCAAACCAATCACAAATCTGTTAACAAAAATTCCCAAATCCTTTTCTGCCACATTTTCAGTTCCATTGTACTGTCCAAAAACCTGTATCAGTCTCTCATAACAAGTATGAACTGATTCTTTAATCTCTTGTGATGTTCTATCTATTTTCTGCCAATCAATTTCTTTTCGGGAAACTTAAGTTTTCAGGAAAGTTATCACTTGTTGGATTTCTTCTACGCAACAGGAGATGGAGCAACAGTTCTACGATCCCTCTCTGGGTCTGCTTCAGGCCAATCCACAGAAATGTTACACTCTGCCCACAAGTCTCCTGGAACCGTAATGTCAAACAAGGTGTTCAAATTGATCCACAAAACCTTTGAAATGTTCACAAACCTTTTAATTTGTCTGTACCACTCCACTGGATTCTCTGTCAGTTTCAGACAGTCATTGGTAAATGACAAAATATCAGCTCTCGTCCAAGGCACATGCACATATCCTCCACCAGGTACTTCTCTCATTAGAAGCATCTGTATCTCTCCAACCCCTCCATCAATTACAACAGGAGGTGCCTGCAATCTAACTCTCTGTGTATCCTTCTTTTTCAACCACCTACCTTCCCATTTCTCTCTTTCGCCCCATTTCTTGATCAGTGTTATTAATTCTCTAATCTGTAACTTCATTCCAGCTGGCCTCAGGTTTGCATGATCTCTGTCTCCTACAGTTACAAGAACTATTGGTAATTCTAGCTGTGAAATGAAAATCTGAACATTTAGCACCCAACTCAGAATTTGCCCCACGGAAACACTGTGGAAGAGTACCAGATGATGTAAACATTCTGGGAAAGTGATGTTACTTTGCAAGTTCTTTAAAATTCTGATGGGAATACTTACTCTTTGTACCCTTTCATAGTACTCAATTTTAAGAGACCTAGAAAGTTGATTTTGATGCAAAAAAACACCTGATTCAATGATATTATATTTCTTTTTATCACTTTTGCATTTGGATCAGAATATGATTCTTCCTCAATTGTTTTCAGCTAGAGAAGGCATCAGTCTGCATTGCATCTATTGGACCTATGAGGGATTATTCTGCAGTTCTTGGAGAATCCGGCTTTCCTTAACAAACTTGCATGAGGTGGTTTGTCACATTTGTTGCGGTTGAGAGAAGGTTCCTTAACAGCTTCTACAACTCTTGGTTCATTGTTTAGGGAGATGATTCATCAGACAGTGTATGCATGAGCAGGAGTGGGTTTGCTACTGGTAAATGGTCTACTACGGGATTGACAGCCATTTGAATGGACACAGACTACAGGGGAGCCATTAACTGACATTTGTAGCTTGACCCTATTAGGGTCAAGTGGATTTGCTCATCCCTCAGTCAGGGGTGATCAAAGGTCTTGTATACTTAAAGGAGATTATTCACTAAACATGGTATTGTGTAGCTCGATGGATGTAGTTATGAGATGCTACTTTAATATATCTTAAAAGTTAAATAATAAAGCAAAGACAAAATGACTATGCCACAGAGCTCCGCGGCCTTTTGGCTAGGTTTGCACTGTAGATATACCATATACATACAAACATACATATGCATACAAGGACCCAACATCCAACTTTACTTTAAAGCCAATCTTAATAACATAGTAAATCTCTTACCTAATACGGTGATACTCTTCTACTCTCCCACCCTCTGGTATGGCTCGCATCAACAGTAAGCCTTAGTGAAATTTGATATGCCTCGTCTTATTCTTTAGTAATATCTGGCATTTTGCATTACAATTAATAGGCGAACGGCTCAGATTATGCAATGACACCACAATCAGGTAAATTCCTATTGTAGGAGCATGGGAACAACATGAACGAACCAAACGCGAGGAACAGTTATTCAATCACTTGGGATTTAGTGCTTTTTTTCTTTTAGCTCAAATGTGTCTTTACATCCAAAATGGACCTGAGGACACATTTCATGCTAAAAAATAGCACAAAATGCCAGACCAACATTTCATGTAATAACATGTTATTTCGTATATTTTTTGTATTTCAATTCGTTTTTTGCATTTTGACACATTGCAGTCAACAAATCAACAAATGGAAACATTCCACCATATACTATACACGTCTAAATCCAGTAAGGTCTGACAAAAGACTAGGGGCCAGATTAATGAAAAAGTTGCGCAGCGCAGCAAGTCACCTTGCTGCGCTGCCCTACATCACTGGGAAAGAGCAGGTATATGCCTTATTTAAGGCAATACGGCACATTCCTGTCCTATCCCCAGCGCTGGCACACAATGGGTTACCTAGTGCCAACGGAGGCACCCTTGCACCATGGTGCAAGGGTGCCTGCTTTGGATGTGGGATTGTTTTTGTGCAGTAAGGGGCACGTTCCTGAACAAAAACAATCCTGAGAGGCTTTTTCCTATTTCTATGTGTGCTGCAGGATGCAGCACAAATAGAAAGAGGAAAAATTGCGCGAAATAATGATATTTCTCCTAGAGGGGCATATCTTTTTGGCACATTCCCAGGTTTACCAGTTCTTGTAAATCTGGGAATGCGTCAGAATCCATGGTAACACCCATGCAACACCCATGGAAACGCCTCTCTGGCGCAGAGTAATGCAACACAGCCATTCGGGGCTGGTGGACTAATGCATCAACTGGAGGGGACTGTGTGTGACCTCATGGTCACAGGTGCAAATCCCAGCGGGTCCACTCAGCCTTTCATCTTTCTGAGGTTGATAAAAATGAGTACCATTGAGGTGGGTACCTATAAACATCTGTAATTCAGTGCTAAAATACCCTTCTGAGTGAAGGTGCGCTTTACAAATACAGATGTTAGGTTATATTACTCCAGATTTATGATCCACGCAGGGCCATGCAAGGTGGCCTTGCGTGTATTTATAAATCTCATTTTTCTTTGCATCGTCCTTGCATTACGTTGCGTGGTGCAAGAGCGACTCAAAGGTGCTCATAAATATTGCCCTAGGAGAAAAAAGGGGTTTGTATAAATTTTGGGCATTTTGCATAATTTCTGCTAAGAAAACTTTGGGAGTTTCGGCCAAGGTTCATCAGCAGCAATAGGCCTCAACAGAACGCAAGAAGTGGTAAAGTCTCTTTTACGCCTCGAATAGGGGAGGTGCTTGATGTAGGAGCAGAAGGAATGGGGGAAAGGTGCTTCAACAAACATGGGTATCTTCTGAATAGATTCCTGTGGACACCAAGGTTAAGTAATGTAACGAAGAAGAGAAGAGTATTTCTAATAAAGGATATAAATATGTAATCAAGAAGACATCTGCATACACCCTTAAAATGTATTCCCTAGCCAAAGCAGGTGTCCGGAAAAACAAAGCATTAGAGTCCTATTCATCTGTCATGCCTCTGTAACTAAATCATCCTGTGTTGAAAAAATAGGGAAATACTTTTTTGTGGGGGAGTTTTGTGGGTTTTTTGCATGGATGCTATTGAGAGATAGCGGGGTCTTAGCTCATTTCCAACTACGTTTGGTTTCATGACGATGTACGAATAGTACATGTGGAGTCTGCATTGAAAAGCAGGGAACGTGAAATAGCAGAAGTGAATGAAACTGATGGTTTCACTGTGGCGTATGTTTTTCTAAAATACAGAAGGAAGGCCGTGACGTAGTTTGGGGTGGGCGGTGAGTTGTAGGGATTTACCAAGACAAATGCTGACATGATACGATGTTTTAGCAGTACATTTCACACTGGTGAAAACGCTAATGCAGCGCTTTTATTTCGGGAATGCATTTCCACATCTGCTAAGCTATTTACATTAGCATTGGGGGTTAGCATACAGTTATAGAAAAAGAAGCGAAATAAATTTTTAAAAAACAAGCATTGCGAAAGGCAATAGGTATTGCCATTTTTTATGTATTGTTTTCCAATGCTTTTTGGTGATTCTGTGCAGCATTGGCAACAAGAAATGCTTTTTGGAAATGCTGTGCAGCATCATCAAAAAGCAAGCATTGGCAAAGCCAATAGGTCTCGCCTATGCAAGAGCTTTTGGCTTTGTTAATGCGTTTTAGCCATGTTGTACAGCTGCGTGGCTGGTGTGCATCATGGCTAAAAGTTAGGAAAAGAAGCACTATGATGCAGCCAACACTGTCAGTATCATAGCGCGTTTTTTCTGGCAGGTGGGGAGGGGCAGGACCGGTAACAGATTTGTGCTTCTGTGCTGTGTTAATGCACACAGCTCCATCGCAGTTTTATAAACACCGGTTTGTTGCTCAGCCCTGTTGCACATGAGGCTATGTCTGCACTGGATTCAGTTTTGTTTCTTTGCATGAGGATGAAATATTGCCATGTGAGTGAGATTTTAAAACAGTGATCCTGGTTGTTTACCGGGATCTAAGGATTCATGTACCCACACAAAATCACGGCTGCCTCTCACCTACAGTGTGTTCTTGATCACAAAAGAACATCTGAGAAGCCATTCACCCACCAGCTCTCGCCTCTTTGAAAGGAAAGCTGGAGGGGATTAGTCGTCTGTTTGGAATATATATGATTAGAGAGAAAGCAAAGCTTCTGTCCATCAATCATCCTTGCAAAAACCTTTGTACAATTGTTGTTACAGTTGTACATGGTGGCTGAATGTTACAACACAACAAGATGATGGACGGAGTGCTGAAACTTTTCAAACATCAACCCCAAATCACATATCTAGGTTTAATCCATTGTTCTTTTGCTCACCATGCCACCCCAGTTTTGACCCAGCCATATGCAAATCAGTCTTGACCCTTCTCCCCATGGGAACAGTCCAGTCTGAACTGCAAAGCCAGGACCTCCCTGGACCAGAAACAAGCATCTTGGGACCGGTTTCTGGGTATCACCCCTCATCAGCCAGGCTAGCTTGAGTCCAGTGGCACAGTGAGCAAGGGACCCTTGTCTGGTCATACCATGGCCACTTAAGGTGAACATAATAACACAACAAGATGATGGGCGGTGCTGAAACTTTTCAAACACTCACCCCTGTCACAGATCTCGGTTTAATCCATCGTTCTGAATGTTGGCTGAATGTTAACATTCCCAAATGTGACCCACGATGATGTTTTCAGACCCCTTTTACGGTTTCGTCAGGGAAAGAGGAAAGGATATGGTATTACGGATAGAGCTGCTGACTTCGCAGTTTGATGCTTATGCTGCGTTGCTCTGGTACTACTGACCCTGGAAGCCGAAAAAAGCACTCAACAATCTGGTGGGGGGATGTAACAGGGGTGGTGGTAAAGGGAGGGGGCATGGGGGAAACAGGACAGTTTGAAAAAAAGCGCAATGAAGTGGCCAGCACAGGCCGCTTCATAGAGTTTTGTTTTTTGCTTCTGTCAGTTGTCAGTGGTAGGGAGAGAAGAAACAGGGATAAGAGGGCTTGGGAAAAGAAACAGGATGGGGCGGTAAAACTAAATCGGACTATGATGCAGCCAGCATAGACCGCATCATAGCGTCTTTTTTTTATTTTTTTAAAGAGTACCTAAATTCACAGTGCGAGCAGTGATGGCCAGCAGAGGGACACTAATTAGAGTTAATTAATCAGTGCTTTGTCCATGTGCCACCGAAAGAAAAAGGAAGTGACGCATGTCCAGTGCTGCCCAATTTGAAAGCAGCAAAGAAGAGTGGCAAAGCTGCGGACGAATGGCAAGCAATGGGCAGGTTCCAAGCCCAGTATAGAACTCAAGCATCTCGCAAGCGAGACCTATAAAGAAAAGAGAAAAGGCACAATGATGCAAATGTGTGCAGGTGCATGTATGTGTTATAGCGAAAGAAGACGTCGGAGGCAAAACTCTTCAGTTTGGTGAGTTGACTTTTCAAGAATGTGCGTTTAAAGTCACCGCCAGACAGGAGCAAATCTCATCCTCAGCCCTCATCTGCTGTTTCTGAATGTTCCTCCTGTGGCAACAGAACCACATTCTCTCAACCTTCTAAGAACACAAGGGCACAACACACTGCTGGCAGAAACGTCATTCCATATGTACCCGTATGGCACACGTGCACAGAAGTATGGCAGACATCACTTGGAGCATTAAAAGAAAAGTATTGGTTTTTAAAGTGCTTTTTTCAAAACAGAACAACCAGCAGCAAATGGCTGCTGCTGGGGCCTCCCAAAAACAATTACGAACATATTTTATTTTAAGGCTCACAGGGGGTGAGGGGATAATGGAGGTGCAAGTGGGGGACTGGGTAGGGCATTGCTACTAGTGGAGGGCTGGGCAGCAATGGACAAGTATGAGGCCAAGTTGCCGTAATATATAAAGAGTAAGTTAAAAAAATTGAGGTGGGAAAGCAATGGACATGGTGTGGGGAGTAGGGAACAAAATGGAGCCCATGGGGTGGGTAATGCTACTCCAAAAGAAAACACACAGTGCAAATGGAACAAAACACATGCAATCACAAGGAATGCCGACAACAAAAGAACAAGCATTGGCATAGCCAATAGGACTCGCCTTTTGGATGCCAAATTCAGACCTACTAGTTTTGCCATTGTGTTTTTTTGCAGCACCAGGTTACTGTGGCAGGGGCTGCCATGTAAGAAGTGCGCTTGGTTATATGTATGGAGTCTGAACACTATGAGAATTTTTAATGGTTGTTAATTACACAAACGCATGTAAAAATGCACTGCATGGGCATCGGCTCAACATTCTGAGCAAATCGTTTCATCTCCCCATGTGCTCATGTAAAGCAATTGAGTATCTTCGGGTCGAGTTCGTTATATATAATGATGTGGGTTTGAGTCTCGGCGTTGGCTTAACCTCCTGGGCAAATCATTTAATCTCCTTGTGTGCTCATGTAAAGCGCTTGAATACCTTCGGGTCGAGATCGCGCTATATAATGATGTGGCCTCGATAGTGACAGACAGCGCACGGCAACACAAACATTGAAACAAAAGAAAAATATGACTGCCAATAACATCATGTGATATGCATACTGAAACAGACAAAGGGCAAGTGATTACTTTTTTGACGACATTACCATCAATGCTATTCACAGATATTTACAATCTTGCACGTTATCGCTAACAAGAGATCGAGTTCTCGTGTGCAGTGCTCTTGAACAAAGGAAAAAGTAGTCCCTTTTACAATTGCTAAAATGGAACAAATGGAAGAGTTCAAGTACTCTGGCCCTGTTCCGTGGGAGTAATCAATTGATGAAAAGGTGGGACAAAGAGGAAAGTTTAACCACTCAGAAGCGAAGATTTTTAAAGGACACACTGACATAAACAAATGAAAAGCAGTGAGTGTGCTATAAGCCCGTAAAGAATTACCAGGATGTCATGGAGAGACAGCGCAAGCGCTGTCTTGGCTCCACTTAAAAATGAAGTTCCCTGAATGAGGAGTAGAAGGTTACAAGTCATCCAATCAAAGGAATGATAAAGAGGCTATGCTCCATGAGTGGAACGAAACAGAAGAAGAGGAAGGGGAGCCACCAAATAAGAAGCAACCAAATAAGAGTAACAAGAAAGCCAGCCAATGGTAAGCAATGGGCTGGTAGAAAGCTCACTGCAAGTTTATGCTTTGCTCCACAACAGACCTTTTCCAAGCAAACAATTAAAACATGTCTGTAGGCTTTACCTAAAGATGATGTGTATGGTACAAAGAACCCCTGCCATACATTACAAGGACATTGCAAGTCACTGTGGAGTTGAGGGGCCTTGCTCAAGAAGGAGGCCACAGGCCAAGGTACTTGAAATGTTTTAGACAAAAGTATGGGTTATTTTATTTCTTATAATACACAGTTGCGAGTATGAAACAATTTGTCAAAACCTCATTTAACTCATTGGCCTGTTACACATTTGATGGCTTGCAACTTAATCTAAGCATGTTAACATTAGCCACTACCTAAGCAAAGCTTTTTGATTTATAAAGTATAAAATGTTATATCATGGGTTTTTAGTAACACTCTCGTACCCTCTAGGGGGGTTTCTTGGCACTCACAAGGAAAGTTGATTACATCAATGTCATCACCAAGTCTTTTTGATTAAAGTTCCAAGTTGTTGAAATCCAGCAAAACAAGTTATTGCGATGTAAGTTCACAGAAGCTGAAGGTACAGAGGTCTTTGACCCTCAGGACCTTGTCACGGCCACTTTGGAATGAAGAAAGAAAGGATTAAGTACCTGTCTCTGGGCTTCTAACCAGAATGTGCCATGAGGGATGCACTTGGTGAATAGCTCCTTGATGAAACCTGGGCCATTATTAGAAAAGATTCTGTACTCCTTAATTTGTGCTGGTAGCTGCAAGTGGTGGCCACTCACACTCATTATTTGGGGACTGGTACTTGTTTGTTATCCTCAGACTTTGATACAGAGAAAGAGAGAGTACGGCAGAAAACAGAGAAAGAAATAAGAAGAGAAAGATCTGACAGAAGTAACAAAAGGAGAAAGCAGGAATGAAAGAAAACCTGCAGGAGTGATATAAAAACACAGAAAGCGTATAACACTGGAAGAAAGAGGCATTAGAGGGATTCAAAAATAGGCAGCCTTGGTTTTCAGAAAGCATGGCATTTAGCAGCTCCAGCCTCGGGCTTCTAAGAAAAACATTGGGTCCTTGCACTTATATTTTTACAAATTGAGGACGGAGGCTCGGTGAACACTGTACAAAGTCTTGAATCTAATGTCGCTGCACTAAGCACCAGTTTAGAAACTGCAGGCCAAAAGAAATGTGATTGTACTTACCTCCAGGCAGTCTGCCAGAGAAGTTTGATATATGTTGGGGAAAGGTGAGGGACATTTGTGGCAGGTCCAGATATAAAGTATTGCCATCATCAACCCAGGTGGAAACTAAGGCATTTATATCAGGGAAAGTAATAGAGGAGAGGCAGAATATGAGTAGTCGTCTGAGAATACGAAAGCAGGATTTAGCTTTTGCCAAAAATTTAGGTTTCAAGATAATGCTCAGTGAAAAGAGAGTCTCAGGTTCCTCATAACCTTGGCTTGTTAAGGACACAAGCCTATGTCTGACTGGAGAGAGGTTTTCTCACTTTGAGGGATTTTTCTTTAACTGATGGATGGACATTAAAAAAATTCCATGATGGGACTTAGAAGTCATAGCAAAGCTTCACTAGGATCCTCTGCTGATTACCCAGGCATGTATAATTCAAGCACCACTGTTAATACTCATATAACTGTGAGTACGCCACACCCTCAGCACCAGAACTGACTAGACATATGTAGTACTGATGTTAAGCAGTCCACATGCATTGTCTGTAGTTGTTTTATAAAAATCAATGATGAACTATATAGAAAACCGATGAATGAACATTAATAGTGCTGAGATGGTTTTTGCAGTGAGGCACCCAACTCGCCCTTTAAGTTTAAAACCAGACAAGTAACATCATGATGAACCCATTTCTGAAAGAATGTGAAAGAATGGCAAGAGGCCAATGTTTACAGTTACATTGTAACATTTCTAAAGTTGGGGGGGGCACAACAGACTAGCAGTCAGGGGGGTAGGGTGGGTGACATGTAGTGAACAACGATCCAGAAAAGATGCTACCAAGTTAATGCTAAACGACAGGTGCCAACCTCAGCCATTCGCTGGAGTAGGACTGGATGGTCAACTGTGTTGAATGCTGCTGTAGATATCAACAATCCCACTGCCAATCATTTCCACAATGAGGCTGTGCAGCAGCAAAAAGACTCACTCCTTGGATATGTATTGCAGGCCTGAAGCTGGTTTGAAGCGGGCCAGAATGCCAGGCCTTTGGATACTGTTCCGTAATCATACAATACCCACACTCTCAAGTAATTTAATCAGTTTCCTGACCCCAACACAACAGAGAAGATGTGTCTAAGCTGTTGATACTGGGCTGTTCCTAGGTGAGCAGGATCAAAGGAAGATTTTCATATTAGCAAGAAAGGATGGCATGGAATACAGCCTAGAGTAAATAAAAAGCTGCTGAGAATAATGCAAGCATCCCACCCATCCTGAGCTATCACAAGTGGAGAGCAGCCAGGGTTGTCTACCATTGGCTACACGCTTTTTGGGGCCGCGCTCCTGTTAAAACATATATTTAAGTAATAAAAGAAGGTCTGGCCTGTTCCTTCATGATACAGATAGCATGGGCACACCACTAGGAGGCACCAAATACTGTATTTTCTCTTTCCCCATCATAGATGTTGCTTGAATTATGGGCAGCTCCTTGGATCTGAAAAATAGAGGGGGCCACAAACATTTTTGCCCCCATCTCCACAAACGTTTCTGACTTGCCCAAATCCGCCACTTTTTTGTTTTTCTTTTTAATTGCTGCAAGCATTCCTCTGCACATTGCTAATTGTCAAAATGTTTTGCTCCGCAATAAAATAAAATTAAAGATGGAAAAAAAATATCAGGTGAAAATCTGCAGTGGGGCTGGATAAAAAGTATTTTTTACAACAGAGGATGAACACCTACCCCCTTTAGTTTAACTAGTACCTTACCATAGATTTCATGAACCACTGTAACAATACATGTTACAAACAGGTGGAGAGTCCAAAAAAGAAAAACATAGTGAAACTTTTTAAATTAAAGAATAGTTAAATGTATTTCTTGAACATATCAATACAATATTAATTTAATTAATTCTTCATTTTCATTTTGCAAGTTCGTATATTTACATATGTAACATTACTTCCAAAATGTAGTGTTTCATGTTTAAATGTTATTGCTGTAGTACAGACAAACAATTTCAAATTTCAATCGAGTTGCTTTCCATTCATATTAAGTGCAATAATTGGTTTCTTTGATGTTCTACAGGTAACACGTGTTTCGCAGCTTAATGTGTGCTGCCACTTATTCAGGACCTAATCAAATCTCCTTACGAGCTAATAAACTAGCACTATCCTTAAATTGCAAAAGTTCTCTTTAAGTTTCACTATCACATTAACCATTCCAAAACAAGCCAATTATAAAAAGACTCTATATACCACTTTTAAGAGAATTCGTTGCTTTTTCAAAGCTTTATTCACCACTTATCTTAAAGATCTAAAATTCTCCAATTCATGATTCTGAAAATCAATATTAGGTTAAATGCCCTGCATCTCTTAATTGACTAATAATTCATTCTATTGATCTTACCGATATCCACCACATGTTCAACGTCCCGCCAGCAGCTCATGAGTTCAGGACATTTTGTCTAGCAGGGCCGTTATTTACCCAAAAACCCCTTGGTTTTGTACTTTACCATAGACCAGATATGTTTGAAAACTGAATAACTAGATAATCAAGATATTTAAAGATCTTTATGTAAGAGGTCGTGCAGCGCAGTGATGCAAAAAGATGGGGCACCTTGTAGAATGTGGTCAGGAGGACCCTTAGACTCCTGTATCCTGAAATTAATGTCTTAAGTCCACTGAAGTTCTCTGATGGGTAGGGGTCCATCTGTGCCACCTGGGAAGAGGGACCTGTATTATGCGACTGAGGTCATGTTCTAATCCTGAGAAAACATGTTATACAAAAAAAATGTTTTCGATTTAGAATATGTAGTAAATGCCGATAGGTGTGTGCTGTCATTTAGCATGTCTCCCTACTCTGTACAGTCCTTATCTCTTTACATTTTCTGTGCACATTGTTTATCACCCCCATGCTTCCCATATCGATGCACAGTAGCTATCCCATTGCACAGTGGCCATCTCCCTGCACAGTTCTTATCTCTCTGCAAAGTGTTCATCTCTGTGAAATGTGCCCATTTCCTTGCACAGTTTCCATCTTCCTACTCAGTGTCTTTCTTCGTGCACCATTGCAGTTTCCTAAAGCAGAGTAATCACCCTGTACCCCTGCTATTAATCCATGCTTAAATGTGTGGTGAGATCAATATTATGGGCCAGATTTACTAACATTTTGCATCATGGTTACAGCACGTTTGTGGTGCATCCATGACGCAAAATGCTAGTAGATATTTACGAAGTCACACAAGGGGTGATTTGTGCCGTCTTGCATGGCTTTGTAAACAAAAAAAATATATAATGCAATGTATTGCGTTACATTTCATTCTGGGAGATGTTCAATCATTGGACCATGGGCATTCCCAGGGCCAGTTTTAGTGCTGGTGGCACCCGGTGTGACAATGTTTGTTGGCACCCCCTTCGAATTCCTTCACCACCACCTTTTAACAGTGCACCTCAAGTCTCCATAACCACTCTCTTTCAGATGCATTTAATTAGTAATATAGCACCACTCATACCAGTGTAGGGTGTCAGAGCGCTTTGCATCACACACACATTACATGTGATGTGTGTGTAAATCAGCTTATAGGAAATGTTAAATAAGTCAGAGGACTACAAGGTGTAGGAGTGACATGTCATCTATACTGGTAGGCAGTATAGTTTAAGAGTGCTTGGTCTGGAGAAGCAATAACTCTGACTTGAAAACGGAACACCATGTTTGGGGGGTTCTCTTCAATAATAAGAATAGATTTCTACCCAAATTAACCCTTTTTGCAGCATTAATCTATGCTCTGATGTATACTTTGCAGTGTGCATGCAGTTCTTTGATGACAGTTAATAATACACTGTTTTATATTAGGATTTTAACTTATAAACTGCAAGTAACAAAAGGATGTCTCTTAGAAAAGCAATAACCCACTGACCTACCTATTTACATTATATACACTTTGTGATCTACATGGAACATGTTCTTTGCAGCGGGCATATTAATCCTCTGTCCTATTTTATGGTCAGTCAAAACTTCAACTAGACAAAACTCTGATCTCTCTCCAGGAAGAACTGTGAAGAAGTACAAGAGGCAGGAAGGCAGCTAGATGAACATCTTTTATTTGAGCTTCAGGTACAGCAACGTCCTACCCACAGGGCACCCAGCAGCAACTGACTCTGAGCACTTGGCAACAGGGACCAAGCACTCTCTACATTCTAGAGTCATATGGGTAGGATGTTCCACATGAAAGCTGCTGGCTAGCACAGGGCAACACATAGGCAATTACCACACACCTTCCCCCCAACACTAAATTGCAGGTTGTGAGAACAAGGAAGAATATTCAATTCAAAACATAGTTGCGTAGTTTCTCTGGAGCTTTACAAGTGCGAGTGCTCCTATGCAGAGGAGGAACAACATTTGAAGGGACAAGTTGGTCATTTCGACTGGAGGGAACAAAGGGACGTACAGGAGCAATCCTACCCAAATTCCAAATACGCCCATCATCGAGTTTCACAGAATTACGAAACAGCTTTGTCACCTTACGAGGAGGGGAGAATTTTGCACCGCCAGACTTCTGGGGAAAGCGTACCCTCACACGGTCACCCACACTAACCAAGGTGCGAGAAACCGCATGTCTAACATCGAAGTAAGCCTTTCTTTTGGCTGACTTGAGATCCTGTAGCGCCCGCCATTGAGCATCTTCACGAATCTCAATGTCAGCACCTTTCCTTCTCATCCAAGTCTGGAACATGTTAGTGTTGGGGGTGTGCCCCCTAAACACCTCAAAAGGAACTTTCTCAGTAGTGGAATGAGGAGTCAAGCGATAAGCCATAACTCTCTCAAGTTTCACAGACCTCCAGTCACGGCTTTGTTCTTTGGCCAGTTGAATTGATTCCTTCAGAACACGGTTGAACCTCTCCACCATTCCGTTGCATTCGGGTGGTAGAGAGAACAACGCTTGTGTTCAATTCCTTTCCTGGACAAGAACTCTTCCATTTCTCTTGACACAAGCTGAACCCCATTGTCGGTCAGGAGGGATTCAAAGAGACCTTCCCTGCAGAAAATGTTCTCTAAGAATTTTATAACATCTCTGGTTTCTATGCTCTGTGTTACTTTGACCTCAGGCCATCTGGAGTACATGTCAATTAAGACAAGAACATAGGATTGGCCCACCTTAGAGGAGACAGGCCCCAAGAGGTCCAAGGCTACATGTTGCCAACACCGTGTGGGAGCCTCTCGTATTATCATTGGTTGAACCCTAGTTTTGCAAACCTTATCACAGACATTGCAGTCCGTGAAGTCCCTCACCATGCACTCCACAAGAATATCAATGCCGGGCCACCAGAAGTGCAGCCGCACCCTCTCTTTTGTTTTAGAGATGCCTTGGTGTCCCTGGTGGGCCAAGTGAACTATTTTCTCTCTGAGACATGTTGGAGGGACAAGGCGTGTTCCCCTCCAAAGTAAGTCACTACTCACTGAAAGTTCATTCCGTACATTCCAGAATTTCCAGACACCTTCATTCAAGCTCTTGATGCCCGTCCACCCTCCAGACACCAATCTGCACACTTCAAGCAAGTCAAAATCACTTTTCATAGAGTCTCTCCACTCTGCCTCAGAAACAACACTTTTGACAACTTCACATACTTTGAAGTCATCAATTTCCCAAGTATCTTCAGGGTCAAGGAAGGCTTTGTCACTCTGTTTGGGCACTAAGCGAGAGAGACAGTCAGCGACTTTGTTGTCCACCCCAGGAATGTACTTTACGATAAAGTCGAAATCCTGCAGGGCTATGACCCACTTACATATTCTAGAGGAGACAGCGTCTAAGGACTTTTTACAGAACAAATGCTTTAGGGGTTTGTGGTCTGAATGAACGACAAAGGAGGTTCCCCAGAGAAATTGTTTAAGCTTCTTGATGGCCCAGAAAATGCACAGTGCCTCCTTTTCAATTACCGAATATTGAAGTTCTGGACCAAAAAGAGCTCTTGAGAGAAACATGATGGTTTCTTCCCTGCCATCTCTTGCCTGTTTAAGGACGGCGCCCAAGCCTTTAGAACTGGCGTCAGTAACCAGAATAGAGCTCGAAGAAGTGTCAAAGCTCTGCAAAGAGGGAGCGGAACAGAGAGCTTTCTTGACTTCTTCGAATTCCAACTGGCACTGGGGAGACCAAGAGAACTTCACACCTTTCTTTAAGAGAGACCTCAACGTGAAGGTGCGGCACGCGAACCGGGGAACAAATTTATTGTAGTACTCGGCCATCCCCAAGAAGGTGACTAGATCATCTCTGGACTGCGGGACGGGAAGTTCTTCAATGGTCCTCACCAGGCGATCTCTGGGCCTAACTCCATCACCAGTCAAGCGGTGACCCAGGTAATCAATTTCAGGAAGATTAAACCTGCATTTGTTTTCACGCAAAGTCAGACCTCTCGCACTGAATCGTTCAAGTATACTCCTCAGTCTCGCATCGTGTTCATGTTGAGATGAGCCATGGATCAAGACGTCGTCTTGGTATATCTTGACTCCCTCCACACCGCTCAACACGTCTTCCATGGCTCTCTGAAAAACAGAGACTGCAGAGATCAAGCCAAAGGGAAGACGTGTGAACTTGTATGTTCCAAAAGGGGTTATAAAGGCAGTCAAATCCATGGACTTATCATCTATTTTGACCTGATGATAGGCAGCCCGGAGATCTAAAGTGGAGAACATGCGTGCGTCCCTTAACTGGGCTAACATTTCCGTGATGTTTGGGAGAGGGAACCTGTCAGCGACCACCGCACGGTTGAGGGCGCGAAGATCCACACATAAGCGTACTTCGCCAGAGGCCCTACGTGCAAGAGCCACTGGAGCTAACCACTCACTAGCCTCAGTCTCAACAATGATGCCTTCATTCTTTCATTTCTCAAGTTCGGAGCGCATAGACTCCTTCATAGCCAAAGGTACACTGCGCACTTTGCATGTGACGGGAAGAGCACCTGGTTTCAGCGTGATCTTGTGAGTGTAACCCGAGAGGCAACCTAACCTCTCGCTGAAGACTTCCTTAAATTCAGTACGTTAGGCACAGCTTGAATCACCCACACTAGAAATAACACTCGTATTACTCTCACTCGAGACAACATTTGAAGAGACAGAATGTGGAGAGACGTCCCTGAGGACAATGCAGGGATCACCACCAGGAACTAACGACACACCCAAATCAGCTTGGTGAAACCAGCTAATTATGCTGTCGCCTCTGCATGAAACATATATCTTCCCTGCAGTTAGTCTTCTTTTGTATTCCAGGTATTGCGGGCTTTCAAAAAATGCTTAGAGAAGGCTCGCTGTTATGTGAGAAAGTAACAGGTCTGAATGTTTTGAGGTTCTGCGTTTTGTAAAGTCAAAGGCCTGAATGTTTTAAATGGCACAAACACCGAGCGCCCGCAAAAAGTGCACACCGGTGATGAAGCGAAATTGTTCAGGTGGAGAAGGGCTCAAAAGAAGCGAGAAGTAGAGCTGAGAGAGTCAATGTAGGTGGTGAGAATGTCACAGGGAGTCAAATAACAGCCAAGCAGTAAATTAGAAGCATGTTGCATAAAGGGTGCGTAGTGCGCTAGAAAGCGTTCAGAGTGTCAAAAGGCCGGCTGAAAGAGACGAGTATGCAGGCCACGGGACACAATGCAAAGGAGAGCAAGTGACAGGGAGGCAGCCTGGGTATGAAGCTTGCTCATAAAGAAGCGCGCACAGTACCTTGTAGTCTCAAGAGAAACTTAGTTGTGTTAGGACGTTTGCTGTAGACAGGCCACATAGGAGACTTCTTCTAGTCTTCTTTAAAGACGGTCTCGTTGGGTTCAATCTTCTTCGCTCGTCGCCAGTGTGAAGAAGTACAAGAGGCAGGAAGGCAGCTAGATGAACATCTTTTATTTGAGCTTCAGGTACAGCAACGTCCTACCCACAGGGCACCCAGCAGAAACTGACTCTGAGCACTTGGCAACAGGGACCAAACACTCTCTACATTCTAGAGTCATATGGGTAGGATGTTCCACATGAAAGCAGCTGGCTAGCAGAGGGCAACACATAGGCAATTACCACAAGAACATTAATCAACAGAATTATCTTGACATTTGTATTGTTGCTTGGAAATTACTGGAGGCAAGGAACGCAACAGCAGGTGCTTTTAAAACCAAAATAAACCTGCAAACAGGTGCCCCCTGAAGTCAGCACCCAGTGGGGTGACACCGGTCGCACCACCTTAGAGTCGGCCCTGGCGTTCCCATGCATCCACCCATGGATTTTACACAATCCTAGATTCACAAAAGTTTGTAAACCTCAGATTCTGTGAAGTCACCAAGCCTCCCAGAGGATGCCATAACGAGGAGAAAAATCTTTTTTTGCTCCATGTTATTTCCTCTTTCTATGTGTGCTGCAATCTGCAGCACACATAGAAAGAGGAAAATGCCTTGAAAGATTGTTTTGTGCAGGAAGGCACTCCTTCATGCACAAAAACAATTCTCCTTGTAACAATTCTCCATGGTGCGTTGGCGCTAGGCTGCCTGAAGTGCGCCAGCGCTATGGAAGAGCACTTTCAAATATCTCTATTTACAGGTTCAAAACCACCTTTCAAATTTACAAAAGTTGGGGACAAAAAGTGGATGATGTCATACCTGCAATAGTTGTAGAGCACATGGCCTCTAGGCACTGTCAACAGAGGGGATGGGAAATCATCTGCTTTATGGCAGATGTCCTGCATCTGACTAACTCTAAATAAAATGCTTGGTTTCGAACTTGTGAATGGATATACTCACACTGAGGTATCTGTGTTACTTAATCTCCTCCTACTGGAGGTGAGAGTATGTTTTAAGCTGACAACTTGTCCTCAAAGGTTGTGAGTATTCACTAAGCATTTTCCAACCCATTCCCACCCAGAAAATGGTCGAAGATTTGCACCTATCAGTGTAAGAGTAAACCCCTTTATAGAATGGAAAGTGTAGTGCTCCCAAAATTGAGAGGCAGGGTGAGGGTACAAAGGAAGGAGTTTTTCTGTTGGGAAAAAGGTTTGCAAGTGAATTTGGACATGCAAGTGTTATTTACATCTGGGTTGTAAAAACATAGCTGTCAAACAGATATACTGTTGACAATATATAAAGAGTAGGTTTTGGTTTGTCCCCTTTAACCCACTTGTTTTCTTTGACCCGTTTTTTTAAGCCTTTGATTTGAGACTTTGTCAATCACATCTAGACTGAGCCTAGTAGAGCATTCAGCTTTTAGCTGTTTTTGGTGTATCCTTCTGCCTCCACTCAAGTGCTTGCATTAAAATGCTTGCGGGATTATTAGGGCCCTCTCTGTCTGATCCAGCTGGCTCCCTCCTAAGTATGTCACTCTTAGTTATCTATTTATTTATTGATTGATTTAATTTTGCTGCTTTAATATAGTGAAGACTTGATCAAAAGGCTTCAGAATGCTTTACATGACAGCAGGAAGTACGTTCTGGTTATCAAACAACCTATTAGAACTAGGAAAACATGAAGCAAACAGTTCATACAAGCAGGAACATCACAGAATAAAAGGTAGTTAGCTAACCATCATAGCAAAACAACAGGAGATTATAAGTTACCAGACCTATGGCCAACAGCTTTATGAGGAGGGAGAAGTCAGTAGTAGACTGCTGACATAGCGCATTCGGTCTTGAATGGTGAAGAATTATATCACCAAAATAGAAGACCCAACGATAGGGAAAATAGATCGGGAGTCTATTTTCAGTGCATACTTTTGTAAAATCTATTAAGAAGGTATTAATTCTTCAGATGAAGATATTGTAAATTTCTTGAATTTGGCTCAAATTCCCTCATTGGCAATAGAAGCTGTGCGCAATCTTATTCACCCGATATAATTAGAAGAGGTGGTAGAGGTGGTAAGGGAACTACCAAGATATAAATCTCTGACGGAGGATGGCTACCCCTCCGAATAGTACTCATTGGTGATTAAGTACCTAAAGAATCCACTTACAGAGCTGTTCAACCATGCTACAAAAGGAGGAGACACACCCACTTCATTAAAGAAAGGAATCTTAATTTGCTTTCCTAAAAGGAAAAGAACTGGGAGCAGGTGCATTCTTACCGCCCCATAACTTTATGTAATTCAGATTATAGGATTTTCATGACAATCCTTGCTAGGAGAATATCGGATGTAATACCTGATCTAGTGGCAGTATACTGGAATGCGTTTGTGCTTACACACCAATAATTCTCTAATACACATTTCCTACTTGAAGCTATGGATTACTATGCGACTAACCAGAATTAGCAGTAGTGTTGTTCGGGATGCTGAGAAATTTGGTTTGATTTGGTGAACTGGAAGTTTATATTTAGATCTTTGGAAATAATTATATTTTCTTATCAACTTATTAAGACTATTGCCAAAATATCCCAGGGCTTCAAGGCACAACTGGCATTCAACGGAAAAATCTCAACCCCTAAAAATATCTCTGGGCACAAGGCAAGGGTGTCCATTATCACTTTTATCGTTTACTGCTTTTATTGAACCCCTTGCATGTGCCCTGAGTAGGATGGAAGGTTTTCGAGCTCCAGTACCAGACTCTCCTAGACTCAAGTTGTACGCGATCGATCTGGTTCGATATATTCAACCAGACCTTGAAGCTATTAAGAAAGTGTTTAAACTTTTAAGAAATGATTCAGCTGTTGCAGGTTATACCATAAACACTGCAAAGACAGAGATGCTGTTTTTCAACACTGATGTGAAGAAACTGCCTGAAGTTCTTCAAAAGGTCTAAAGCAGCAGTCCCAGTAGGTACCTCGGGATTCAAGTTATGAATGATCTTGACGATCTTTCTAATCTATATGATATCCCTTTAGTTTGGAAGATCAGCGATACATTAGAAAGGTGGCAGAAGCTACCAATGTCGATTGTTGGCAGGGTCACAATGGTTAAGATACATATTTTGCCCTTATTGAATTTTCTATTTATGACCATTCCAGTTCACCTAACTAATGCTTTTGTCCCTTGCTTCCAAGCTCAAACTAAGAAGGTGGCGGCGACATGTCTTGGCATTCTGCGTAGTCTTAGACCCATGTTGGGTTTCTTTGACCCCTCCATTCGGCAGACCATTGTGCAAGCATCTGTCCTATCTAGACTGGACTATGCCAGCGTGCTCTATCTTGGGGTCAATAAGACCGAGATCTCAAGACTTCAGAGGGTCCAGAATGTCGCCGCCAGAACTCTCCTTGCCATGCCCAGCCGCTGTCCCACCTCTAGCACCATTCGACGGCTACACTGGCTGCCAATGGAGAGGCGGCTGGTGTTCAAATCTCTCTGCTTTGCTTTTAAGATCTTGAAATCCTCCACCTCTGGTATAGTATCCGGCCTGCTCTCGATCTACACTCCCTCGCGCCATTTGCGCTCTACTGGCAAACATTTTGTTTCTATACCACAGGTTAAGAGGGCCCGCGCTGGTGGTCGCTCGTTCCGCGTTCTGGCTGCCAAGCTCTGGAATGATCTTCCGTCTCACATCCGGAGTATGGACAACTACTTATCCTTTCGTAAAGCGCTAAAGACCCATCTGTTCCCTTATTAGGTTCCCCCTCTTTTGTCCTACTTGTCTTTCCTGGCCCTTCCTCTCTCCTCTTAGGTGGGATACTCGCAGTTTTAGCCTCTTTTTTTGCTAAGCGCCGGGACGCCCCGTAGCTGGGGCAGCTGTGCGCTCTACAAGCTATCTTAACATAACATAACATAACATAACATAATGCAAGGATTTCTGATTTTATATGGAATAAGGCCAATACATGAATACGCCTATCAAAGTTACATCTTCACTGATAAGAAGAAGGGATGGCTCTTCCAGATTAAAAAGCTTATTATTTGGTGTTTTTTTGCTTATGCATACTACAATCCACAATATATCCAAGGCATCAGAGGTAGATAATCTTTATATGGAAAAGATGTTGAAGGAGGTCCCACCATACCCAAATCTTTTTAATCCCTATAAAAGAAACCCCAAGCTGGTTAGGTACAAGACAATGTCATTATTTAAGCAGAAGCAAAAACAGAGTTACAGCAAGCAGTAAGAAAGTGGGAAAGAGCTAATTTGAGGAGAGTAGGAGATTGATTTCTTAGGAAGAAAGGCAGACGAGATCTCCCTCAGCCCAGGTCTCCAATATCCTGGAATATTTTCAAATACAAAGCGTACTCAAGAAATTCCTCCAGCTTCAGATAGAAGAATCAAGGTAGAGAGAAATGGTAATATTCAGCCATAAAAATACAAAACAAAGCTTGGGGAATGGGTAAGATGACTTTGTGTTTGTCACAAAGAAGCTGATAATATGTTTTGTATTGCTCAAGAAAAGTGGAGGAAGGAGGCTAAAGTGAATGTGGCTGACGGGAACTGGTCAGAAATGTTGGTCTTTAATTCCCAGATGTTGAGGGGAGCTAACTTCAACCAGATGCACATGTACTAATAGTGGTTAGTATACTATGCCCCTAAGAAATTACATGAGTGTAATGTAAATATTACGAACAGCTGTCCTAGCTGTAACTTAGTGGATACGTGTGAACATATGATTTGGAGTTGTCTGAAAATATTTGGATTCTAGAAAGAAGTTTTAACATATGTTCAGAAGGTTCTAGGAGCTTTGCTTGTATCGTATGCTAAAACTATACTTTTAGGAAGCTTTAGGCATCTGGGTATAAAGACTAGAAACATGCGAGCATGGTGGTATATAGGAATCTTACTAGCTCCGTCAGTGATAACTAATCACTCGAAATCAAGGGACCTGCCTGAATTTTCAAATATGGTTGAATAAGCTGCTTCTGGTTTATAAATGGTTTATAACAAAGAATAATTATATGCCAAGATGGTGGAGAGGGATAAAAAGTTTTGTAAAATTTGGCAATGTTTTATTCACTATATGGAGAGCACTTTTGGAGGGAGAACTGAGAACCTTGTATAGCAGCACTTTTTGGGAATTTGTTTGGAAAATGTGTGGATTGTATTTTAGAAAGATAAATCTGAGATAATGCACTTTTTTTCCAGTACTTTATATAGCAATGATGAATGCCTTTTCAACGCAATGTATTGTGGATTTTTAGTTAGGAAATTTCATATGGTCTCTGGTAAGATTATTTGAACCTCTATTTTTGGAAAGGAAATGAATTAATGTGAAAATAATTAAAACAAAAATAGCAAAACAGCAGCAAGTAAACAAGGGAGTAGGGAGAACTATCATTTTGTAACAGGAAAGACAGGTCATGTCAACATGTATGATATGAGCAACGATCCCCACTTTAACCAAAGTGTCTCACAAATAGGAGGATTGTGAGTTCCCTTTTGAATGTGAACAGGCAGGAGGCTGGGCATAAGGCTGGTGGGACGGAGTGCTAAAGCCTTGTTGCACTACCAGATAGTGCCTGTCTCAGGCAGCCTTCTTGCCTGTAAGTCAGAGGTTTTAGCAGGAGGGTCTCACCCTTTCTTGATCCTCGTTGAGCTATGGAGACTTTCACTTTTCCAACCAGGTAGCAGGAGTTGTGGAGGACTTTATGAGTAATGCATGCAATCTTAAATTGTGCTCTTGCATTGATGGAGAGGCCATTGCAGTGTTGGAGACAAACAGAGATGTGGTTGGATGGCCTGTGACCTGTAACACAACTCTAATGTACTAACGATTCCTGTGTTCGCAGACCTATCAACTTTGCCAATTCTTGTTTTTCTTGAATGTTAGAAGATGCATTTCTATATTCTCACATGTGATAATATGCACAAGTATATTCTCGTATGCAAAAAAGGAAAACACTGACTGCCTGGAAACTCGCAAAAGTTGAGGGTTTTAAGTTTTAATCTGGAAAGAATTTGTAAATTAATTTAAATTAGTTAATGTACACGCAATGAGGTCAAAACCTCAAGGTGCAGATTTAATTATATCTTAAGAATCAGGCATATTATGTATAGCACACTGTTTGTTTATTTATTTATTTAAAATCGGCAGCTCGATTTTTATAATTGAATTAATTAGAAACAGTATGTAATACTGGGATCTAGAAAAAAAAGCATTCACTGAATCTGAAAGTAGCTCACAATGACTAGTTCTACGTCTGTAACTCACAGGAAATGGAACATTAAATGACAGGACTTTCCAAAGCAGAGAAAGTTTGGGTGTGATTCAGTCCAGATTATGTAATGGAACATTCTTCAATTTATCCTGGTAAGTCGCCAAAACTACAGCACAAATTTTACACACTTAAATAATTACCACGGCAGCAAAAAACCCGTGTGCTTAAAATCTCTCTAATCTGCTAAAAGATGTAGGGCCAGATGTAGGTAAATGCATGTTTGCGATTCCTTAATAGCGATTTTTAGGGAATCGCTATTAAGGAATCGCAAAATGACATGTAGGTAGGAATCGCAATATTTTTAGCGATTCCTTAATATTCATTAATTGTGAATCGCAAATTGCGATTCGCAATTAAGGAATACCTTCCCATTCATTCCTATGAGCCAAGAGGCCCATAGGAATGAAAAGGAATTACTCCCGCAATTTGCGAGTCACCAAGAGGCACTCGCAAATTGCGGGCGCAATTTCAAGGGTGCCAGGGTTCCAAAAGGACACCCTGTTGCACCCTGAAATGTGCATGTGTGCACATGTGGCGCACATACATGCCCTAAGGGCATGAATGTGTGCCACATGGCACTTAAAAAAAGCAAAAAGTGCTTTTTTAAAGTGAAATCGCTAATTACCACCAACTTGAAGTTGGTGGTAATTAGCGATTCCTTAAGGCTAAAGTGCACTTTCTTTTGTGCTACTTACATTGCATTTAAGGAATCGCAATTTTGCGATTCCTTAAATGCAAGAGCAAAATAAGGAATCGCAATTTTGCGATTCCTTATTTTGCTAGTAGGTTTCAACTTACCTACATTGCTCGCTGCCAAATAGCGATCGCAAACGCTAAAATTCTGCGAATTTCAGCGTTAGCGCTCGCTATTTGGCCACCTACATCTGGCCCGTATTCTCTACAGCTGTTCCCATTCAAAGATTCATCGTCAAGTGGCACAATGCAGCAGCACTACAGATACACAAAAAGCCCATTGCATTAGTTATGTTTTTGCACCAGATTATTATTTTTGCAGTAAACCAAGGAGGAATGACACTTGCAGATGTTTTTGCACCCACTATTGTGCAGAGTATTACATCTGTCACATTTTTACAAGTGCACACTACCCATGCAAAAGTTGATGTGAATGGTATTTGCGCTTATCTTGTAATAGGCACAAAGTGTAGTAAGCATTGGTGAAGTATGGGGGGCGGAGCTTGCTCGCGACCAAGATAGCCGCTTGAGCCCATCGCTCCGTGACACCGTTCACTTATCCGGAATTTATCCTGCAGCCCCGCAGCCTGTAGTGTCTGCGACACCGAGTCTGGTGCATCGGAACTCGCCAGGAACCCGGAGGTCGACCGCCGGCTTCCGGCGGCCGTGCGCAGCGGACACACGGAGCTCCGTCGGCATCTACCCTGCAAGGCCTGGATCCCCGGACCATCGTGGAGACTCGAGGCGGACCGGAAGTGACGGAGTGCGGCTGGAGCTGTGGGCAACTGCTCGGTGCTCTGCGGACCCGGAGTGCCTGCTCTGCCTGTTACCCCCGGCGGGCCTGGCGCTAATCAGACACACTTGAGGTGCGGATCGCGCAACACGCGAGGGGGCCCGTGGACCAGTGGAGACCGCAGCACGAACCGGCGAGCTTGAGGGCGGCCTGGCCGTGAGTACAGACGCTGTGGTCGGGCCCGTGGAAAGGTTGGCTCCAGGTGGGCGACACTTGCTGGCCTAAGCAGCAGCCCTGAGCGGGCGAGACACTTGCGACCCCTTGGTCCCATCATTTTAATTGGCTGCCATTGTGCATGGACTAGCGGCAGGCGACAGGCAGGCGACCACTGGGAGACTCGACAACGGGGGGACTCCCTTCCGGCCCAAGTGGGACGCGGGACGAGGTGGTGGTCGCTGGGGGGCGGCTGCGGCGCTGCAGTGCAGACTCCCTGGAGTTGCGGCCCCCGCACACGCGGCTAGCACTCTCACGGGGGTGTAGCTGTGAAGTTGCACCCCGCACCCTGCACCGGGGACTGCCTTCCGCGTTGCCGACAGCCATGACCCACGGGGTGGCTCCCGGGTTTGGTGAGCACCCTAGTGTGTGACAACTGCGACTTCTTGGAGACGGCAGACAGGGCTGCCAGTGGAACGTGGGAGGTATCCGGGAAACGGCGGAGGACCATGCACGTGGAGGCTGTGCCCCTCCACAATCACGCTCAGTAGGAAGCATGCGGCTACTGGGCTGCCCACCACTTGGACACGTGTGACCAATGCCGGGTGTGTGCCCTGGGACATCCGTGGCTGGTGATATGCAGTGAGGGGTATTGGCGCATAGGAGGTCCGACTTGCAGCTGTGATCAGCGCTGCCGCTGGCAGCCTTAGCGGACCGGAAGACTGAGCACAGGCGTAAGACCACGCAGGAGCCCTCCATTGCGGGCCCCCCTGTGCGCCAGGATGGGCAGGGTGGACAGAGCACAACCCAAGCTCTCCTTTGAACAGAAGCGATCGAAGTCGCATGACGCCTCCTCGGATGAGACTACCAGGATGCCAGCCCCCACGGCGGAAGATGCTAGCCCTGATATCCGCAGTTTGCTATTAGCTATGGAAAAAAGCCTGCAAAGCGGTATCACCTCGCTGGGTACGAAGATAGATGCCCTTTCCTAATGGATGGACAGAATGGGTGAGCGTTTGGATAAGCATGCCGAGCGCTTAGACATGTCAGAGCGAAGAATAATGGAGGTGGAGGAAGCACATACTACACTGGACACTGAGCATAAACAACTCGGAAGAGTCCTGCGGGTTCTCCAGGATAAAACGGAGGACCTGGAAGCGCGCTCACGTCGCTGCAACCTCAGGATTACGGGCCTTCCGGAGACCACCCCAACTGGCAACATGGAACACTTCATTGAACGCCTATTGGTCCAGGGGATGTATCGCGGCCGAGTTGGGGGTGGCCTGCTGTGGGTGGGGGGAAGAGTGGGGGGAATGTTTGGCTGTTTTGGTTCATGGATGTTCTAGGCATTCTTACGCATGATGCACTGATTGCTTATTTGCTGCACAGGTTGCGATACACAATGTGCTCTCATACATACGATGGTGGTACCAAGCGTGGTTAACCCGTCGCGGGCGCCGGATGCCCTCCGCACGCTTACTTGGAACGTTCAGGGTCTTAACGATCACCGAAAACTTCGCAAAGTCTTGAACTATTTACATAGGCAGAATATTGACATAGCCCTTTTGCAGGAGACGCACCTCCCACTGAACAGCGTACTACTGCGCAGTAGGGGACTGTTGGACAACATACATGCCTCGGGTTACACCATGCACTCCCGGGGGGTAATGACATGGGTTAATCCTAGGTCGGCTTACACCATTGCCCAGCTGGACGCAGATAGAGATGGTCGCTTTGTGATCTCCAGATGTCAGGGGAAAGGAATGGATCTAATTATAGTGAATGTTTATGGTCCCAACTTTGACTGCCCGGAGTTTTATACTACCCTTGCGGGCGCGGTCAATAACTACCTGGAAGCACGATACCTCTGGGGTGGGGACTTTAACTTGGTCAGGGATCCAAATCTGGATAAATCGGGGGGTCCGCTGAGGCGAACCTCAGCGGCGGCCAGAGAGCTGGAGAGTGTCATGGCGGGAGCGGACCTTTGAGATGTATGGCGCGAGCGCCATCAGGACAGGGGCGGTTATACTCATTACTCCGCTTACCACAATCTGCACACACGCGTTGATTACTGGTTGGCGTCCTCATCTCTCATGGGCCACGTCCGGGAGTGTAGGGTGTTGCCCAGGACTCTGTCAGATCATTCTCCACTGCTGCTGGCTCTCGCTACGCCACGGAAGACCATTCCGCCATTCACTTGGCGGTTTCCACCTTACTCATTACTGGATCCTGTTTTCAAAACAGACATGGCTGATGCTATAGAAACTTACTTCGCCACTAATGTAGGCTCGGTGGACGATTTTCAGGTCGTGTGGGAGGCCTTCAAGGTCTACATACGGGGCGTCGCGATGACCAAGCACTCGGGCGTACTCCGCGCTATCAGACAGAGACTAGCTGCTCTTGAACGGAAGCTAGGCGAACTGGAAGATCGCCAACTGGAAGGCGATGATGAGACAACAACGCGCGAAATTAGGGCATTGCTGGAAGAATACCACGATGCAGCTGATAGCGAAGTTAAGCATCTAGGTAAATATGCCACGGCGCGGATCAACGGGGAGGGCGATAGGCCGGGCTCCACACTTGCGCGCGTATTGAAAGCTAAACGTTGCAAGACGTTAGTTACCGGAATTAAAACAACCGGGGGAGAGACATTAACGGATGAGGAGGATATAGCTGACAGGTTTAAGCAATTTTATGCGGAGCTATATGCCTCACAGTCTCCTGGCTCGGAGAATGACATCATTGACTATCTAGATCATATCCGACTACCATTTCTCCATAACACACACCGAGAATTCCTGATGCGACCCATAGAGAAAGAAGAGATTTAAACGGCTCTATCAGGTATGAGAGCTTCTAGCGCCCCGGGGACGGACGGCTTAACATTCGGCTTCTATAAAACTTTTATTGACTTATTACTACCACATATATCGGTGCTTTTTGATGACATGTGCGTCTCAGGCACGATGCCCCCATCGATGAGAGAGGCAGTGATCGTGGCCATCCCTAAATCGGGCAGGCCCCTGGATGAGTGTGGATCATACCGCCCTCTCTCCCTGCTCAATGTTGATACCAAACTGTATGCTAAGATCCTTGCCAACCGATTAGCCCCCTTGGCTCCGATGCTGGTCGCACCTGAGCAGGCGGGCTTCATTCCGGATAGGAACCTCACCTACAATTTGCGTACGGTGTTTGGTGCTCTGCAGCATACTAAACAGGATTCTAAGGCGGTCGCGGTCTTCCTCGACATGGAGAAGGCCTTCGACTCTGTTGAATGGCCCTTCATGAGGCAGGTCCTGATGAGGATGGGATTAGGCCCCGTCTTCCTGCAACTGATCGGAGTACTTTATACTTCGCCGACGGCACGTATCAGAATAGGAAATCTGGTAACGGACTCCATCAAAGTATCCAGAGGCACGAGGCAGGGCTGCCCACTGTCCCCCATTTTATATGCGCTTGTCGCTGAGCCACTGGCGTGTGCGCTAAGGGAATATCATAGTAATAAGGGAGTTTGTTTTCCAACTTATAAGATCATAGTGTCAACATATGCGGATGACACATTATTATATGTGCGAGAGCCCGAAAGTAACCTCTCCTCCGTCTTAAGGGAGGTAGTACATTTTGGGGCACTGTCGGGTTTGCGTGTCAATTGGCCTAAATCCACAATTTTCCCACTTACCCCCATCACGGCACATTTTGAGCCGGACTTCCCGCTGTATTGGTCTACAGACGCAATCCGGTATCTCGGTATACGCCTCCACACTGACCCGGAGGCTGTGTTCAGGGAGAATTACGGCACCGCAGTCAGCAGACTGGAGGACGACGTAGAAACCTGGATTAAGTTGCCGTTGTCTCTATTGGGTAGAATCTCAGTCATGAAGACGGTAGTTCTGCCCCGTTTCCTGTTTCTCTTTACAAACATCCCCATTGTTTTGCCGAGCTCCTTCTTCCAGAGAGTCAATAAATCATTGGTAAAACTAGCTTGGGCGGGCAAGCAGGCGAGGGTGAAATGGCAGATCCTTACGTTACCATATCACATGGGGGGGCTGGGTGCGCCGGACCTTAATCTATATTACAGAGCGGCACAGGTCGCTCACGCATATTCTTGGATTCACGGTTCGTCCGATATTCCGTTTCTACGCATGGAAAAGCTATTTGCAGGTCCGCTCCCACTCCCGGCCACGATCTTTGAACCTGTAGATCGCAGGACGGGGATTTTGGATTCCATCAACTCGACCCGGCATGCTTGGCATGCCCTGCTACAATTGCAAGCGGGGGCACTGTTGTATGCCCCGGCAATGCCCATTGAATGGGCTCGCTGGCTGGCTCCGTGCAGGGACAAAGGGGTTATTAGAGCGTTGCAATCATTGCACATATGGACTGTGGGGGACCTGTTCCACGATGGTACAGTTAAAACCTGGGAGGGGGTAGAGGCACCGGGGGTTAATAGCACTATGCTCCAACGTTTTCAGTTCCACAGGGTGCGGAGAGCGCTGACAGAGACTTTAGGCGAGGACTTGCAGGAGCCCCCTGAGATGCTTGAACTGTCCTATATTATCTGCGCTACGTCGCCTCGCAAATTAGTCACCAACATATATAAATTAGCAATGTCTCATAGGGCGAACCATTATACCAAAGCCAGGCTGGCCTGGCAGCGAGATCTACATCAGACCATAGATGACCCAATGTGGAACTATTGCTGTACTAGCACCCGTCGGATCTCCCTACACGGTAGGCACAGACTAATACATTTTAAGTACTTGAACAGGGTTTATTACACCCCAGAGAGGCTCCACAGATATGGGTTAAGGGAGAGTGCTGCTTGTGATAGGTGCCGAGCACTATCTGCTGATTTTTTCCATCTAGCATGGCAGTGTCCTGGGGTGTTCAAATACTGGGAATCGGTCTTTCTGGAGCTGGGGAATGTTGTGGATACTGAGCTCCCTCCGGATCCGGCTTTAGCCCTTTTAGGGTATTCCAAACACTTGCCCACGGCAATTCGAAGACTGGTTGATATGGGCCTCCTCATGGCCAAACGGAGGGTTGCGATGTGTTGGTCGAGGGGCCCTCTCCCTACGCTGGCCCAATGGTCGCGAGACATGCTTTACTGTAGCACACAAACTGAGAATTTCAGCGAACCGCTCCATCCCCGGAGCAGACCCAAGAACTTCTGGGGACTGTACGCGACATACATACTGGCTAAGGACTCGGACAGCGGCAGAGAGGGCCCGACTGATCCCGATGGCCAGGTCCCTGACATGACTAGTTAATTTGCAGCATGCGACACGAGGTAGCCGAAGCCCCGTGAGCCACCTCGCACATAAGGCGTATGACTACATGGGGAGACAGTGATGGGTTGACGGGTGGGCGTGAGGGCTGCCCGCGCATATCTAACTGATTGGGGTCTCACTCCACGGACGCATTGGTAATAGTACACACATAATTGTTATACTATTCGTTTGTTTTTACCTGAATGCAGCTAACTATGGATGCTTTAGTTAAAATGTTTCTTGAGTGCATTTAAAAAACTTTGACCATAATGCCTTTTTTTCCTTAACTTCAGTTCATGATTGTAGCCACCTCTCTGGGTTGTTGGCCTCATAGCAGTGATATCGACTCAGCTAAGAATAGGCGCCGGCCTCAGGGTTGTAGGCAAATGGCTGTGTTTGACTGAGAGCTTTTCAATAAAAAGTTTAAAAAATAAAAAAAAAGCATTGGTGAAGTCAATTGTTCTTGCCTTTGGGAACTATTGCCTTTTCCATTTGCTTTTGGTGATGCTATACAGCATCAACAAGATGCTGTGCAGCATCGCCAAAAGAAATAATTTTTATTTTTTAAGCAAAAAAATGCACAGCAGCAGTGTCATTTTGTAGGCATGCTCAAGCATTGAGAAGAGTGTATGCGCGCATACGTCATTATGCATGTACGCCTACAAAATGGCGTTGGGTTCCGAGATGGATCGATAAATTAAAAAATAAAAAGTAGCATGAAAGCACCTTTTTTCAGGCAGCATGCCAGTAGCAATTTGCTGCCCCCAAAAACTTGACTTAAAAAAAGAGGGTGGGTGTGGGGTGGAAATGGTGGGATGCTGGAGGGAAGCAATGAAGAGCAGGCAGGGAGTGGAAAAGCACATTTTAGGAGTAAACCAGGAATAATCGCGACTTGCGCCTGGAATGCAGAAGTACTACTTGATTAAGTCACAGCAAAATCTTTGCGAATCAGCCCTTGGTCTGTACTTCTGTTTGTAAATAATTCAAGGGTGCCTTGAGAATAGATATTGTATTATATTTCATAATAATGAATATTGTGAGAGTGATTAAATATATCTATAAGTACTCATACATTTATTATTGTTTATTCCCAAAATACCTCTTTATGAGAGCTTTTCTTTGCGTCCGGGAGCATCACTGGTTACAGTGGCATATCAATGATAGTGGTAACTGGTCTCTTATGGCCTTAGATAGCATTGCACTCCAACTGGATGACCAAATTACTTCCTTTGTACACTTAACCCTTTAAGGGAAGAAAGGACGAACAGTCAGGACTCACTCCAGCAGGTGGTAGAGAGTTTTTTAACTCAAACACTTACAGAAGTAATTTCACTGAATAAATGTAATGTTCAGTCAGAGCTACAACCTTAAAAAATAGAATGTCTCTATGTACTTAGAGGAGAGTATAGTCATAAAGTACAGAGGCAAAATTAAAACGGAGAGATCCTAGCAACTTTTCAGGCATTGGTACAAGCCCCAAACACAACCACTGATACAGTGCTTTCACGGTGAGGTGCTGCATTCCAAATAACAAGGGGCCCATGGGCAGTGTTATACAGGAATGTTCAAGTGTTTATGTCGATTCTTGGGAATTTATGGAGTTCGAGCTTTTGCAGAAGCATTTACGAAGTTCTAGTTGATGAGCAAACTGTTAGACAAAATGCTACAATGTATGAAGTTGGTCTGCTCATTGCAATAGTCTTTCCAGGCCCTGGGAGCAAGACTGGGCAACACAGTGAAGTAGAGCCTAGGTGACCGAGAATCTGCAAACCAATCCACCCAGTAAAGTCAGCTAACCCGGCCATCAAAGAAGAAGTGATAAAATGAGCAGGAGGCCCCACCAATTTCCCAAAGTGATGATTCATGTATGTCAAATAGAAGTGACCTTGGGAAACAGATGCTATTCCTTGCTTGCTCTACAGTTCCACTCACACTTTGCTGCACCACCAGGGCCGGACTGGCTACCGGGCCTTTCTAAGGAAAGGATGGAAAACCAAATAATTTTAAAGTATGCTTTAAAACCATTTGTTTTGCTTTCTTTACTTAGAAGCAAATGCAGGTCCCCATCAACATAAATCAGCCCCCACAGCAGTAAAATAGGGCCCCATCTTGGCAGTCGACCAAAATGCCCGGTAGCCAGTCCGGCCCTGTAAGCACCACATCTCAGGGGTCATCAAGGCAGTTAAACCACTAGTAGGGAGTGAAAGGACACAATTAAAGATACTCAGGGGTTTTATTTACAAGCCCCTTGCGCCGCCGGTGCGTCACGTTGCGTGACACACCGGCGGCACAACCTGCTACATGATATTTACAAGCACACGTAAAGCCCCCCTGCGAGGCTTTACCTGTACTTGTAAATTTCGCCCCTTTTCATGTAACACTTTGCGTGTTAGGGGCATGACATGGGTGTTGCTGTGGATGTTCCCACGCAACACCCATGTCCACTGATGCATTTCCAGATTTACGAGCAATCGTAAACCTCGAAATGCATCACAATGCTACGCCACCCTAGGGGTGGCGTAGCGAGGTGCAACGAGGAGAAATGTTTTCATTTCTCTTCGTTTTTTTCCTCTTTCAATGCGTGCTGCATTCTACAGCACACATTGGAAGAGGAAATCACCTCAATTAATTGTTTTTGTACAGGAAGCTGCCCCTTCCTGCACAAAAATAATCTCCCCACAACACAGGCATCCTTGCACCATGGTGCAAGGGTGCCTGCGCCGGCTCATGGCAGCAGTTTGTGCACCAGCGCAGGGGGAAGCACAGAGATGCGACATATTGTTGTAAATATGTCGCATCTCTGTGCTTCGAAACTAACACAGCGCAGTAAAATGACTTGCGGCACCGCGCTGCGTTAGTTTCTTGTAAATAGGGCCCTCAGTGTCCTTTCACTGAAGGAGCATATCAAATGGTATGTGAGCTTTTGAGGTTATTTGGCAACTTGCTACCTGTGCACATGTGTTATATGGTACAGGACAGGTAATATGTTTAAAGAAGGCAGGTGGTCATCCATAACATGCAGCTTGCTTCTTCATTCCTCTGTTGAATGTCACAGAGTTACCATAAGCAGTACCTTGTCACACGAATATGCCTGTATCTTATTCATACCCCAGGTTGGCAATCTTGTATTTGTCCCTCCCATGGAGCATTGCCTCTTTAACATCATTTGGATTGGCTGACATCTTTGCTTTCATTGCTTGCTTTTCAATCACTATTTATATTGTGCTGAGCACTCCATGAGAGTGTGTGTGTGTTTGAGTTGGCTTCCTCGTGTACTTGTTTCCCTGTGTTGCTCTTTGCAGCCCGATACACTCCCTGTTGCACTCACCCAAGTGTGCTTCTTCCCATTGCCTCCCCTGTCCATCCCTCCTGACAACATGTTGCTATTGTTTCTGTACCCCCCTCCCCCCTCCTTTGTTTACTCGCTCCACCCTGCCCCTTGCTACTGGTGGTAACTAAAAAGGGAAAAAGTGCCTGTGTCACATCCGTCACAGCTCGGCCACCCATGTGGAAATGCGGTAAGGATTTAAAGGCAACCGGCAAATGCATATCAATATAACATACATCAAGTTGTCCACTGTATGATAAAGCATTCTTGAAAATAAATTAATATATAGAGCATGTCGAGCAAAGCAATGTAAAGCAGCACAACTGTGTAAAAAGTAAGCCACCATGAAAAATATTTGACAGAATGAATTCACAAATTCCTAGAAAAACCGTGCCAAAAATCTTTTGAGATTAGAATATAGAAACCTGCTATATGTTATATTACTGTTCTGTTGAGGACATAGGCTCTGGTTAGGCCAAACCCTAAAAGTCAATTTGCTTAATGGGGTGCAGTAGCTCCCTGAAAGTGCCACAGTCCGTTCTAAAGAACTGGTGT
The DNA here is from genome assembly GCA_963921515.1 of Calotriton arnoldi. Classification (NCBI taxonomy): domain Eukaryota; kingdom Metazoa; phylum Chordata; class Amphibia; order Caudata; family Salamandridae; genus Calotriton; species Calotriton arnoldi. The sequence goes on from CAWUFW010009996.1 coordinate 484,313, forward strand.
TAATTCACGGATTAATAAGGCGCTCAGTACACACAGCAGTACCTAACCACTTCACATATGGAATAAAAATAAGAGACTCGGGGGCATATTTACTAGAAAATGATGCAGCGCGGCACTGCAAGCCATCTTGCTGCACCAAGATGTTTCATTAGGAAAGTGCATGGATGTGCCGTATTTATAGCAATGCGATGCATCTCTGTGCTTTCCTCTGCACTGGTTCACAATTGGCTACCTAGCACCAATGCAGGTACTCTTGCACCATGGTGCAAGGGTGCCGACATTGCAGGGAGGATTGGTTTTTGATTAGATTTGTGCAGGAAGGCACTCCTTCCTGCACAAAACCAATCATTGATGACCTTTTCCTCCTAAGTGTGCTGCAGAATGCAGAATGCAGCACACACATAAAGTGCAAAAATTGAGGAGAAATAAAGTTGTTTCTCCTCATTGCGCCACTTTAATGTCTCCCCTGGGGAGGTGTTAAAATCTGACACACAAAACTTTGCGAATCTGGGAATGCCTCAGATTCCCTGGGTGTTGTGTGGGAGCACCCAAAGCAGCACCCATGGAATGCCCCTTTCACGCAGAGTAATGGGTGAAAGGGGGCCATATTTACAAGGCCATGAAAAGCCACACAGGGTGGATTTACGTGGCCTTATAAATATGGGCCGGAACACTGCACCTCCGGAGCAGCATAAAAGTGCCACAGGGGCATTGTAAATATGCCCCTCAACATGACAGGTCTACCTTTTAAATGAAGACACACTCAGATCAGCTTGTCTTGTTTGCAGTTAATGTGAGTGCAAGCGCAGCAGACGGTGAACGATGAAACTGAGGGGCATATTTATGAGAGGCTTGCATCGAGTTTGCACCCCGCAATGTGGTACATGTGTGATACAATCCTCTAAGTCAGAATTTTGAAGCCATGCAAACCCACTTTGCGTGGCTCTGAGTGACTTCATAAATCTGGAGCAACACAACGCAGTGCAAATTGCTACATTGCGCTACTATGTCCTGGGAAGGCGTTCCATGGGCATTGCTTGGGTGTTCCCGCACAAGTCCCAGGGATTTTGAGACATTCCAGTGTTTATAAGAACTTGTAAACCTGGGAATGCGCCCCGATATTAAGCCTTCCCAGTTACTTCCTCTTTCTATGTGTGCTGCTTTCTGCAGCACACATAAATACCGTGGCGGCTCCTCGAGGGAGTGCTGCGGGGTGGTGGGGCGGGGAGGGGCAGGGTGGGGGGTAGTAAACTCCGGCATACGGCCGAACGAAGTTAAGCAAACAAATAAACAAATAAAACGAATTACATTGCGCGCCTGCAACGCCAAATGGCGATGCAGCGCGCGCAATGTAATTCGTTTTAATTATTTATTTGTTTATTTAACTTCGTTCGGCTGTATGCCGGCGTTTACTACCCCCCACTCTGCCCCTCCCCCACCCCGCCCACCACCCCGCAGCACTCCCTCGAGGAGCCGCCACTGCATAAATAGAGGAATATACCTCCCAGGATTGGATTTGTGCAGGAAGGTGTCCCTTTCTGCACAAAACAATCCTGCATGCAACACAGGCACCCTTGCACCATGGTCCAAGGGTGCCTGTGTTGGCGCTAGGGAGCCAAAAGGGCACAAGCACATGGGAAAGGACAGGAATGTGCTGTATTGCCTTAAATACAGCACATTCCTGCCCTTTCCCTGTCACCTAGTGCAGCGCTGCAAGGTGACATGATGCACTGCGTGACTACTTCATAAATGTGCCCCTCAATTCTAAAGGACTCTGGAATAAAATGCTCTGTTCATGTTTCAGGGGGTTAAGAATATGGGAGAGATGCTGCATTCACTGAAGTCTTACCCAGATGTTCTCAAACGATATCTACTTTTTGATCTATGAACTTCAAAGAATTACCATCAGAACGTGTGACACAAAGGATTGAGCTGATGTTTTTTCAGTCCTGAGCTATTGAAGTAATGTTTGCACACCAGCACTTTGCCGTTTTTATCATGCCTGTGCCCTTGAAGCAAGGACCAACCATGGGCAATAAAGTCTACTGCTGCACTTAAAATAAGAATCGCCTCAGAACCCTCAAAAGTCACCATTGCACATGATAAAGACAAAGCCACCGAGTGACCCCCAGCCATATGTGGCTCACTGGTCAAATCCTGGCTTGTAGGTCAACATCACTTTGTGTGCTGTGGCTTGAGGTTTTGCTTTTGCTAGAAACCCCCATCATTAACAGTGTGGTTGGCTAAAAAGGCAGGACTGGCAGAATGTGTCACGCAAAACACATCACATAATGCCCTTGGTTGCAACGCAACAAGCATTCAGTCATATTTGTTTCTCATTGGGCTTAGTCAGTGAGGCTAAGCTGTTTGCCTAACGAATCAATAAAAATCCAGAGTGTCTGCTCCAAATTGTGTCCACCATCTCGAACTGATAAATAAATAAAAATTATAATAAAATGGTGCTTGTCTCATTACACAGGTGCGCGCATGCATGAATTGCATCGGGCGCATACCTTATCCTATATTTGCATGCCTATGGAATGACGTGGTCGCCAGAAGCATCAGAGCACGTATGCTCTCATTGCATGCATTCCCCTCATCATTTTTTCTTTCTTTGGCTAAAAGCATTGTTAAAGCCAATGGGTCAAAAGGGTGGAGCCCTTTGGCTTTCCCAATGCTTGTTTATGTAAGAACTTTTCTTGATGCTTGACAACTGATGTTTATAATTAATTCCTCTTGATGAGCCTCTTTGAAATGATGAATGCATTCCATGCGAAACATTTCTGAGGGTTCATGAGTGTGCCCAGTCCATCATCAAAGAGTAGGTTAATTATTTATTTGGAAATTGTTACTTACCTTCCCACAGCTAAGGAAATTCTTTCAAAAACATGTCTCCGTGTAGGAAATGCCTTCTTGTGATCAGGAAACACATCTGTTGGACATCTGCCAGGGTGATTACAAGTCACTGTTAGACAAACTCAATTTGAAAAGTTTCATTCGAGTCCAATGTTTTCTGAGAATAATTTCCTGTTATGCATAAGCTAGTCTCCAGTCAGCATAAGTGCTGGAATTTAAGTTTAGCACTTTATGCCAAAATGTCTGTCATTTGTTCATCAAGATTCAAATTCAAGGCATTCTTTATAGACTTTGAGAAAATATCCACAGCATTGTTTTCAGCAATTTGTAAATGGCAGAAGTAGACAATTTCTTCTCTAAGTTTAGTAAAATGGAATTTGAGATTAATAGCCGAAGTTGAATTTTTTAAAGCTAAGTTACTTGGTGGGAGGAAAAAGGGCAAGCTAAATCTTAGCTAATTGGTTGAAGAAAGAAAAACGATCCTGTTTAATTGTGTCTATGTATAGCAAATTGGGACAACAATCTCAATATTGCTTTTGTAGGCTATTGTAGAGTACTATATGCAGAGTTCAGTCTAGCTAGTGTCATCGCCATTGAAGACTTTATTGAAGAGGATCATTTGCTAGCTTTGACTCAAGGAAACAGAAATATAATTTCTGTAAACATAACTAATCAGTAAGTTTAAATATCAACAAATATGCTGAGAGCTGTGCAGATGCCTAGGGTGGGCTGTTTCAAAATTGAATTTTACAGTAAATGTAAAACAGAATTGTTGCCACTCCGTGGAATAGAATAGAATGAATTCTTTAAAAATGGAATTAAACCAACCTTGGTGGAATCAGTCATAATAGCTCTAATTTCAAAACCAGGTAAAGATCTAACATTTTGCTCTAACTATAATGTAATGTAGATTAAAACATTTGTGTCAGGGTATGATAGCTCTTAGAGGTAGGTGACAAGCGCTCCTGGTGCTACCTTGACCTAGTGCCCATGGTGGAGGTGACACAAGACCACACTGGGAAAGAGAAATGGGAGGTAGAAAGATATTGGTCCTCGTATTGCTCCAAGTGTTCTTAGGATGGTTGGAAGGGAAGAGGATGTGGCGTAATGCTCAGAGCTGACGACTTTGGAACTGCTGAGCCAGGTGTGAGCCTTGGCGTTGGTTCAACATCCTGTGATTCTGGGCAAATCCCTTAATCTCCCGATGCCTACCAAAAAATGAATGGGTCCTTGTGTATTGTAACTGGTGCTGATGTAAAGCTCTCCAATACCTTCGGGTCGAGTTCGCACTATATAAAACTGAAAAAAAAAAGTGGTCAAACCAGCAGATGGCGGCGGACAAGATGGCGGCGGACCACTAAGCTCCGTCTCCTCATGGAGATTACGAACGGATTTGCGGCTACCTCGAGACCATGCCCAGCGTTCCCCAAGCTGGTCTCACGCCTCACAGAGCTGTGGCGTACCTGTGGACTGGCGACAGCTCCTAAATACTCGTCCTTCAACTACTCCAGTCGCGACAACGTTTTTCCTCATACATGAGCGGCTGCCATTTTCTTTTTTTAACAGCGCACCGCTCGTATCATTGTTCTGGTTTCCAGAACGATTACCAACGCTTGGGTGAGCTTGCTTTCATTCCTCACACCATTTTTCCTGCATTTTTGGTCCAACTTGGAAACTCTGAACTATTGATTTTTCTGCCTGCTTTATGATATGTCCTTTTCTCTCAAGGACCCTCACAAATGCCGCTTTATTTCTAGCCTGCTTTAAACTTATTGCCTCTAGTATATATTATTATATATTATTATTGAGCTTAAGTGGCATAGTGGCATTGTGGATTTGGTATACTCGCTCCCTCATGAGACTGACCCTGAAAGGATGTGAATGAGATCCCATAAGCTGTGGGGTGGTATTTCAGGAGGTCTTCTGTTCCCTGTTTCCTTGCAGGCTGGCAAGCCAGTGGGAACCACCATAAATTCTTCGCTCCATATCCTGCTATGTAGACATGTGCCTGTTGCATATAACTACTCGCCCTTCTCCTCATCACAGTGTGTGAACTCTCGCACAATTCTACCGAATTTTCTCTCACCAGTTACCTATTATATGGGCAGGCTTTCTACCTTTAAAAAGATCTCTCATCGACCGGTGCATATCAACAAGATGTCCAGCGACTCCCTTAATCTCGCTAAAACATCTTCCTCTGGCACTAAACCTAAAAGAGCCAAAATGATCCTCCATCTCCGATCCAGTCATCTCCTAATCCAGTCTTAGATACAATTTTAGACGAAATACATGCCCTTAAACCGTTTATGAACACTACCAATGAAAAACTGCAACAGATTGAAGACCGCTGGATCACTATGGAAGGCAAAATGATCGAAATGGAACAATGTGGGCCACCTTCAGGACATGGCTACTAAAATACCCATGCTGGAACAATAAATTCAAAAGCTCAAGCTACACACCGAAGACCTCAAAAATCGCAATAGAAGAAACAATCTCCGCCTCTATGGTCTACCAGAGAATGTTGAAGGTCCTGATCTCCTTTCCTTCTTAAAGAAATTTTTGCCTGACCTTCTTAACCTTCAGTCTTCTGCTTCTCTTAATATTCAGCAGGCACATCATTTAGGTCGTCCTCAGCCTCAATCTACTATACCACGTGGTATTATAATGCTCTTTTTGGAATTTAGTGATCTGATGCGTGTCTTGAAAACTGCCAGTGAAAAGCGTCACCTAGTTTGGTCTGGCCATAACATTGGCATTTCGCGGGATCTTTGCAATGCAATCAATGCTAGACGTAAAGAATTCCTAGCTCTTCGCCCTCAACTGAGATCTCTGAACATCCGCTATGGCATACTACATCCTTGTCTATGCAAAATTACTTATGAAGGTGTTTCTCGTTCATTTGAAGATCCAACTAAACTAAAATTGTTTCTGCAAACCATTACCAAGCTACCTATTGACACAAATGCGCAATGCCCTTAAATTGTTAAACTGTTAATACTGCATGGCTTCTCGCTTCCTGTTATAATCTTTAATTCTGATCTTCAATATGGTTTATATGGCCTGAATTTCTCTATTGTATTACTGTTATTTCTTTTCATTGTTGTTCTTGCTTCTGGGTGCTGACTTGCCTGGTTCTCATTTCTTTCTCTCTGATCTGGCTTTATGTCCTTGATCTGTCCCTTATTTACTCTCTCTCCTTTACTCTTCTCTCATTCCCTCTTTCTCTCTACCCTCCTTTCCACTTTCTTCTTCCTTCTCTATCTCCTTCTTCCTTTCTCTATAATAGCACGAGTGTCTATTTGTTTTTCTTCTTTATTCTTTTGGTAGTACCTTCATGTTATTCGATTCTTGACGAATGGTGTCTTTTTGTTTCCATTGTTGTTTTTGCAGTTCGTCATCATTGTTCCTGTACCCTTGTCTTTATTCATCATCATGTTTAATGTTGTGTCATGGAACGTCCGTGGTCTGGGTCATGTTAAGCGTCAAAAGGGACTTTCACATTTATCGAAACTTAATTGTCAGATTGCTTTTCTGCACGAAACTCATTGTAACGATGTTGAATCACTCAAGCTTAAACGTCAATGGATGGGTCAGGTTAATTTTTTCTCCTGCTGTTAACCGTAAGGGTGCTGTTGCCATTTTTATGTCACAAATATTTAAGAATTCAAATTCTATCAACTGAATGTGATACGAATGGACGATGGGTATTACTTAATGCCACTATCTGTAGTAAACAGGTCCCTTTTTCCAATATTTATGGGCCGATTGGATTTTTGGCATAATATTAAACTAAAATTGTCCTCCATTACTAACCCTAATATTATTGTTGCTGGTGACTTCAATGATTGGCTAGACCCTTTTTCTGACAGGAAATCTAAATGTAAATTTAAACCAGATAAGTCGCATAAAGCATTTCAATATGCTATTGCCTCTCGTCCACTCTACGATGTCTGGAAAACTAGTAACCCTGATACATATGAGTTTACATTTTTTTCTAATGTTCATCACACTATGTCTCGAATTGATTATATTTTGGTTTCAAAATCTTTACTCCCTTCCATACAATCTTCTGAGATTGGCTCCATTTTTATTTCTGACCATGCCCCTGTTTCATCCTCTTTTGATCTATCCATTGCTACTCCCAAACATGCTCGATGGAGATTCAACAACTCCTTACTATCTGATCAAACCTTTATTTTAGAAGCTACCTCCTTTATAAGAGAATTTTTTCAGTTCAATAAATCTAGTGATACCTCCGTTCATAACAACTGGGACACTTTTAAAGCCTCCTTTTGAGCCTTTACCATTGCTTACACTGCCAGAAAGAAAAAGTTGTTAAATTCCCAATACCTTTCAACCCACAAACATATTAAGACTCTTAAACACACATATTTTACTTCCAAATCTCCTTCTCAACTTCGAGACCTTATTAAAGCTAAATCCACTTTGAACAAGCTGGTTACAACTGATGCTTGCAACATCCTACTTAAAATAAAATCCAAATATCATAGGGGTCAGAATAAAGCTGGTAGAATGTTGGCCAATTATCTAAAAGTCAAATCGGAAAAGAAAACTATTGGACCTATTCAAAATGCCCTTACTAACAACTTACTACACTCTGATTCAGACATTGTTAATGCTTTTCAGTCGTATTATAATTCATTATATACAGAAGATACCCATCCCTCTGAATATAATACCCTGTCATTTTTTGATAATCTCCCCTCTCCCCTCTCCATACTGGATGCTACAGCTCTCTTTGCAAAAGATATAACTCTGCAGGAGATTTTGGATTCCATCAAATCTGTGAAGAGAGCTAAGGCTCCTGGTCCTGATGGTTTTTCCATTGAACTTATTTCTTCCTTTTCATCTACTTTTGCACCACATTTACTTGAGCTCTTTGCCTCTTTTTTTTATTGAACCCTAAGCCTGAAGGCTCCTTCTTGGATGCTCTCATTGTAAAAATTCCCAAACCTGACAAAGACCTCACCCTCTGTCAAAATTACCGCTCAATCTCATTAATCACTCTCTCCATTCCATGAAATTCCAGCAGAGTTGACAAAGCAGAGACAGGCATGATACTACATTACTACACACTGCCCTCTTATGCAAGGACATCAGGGACAGGTAAAACATAACTTAACGTAGCTCAGGACATAAGTCATAAAAGCAGGAGTAACAACAAACACTGATAAAGGTAAAAAAGGCAAACTGCTGCCCTGTCTACCCTCCCATGGAAATCTTGCCACAACTAACAAAAGAAAAGGGATCTCTACCAACATTTGTTTGACCACCTTGCAGGTTCATACAAAGCAATCTGGAAGGGCATCTCTCGTACCCACACACAATACGGCCAAGGGCATCTCTTACACCCTCATGCAGCATCATTACAGCATCTCTCACTCCCTACACTGTACTCTTAAGGAGAGTCTCTTTGTGAGTCCAGATGCATCCACATGAAATTTATAGAGGGGGATAATTTATGCTGCTTTTGGCGCATGGGTTGGAAGCCACGGTCAATCGAAAAAACAAGCTTTCATTGAATATTAACTTGTTCTCCAGTTTGAACAGAGTATGTCTTCCAATTGCTCACTTTCTCTTTCATTCTTGATTGGTCTGAATACTGTGCACTCCATTTCTCTGACTGCTCTACAATTATTTCTACTTCTTGGAGTGCAGTGGAAGATATTCCCGCCAGTTGCAAGTTCAATTAAATTCGCATGATACACTAAATTGCCATTTGTGCAGCATATTCCCACAGAATGCCATAATCCAGTTAAGGGCTCCAGAGTTTTACTAGTTCCACCAGAACTGTGGAACCTCCAGGGATTATGGAAGTGTGTGGAAATATGCTGCACAGACGGAAGTTCAGTGTGCCATGCTGCTCCCATTTGTTTCTTATTTCTTATTCTTTCTGGAAAAGCAAATATTTAATCAATGTATTTTAGTTGCTAGGCAAGGTCCAGCACAACACCTAGGAGAATGGGCATAATGCACTGTTACTTGGCAGTTATTAGCCTGGCAGGTGAAGTCTATTCAGTCAGCTCAATCAGACATCTTCAGGGTCTGTGACCCTGATCCTAGGGACATCACCAAGCAGGCTGCCACAACAACAAGTAAGGCAAGGTAGCCTGCAGGGGAACCTCCCTTTTGTGCAGCCCTCATTGTGTTCTCCAAAGGACACCATTCACTCTGTATCACAGTCTCTCAGCCACCGAACACATGTAGAAAAAAACCAGAAAGAACATATTAGGTACACACCACAGGGGCAATGCAAGGATTTATGTTATGCATGCACTACAATGATTTTCCAATGGACATCTTTCAGGCCTCTCCATTCTAAAAATAAAGGTAAAAAGGAGTGTACCCTTTAATTAGACTGAGCAACCCATGGCTTGGTATGGGGGAGAGTAAGCACCCCCAGCTGTTGGTAGAGGTGCACCTGATTGCACCTACTGGCTAGCAAAGCTGTGCGCTCTTCAAAACAATATCATGGACGCCTTGGACGCACTATGTTTTTGATCCACACGCATGCATATATTTGCAAATGGTGATGGATCTATCCCTACATTTCTTGGTTCGTATGGTTATATGTGGTTTTAAGACAAAATATCGGAAAAAAACTCATGTGGACAAAATATAGTGCCAAGAATACCAAGTGAAAAGACATTGTGAAGTTAAGTTTCTATGGGTAAGCAAACTTTTACTATATTTAAGTCCACATATATATACCTTGACTATAGATATATATATATATATATATTCACTGAAAAAACCATAGGTTTCAGACACGTTATAGTTAGAAATTAGCATTTAAAAAACCTTTGAAATTCACTGAAAAAACCATAGGTTTTAGGGACAGTTATAGTTAGTTGGACATTTCACTCGTACAAAACCATAGAAATTCCCCCGTTATAGTTAGTTCAGCTAACTATAACTCGCGCCCCCGCAATGCACTGCTGATAACGTCACATATTACATCACTCATGACATGGTCAGTGACATCACTGATGACATCACTGATGACATCTCAAATGACATCACTGATGACATCATCCATGTGATAATTTCATGCATCTTCTCACACCCTAATGTAGCTTTTGATACACCCACTCTAAATTACAGACTGCCATTCTCAAAACCATACACACTCCAATACCAATAACTACATACCCACTCACTGATTCTTAGGTCTACACACACACATCTACTCACTCACCCATACAGTCACTCATACTTACAGTCACTCAGTACAGGACTATCATATGCACTCATACACCTATATAAACACTCACACACCGCCACTCATCCATAGAGGTACTCACACACCTAGTCAGTCATGTAAAAATTAATCACACACCCATTTACTCACCTATACAGTTATACACACACCAGCTCACTTACTCATACAAATACTAGCACATTCTTACGCTCTTATACAATAACTGATGCAAGCACACACGCATCCATACAGCCACTCTCACAATCACACACTCTCACTTATAGCCATTTAAATACTCTAACACACATATATACTGCCTTTTACATATGTAGTTACTCGCACATGTACCACTGAGATATACATTCACTCACTAACACACCCATACACACACTCACCCACCCAAGCAGTCCATCACAGATGCACTCTTGAAATCATGCACCCAGTGAATCACCCACTCACACATCTATGTACAGAGTCACACACACCCCACCCACACAAACACTCAGGCAGCCATACAGATACTCAGAGAACCAATCAATAACCCATATAGACACTCATGTAGCTATTCGCAAATCCATGCATCCACTTACACACCAACAAACAGACGGATACAGACATTCACACAGTTTAGTCACTAACCCATGCATTCAGTAAGATACGTTTAATCACTCACTTGTAGAGTCAGTCACGCACGTACTAAATCATCCATTCAGACACTTAAACACCCACTCATTCTTCAATACGCCTTTCCCTATATATATTAAACATATTTAAACTTTACAGAAACACACAGTCACTGGATGATGTCATCAGTGATTTCATTTGAGATGTCATCAGTGATGTCACTGACCATGTCATGAGTGATGTAATATGTGACGTCATCAGCAGTGCATTGCGGAGCGCGAGTTATAGTTAGCTGAACTAACTATAACGGGGGAATTTCTATGGTTTTGTACGAGTGAAATGTCCAACTAACTATAACTGTCCCTAAAACCTATGGTTTTTTCAGTGAATTTCAAAGGTTTTTTAAATGCTAATTTCTAACTATAACGTGTCTGAAACCTATGGTTTTTTCAGTGAATTTCAAAGGTTTTTTAAATGCTAATTTCTAACTATAACGTGCCTGAAACCTATGATTTTTTAAGTGAATTTCAAAGGTTTTTTAAATGCTAGTTTCTAACTATGCCTACAGAGGTAGGACATGTGAAGAAAGAAGAAAAAACGCGCAGAAAGAAGCAAAAGAAATGCAGAAAGAAGCAACAGAAGTCCACAAAGACGAAGAAAAGTGCAGGAAGAAGAAAAAGATGTGCAGAAAGGACCAACAGAGGAGCAGAAAGAGGCCATGTTGCAAAATCATCCTGTGCCCACAACTTTTTCAGACAGGTACTGGTGGTAACTGACTCTGACTAACCAGAGTCAGTGCTATGCTAAAAGACACTTAGAATACAGTGAAAACACCTACATACACTAGGGAACACTATGCGTTGGGGTACCCCTGTGATTAGCATGACCTCCTCTGTAAGTCCCTAGTACATAATAGGGCAGGGGGATTAAAACTACATCTTAAAACGCGTGTGCAAACGCGCCCCGTGGCGCGTTTTAAGTTGCGGGATTAAGTCCCCTTGAATCCTGAGGGTCCCTGGGGCCCAACTAGCCCCCCAGGTAACTACAGTTAGGACCACAGAGCTGAGTTGCAGAGAGGCGTTCCGAGGCCACGCACCTTTTTCACCTCTCTGCAACGCAACTCTGTTGTGCTTACTGAAGGTACCTGGTGGGCTAGTTGGCTCCCAGGGTCCCTCAGGATTCAAGGGGCGTGTTTGCGCACATGTCACCTGAGGCCCCGCCCCCTCCCTTCACCACTGTGCAAACGCGCCCCGTGGCGCGTTTTAAGTTGGGGATTAGGTCACCTTGAATCCTGAGGGTCCCTGGGGCCCAACTAGCCCACCAAGTACTTCCAGTAAGCACCACAGGCCTGCGTTGCAACGCCTGTAACAAATTGTGTAGTTGTGTTTAGGTAGTGAAGGGGGTCGTGCTGGGGGTAGTGTTTTAGGGTTTAGGGTAGTGCAGTGGTGTTTGGATAGTGTAGGGAGTCGTGCTGGGGGAGTGTTTTAGGGTTTAGGGTATTACAGTGGTGTTTGGGTAGTGTAGGGGGTTGTGCTGGGGGTAGCGTTTTAGGGTTTAGGGTAGTGCAGTGGTGTTTGGGTAGTGTTGGGGGTCGTGCTGGGGGAAGTGGTTCAGGGTTTAGGGTAGTGCAGTGGTGTTTGGGTAGTGTAGGGGGTACTGCTGGGGGTAGTGTTTTAGGGTTTAGGGTAGTGCAATGGTGTTTGGGTAGTGTAGGGGGTACTGCTGGGGGTAGTGTTTTAGGGTTTAGGGTAGTGCAGTGGTGTTTGGGTAGTGTAGGGGTTCGTGCTGGGGGTATTATTTTAGGGTTTAGGGTAGTGCAGTGGTGTTTGTGTAGTGTAGGGGTAGTGTTTTAGGGTTTAGGGTAGTGCAGTGGTGTTTGTGTAGTGTAGGGGGTCGTGCTGGGGGTAGTGTTTTAGGGTTTAGGGTAGTGCAGTGGTCTTTGTGTAGTGTAGGAGGTCGTGTTTTAGGGTTTAGGGTAGTGCAGTGGTGTTTGGGCAGTGTAGGGGGTCGTGCTGGGGGTGGTGTTTCAGGGTTTAGGGCAGTGCAGTGGTGTTCGGGCAGTGTAGGGGGTCTTGCTGGGGGTGGTGTTTCAGGGTTTAGGGCAGTGCAGTGGTGTTTGGGTCGTGCAGGGGGTCATGCTGGGGGAGTGTTTTAGGGTTTAGGGCAGTGCAGTGGTGTTTGGGTAGTGTAGGGGGTCATGCTGGGGGGAGTGTTTTAGGGTTTAGGGCAGTGCAGTGGTGTTCGGGCAGTGTAGGGGGTCGTGCTGGGGGAGTGTTTTAGGGTTTAGGGCAGTGCAGTGGTGTTCGGGTAGTGTAGGGGGTCGTGCTGGGGGTCGTGTTTGAGGGTTTAGGGCAGTGCAGTTGTGTTCGGGTAGTGTAGGGGGTCGTGCTGGGGGGAGTATTTTAGGGTTTAGGGTAGTGCAGTGGTGTTCGGGTAGTGTAGGGGGTCGTGCTGGGGGTTGTGTTTCAGGGTTTAGGGCAGTGTAGTGGTGTTCGGGCAGTGTAGGGGGTCGTGCTGGGGCTGGTGTTTCAGGGTTTAGGGCAGTGCAGTGGTGTTCGGGCAGTCTAGGGGGTCATGCACGGGGTGGTGTTTCAGGGTTTAGGGCAGTGCAGTGGTGTTCGGGCAGTGTAGGGGGTCGTGCTGGGCTGGTGTTTCAGGGTTTAGGGCAGTGCAGTGGTGCTCGGGCAGTGTAGGGGGTCTTGCTGGGGGTGGTGTTTCAGGGTTTAGGGCAGTGGTGTTCGGGCAGTGTAGGGGGTCTTGCTGGGGTTGATGTTTCAGGGTTTAGGGCAGTGCAGTGGTGTTCGGGCAGTGTAGGGGGCCTTGCTGGGGGTAGTTTTTCAGGGTTTAGGGCAGTGCAGTGGTGTTCGTGCAGTGTAGGGGGTCGTGCTGGGGATGGTGTTTCATGGTTTAGGGCAGTGCAGTAGTGTTCAGGCAGTGTAGGGGGTCGTGCTGGGGCTGGTGTTTCAGGGTTTAGGGCAGTGCAGGCAGTGGTGCTCGGGCAGTGTAGGGGGTCGTGCTGGGGGTGGTGTTTCTGGGTTTAGGGTAGTGCAGTTGTGTTCGGGCAGTGTAGGGGTTCGTGCTGGGGCTGGTGTTTCAGGGTTTAGGGCAGTGCAGTGGTGTTCGGGCAGTGTAGGGGGTCATGCTGGGGCTGGTGTTTCAGTGTTTTGGGCAGAGCAGTGGTGTTCGGGCAGTGTAGGGGGTCGTGCTGGGGGTGGTGTTTCAGGGTTTAGGGCAGTGCAGTGGTGTTTGAGTAGTGTAGGGGGTCGTGCTGGGGGTGGTGTTTCAGGGTTTAGGGCACTGGTGTTCGGGCAGTGTAGGGGGTCTTGCTGGGGGTGATGTTTCAGGGTTTAGGGCAGTGCAGTGGTGTTCGGGCAGTGTAGGGGGTCTTGCTGGGGGCAGTGTTTCAGGGTTTAGGGCAGAGCAATGGTGTTCAGGCAGTGTAGGGGGTTGTGTTGGAGGTGGTGTTTCAGGCTTTAGGGCAGTGCAGTGGTATTCGGGCAGTGTAGGGGGTCTTGCTGGGGGTGGTGTTTCAGGGTTTAGGGCAGTGGTGTTCAGGCAGTGTAGGGGGTCATGCTGGGGGTGGTGTTTCAGGGTTAAGGGCAGTGCAATGGTGTTCGGGCAGTGTAGGGGGTCGTGCAGGGGCTGGTGTTTCAGGGTTTAGGGCAGTGCAGTGGTGTTCGGGCAGTGTAGGGGGTCGTGCTGGGGGTGGTGTTTCAGGGTTTAGGGCAGTGCAGTGGTGTTTGGGCAGTGTAGGGGGTCGTGCTGGGGGTGGTGTTTCTGGGTTTAGGGCAGTGTAGTGGTGTTCGGGCAGTGTAGGGGGTCATGCAGGGGGTGGTGAGTCAGGGTTTAGGGCAGTGCAGTGGTGTTCGGGCAGTGTAGGGGGTCATGCTGGGGGTAGAGTTTTAGGGTTTAGGGCAGTGCAGTGGTGTTCGGGCAGTATAGGGGGTCGTGCAGGGGGTGGTGTTTCAGGGTTTAGGGCAGTGCAGTGGTGCTCGGGCAGTGTAGGGGTCGTGCTGGGGGTGGTGTTTCAGGGTTTAGGGCAGTGCAGTGGTGTTCTGGGCAGTGTAGGGTGTCGTGCTGGGGTGGTGTTTCAGGGTTTTGGGCAGTGCAGTGGTGTTCGGGCAGTGTAGGTGGTCTTGCTGGGGCTGGTGTTTCCGGGTTTAGTGCAGTGGTGTTCGGGCAGTGTAGGGGGTCTTGCTGGGGGTGGTGTTTCAGTGTTTAGGGCAGTGCAATGGTGTTCGCGCAGTGTAGGGGTTTTGCTGGGGCTGATGTTTCAGCGTTTAGGGCAGCGCAGTGGTGTTCAGGCAGTGTAGGGGGTCTTGCTGGGGGTGGTGTTTCAGGGTTTAGGGTAGTGCAGTGGTCTTTGTGTAGTGTAGGAGGTCGTGTTTTAGGGATTAGGGTAGTGCAGTGGTGTTTGGGCAGTGTAGGGGGTCGTGCTGGGGGTGGTGTTTCAGGGTTTAGGGCAGTGCAGTGGTGTTCGGGCAGTGTAGGGGGTCTTGCTGGGGGTGGTGTTTCAGGGTTTAGGGCAGTGCAGTGGTGTTTGGGTCGTGCAGGGGGTCATGCTGGGGGAGTGTTTTAGGGTTTAGGGCAGTGCAGTGGTGTTTGGGTAGTGTAGGGGGTCATGCTGGGGGAGTGTTTTAGGGGTTAGGGCAGTGCAGTGGTGTTCGGGCAGTGTAGGGGGTCGTGCTGGGGGGAGTGTTTTAGGGTTTAGGGCAGTGCAGTGGTGTTCGGGTAGTGTAGGGGGTCGTGCTGGGGGGAGTGTTTGAGGGTTTAGGGCAGTGCAGTTGTGTTCGGGTAGGGTAGGGGGTCGTGCTGGGGGAGTATTTTAGGGTTTAGGGTAGTGCAGTGGTGTTCGGGTAGTGTAGGGGGTCGTGCTGGGGGTTGTGTTTCAGGGTTTAGGGCAGTGTAGTGGTGTTCGGGCAGTGTAGGGGGTCGTGCTGGGGCTGGTGTTTCAGGGTTTAGGGCAGTGCAGTGGTGTTCGGGCAGTGTAGGGGGTCATGCACGGGCTGGTGTTTCAGGGTTTAGGGCAGTGCAGTGGTGTTCGGGCAGTGCAGGGGGTCTTGCTGGGGGTGGTGTTTCAGGGTTTAGGGCAGTGGTGTTTGGGCAGTGTAGGGGGTCTTGCTGGGGTTGATGTTTCAGGGTTTAGGGCAGTGCAATGGTGTTCGGGCAGTGTAGGGGGCCTTGCTGGGGGTAGTTTTTCAGGGTTTAGGGCAGTGCAGTGGTGTTCGTGCAGTGTAGGGGGTCGTGCTGGGGATGGTGTTTCATGGTTTAGGGCAGTGCAGTAGTGTTCAGGCAGTATAGGGGGTCGTGCTGGGGCTGGTGTTTCAGGGTTTAGGGCAGTGCAGGCAGTGGTGCTCGGGCAGTGTAGGGGGTCGTGCTGGGGGTGGTGTTTCTAGGTTTAGGGTAGTGCAGTTGTGTTCGGGCAGTGTAGGGGTTCGTGCTGGGGCTGGTGTTTCAGGGTTTAGGGCAGTGCAGTGGTGTTCGGGCAGTGTAGGGGGTCATGCTGGGGGTGGTGTTTCAGGGTTTAGGGCAGTGCAGTGGTGTTCGAGTAGTGTAGGGGGTCGTGCTGGGGGTGGTGTTTCAGGGTTTAGGGCACTGGTGTTCGGGCAGTGTAGGGGGTCTTGCTGGGGGTGATGTTTCAGGGTTTAGGGCAGTGCAGTGGTGTTCGGGCAGTGTAGGGGGTATTGCTGGGGGCAGTGTTTCAGGGTTTAGGGCAGAGCAATGGTGTTCAGGCAGTGTAGGGGGTTGTGTTGGAGGTGGTGTTTCAGGCTTTAGGGCAGTGCAGTGGTATTCGGGCAGTGTAGGGGTCTTGCTGGGGGTGGTGTTTCAGGGTTTAGGGCAGTGGTGTTCAGGCAGTGTAGGGGGTCATGCTGGGGGTGGTGTTTCAGGGTTTAGGGCAGTGCAGTGGTGTTTGGGCAGTGTAGGGGGTCGTGCTGGGGGTGGTGTTTCTGGGTTTAGGGCAGTGTAGTGGTGTTCGGGCAGTGTAGGGGGTCATGCAGGGGGTGGTGAGTCAGGGTTTAGGGCAGTGCAGTGGTGTTCGGGCAGTGTAGGGGGTCATGCTGGGGGTAGAGTTTTAGGGTTTAGGGCAGTGCAGTGGTGTTCGGGCAGTATAGGGGGTCGTGCAGGGGGTGGTGTTTCAGGGTTTAGGGCAGTGCAGTGGTGCTCGGGCAGTGTAGGGGTCGTGCTGGGGGTGGTGTTTCAGGGTTTAGGGCAGTGCAGTGGTGTTCGGGCAGTGTAGGGTGTCGTGCTGGGGGTGGTGTTTCAGGGTTTTGGGCAGTGCAGTGGTGTTCGGGCAGTGTAGGTGGTCTTGCTGGGGCTGGTGTTTCCGGGTTTAGGGCAGTGGTGTTCGGGCAGTGTAGGGGTCTTGCTGGGGGTGGTGTTTCAGTGTTTAGGGCAGTGCAATGGTGTTCGCGCAGTGTAGGGGGTTTTGCTGGGGCTGATGTTTCAGCGTTTAGGGCAGCGCAGTGGTGTTCAGGCAGTGTAGGGGGTCTTGCTGGGGGTGGTGTTTCAGGGTTTAGGGTAGTGCAGTGGTCTTTGTGTAGTGTAGGAGGTCGTGTTTTAGGGATTAGGGTAGTGCAGTGGTGTTTGGGCAGTGTAGGGGGTCGTGCTGGGGGTTGTGTTTCAGGGTTTAGGGCAGTGCAGTGGTGTTCGGGCAGTGTAGGGGGTCTTGCTGGGGGTGGTGTTTCAGGGTTTAGGGCAGTGCAGTGGTGTTTGGGTCGTGCAGGGGGTCATGCTGGGGGAGTGTTTTAGGGTTTAGGGCAGTGCAGTGGTGTTTGGGTAGTGTAGGGGGTCATGCTGGGGGAGTGTTTTAGGGGTTAGGGCAGTGCAGTGGTGTTCGGGCAGTGTAGGGGGTCGTGCTGGGGGAGTGTTTTAGGGTTTAGGGCAGTGCAGTGGTGTTCGGGTAGTGTAGGGGGTCGTGCTGGGGGAGTGTTTGAGGGTTTAGGGCAGTGCAGTTGTGTTCGGGTAGTGTAGGGGGTCGTGCTGGGGGAGTATTTTAGGGTTTAGGGTAGTGCAGTGGTGTTCGGGTAGTGTAGGGGGTCGTGCTGGGGGTTGTGTTTCAGGGTTTAGGGCAGTGTAGTGGTGTTCGGGCAGTGTAGGGGGTCGTGCTGGGGCTGGTGTTTCAGGGTTTAGGGCAGTGCAGTGGTTTTCGGGCAGTGTAGGGGGTCATGCACGGGCTGGTGTTTCAGGGTTTAGGGCAGTGCAGTGGTGTTCGGGCAGTGCAGGGGGTCTTGCTGGGGGTGGTGTTTCAGGGTTTAGGGCAGTGGTGTTTGGGCAGTGTAGGGGGTCTTGCTGGGGTTGATGTTTCAGGGTTTAGGGCAGTGCAATGGTGTTCGGGCAGTGTAGGGGGCCTTGCTGGGGGTAGTTTTTCAGGGTTTAGGGCAGTGCAGTGGTGTTCGGGCAGTGTAGGGGGTCGTGCTGGGGATGGTGTTTCATGGTTTAGGGCAGTGCAGTAGTGTTCAGGCAGTGTAGGGGGTCGTGCTGGGGCTGGTGTTTCAGGGTTTAGGGCAGTGCAGGCAGTGGTGCTCGGGCAGTGTAGGGGGTCGTGCTGGGGGTGGTGTTTCTAGGTTTAGGGTAGTGCAGTTGTGTTCGGGCAGTGTAGGGGTTCGTGCTGGGGCTGGTGTTTCAGGGTTTAGGGCAGTGCAGTGGTGTTCGGGCAGTGTAGGGGGTCATGCTGGGGGTGGTGTTTCAGGGTTTAGGGCAGTGCAGTGGTGTTCGAGTAGTGTAGGGGGTCGTGCTGGGGGTGGTGTTTCAGGGTTTAGGGCACTGGTGTTCGGGCAGTGTAGGGGGTCTTGCTGGGGGTGATGTTTCAGGGTTTAGGGCAGTGCAGTGGTGTTCGGGCAGTGTAGGGGGTATTGCTGGGGGCAGTGTTTCAGGGTTTAGGGCAGAGCAATGGTGTTCAGGCAGTGTAGGGGGTTGTGTTGGAGGTGGTGTTTCAGGCTTTAGGGCAGTGCAGTGGTATTCGGGCAGTGTAGGGGGTCTTGCTGGGGGTGGTGTTTCAGGGTTTAGGGCAGTGGTGTTCAGGCAGTGTAGGGGGTCATGCTGGGGGTGGTGTTTCAGGGTTTAGGGCAGTGCAATGGTGTTCGGGCAGTGTAGAGGGTCGTGCAGGGGCTGGTGTTTCAGGGTTTAGGGCAGTGCAGTGGTGTTCGGGCAGTGTAGGGGGTCGTGCTGGGGGTGGTGTTTCAGGGTTTAGGGCAGTGCAGTGGTGTTTGGGCAGTGTAGGGGGTCGTGCTGGGGGTGGTGTTTCTGGGTTTAGGGCAGTGTAGTGGTGTTCGGGCAGTGTAGGGGGTCATGCAGGGGGTGGTGAGTCAGGGTTTAGGGCAGTGCAGTGGTGTTCGGGCAGTGTAGGGGGTCATGCTGGGGGTAGAGTTTTAGGGTTTAGGGCAGTGCAGTGGTGTTCGGGCAGTATAGGGGGTCGTGCAGGGGGTGGTGTTTCAGGGTTTAGGGCAGTGCAGTGGTGCTCGGGCAGTGTAGGGGTCGTGCTGGGGGTGGTGTTTCAGGGTTTAGGGCAGTGCAGTGGTGTTCGGGCAGTGTAGGGTGTCGTGCTGGGGGTGGTGTTTCAGGGTTTTGGGCAGTGCAGTGGTGTTCGGGCAGTGTAGGTGGTCTTGCTGGGGCTGGTGTTTCCGGGTTTAGTGCAGTGGTGTTCGGGCAGTGTAGGGGGTCTTGCTGGGGGTGGTGTTTCAGTGTTTAGGGCAGTGCAATGGTGTTCGCGCAGTGTAGGGGGTTTTGCTGGGGCTGATGTTTCAGCGTTTAGGGCAGCGCAGTGGTGTTCAGGCAGTGTAGGGGGTCTTGCTGGGGGTGGTGTTTCAGGGTTTAGGGCAGTGCAGTGGTGTTCGGGCAGTGTAGGGGGTCTTGCTGGGGCTGGTGTTTCAGGGTTTAGGGTAGTGCAGTGGTGTTCGGGCAGTGTAGGGGGTCGTGCTGGCGCTGGTGTTTGAGGGTTTAGGGCAGTGCAGTGGTGATTGGGCAGTGTAGGGGGTCGTGCTGGGGGTGGTGTTTCAGGGTTTAGGGCAGTGCAGTGGGGTTCGGGCAGTGTAGGGGGTCTTGCTGGGGGTGGTGTTTCAGGGTTTAGGGCAGTGCAGTGGTGTTTGGGTCAGTGCAGGGGGTCATGCTGGGGGAGTGTTTTAGGGTTTAGGGCAGTGCAGTGGTGTTTGGGTAGTGTAGGGGGTCATGCTGGGGGAGTGTTTTAGGGTTTAGGGCAGTGCAGTGGTGTTCGGGCAGTGTAGGGGGTCGTGCTGGGGGAGTGTTTTAGGGTTTAGGGCAGTGCAGTGGTGTTCGGGTAGTGTAGGGGGTCGTGCTGGGGGAGTGTTTGAGGGTTTAGGGCAGTGCAGTTGTGTTCGGGTAGTGTAGGGGGTCGTGCTGGGGGAGTATTTTAGGGTTTAGGGTGTTGCAGTGGTGTTCGGGTAGTGTAGGGGTCGTGCTGGGGGTTGTGTTTCAGGGTTTAGGGCAGTGTAGTGGTGTTCGGGCAGTGTAGGGGGTCGTGCTGGGGCTGGTGTTTCAGGGTTTACGGCAGTGCAGTGGTGTTCGGGCAGTGTAGGGGGTCATGCACGGGGTGGTGTTTCAGGGTTTAGGGCAGTGCAGTGGTGTTCGGGCAGTGTAGGGGGTCGTGCTGGGCTGGTGTTTCAGGGTTTAGGGCAGTGCAGTGGTGTTCGGGCAGTGTAGGGGGTCGTGCTGGGGGTGGTGTTTCAGGGTTTAGGGCAGTGCAGTGGTGTTTGGGCAGTGTAGGGGGTCGTGCTGGGGGTGGTGTTTCTGGGTTTAGGGCAAGACAGTGTAGGGGGTCGTGCAGGGGGGTGGTGAGTCAGGGTTTAGGGCAGTGCAGTGGTGTTCGTGCAGTGTAGGGGGTCGTGCTGGGGATGGTGTTTCATGGTTTAGGGCAGTGCAGTAGTGTTCAGGCAGTGTAGGGGGTCGTGCTGGGGCTGGTGTTTCAGGGTTTAGGGCAGTGCAGGCAGTGGTGCTCGGGCAGTGTAGGGGGTCGTGCTGGGGGTGGTGTTTCTGGGTTTAGGGTAGTGCAGTTGTGTTCGGGCAGTGTAGGGGTTCGTGCTGGGGCTGGTGTTTCAGGGTTTAGGGCAGTGCAGTGGTGTTCGGGCAGTGTAGGGGGTCACGCTGGGGCTGGTGTTTCAGTGTTTTGGGCAGAGCAGTGGTGTTCGGGCAGTGTAGGGGGTCTTGCTGGGGGTGGTGTTTCAGGGTTTAGGGCAGTGCAGTGGTGTTCGAGTAGTGTAGGGGGTCGTGCTGGGGGTGGTGTTTCAGGGTTTAGGGCACTGGTGTTCGGGCAGTGTAGGGGGTCTTGCTGGGGGTGATGTTTCAGGGTTTAGGGCAGTGCAGTGGTGTTCGGGCAGTGTAGGGGGTCTTGCTGGGGGCAGTGTTTCAGGGTTTAGGGCAGAGCAATGGTGTTCAGGCAGTGTAGGGGGTTGTGTTGGAGGTGGTGTTTCAGGCTTTAGGGCAGTGCAGTGGTATTCGGGCAGTGTAGGGGGTCTTGCTGGGGGTGGTGTTTCAGGGTTTAGGGCAGTGGTGTTCAGGCAGTGTAGGGGGTCATGCTGGGGGTGGTGTTTCAGGGTTTAGGGCAGTGCAATGGTGTTCGGGCAGTGTAGGGGGTCGTGCAGGGGCTGGTGTTTCAGGGTTTAGGGCAGTGCAGTGGTGTTCGGGCAGTGTAGGGGGTCGTGCTGGGGGTGGTGTTTCAGGGTTTAGGGCAGTGCAGTGGTGTTTGGGCAGTGTAGGGGGTCGTGCTGGGGGTGGTGTTTCTGGGTTTAGGGCAGTGTAGTGGTGTTCGGGCAGTGTAGGGGGTCATGCAGGGGGTGGTGAGTCAGGGTTTAGGGCAGTGCAGTGGTGTTCGGGCAGTGTAGGGGGTCATGCTGGGGGTAGAGTTTTAGGGTTTAGGGCAGTGCAGTGGTGCTCGGGCAGTATAGGGGGTCGTGCAGGGGGTGGTGTTTCAGGGTTTAGGGCAGTGCAGTGGTGTTCTGGCAGTGTAGGGTGTCGTGCTGGGGGTGGTGTTTCAGGGTTTTGGGCAGTGCAGTGGTGTTCGGGCAGTGTAGGTGGTCTTGCTGGGGCTGGTGTTTCCGGGTTTAGTGCAGTGGTGTTCGGGCAGTGTAGGGGGTCTTGCTGGGGGTGGTGTTTCAGTGTTTAGGGCAGTGCAATGGTGTTCGCGCAGTGTAGGGGTTTTGCTGGGGCTGATGTTTCAGCGTTTAGGGCAGCGCAGTGGTGTTCAGGCAGTGTAGGGGGTCTTGCTGGGGGTGGTGTTTCAGGGTTTAGGGTAGTGCAGTGGTCTTTGTGTAGTGTAGGAGGTGCGTGGTTTTCAGGGTTTAGGGTAGTGCAGTGGTGTTTGGGCAGTGTAGGGGGTCGTGCTGGGGGTGGTGTTTCAGGGTTTAGGGCAGTGCAGTGGTGTTCGGGCAGTGTAGGGGGTCTTGCTGGGGGTGGTGTTTCAGGGTTTAGGGCAGTGCAGTGGTGTTTGGGCCGTGCAGGGGGTCATGCTGGGGGAGTGTTTTAGGGTTTAGGGCAGTGCAGTGGTGTTTGGGTAGTGTAGGGGTCATGCTGGTGGGAGTGTTTTAGGGTTTAGGGCAGTGCAGTGGTGTTCGGGCAGTGTAGGGCGTCGTGCTGGGGGAGTGTTTTACGGTTTAGGGCAGTGCAGTGGTGTTCGGGTAGTGTAGGGGGTCGTGCTGGGGGAGTGTTTGAGGGTTTAGGGCAGTGCAGTTGTGTTCGGGTAGTGTAGGGGGTCGTGCTGGGGGGGTATTTTAGGGTTTAGGGTAGTGCAGTGGTGTTCGGGTAGTGTAGGGGGTCGTGCTGGGGGTTGTGTTTCAGGGTTTAGGGCAGTGTAGTGGTGTTCGGGCAGTGTAGGGGGTCGTGCTGGGGCTGGTGTTTCAGGGTTTAGGGCAGTGCAGTGGTGTTCGGGCAGTGTAGGGGGTCATGCACGGGCTGGTGTTTCAGGGTTTAGGGCAGTGCAGTGGTGTTCGGGCAGTGTAGGGGGTCTTGCTGGGGGTGGTGTTTCAGGGTTTAGGGCAGTGGTGTTCGGGCAGTGTAGGGGCTCTTGCTGGGGTTGATGTTTCAGGGTTTAGGGCAGTGCAGTGGTGTTCGGGCAGTGTAGGGGGCCTTGCTGGGGGTAGTGTTTCAGGGTTTAGGGCAGTGCAGTGGTGTTCGTGCAGTGTAGGGGGTCGTGCTGGGGATGGTGTTTCATGGTTTAGGGCAGTGCAGTAGTGTTCAGGCAGTGTAGGGGGTCGTGCTGGGGCTGGTGTTTCAGGGTTTAGGGCAGTGCAGGCAGTGGTGCTCGGGCAGTGTAGGGGGTCGTGCTGGGGGTGGTGTTTCTGGGTTTAGGGTAGTGCAGTTGTGTTCGGGCAGTGTAGGGGTTCGTGCTGGGGCTGGTGTTTCAGGGTTTAGGGCAGTGCAGTGGTGTTCGGGCAGTGTAGGGGGTCATGCTGGGGCTGGTGTTTCAGTGTTTTGGGCAGAGCAGTGGTGTTCGGGCAGTGTAGGGCGTCGTGCTGGTGGTGGTGTTTCAGGGTTTAGGGCAGTGCAGTGGTGTTCGAGTAGTGTAGGGGGTCGTGCTGGGGGTGGTGTTTCAGGATTTAGGGCACTGGTGTTCGGGCAGTGTAGGGGGTCTTGCTGGGGGTGATGTTTCAGGGTTTAGGGCAGTGCAGTGGTGTTCGGGCAGTGTAGGGGGTCTTGCTGGGGGCAGTGTTTCAGGGTTTAGGGCAGAGCAATGGTGTTCAGGCAGTGTAGGGGGTTGTGTTGGAGGTGGTGTTTCAGGCTTTAGGGCAGTGCAGTGGTATTCGGGCAGTGTAGGGGGTCTTGCTGGGGGTGGTGTTTCAGGGTTTAGGGCAGTGGTGTTCAGGCAGTGTAGGGGGTCATGCTGGGGGTGGTGTTTCAGGGTTTAGGGCAGTGCAATGGTGTTCGGGCAGTGTAGGGGGTCGTGCAGGGGCTGGTGTTTCAGGGTTTAGGGCAGTGCACTGGTGTTCGGGCAGTGTAGGGGGTCGTGCTGGGGGT
The DNA here is from genome assembly GCA_963921515.1 of Calotriton arnoldi. Classification (NCBI taxonomy): domain Eukaryota; kingdom Metazoa; phylum Chordata; class Amphibia; order Caudata; family Salamandridae; genus Calotriton; species Calotriton arnoldi. Next base: position 507,981 of record CAWUFW010009996.1, read on the forward strand.
GGTGTTTCAGGGTTTAGGGCAGTGCAGTGGTGTTTGGGCAGTGTAGGGGGTCGTGCTGGGGGTGGTGTTTCTGGGTTTAGGGCAGTGTAGTGGTGTTCGGGCAGTGTAAGGGGTCATGCTGGGGGTAGAGTTTTAGGGTTTAGGGCAGTGCAGTGGTGTTCGGGCAGTATAGGGGGTCGTGCAGGGGGTGGTGTTTCAGGGTTTAGGGCAGTGCAGTGGTGCTCGGGCAGTGTAGGGGTCGTGCTGGGGGTGGTGTTTCAGGGTTTAGGGCAGTGCAGTGGTGTTCGGGCAGTGTAGGGTGTCGTGCTGGGGGTGGTGTTTCAGGGTTTTGGGCAGTGCAGTGGTGTTCGGGCAGTGTAGGTGGTCTTGCTGGGGCTGGTGTTTCCGGGTTTAGTGCAGTGGTGTTCGGGCAGTGTAGGGGTCTTGCTGGGGGTGGTGTTTCAGTGTTTAGGGCAGTGCAATGGTGTTCGCGCAGTGTAGGGGGTTTTGCTGGGGCTGATGTTTCAGCGTTTAGGGCAGCGCAGTGGTGTTCAGGCAGTGTAGGGGGTCTTGCTGGGGGTGGTGTTTCAGGGTTTAGGGCAGTGCAGTGGTGTTCGGGCAGTGTAGGGGGTCTTGCTGGGGCTGGTGTTTCAGGGTTTAGGGTAGTGCAGTGGTGTTCGGGCAGTGTAGGGGGTCGTGCTGGGGCTGGTGTTTGAGGGTTTAGGGCAGTGCAGTGGTGTTCGGGCAGTGTAGGGGGTCGTGCTGGGGCTGGTGTTTCAGGGTTTAGGGCAGTGCAGTGGTTTTAGGCAGTGTAGGCGGTCGTGCTGGGGGTGGTGTTTCAGGGTTTAGGGCAGTGCAGTGGTGTTCGGGCAGTGTAGGGGGTCGTGCTGGGGGTGGTGTTTCAGGGTTTAGGGCAGTGCAGTGGTGTTCGGGCAGTGTAGGGGGTCGTGCTGGGGCTGGTGTTTCAGGGTTTTGGGCAGAGCAGTGGTGTTCGGGCAGTGTAGGGGGTCGTGCTGGGGGTGGTGTTTTAGGGTTTAGGGCACTGCAGTGTTGTTTGGCCAGTGTAGGGGTCTTGCTGGGGGTGGTGTTTCAGGGTTTAGGGCAGTGGTGTTCGGGCAGTGTAGGGGGTCTTGCTGGGGGTGATGTTTCAGGGTTTAGGGCAGTGCAGTGGTGTTCGGGCAGTGTAGGGGGTCTTGCTGGGGGTAGTGTTTCAGGGTTTAGGGCAGTGCAGTAGTGTTCGTGCAGTGTAGGGGGTCATGCTGGGGGCGGTGTTTCAGGGTTTAGGGCAGTGCAGTAGTGTTCGGGCAGTGTAGGGGGTCGTGCAGGGGGTGGTGTTTCAGGGTTTAGGGCAGTGCAATGGTGTTCGGGCAGTGTAGGGGGTCGTGCAGGGGGTGGTGTTTCAGGGTTTAGGGCAGTGCAATGGTGTTCGGGCAGTGTAGGGGGTCGTGCTGGGGGTGGTGTTTCAGGGTTTAGGGCAGTGCAGTGGTGTTCGGGCAGTGTAGGGGGTCTTGCTGGGGGTGGTGTTTCAGGGTTTAGGGCAGTGCAGTGGTGTTTGGGCCGTGCAGGGGGTCATGCTGGGGGGAGTGTTTTAGGGTTTAGGGCAGTGCAGTGGTGTTTGGGTAGTGTAGGGGGTCATGCTGGTGGGAGTGTTTTAGGGTTTAGGGCAGTGCAGTGGTGTTCGGGCAGTGTAGGGCGTCGTGCTGGGGGGAGTGTTTTACGGTTTAGGGCAGTGCAGTGGTGTTCGGGCAGTGTAGGGGGTCGTGCTGGGGGAGTGTTTGAGGGTTTAGGGCAGTGCAGTTGTGTTCGGGCAGTGTAGGGGGTCGTGCTGGGGGAGTATTTTAGGGTTTAGGGTAGTGCAGTGGTGTTCGGGTAGTGTAGGGGTCGTGCTGGGGGTTGTGTTTCAGGGTTTAGGGCAGTGCAGTGGTGTTCGGGCAGTGTAGGGGGTCGTGCTGGGGCTGGTGTTTCAGGGTTTAGGGCAGTGCAGTGGTGTTCGGGCAGTGTAGGGGGTCATGCACGGGCTGGTGTTTCAGGGTTTAGGGCAGTGCAGTGGTGTTCGGGCAGTGTAGGGGGTCTTGCTGGGGGTGGTGTTTCAGGGTTTAGGGCAGTGGTGTTCGGGCAGTGTAGGGGCTCTTGCTGGGGCTGATGTTTCAGGGTTTAGGGCAGTGCAGTGGTGTTCGGGCAGTGTAGGGGGCCTTGCTGGGGGTAGTTTTTCAGGGTTTAGGGCAGTGCAGTGGTGTTCGTGCAGTGTAGGGGGTCGTGCTGGGGATGGTGTTTCATGGTTTAGGGCAGTGCAGTAGTGTTCAGGCAGTGTAGGGGGTCGTGCTGGGGCTGGTGTTTCAGGGTTTAGGGCAGTGCAGGCAGTGGTGCTCGGGCAGTGTAGGGGGTCGTGCTGGGGGTGGTGTTTCTGGGTTTAGGGTAGTGCAGTTGTGTTCGGGCAGTGTAGGGGTTCGTGCTGGGGCTGGTGTTTCAGGGTTTAGGGCAGTGCAGTGGTGTTCGGGCAGTGTAGGGGGTCATGCTGGGGCTGGTGTTTCAGTGTTTTGGGCAGAGCAGTGGTGTTCGGGCAGTGTAGGGCGTCGTGCTGGTGGTGGTGTTTCAGGGTTTAGGGCAGTGCAGTGGTGTTCGAGTAGTGTAGGGGGTCGTGCTGGGGGTGGTGTTTCAGGATTTAGGGCACTGGTGTTCGGGCAGTGTAGGGGGTCTTGCTGGGGGTGATGTTTCAGGGTTTAGGGCAGTGCAGTGGTGTTCGGGCAGTGTAGGGGGTCTTGCTGGGGGCAGTGTTTCAGGGTTTAGGGCAGAGCAATGGTGTTCAGGCAGTGTAGGGGGTTGTGTTGGAGGTGGTGTTTCAGGCTTTAGGGCAGTGCAGTGGTATTCGGGCAGTGTAGGGGGTCTTGCTGGGGGTGGTGTTTCAGGGTTTAGGGCAGTGGTGTTCAGGCAGTGTAGGGGGTCATGCTGGGGGTGGTGTTTCAGGGTTTAGGGCAGTGCAATGGTGTTCGGGCAGTGTAGGGGGTCGTGCAGGGGCTGGTGTTTCAGGGTTTAGGGCAGTGCACTGGTGTTCGGGCAGTGTAGGGGGTCGTGCTGGGGGTGGTGTTTCAGGGTTTAGGGCAGTGCAGTGGTGTTTGGGCAGTGTAGGGGGTCGTGCTGGGGGTGGTGTTTCTGGGTTTAGGGCAGTGTAGTGGTGTTCGGGCAGTGTAGGGGGTCATGCTGGGGGTAGAGTTTTAGGGTTTAGGGCAGTGCAGTGGTGTTCGGGCAGTATAGGGGGTCGTGCAGGGGGTGGTGTTTCAGGGTTTAGGGCAGTGCAGTGGTGCTCGGGCAGTGTAGGGGTCGTGCTGGGGGTGGTGTTTCAGGGTTTAGGGCAGTGCAGTGGTGTTCGGGCAGTGTAGGGTGTCGTGCTGGGGGTGGTGTTTCAGGGTTTTGGGCAGTGCAGTGGTGTTCGGGCAGTGTAGGTGGTCTTGCTGGGGCTGGTGTTTCCGGGTTTAGTGCAGTGGTGTTCGTGCGGTGTAGGGGGTCTTGCTGGGGGTGGTGTTTCAGTGTTTAGGGCAGTGCAATGGTGTTCGCGCAGTGTAGGGGGTCTTGCTGGGGCTGATGTTTCAGCGTTTAGGGCAGCGCAGTGGTGTTCAGGCAGTGTAGGGGGTCTTGCTGGGGGTGGTGTTTCAGGGTTTAGGGCAGTGCAGTGGTGTTCGGGCAGTGTAGGAGGTCTTGCTGGGGCTGGTGTTTCAGGGTTTAGGGTAGTGCAGTGGTGTTCGGGCAGTGTAGGGGGTCGTGCTGGGGCTGGTGTTTGAGGGTTTAGGGCAGTGCAGTGGTGTTCGGGCAGTGTAGGGGGTCGTGCTGGGGCTGGTGTTTCAGGGTTTAGGGCAGTGCAGTGGTTTTCAGGCAGTGTAGGCGGTCGTGCTGGGGGTGGTGTTTCAGGGTTTAGGGCAGTGCAGTGGTGTTCGGGCAGTGTAGGGGGTCGTGCTGGGGGTGGTGTTTCAGGGTTTAGGGCAGTGCAGTGGTGTTCGGGCAGTGTAGGGGGTCGTGCTGGGGCTGGTGTTTCAGGGTTTTGGGCAGAGCAGTGGTGTTCGGGCAGTGTAGGGGGTCGTGCTGGGGGTGGTGTTTTAGGGTTTAGGGCACTGCAGTGTTGTTTGGCCAGTGTAGGGGGTCTTGCTGGGGGTGGTGTTTCAGGGTTTAGGGCAGTGGTGTTCGGGCAGTGTAGGGGGTCTTGCTGGGGGTGATGTTTCAGGGTTTAGGGCAGTGCAGTGGTGTTCGGGCAGTGTAGGGGGTCTTGCTGGGGGTAGTGTTTCAGGGTTTAGGGCAGTGCAGTGGTGTTCGTGGCAGTGTAGGGGGTCATGCTGGGGGCGGTGTTTCAGGGTTTAGGGCAGTGCAGTAGTGTTCGGGCAGTGTAGGGGGTCGTGCAGGGGGTGGTGTTTCAGGGTTTAGGGCAGTGCAATGGTGTTCGGGCAGTGTAGGGGGTCGTGCAGGGGGTGGTGTTTCAGGGTTTAGGGCAGTGCAATGGTGTTCGGGCAGTGTAGGGGTCGTGCTGGGGGTGGTGTTTCAGGGTTTAGGGCAGTGCAGTGGTGTTCGGGCAGTGTAGGGGGTCTTGCTGGGGGTAGTGTTTCAGGGTTTAGGGCAGTGCAGGGGTGTTCGTGCAGTGTAGGGGGTCGTGCTGGGGATGGTGTTTCAGGGTTTAGGCCAGTGCAGTAGTGTTCGGGCAGAGTAGGGGGTCGTGCAGGGGGAATGGTGTTTCAGGGTTTAGGGCAGTGCAGTGGTGTTCGGGCAGTGTAGTGGGTCATGCAGGGGTGGTGTTTCAGGGTTTAGGGCAGTGCAGTGGTGTTCGGGCAATGTAGGGGGTCGTGCTGGGGCTGGTGTTTCAGGGTTTAGGGCAGTGCAGTGGTGTTCGGGCAGTGTAGGGGGTCTTGCTGGGGGTGGTGTTTCAGGGTTTAGGGCAGTGGTGTTCGGGCAGTGTAGGGGGTCTTGCTGATGTGATGTTTCAGGGTTTAAGGCAGTGCAGTGGTGTTCGGGCAGTGTAGGGTGTCGTGCTGGGGGTGGTGTTTCAGGGTTTAGGGCAGTGCAGTGGTATTCGGGCAGTGTAGGGGGTCGTGCACGGGGTGGTGTTTCAGGGTTTAGGGCAGTGCAGTGGTGTTCGGGCAGTGTAGGGGGTCGTGCTGAGGCTGGTGTTTCAGGGTTTAGGGCAGTGCAGTGGTGTTCGGGCAGTGTAGGGGGTCATGCTGGGGCTGGTGTTTTAGGGTTTAGGGCAGTGCAGTGGTGTTCGGGCAGTGTAGGGGGTCTTGCTGGGGGTAGTTTTTCAGGGTTTAGGGCAGTGCAGTGGTGTTCGTGCAGTGTAGGGGGTCGTGCTGGGGATGGTGTTTCATGGTTTAGGGCAGTGCAGTAGTGTTCAGGCAGTGTAGGGGGTCGTGCTGGGGCTGGTGTTTCAGGGTTTAGGGCAGTGCAGGCAGTGGTGCTCGGGCAGTGTAGGGGGTCGTGCTGGGGGTGGTGTTTCTGGGTTTAGGGTAGTGCAGTGGTGTTCGGGCAGTGTAGGGGTTCGTGCTGGCGTGTGTTTCAGGGTTTAGGGCAGTGCAGTGGTGTTCGGGCAGTGTACGGGGTCATGCTGGGGCTGGTGTTTCAGTGTTTTGGGCAGAGCAGTGGTGTTTGGGCAGTGTAGGGGGTCGTGCTGGGGGTGGTGTTTCAGGGTTTAGGGCAGTGCAGTGGTGTTCGAGCAGTGTAGGGGGTCATGCTGGGGGTGGTGTTTCAGGGTTTAGGGCAGTGGTGTTCGGGCAGTGTAGGGGGTCTTGCTGGGGGTGATGTTTCAGGGTTTAGGGCAGTGCAGTGGTGTTCGGGCAGTGTAGGGGGTCTTGCTGGGGGCAGTGTTTCAGGGTTTAGGGCAGAGCAATGGTGTTCAGGCAGTGTAGGGGGTTGTGTTGGAGGTGGTGTTTCAGGCTTTAGGGCAGTGCAGTGGTATTCGGGCAGTGTAGGGGGTCTTGCTGGGGGTGGTGTTTCAGGGTTTAGGGCAGTGGTGTTCAGGCAGTGTAGGGGGTCATGCTGGGGGTGGTGTTTCAGGGTTTAGGGCAGTGCAGTGGTGTTCGGGCAGTGTAGGGGGTCATGCAGGGGCTGGTGTTTCAGGGTTTAGGGCAGTGCAGTGGTGTTCGGGCAGTGTAGGGGGTCGTGCTGGGGGTGGTGTTTCAGGGTTTAGGGCAGTGCAGTGGTGTTTGGGCAGTGTAGGGGGTCGTGCTGGGGCTGGTGTTTCTGGGTTTAGGGCAGTGTAGTGGTGTCCGGGCAGTGTAGGGGGTCGTGCAGGGGGTGGTGAGTCAGGGTTTAGGGCAGTGCAGTGGTGTTCGGGCAGTGTAGGGGGTCATGCTGGGGGTAGAGTTTTAGGGTTTAGGGCAGTGCAGTGGTGTTCGGGCAGTGTAGGGGGTCGTGCAGGGGGTGGTGTTTCAGGGTTTAGGGCAGTGCAGTGGTGTTCGGGCAGTGTAGGGGTCGTGCTGGGGGTGGTGTTTCAGGGTTTAGGGCAGTGCAGTGGTGTTCGGGCAGTGTAGGGTGTCGTGCTGGGGGTGGTGTTTCAGGGTTTTGGGCAGTGCAGTGGTGTTCGGGCAGTGTAGGTGGTCTTGCTGGGGCTGGTGTTTCCGGGTTTAGTGCAGTGGTGTTCGGGCAGTGTAGGGGGTCTTGCTGGGGGTGGTGTTTCAGGGTTTAGGGCAGTGCAATGGTGTTCGCGCAGTGTAGGGGGTCTTACTGGGGCTGATGTTTCAGCGTTTAGGGCAGCGCAGTGGTGTTCGGGCAGTGTAGGGGGTCTTGCTGGGGGTGGTGTTTCAGGGTTTAGGGCAGTGCAGTGGTGTTCGGGCAGTGTAGGGGGTCTTGCTGGGGCTGGTGTTTCAGGGTTTAGGGCAGTGCAGTGGTGTTCGGGCAGTGTAGGGGGTCTTGCTGGGGCTGGTGTTTCAGGGTTTAGGGTAGTGCAGTGGTGTTCGGGCAGTGTAGGGGGTCGTGCTGGGACTGGTGTTTCAGGGTTTTGGGCAGAGCAGTGGTGTTCGGGCAGTGTAGGGGGTCGTGCTGGGGGTGGTGTTTTAGGGTTTAGGGCACTGCAGTGTTGTTCGGGCAGTGTAGGGGGTCTTGCTGGGGGTGGTGTTTCAGGGTTTAGGGCAGTGGTGTTCGGGCAGTGTAGGGGGTCTTGCTGGGGGTGATGTTTCAGGGTTTAGGGCAGTGCAGTGGTGTTCGGGCAGTGTAGGGGGTCTTGCTGGGGCTGGTGTTTCAGGGTTTAGGGCAGTGCAGTAGTGTTCGGGCAGTGTAGGGGGTCATGCTGGGGGCGGTGTCTCAGGGTTTAGGGCAGTGCAGTAGTGTTCGGGCAGTGTAGGGGGTCGTGCAGGGGGTGGTGTTTCAGGGTTTAGGGCAGTGCAATGGTGTTCGGGCAGTGTAGGGGGTCGTGCTGGGGGTGGTGTTTCAGGGTTTAGGGCAGTGCAGTGGTGTTCGGGCAGTGTAGTGGGTCATGCAGGGGGTGGTGTTTCAGGGTTTAGGGCAGTGCAGTGGTGTTCGGGCAATGTAGGGGGTCGTGCTGGGGCTGGTGTTTCAGGGTTTAGGGCAGTGCAGTGGTGTTCGGGCAGTGTAGGGGGTCTTGCTGGGGGTGGTGTTTCAGGGTTTAGGGCAGTGGTGTTCGGGCAGTGTAGGGGGTCTTGCTGGGGGTGATGTTTCAGGGTTTAGGGCAGTGCAGTGGTGTTCGGGCAGTGTAGGGGGTCTTGCTGGGGGTAGTGTTTCAGGGTTTAGGGCAGTGCAGGGGTGTTCGTGCAGTGTAGGGGGTCGTGCTGGGGATGGTGTTTCAGGGTTTAGGCCAGTGCAGTAGTGTTCGGGCAGAGTAGGGGTCGTGCAGGGGGAATGGTGTTTCAGGGTTTAGGGCAGTGCAGTGGTGTTCGGGCAGTGTAGTGGGTCATGCAGGGGGTGGTGTTTCAGGGTTTAGGGCAGTGCAGTGGTGTTCGGGCAATGTAGGGGGTCGTGCTGGGGCTGGTGTTTCAGGGTTTAGGGCAGTGCAGTGGTGTTCGGGCAGTGTAGGGGGTCTTGCTGGGGGTGGTGTTTCAGGGTTTAGGGCAGTGGTGTTCGGGCAGTGTAGGGGGTCGTGCTGGGGGTGGTGTTTCTGGGTTTAGGGTAGTGCAGTGGTGTTCGGGCAGTGTAGGGGTTCGTGCTGGGGCTGGTGTTTCAGGGTTTAGGGCAGTGCAGTGGTGTTCGGGCAGTGTAGGGGGTCATGCTGGGGCTGGTGTTTCAGTGTTTTGGACAGAGCAGAGGTGTTTGGACAGTGTAGGGGGTCGTGCTGGGGGTGGTGTTTCTGGGTTTAGGGCAGTGTAGTGGTGTTCGGGCAGTGTAGGGGGTCATGCAGGGGGGTGGTGAGTCAGGGTTTAGGGCAGTGCAGTGGTGTTCGGGCAGTGTAGGGGGTCATGCTGGGGGTAGAGTTTTAGGGTTTAGGGCAGTGCAGTGGTGTTCGGGCAGTGTAGGGTGTTGTGCTGGGGGTGGTGTTTCAGGGTTTAGGGCAGTGCATTGGTGTTCGGGCAGTGTAGGGGGTCGTGCACGGGGTGGTGTTTCAGGGTTTAGGGCAGTGCAGTGGTGTTCGGGCAGTGTAGGGGGTCGTGCTGGGGCTGGTGTTTCAGGGTTTAGGGCAGTGCAGTGGTGTTCGGGCAGTGTAGGGGGTCGTGCTGGGGCTGGTGTTTTAGGGTTTAGGGCAGTGCAGTGGTGTTCGGGCAGTGTAGGGGGTCTTGCTGGGGGTAGTTTTTCAGGGTTTAGGGCAGTGCAGTGGTGTTCGTGCAGTGTAGGGGGTCGTGCTGGGGATGGTGTTTCATGGTTTAGGGCAGTGCAGTAGTGTTCAGGCAGTGTAGGGGGTCGTGCTGGGGCTGGTGTTTCAGGGTTTAGGGCAGTGCAGGCAGTGGTGCTCGGGCAGTGTAGGGGGTCGTGCTGGGGGTGGTGTTTCTGGGTTTAGGGTAGTGCAGTGGTGTTCGGGCAGTGTAGGGGTTCGTGCTGGGGCTGGTGTTTCAGGGTTTAGGGCAGTGCAGTGGTGTTCGGGCAGTGTAGGGGGTCATGCTGGGGCTGGTGTTTCAGTGTTTTGGACAGAGCAGAGGTGTTCGGGCAGTGTAGGGGGTCGTGCTGGGGTGGTGTTTCAGGGTTTAGGGCAGTGCAGTGGTGTTCTGAGCAGTGTAGGGGGTCGTGCTGGGGGTGGTGTTTCAGGGTTTAGGGCAGTGGTGTTCGGGCAGTGTAGGGGGTCTTGCTGGGGGTGATGTTTCAGGGTTTAGGGCAGTGCAGTGGTGTTCGGGCAGTGTAGGGGGTCTTGCTGGGGCTGGTGTTTCAAGGTTTAGGGCAGTGCAGTAGTGTTCGTGGCAGTGTAGGGGGTCATGCTGGGGGCGGTGTCTCAGGGTTTAGGGCAGTGCAGTAGTGTTCGGGCAGTGTAGGGGTCGTGCAGGGGGTGGTGTTTCAGGGTTTAGGGCAGTGCAATGGTGTTCGGGCAGTGTAGGGGGTCGTGCTGGGGGTGGTGTTTCAGGGTTTAGGGCAGTGCAGTGTTGTTCGGGCAGTGCAGTGGGTCATGCAGGGGGTGGTGTTTCAGAGTTTAGGGCAGTGCAGTGGTGTTCGGGCAATGTAGGGGGTCGTGCTGGGGCTGGTGTTTCAGGGTTTAGGGCAGTGCAGTGGTGTTCGGGCAGTGTAGGGGTCTTGCTGGGGGTGGTGTTTCAGGGTTTAGGGCAGTGGTGTTCGGGCAGTGTAGGGGGTCTTGCTGGGGGTGATGTTTCAGGGTTTAGGGCAGTGCAGTGGTGTTCGGGCAGTGTAGGGGGTCTTGCTGGGGGTAGTGTTTCAGGGTTTAGGGCAGTGCAGGGGTGTTCGTGCAGTGTAGGGGGTCGTGCTGGGGATGGTGTTTCAGGGTTTAGGCCAGTGTAGTAGTGTTTGGGCAGAGTAGGGGGTTGTGCAGGGGGAATGGTGTTTCAGGGTTTAGGGCAGTGCAGTGGTGTTCGGGCAGTGTAGTGGGTCATGCAGGGGGTGGTGTTTCAGGGTTTAGGGCAGTGCAGTGGTGTTCGGGCAGTGTAGGGGGTCGTGCTGGGGGTGGTGTTTCTGGGTTTAGGGTAGTGCAGTGGTGTTCAGGCAGTGTAGGGGGTCGTGCTGGGGCTGGTGTTTCAGGGTTTAGGGCAGTGCAGTGGTGTTCGGGCAGTGTAGGGGGTCGTGCTGGGGCTGGTGTTTCAGGGTTTTGGGCAGAGCAGTGGTGTTCGTGCAGTGTAGGGGGTCGTGCTGGGGGTGGTGTTTCAGGGTTTAGGGCAGTGCAGTGGTGTTCGGGCAGTGTAGGGGTCGTGCTGGGGGTGGTATTTCAGGGTTTAGGGCAGTGGTGTTCGGGCAGTGTAGGGGGTCTTGCTGGGGGTGATGTTTCAGGGTTTAGGGCAGTGCAGTGGTATTTGGGCAGTGTAGGGGGCCGTGCTGGGGGTGGTGTTTCAGGGTTTAGGGCAGTGCAGTGGTGTTCGGGCAGTGTAGGGGGTCGTGAAGGGGGTGGTGTTTCAGGGTTTAGGGCAGTGCAGTGGTGTTCGGGCAGTGTAGGGGGTCGTGCTGGGGGTGGTGTTTCAGGGTTTAGGGCAGTGCAGTGGTGTTCGAACAGTGTAGGGGGTCGTGCAGGGGCTGGTGTTTCAAGGTTTAGGGCAGTGCAGTGGTGTTTGGGCAGTGTAGGGGGTCGTTCTGGGGGTAGTGTTTTAGGGTTTAGGGTAGTGCAGTGGTGCTTGTGTAGTGTAGGGGGTCGTGCTGGGGGTAGTGTTTTAGGGTTTAGGGTAGTGCAGTGGTGTTTGTGTAGTGTAGGGGGTCATGTTTTAGGGTAGTGCAGTGGTGTTTGGGTAGTGTAGGGGGTCGTGCTGGGGGTATTGTTTTAGGATTTAGGTTAGTGCAGTGGTGTTTGGGTAGTGTAGGGGATCGTGCTGGGGTAGTGTTTTAGGGTTTAGGGTAGTGCAGTGGTGTTTGTGTAGTGTAGGGGGTCATGCTGGGGGTAGTGTTTTAGGGTTTAGGATAGTGCAGTGGTGCTTGTGTAGTGTAGGGAGTCGTGCTGGGGTAGTGTTTTAGGTTTAGAGTAGTGCAGTAGTGTTTTTGTAGTGTAGGGGGTCATGTTTTAAGATGCAACGCTCCAATACCTGACCAGTCTGCACTACATAAAACTGCAAAAAACTAAAAATAAAAAGTGTTTTGCACACTTTTGTCATTGGGCTATATGTGGGCTACATCTGGGTAATATTTGTGCTACATTTGGGCTCTTTTTTCTCTGGTGGCCATCTTGGAAGACTTCTTTGTTATGAAGTTTCCTAATTTCCTCATTTACTGCAGTCTCCTCAGTAGGAAATGCTTTCAGTTTTTTACTTTGATTCCATCAAGAAGGCATTCAGATGTGTCTCACATTTGCCATAAATTCAGAATGTTAGCACTCTAGTTGCTGATTAGATCACTGTACTAAAGCTACTGCTCACCAGGGAGTTAACTGGAAGTCTGCTGCTGGTATTGAAAGTGATTGTTTCAGTCTGCATGTCAGAATTTTCTAATGAAATAGAAGAGGATTTGAGATCTCACTTAAAACATGCCCTCATTTTTCTTTCTGCAGCACTAACCATAATATCTATTTAAAAAAGAACCCCTCATTTTGTTCCTTTTTAAATTAAATGTTTTAAGTATTAACGGTTTATTCCAATCAAGATGGCTTCCGGTGTGCCATACTTTTGTCATAAGTAAGGCTGTTAGCGCTCTAGTTGTTCTTTAGAACACTCTGGGAAGCTGCAGTAGAACACAAAGGCATCAACTGGCAGGCTGCTCCTGTTGAAATATAACAGGAAGATATTTGAGATCACACTTGAAACATGTCCTAATTTTTCTTTCTACAGCACTACCCATAATTTTTATGACAAAATTAACCCCATCATTTTGTTCCTTTTTAAATTAAAGGTTTTAAGTGTTACCAGTTTATTCCAATCAAGATGGCTTCAGGTGTGCCATACTTTTGTCATAAGTAAGGCTGTTAGCACTCTAGTTGTTCTTTAGAACACTCTGGGAAGCTGCAGTAGAACACAAAGGCATCAACTGACAGGCTGCTCCTGTTGAAATATAACAGGAAGATATTTGAGATCTCACTTGAAACATGTCCTAATTTTTCTTTCTATAGCACTAACCATAATTTCTATGACAAAATGAACCCCATCATTTTGTTCCTTTTTAAATTAAATGTTTTTAGTGTTACCAGTTTATTCCAATCAAGATGGCTTCAGGTGTGCCATACTTTTGTCATAAGTAAGGCTGTTAGCACTCTAGTTGTTCTTTAGAACACTCTGGGAAGCTGCAGTAGAACACAAAGGAATCAACTGACAGTCTCTGCCCTTGTTGGATGTACATGTTTTACTGAGAATGTCAGACTTCATTCTCACATGACTGAGAAAGATAATGTGAATTTACAGAAAATATGCTCTCATTTTAGCTTCTGGAGCACCTTCCAAAACTGTATGGGACAAGCATGTGAAAATAGTTTTCTCTCAAACATGATTCATGATATCCCAGCAGAAGGTTTTTCACAGGGTAAAATCACCTTAGAACACACCACAATTCCTGAAATTAGTATGGTACCATCAACAAATGAATTCTAATGTAACTAAAGTCTGTTATCACCCTTAATAGTTCTCCTTTTGGTGACCCTCAAAATCTTTGATTCACTACAAGGCATTTCAATGGGGTACTATCATGTATATTGGTCTCAAGATGGCTGCCAGCAATTCCAGGATGAAGTGCTGACAGCCAATCAGATCTCACGATGACATGTGTGGTTAGGCTCCGCCCAGATATATATGTGTTTTTACTTTTGATTTTCTCAGCAACTACTGAACGGATTTACACCATTTAACAAAAAGGGTTCTTTCTGAACCAAGAACTACCTCTTTGCCAAATTTGGTGTAATTCCGTTCAGCAGTTCGGGCTGTAGCCTTGCATAAAGTTTCCTATGGGAAATTGATTTTTTGACTCTTATTTTTTTAATTTCTCCGCAACTACTGAACGGATTTACACCATTTAACAAAAAGGGTTCTTTCTGAACCAAGAACTACCTCTTTGCCAAATTTGGTGTAATTCCGTTCAGCAGTTCGGGCTGTAGCCGTGTCTAAAGTTTCCTATGGGAAAATGAATGGGGAAAACACGTTTTGGGACCCCCCTTTTTTCTCGGCCCCCGCTTTATGAATCACCCCGAGACTTTCAGGATAGGAGCGGACCGGAACGGGCCATAAAGTTTGAAAATTTCGCGAAGATTCGTCAACCGGCAAGAGAGTTATTTCAAATAGAATGTCGCGGATTTCCCTTGGAAAATAGGTCCTAACTATAACTATCTACTGGCGACCGCCAGTAGATAATATATATATATATATATATATAGATCTTCAAGGTACGTAGATGTGGAGTTAAGAATTGGAAATCTATACTTGCCTATTTTCACTTACCTTCTCGATTTTTTTGTCCTTGATATTTTTGACATGATAATCTTTCCACACAATATTTTTGGTTCTGATATTTTGTTAGTGATCCATTAGATGTTATTTTGTACTAATTATATTTCGTGTTGTAATTTGTATTTTTATATTCGAACCTCACACTTATGACGTCTTTTTCTGAATCGTCGATTTTTGCTCTATAGGTTTTCTACTGTAACTGTAGAATCCGCAGTGAAAAATTATATATCCACATCTTGCAAAAATTAAAATTTTTGCTGATGTAATGTGGCTGCTGTATTATTCTTTGGAAGCAATTAAATGGGAACCTTGTATCTTTCACAAACTTACTTCTGTATTTCACAATCCACTATGCAACAAAAGTGTCTCCTCCCTCTACAGTACGCTTGTACTTCCCTCTTGTCAATCTTAGACTTTCACAACAAGCTGTTAATTGTTTGTTTCATTACTGGTGATGGGAGTGGTATGACTGGGTGAACCGGATTTAAATTGTTACTCAACTTTCCACAAACTTCACATACATACTTTGCAAACAGTCCCCGAAATTTGGGTGTTACAAAAAATGAACCAAACAATCTTTGAAAATTAGCTGGTTTCAAATATAACTTTGAAACAAAAGAAAAATCAATAGCAGGTGGTGGTGGTGTTATAGACAGAAGTGTATTGAAAAGGAACTCCTGTTATCAGAGACAGCACTTCTGTCTGGTGTCAGGAGTATATCGGCAGGTGCTCTTCTCTATATGCACTGGCGTCTGTAGATGGGGACCCAGATGGGGCGCGTGCCCCAACTCTGTTTGTCCTGCACCTCCCCCATTTGGACCCCACAACCACAGCTGTTGAATGAGCCAGAAAGGGGCACAGAAAAATAGACAATACTCCTTGCCTTAATTTGTGTAAATGCCTTTCACTGCAAATCAATGTTGTTGGCTGAAAGATGTTTGTGCTTAAATTGCTTATGTCTATGTGTGTGTATGTGTGTATAGTATATTTCTATATATAACAATAAAGATATATGTATATGAACACATACAAAGTCAGATTTAAACATTTTCAGACTTGATACATCTCTCTCTCTCTACATATATGAGAAAACCCAAGGTTACAGTGACGATATAGATAGGAAATAACATTTAAAAAACCTTAGAAATTCAATGAAAAAAACAAAGGTTAGAGGGACATTATAGTTAGGCTCAGATTTCACTTGTACAAAACTAGCAGAAATTCAGCAGTTATAGTCACCTGAGCTAACTATAACTAACGCCCCTGCAATGCAGTGCTTATAACCTCGCATATTAAATCACTCATAACTTGGTCAGTGACATCACTCATGACATCACTGATGGCATGTCAAATGACATCACTAGGAAAGTTTTGGGGTGATGCACAAAGCTGGGTCCGGAAAAAGGGGATGTTCCAAAAGGCATTTTCCCCATGCAACTTCCCAGAGGGATTTTGAACATGACTACAGCCCAAACCGCTAAACAGAATCACACAACACTTGGCCCAGAAAGAGTGCTTTTTGTAATTTGGTGCAAATCCGTTCAATAGTTTTGGAGTTATCAGAGGAAAAAGAAATATAGATTTCCAGGGATGCGGACCCTCCGTGGATCTGACAGATCTCAAAATGAGATCTGGTGTGATGCCACCACTTCAACAATGAAGTGGTGGCAGACATTTTGGGACTCGGACTCGGCCGACTCCCAAGAAAATAACACAAAAAACCATAAGGGGGCATGGTAGGAATACCCTGACCCCCTAGGCCTGGTGGTGCGGTCCCACAGACACCCCGCCGAGGGCTAAAACATTTTTTTTAAATTTAGCTGCAAATTCGCAGAGGATCTGCAAATCTGTGTCAAAATTTTTAAAAAAACAAGCGCGGTCTACCGCGCTTGCTTTTCTTTGGCCCTGGGGTGGATCAGGTCAGGGGGGGTAAATATCTTTTTTATTAAGGGGGAGAGGGATGGATGATGATCCCCCTCCCCGGGCCAATTAAAGCCCAGGGGACCCATTCGACGGGGCTCGGCCACATTAGAATACAAGAAGGGGGACCGCCAACTTTCCAGGCCACATTCGGCTCCGAGACCCCATTCCGGGTACTGGCCATGCATAGGAAAGGAGGGGCCACACGTCCCTCCTCCCAGAACCTTTAATGGCCCTGAGGACCCCATCCCCAAGGGCTGGGCTCCTGCTATGTCCCGTGGTGGCCATCCCAGGGACACAGTGTGTTTGTTCTCACTTGGCAGGAGCAATTTTAAAACTCCCGCCAAGCGAGAGCAAACACTACGTCTGCTCCCTGTGGGCGAGAGCATCTGAATCACATATATAATTATGCAATTTGAAAAATTTGGCATACTTTGGAGTTAGTGAAGATTGTGAAACTAGGTTAATTGATACTTGGTGCTTAATTTGTGTTGGTAGTGGCAGACCAGGACACAAGCACATATCTTTGGCAGCTGTGATTTATTATTGATCATCTGACTTTAACCCAGATAAAAAGACAAAGACAGGCAGAAAAGAGAGAAAGACTTAAGAGGAGAAAAAACAGGGAAACAGTGACAAAGAGAGAAAAAAAGAGTAAAAAAAAAACCTTCAAGATTGTGACAGAGAGACCGAACGTGTTTGATGGTTGAGCAAAGAAGCATGAGGGGGAACTGAGACTAGGCAGCCTTAGTATTCAGAAAATCCTGGCATCGAAAGGACTCCACAGAGAAACTGAAACCCTTTGCTACCTTGTCCTTTTTAGGTCTCGGCCTGCACCAGCGCTTGTGCTGGTCTGGCCGAGAGTTTTAGTAAGCGGGTTTTGGAAGTGCAAACCCACTGGCTTTCGGCTGGCGACCAGCTTGCGTTCACGATGGCGTGCACGCGCACAGCTGGCATCCATTCCTTGCATCACTGGCGAGGCGCCATCTGCCTTTCCTCCCCCTCCCTCACCCCTCCTCCCCCTCCCTCACCAGAGAGCGCGTGATCTGACAATATTGTTCTGGTCCTTTCATCCCCGCGCCCCTTCAGTTCTCGCCCCTGCTTATTCCTTTCTCTCCTCGGCTCACTCCGCCGATCAGCTTTCTCCTCTCCTCCTTATTCGCTCCTCTTCTCTCCCTGAATTTCACTCTCTCTTCCCCTCTGTCGCTCACACTCTTCCCTGTTTTCCTTTCTCTCTTCTCCTCACACTCTTTTTCCTCCCTCTCTATCTCTTTCTTGTACATCTTGGTAATAACAGATTCGGGCTCTGTCCATCTTCCCGCCCTCCCCTTATCTCCCTTTGCATCCCGGCTGCCTTTGTTTAACACCTCTTTTCGTCGTTTCTCACTCTCTATCCACCCCGCCCCCACCACCACCTCGGGGCACGGACCATAGGTGTAACTCTTTCTGAGAGTCTCTCGGCAGCCGAGCGCCTCAGCTGCTACTGTTCCGAGTCTCGCCGCTATACACGAGAAGGTAGGCTTCAAGGTAGGCTCTTGGCATCCAACACTCACTGTCTAATCCAAGCTATCGACCATTTTTTACTAATAAAATTAAAGCAGCAATATTAATGCTGAACATGGAAAAGGCTTTCGATAGAGATCAGTGGAATGTTCTCTTTCCAGTCCTGAAAAATTTGTGGTGCTATCTGAATTTTGCCAGGTAGTGAAAAATTCAGATTGTAATGCCAAGGCGCTGCTTGTGTTGTAATTCAGGTACTATATCTTAACCTCCACCCTCCTGTTGTTTGTCTAACCCCCCACACTCCATTACCAAAAAAACCTATAACAATCAAGCATTAGAACAGACAGGTAGAAGTTGCCAGCATTGCAAGAACAAAAAACTAGAAGACATTTTAATGTTAATTATTTTTTTAATAGGGCCGTTCAGTTGAACATAATGTCTGATTGGTTATATATAAATAAGGGAACAAAAATACTTTAAACATTTTTTTATCATAACTTTTTAACATGCTGCACAGCAGCCACGCTGCTCTACCACATAGTTTAAAGACTTTGGCAAAGCCAATAGCTCTGACTAAGCACTTATGAGGTCCCAAAGGCGAGACCTATTGGCTATGCCAATGCTTGTTTTTGTTGGTTTTTGCAAAATAAGCAGCACGGTCGCCCTAATCTTGGTATCAGAAACTCATGAGTCAGGATCTTCCTGGGACAGAAGATACTATCATGGTAGGGTGACCAGGCGTCCCGGATTTGCCCGGACAGTCCCGGTATTTCAGCAGCTGTCCCGGCAGATTTCAGGAAATTAAGCTCATGTCCCGGTTTTTAGAGAGGGTCGGCTGAAAACGGTGGGAGGTATCTTTTTATGTTTTGCAAACCAGGGATAGTTAGCAGCTGTTGTAAGAAAGCAATTTAATTAACAGGCATGCTACTGGCTTTAAAATCGACATTTTATGTATGTTCTTACTGCCTCTTCTGTAATTCTCTGCTAAGGAGCGCTGTCATTCTGTGCGCTGGGATGAAGTAAAATTGTAGTCCTTCTTTTATTTTTGGGAAATGTCACGGTTTTTGGCTTTAAAATTCTGGTCACCCTATATCATGGGGTTTGCAGGTGACGTCAAATCAATGTGCTACAACTTAGTGGAGAAGCGTGGGTAAGAACACTGTTGCACATCTGTTCCTAAAGGAAAATTCTTTCTCGTCTAGAAAATATGTGAGAAAACCTGTTTTTGGTGACTTTAGAAAGCACAGCTTGAAACCATAATTTACTTCGGCTAAATGTATTCATTGAATGGCATTGTTTTTTTTATTTATGGACCATGAATGTTATGCATAAATTCTGACCTTCATACAATATTCATTAAAGCGTTTGCAAAGGCTTGCTTTATTTTTTATTGATATGCTCTTCTTTCAGCATAGACACCCTTCACTCTACCTTACTTCAGTGTTGTTTATGCTCCACGTCATTTTTTCAGCTAAAAGAGGGCACATTAGGGAAGAGTTCCTGTCGTTCTGGAGTCCGTAAGGCCCAAGTGAACAAGGTCCCATTCACACATTGGAAGAGAGCAGAAGAGAGGCCTTTCCATTCTGCTCTCTTGGGTGTGAAGTAGAACAATAAAGGAGAAAAGTAGAACTCCGCAGTGGGATCATTGGAAGACTTCTTTGAGGAAGAGGTACCCCATTCTTGGGAACTTTGACCCCACGTCTGCAACACTGTTATTCAGTAAAACAGAAGCCTAACTCACATTGCTCTGCCCTTCTGGGGCCTCATTTACAAGCACAGTGCGCCACCGGTGTGTCACTTTTTTGACGCACCAGCAGCACAATGGGGTTGCCCATATTTACAAGGCCACGTAAAGTCACCCTGCGTGACTTTTCATGGTCTTGTAAATATGGGCCACGTTCATGCATTACTCTGCGTGAAAGGGTCAGTCCATGGGTGTTGTTGTGGGTGTTCCTACGCAACATCAATGGAACCTGGCACATTCCCAGATTTGCAATGTTTTGTAAACCTGGGAATGCGTTAGCATCTTACGGCTCACCAGGGTAGACGTAGGAGTGGTGCAACATGGAGTAATACTTTAATTTCTCCTCGTTTTTCCTCTTGCAGCACGCATAGAAAGAGAAAACTGCCATCACTGATTGTTTTTGTGCAGGAAGGTGTCCCTTCCTGCATAAAAACAATCATTCCGGCAATGCTGGCACCCTTACAACATGACGCAAAGGTGTCTGCGATACCGCACGACTGCTGTTTGTGTGACGGCCCAGGGGAGAAGTACAGGAATGCGCCATATCTTTTAGATATGGCACATTCCTGCCCTTTTATTTTGACGCATGGCAGCGCAGCAGGAAGGCTTGCTGCGCTGCAGTGCGTCAAAATATAATACATGAGGAACCTAGTGTGGAGGCAGTCTGGAGAGAGATGGTGCTAACTTCTTGGCCTCCTTCTATTATTAGTATCAGTGTATTCGAGTTGAACAAGTCTTAGGATGGAAAGTCCCTTGTATCAGGGCCGGTGCTACGCATGGGCAGTGTGGGCAGCTGCCCAGGGCCTCGCACTCAGCCCACCAGCATGAAGCCTGCACCATTTTAACACACCACCAGCCATCTTGTGCTCCTGCCAATTCAATTGAAAGAAAGGCATCTTTTTGCAATTGGGCCCATGAAAGGGAGGGGAGGGGACCCTTCCTGGGCCTCTTAGGGATGGTGTCCCAGTTGCAAGGAGACACATTTTGCAGGTTTGTCCTGCAGTTAGACCTCCTGCCCGGCTGCCCATTCAGAGACACTGCGGGACGCCCATTGTCAGCACTTTAGCACCCCCAGAGTTTTAACTCTCAGCCCCCAAGCACTTCTCCCACCTTCAGCCCGTAATGGGCTGTAAAAGAGGTGCTTGTAGGTGGCTGAGAGGAGGAGCTGTGGCCCAGGAGAAGTCTGAACAAAGCAGCTTCTGGAGCTCTGAATATGTCACGTATGCAAATTAGAGGGGCCTCGCACATTCTCTTTCGGCCCAGGGCCCCAAAAATCCTAGAACCAGCCCTGCCTTGTATGGCTCTGCAGAGCATGCTCCACTGCGTCAGTGCCCAGTGCCCCTGTGGACATGGGGGGGTAAGAGCTATACAAATGTTGCAATGCAACATGATGTCATTTTACACTGAAAGTCTCTGGCATTTGTCATTTTTGCCCCATTGAGCCCCACAAACTGGGGAGGTCACTGACATCCTCCCAGTTAAAAGGAATGAGACTTCAAGCGATGCTCTGAGATTTAGATGGCACTCTTTAGGAGGGTGGCAACTGCCCTTCATAAGCAGGCTTTGTTGGACAGTCAGTGATGTCAGGCCTTTGTATAGTGAATAGATTGAGCTTTTTATCCGTCTCCTTCAGTGGGAGATGCCCACTGGAGCCAGTGTAAACGTTTATACCAGTCTCACTTAACTGGGTCTTTCACTTAGCATATGACTGGAACATACATGAAAGAGTGTGTACACCTTGAGTTTGTTGTGGTTTGAGTGTGTAGAATATAAGAGTACATGTTTGAATCCATTGTGGATTGCACATGTGTGGCAATTTAGGATGGAGAAAAGTTTTGCGCAAGTTTTCCCAGGTTGCTGGTGACAACTGAGCCTGCCCTTTGTGAACTGCTCCCAACTCCCCAGATTAGTCTGTTGTAAACATACAGTGTCCCGTGGGTGGAGGCGCCTGGAACTCTTCCCTTTGAAAGTAGGTGCCTTGCCGCTGGCAAAAATAAAAAAGTGATCAGTGGTAAATATTTTGTGCTCCAATCCACTCAATCATTTTTATGTTTTGCACAGTGTGATACACTAAGTGCAACAAGTTTGCTAAGACGTGGGTCATGTGCTCAGTGTGCCTCTGGACTCAGCTGTACCTCACAGATGAGGGCTAACTATGCTGAAACCAATTAAGGCTTCCTTCCGTTCCCATTCAGAGGGATGGGCTGTTCTTCTTGAAGCAAAACCAAGACTGATGCTAAAGGCAGGTCCCTGTCTGGGGGATCATGGTGGGCACAATAACGATGGACTGGGATTCTCTCACCAACTACCAGTGGCTGAGATTAAGTCAAGCATCCTAACCTTTCACTTTTTTTGCTTTCCGTGCTTTCAGTTGTATATGCCAAAGCACTCTGAGCTCCTTCTCTTCTTCCTGTCTGATCTGCAGCAGTGGCTCATTCAGTAGGACGCAGGGGTTCTACCCCAGCAATTATGAAAAACACTGCTGGGAACATTCCTGCCTGCCATTGACAGAGTCCCCTCGCATTCACAGACAAAACCTTATGGCACCTGTTGGAAATGGCCTTTTTGCAGGGTTATTCCCAAGATTTTTTGTTTCTTCCTCCTATTTTTCCTGACCTGTTTTTGTTGGCTAAAGTGCTAAAGTGCATATGCTCTCTGTGTAAATTGTTATTCTGATTGGTTATACTGATAGTTTCCTAGTAAAGTGCACTGGGTGTGCCCCGGCCTGTAAATCAAATGCTACTAGTGGGCCTTCAGCACTGATTGTCCCACCCACCTAAGTAGCCCTGTAAATGTAACCCAGACCTGCCACTGCAGTGGCTGCACGCAGTTTTGAACTGCCATGTCGACCTTGTTAGGTTTGAAAACCCCATTCCCTTTATGCACTCGTTCCATTTCGCATTAGGTTAGCAGTGTGCGGCTAAATTAGGCACCATTCGTATTTGCGTTATGCAACCCACTGAGTTATCCCTGCAATGTGCACGCTTCCGTTAGCAAGTGCAACTCCATTTTGTATTTCGTAATCCTATTAGGCTGTGTCTGAACTAGGCCTCATTATTCGTATTGCTTGCTTCAGCAGAATATTGTATTTAGTTATTATTTTCTCTCCTGCTCAAGGTTGCCTTCCGACTTACTAATGAATAGGCCATTCTGCCCTTGCATACCTATCCGTATGTGTAGCTCTGCTCCCACGTAAGGAGATGCTGAGACCCAGCACAGCAACATTGAAACTGTGAAAGTGTGTACCCATCTGGCAGGTGGTAGCCCATCCTTCTGTGCCTCCTTTGTTCATGTCCGGCCTAAGCCGGTAATTTTCCTCTGTGGGCGTGGTTGGGGGTTCTTGGGAGGAATGGTTATGCGTTGCAGACTGTTGGGGGGTCAGTCCCTCGGCAGACATCTTAGGGTGCAGGTAAGATTGGACTCCTCTGCAGAGTATTGCTAATAAATAACTGTTTGTATTCTCTACTGTCTGACCGACTCTTCATTTTGGTAGAAGGTGAGTAGGTGGTTGCAGGTAACCCAGGTGGCCCTTTTCGGGTCACTTCCTTCAGTTGGCCCCCGAACAGGGACCCCGTAAGGTGACCCGACTCATCTGTAACCGGGTTGCAGGGTCGGGGCGGCATCCGGTCGGTCGGGCGGATCGGGTATCCCCTCATGATAAGAGCCCGGTTCTCTTGGCTGCCCCGCCCGTCTGATCGGGCGACTCCTCGTCTAGTGGTCACCGGCTGGGGTCCTGAGAAGGCGAAACCTTGGATCTGACCGTTTGGTCTGAAGAGTTGGCAGTGGAGAATAATTTTGCTCGACCTGAATGCACCAGGTGAGTGATTTGACTTCTTGGAAAATGTGGCACCATGGTTGAACGGCATCAGCCTACGGACTGTGTCTGGTACAGTCTCCGAACTGTCTCGTCTTGCTCTTGGTGGGTTTGCGGACCCTTAAAGACACAGAGTGTTTGTGAGCAGTCTACCAGGCCTCTTGGAAATTTGGCCCATTCTTGAAAAGGTCTGGAACTGTTTGCAAGCAATCTGCCAGGCCAACTGGAAATTCGGTTTATTCTTGAAAAGGTCTGGGGCTGAAGCCTGTCTTCTTGTCTTGAAACAGTCTTCGGACTGTCATGTTTTGGTGCAGTCTGCGGACTGTGGAGTGCGGTGTCTGGACTGCTTGTGATTTGGTTTGTGGACCGTTTCTGCTGGTTGATGTGGTATTTGTCTATTAGGGACAGTGCATGTGTCTTATATTAAGATGCCTTGTTTAAGTAAGTTAGGGTGTTTTGGATGTCGGTGTTGTTCCACCGAGGCTCGATTGGAAGAGAGGCAGTCTGCGCCTCCGGAGGGTACCCCAATTTTTGATGTATACGTCAAGCACGGCATTGGCCCTGTTATGTTTAGCACTTTGTGGAATAAATATACGAGGGACAATGCTGACTTACAGTGGCCGCTTACCGGCACATTTGATGAGCAAAAGTTGAATTACTTGCAGGACAAATTGTTCGCCAAAAAGAGCAGGCAGTCGATGTTCGATTCCGTGAGGGTATGGCAGAAGGAAGCTAAGCAGCGACGAATGAGGGCAGAGAAGCAAGCTCGGAGGGGGCAGACGCAAACGATAACGCAGAAAGCAATGGCCTATGACAGAGAAAAGATAGAGAAAGGCATAGAGTGTGCAGATAGGAAGTTTCGATTACAGAGCGATAAATGTTATGTTGCTCGAGAGGAAGGTGACGAGTTCGTTGAAGAGTTACTGGATTCTCGACCCCCACCTCCTTATGCCCCCGTACGGATATACCCCATGGTCCCAACACCTCAGCATTCGGTCTCTGGTTCTGCTATTCCTAGTCTTTCTGTCTCCAGTTCTGCTGCTTCGGCCCCAGCTCCGCCTGCTTCTTCCTCACTTTTGCAAGTTACAGGGGCGGGTGCCGTTAGCTCTCCTATTCTGTCTCCTAGCTCTGTATCTGTGGCTACGCCTTCTCTTACTCCTACAACACAGTCTTTGTTTGCGATGGTGCCCGTTTCCTCGTCTGCTCCTTCTCCCTTGAGTGTGGTGCCTCAGGCATTGCAGGAAGCCGAGACGCCTGTGCGTGGAGTGCATGGAGCAAATTGGGCAGCGGCACGTGAACGCATGGATAAAGTGTTGGTGCGCTCTGCTGTGGGTGATGAGGAAAAGAGAATGGTGGCTGACCAGGCTGCACAGTGGGCTCGGAATCCGATTTATAGTGTGGAAGATGTGTGGAGCGTGATGAAAGATTATGAGCCGTTTATACAGCAGCATGCTCTTAAGCATATGTCGGCTACGTTGATAGGATTGTGGGAACAGTGTTTCAAGGGTATTGCACCACAGATCTTTTATGACATTCGGGATAGGGTATATACGACAGATATGGCCCCCAATGAGGTTTTCAGTAATGTGACGACATTAGTGGGTTAGCGGGGTAGATTGCTTAAGAAGGTCCCGACGACAGTGACGCAGTTTCCCATGAGGGAAGTTCATCCCATTTACCACCCTGAAATACCGGAGTTGCGAGACGACCATGACATTGTTACTCGCCCGCGGGTGGCAGCCCGTTTTCAGGAACAGTGGGTCTACACTCCATGGAAGAGGAGTGAGGTATTATCCTTAAAGGGTCAATTGCCGGACCCTCGGAAAAACCCCACTGCGTATTATAAGGAATTGACGGAGGCGGCCTCCTCCACGATGATGACTTTAGCTGATATAGAGTTGTTTTTCGACCTGTTGGTACCGGTGGATATATGGAGACAGGTTCATACGCAGGATCATGTAGTGGAATTGGGTGGAACATGGGACGAGATCAGAGCGTGGGATAAGGACCGCAAGCCCGGCGAGAAACCGAAGGCGGAGCTATTGGCTCTGCCGGGGCGTATTATCACTTACATGCATTCCTTTATCCCGCCGAGAAGAGTGGACTGGGACAAGTTGACTGCTTGTCGTCAGAAGAAGGATGAAAGTGTATCTGATTTCTTTACTAGGTTTGAAGGGGTGTTTTGGGATTTTAGCGGCCAAGATCTGTCACAGGAGGGTGGTGTTCGTTTGTTCGTTAACAGATTTGTCACTAATTTGCTTCTCGAGATTGCGACTAGGTTGCAGGCTTCAGAGAGTACTTGGACCACATCCTCCCCTTCGGTAATTTTGAGTATGGCGCAGTACTACGAGCATAGAGAGAATGAGGACAAAGAGAAGATAGAGATAAAGTCCAAGGAGTTGAAGACGAAGGTGTTGATGCAGCAAGTGACGAGAGGAAATGGCAGAGGTAGAGGTTCGGGCCCGGCCCAGCGAGGGTCCCGACCGGACAGGAACAGTACTCATGATGTGCCCGTAGGGTACAACCAATGCGCGTATTGTAAAAAAGAGGGGCATTGGCGAAGTGAGTGCCCGGAGTTGTTGCAGAGAGTTGGGGCCCCGAGAGGTAGGGGCTTTAGAGGGCATGGAAGAGGAGGAGGAGGCCGAGGAGAGGTGCAGTTAGAAAACACTTCGTATGATCACCACAAAAGGAACTATTTTGAAGACAGTAGAGGACAGCAGTACTACAATGACGACTATGACATGGATGAAGCGAGGGGGTTGTCCCATAGCTAGGACAGCCAGGGACAGGGTGAGGGACCAGTTCCGGTGCCTGCAGATCAGCGCGGACCTTATGTCACTGCAGATTTGCGAGGTGCGACCAAGAAATTTTTAGTTGATACAGGGGCTATGAATAGCTCTGTGTCCCGTTCACTGGTCCCGGGGGCAGCTCTGTCTGGCCAAAACAACGTTTCTGTAGGTTTTTCGGGCATGCCGGTTGTTAGCCCCATTTCCAAGCCTCTTGCTCTGACTATTGGTCCCTTTAGAGTAGATTCGCCGTTTCTGTTAACGACAAATTGTGGAGAGAATTTGATGGGTTTGGATTTGTTGAAAAGATTACATGCAACTATCTTTTGTTCTCCTGATGGTGTCTACATGACCATAGGGCCAAAGGTGGCCCATGCAACACAGTGTTTTGCGAAAGATGCGCCCCTCCCTGCTGAGTTCAAAGAGGTGCCACGTACTTTGTGGGCAACAGGAGATACGGACGTTGGGTTACTGCAGATCCCGCCGGTCTCTATTCAGATCAAAGATAATGATGTATTGCCACGCGTTCCCCAGTATAAGATTTCCCAAGCAGGAGAGAAGGCCTTGTTGCGAATAATACAGGATTTGGTTGAGTCTGGTGTGGTTGAAGAGACAACGGCGATTGTGTGTAATAGCCCTATCCTCCCGATTCTCAAGAAGGCACCATTGGACTCTTCGAATGCTCATCCTGACGTCTATCGTTTTGTAATTGACCTCAGAGAGGTCAATAAAATTGTAGTGCCTCAATATCCTGTAGTCCCAGACATTACCATGATATTGACAATGATTTCCTCCTCAGCCAAATTCTTTTCCGTGATTGATTTAAAGAATGCATTCTTTAGTATTCCAATCCATGCGGATAGCAGATATCTGTTTGGATTTACCTTAGCCGGCAGGAGCTTTATATTCTGTCGTGCTCCTCAAGGCTATACAGAAAGTCTTAGTATTTATAGTCAAGCTTTAAAAACTCAATTGGATTCTTTGGTACTTCCTCCTGGTAAGACGTTATTGCAGTATGTTGACGACCTCCTTGTGGCCTCCGATACTGAAGATGGCTGTAAGAACGCCACTACTAAACTGCTGTTGCATTTAGCGCACCATGGCCATAAGGTGTCCCTTTCCAAGTTTCAATATTGTCGACAGGAGGTGACCTACTTAGGTCACCTACTGTCGAAGGAGGGCCGCAGACTAACACCTGATTGCATAGCTGCTATCACTAACATGCCTGTTCCCAAGACCCAGCGTGAAGTACGTGCATTAATTGGTATTACCTTGTATTGTCGGCATTGGATCCCCAACTATTCCCCACTAACGAAACCCCTCCTCTACCTGACCACCAAAGATGTGCATGAACCCCTGCCTTGGATATCTGCATGCCAGCAAGCTTTTGAGCAATTAAAGGTTGTGCTTTGTTCTGCTCCGGTGCTTGGTACTCCTGATTACCAGAAGCCTTTTGTGCTTTATGTACACGAGGTGGATGGTTGCGCGCTCTCTGTTTTAACACAGGGTTTTGGTGGTAAGCAAAGACCCTGCTCTTATTTTTCTGCCATCTTGGATAATGTCGCCAGAGCGCTCCCAAGCTGCCTAAGAGCTGCCGCGGCGGTGGCGGTTTCTATCAGGCAATCAGCAGGGCTCGTTCTTGACACTGACCTCACAGTAATGGTACCCCATGCTGTGGATACGCTTTTGAACAAGACAAAGACACAGCACCTTACCAGTGCGCGCTTGACTGGATATGAACTAACATTGTTTGCTCCGCACATTACCATCAAACGATGTGCCAGCCACGTTACTACCCCTCCCTTCGGCGAGTAATGACACAGATGCACATGATTGTGTGTATAGAACGGAAGAGGAGACGAAAGGACGGGTAGACCTGACTGATGTTCCCCTATCTGACCCCCAAGGGGAACTATATGTCGATGGCTCTTGTTTCAAATTACCAGATGGCACCACCACTGCAGCATATGCAATTACAGCGTTGTGCACTGTAGTTGAGACATCCCGTGTCCCGTATCAGTCAGCCCAGGCTGTAGAGTTGGTTGCCCTTCTTAGGGCTTGCGAATTGAGTGAGGGACTGGCTGTCAATATTTACACTGACAGCCAGTACGCCTTTGGGGTTGTCCATAATTTCGGGTGCCTCTGGGCGGAAAGAGGGTTCCTGACTTCACATGGATTGCGAATACAGAATGGCCCACTGATACATAGACTTTTGTCAGCCCTAATACTTCCCGACAAGTTAGCGATAATAAAATGCAGTGCACACAAGGCAATAGTAGATGATGTTGGAAGAGGAAACGCATTCGCAGACCAAACAGCTAAAGAGACAGCTAGATCAAAGATGAAAAATATGTTTATGGCAGGACCTGCTAGGTGGGTCCCAGACAATGGAATGTTTGAAGACATGTTAGAAAACGATAAAGTGATCCAGAGTGAGGCAACATTAGATGAATTGGCAATATGGCAGGAGAGTACAGGGCGTCTAGATGAGGATGGGTGCTGGACGGATAAGTCGGAGAAACAGAGATGGATGTTACCCAATGCTTATGTGCTCCCAGTGGTTACCATGACCCACGGCCCAGCTCACATTAGTGCCAAAGGGATATGCAAGGTGTTGGACCCAGTATGGCAAAATGACAATATCTCCAAGATAGCCACCCATTTAGTGAAGCATTGTATGATTTGTATGACACATAATCCTGGAAAAGGTACTCCTACACCCTCAGGTAATTTTGCACTGCCTTCTTTCCCTTTCGAGGTCCTCCAGATGGATTTCATCGAAATGGAACGAGTTAACAATCTAAAATATGTGCTGGTAGTGATTTGTGCATTCAGTAAATGGATTGAGGCTTACCCCACGAAGGAGAATACGGCCATGGCAACGGTGAAGGCACTCCTAAAGGAGTACTTCACACGCTATGGATTGCCACGTGTGATCTGGAGTGATAACGGAAGTCACTTCAATTCGAAAGTCATTGAATTGGTGTGTGAAGGCTTGCATATAAAGCAGAAGTTTCATGCAGCGAACCATCCCCAGTCAGCAGGTCTGGTTGAGAAGTACAATGGTACTCTCAAACTGAAGCTAGCAAAAATACAAGAAGGTACAGGATTGCGTTGGCCAGATGCGTTACCTTTGGCTTTGTTATCTACCAGAGCGACCGCACACTCTAGGACAGGGTTATCACCATATGAAGTAGTCTTTGGCCGCCCTGCTAATATCTGGGGCGTCCCAAGACCCAAGCGATTTTCCGAGATAGAGTACCCTCTACTTGTAGACTACTTGTATGAGTTGACTAAAGATCTTCGTTCTCTTCATTGGCAGTTCCAGGAGATACTGCGACCAGTACCAGAGGGGCCCGGACATCAGTTGCAGCCCGGAAACTATGTGCTGGTGAGAAATTTTCAGAGGAAGAACTGCCTGGAGCCTCGTTGGAAAGGGCCACTGTTGGTCCTTCTTGCTACTCGCACCGTGGTGAAACTCGACGGCCGGAAGCACTGGGTGCATGGGACCCATTGCAAACTGGTTCCTCTCCCACTGCCCTACGACAAGTGGGTGCTTGAAGGCATTGCTGACCAGGAAGGGGAACGGGTGCCCCGGTTCGTTCCGTTCTCTGACGCCCGGCTGAGGTGGGCGCAGACAGATGAGGAGAGTGATGCTGCCCTGCTCGAGGCAGCTCCCCCGCAGATAATGGACACCCCAGTTTCTCCCGCTTCTGATCTACAACAATCTGAGTGTCAGTCCCCGTCTGATCCTGAGTTTCACCCCCTTTTTGTTGACGAAACAGTGCCTGGAGTCACCAGGTATAATTTACGCACCCGGAAAAAGGACTGTGCACCGCAGGGACAGTCTAGCAGTTAGGGAAGGACTTGAGATCAGGCTGTGGGTACTGTGTCTAAGGTGCCTGCGATAGAGTAGGGTGAGCTGAACAGGTGCACTGCCTTGGACACTGGACAGGATCGTTGAGGGTACTTGCCCTGGAGGGAGGGTGCCCTATCCTGAAAGAAGAAGGATTTGTTTTCAGCAAGGGTTGCGATCGCGCAGCCCCATCGAGGGAGTGCTGTATAGCACAGTTATTGATGAACGATAGGAGCCTACCAGCGAGGCTCTAAAAGGACGCTGGGTGACTCGTGCCCCTCTGGTTGGTTGTGTCTCGTGGCTCCGATTCTTCAAGTGTTTTCTATGTACCCATTTGGCCGTGCGGTCATGAGGGAGGAACAGCCCCTAGTGGCCCCTCCACTAGAGCGGAATGGTCCTGGTTGGTCTAGCTGGTCTACCAGGAGCAAGATAGTAGTGGTGCTCTTCCTTCTCATTGTAACAATAATACTGTTCGGGGTGGTGTGGTATTTAGAAGAACAACATCCAGTTCACAGTCTGATAGGGACTACCCCAGTTCTACCCGAGCACCTGTTTGTCACATTGCCCCCGCATAAGGAACAACATAGGCAGACCTATGTTGATAATGCGTTTGTGCAGATGCTTCATCAGGTTCATAATACGACTAATACAACGAATTGCTGGGTGTGTGGGTTACTTCCCTCTGTTATGCACAAGAATGATCTACTAGTGTCCTTACCCTTGTCGTACTTGGGTAGCTGTGAGGCGTGGTTCCAGTTGCTTTCCATGGTGTACATTCATTATCATGTTGACGCTATGAATATGACGGAGTCTGACTATGAGACGGTTCTGGAATATATAGTAGTACACCAGGGTTACACTGCGGGACCAGATGGAAAGGAGGGTACCTTACATCCCGATGCTTGCATGAATGTATACGACAACCACAAAAATGTCACATGGTTGCAAGATGAAATGTTGGATTTTCAGGAATTCAATGTCTCTGACTATTTTCACTGCTTTTATGCACGAAATGTCACTAGAGAGACATTTATGCCTGTACCTGTGATTGATACTGCAGCTAGTTTTTGTGTCGAAGGCTTTGGGAATATTCTGGTGGGACAGAGCGGCTGTAATTACACATATCGATTAAACACTACTAGTAGTCCGCCTTTACTCACGCCTCCTAACCTATACTTTGTTTGTGGAGCGCATGCTTATACATGGCTCCCTAGGGGATGGTCTGGCCGGTGTTATGTCTCTTTCTTTTGACCTCCTGTTTATATTGCACCCTCCAATTATTAAAAGGACCACAGACTGTAGCGGAGAAGCATATACTTGTCCCGGGCGAGGAGAGTTATTGACACAGCAGATATTGATCAAACAGATACCACTTTACAGCAATTCACGGATGCCATGAAGGGTATAATGCCCTTTTGGGGACCTATGTATAACAGTCTTAGCATTCGCCGCCTCTCCAGGGTTGTAGAAGGGGTCATTAATACTACCGCAGGCATACTCACTAACATTACTGCTGAGCTCCAGGCGACCAGGCTTGTTGCTCTTCAAAATCAGATGGCTTTAGACGTCATCCTTGCAGATAGGGGCGGAGCTTGCAGCGTCATCGGCAGCAGCTGCTGTGTCTACATCCCAGACCACGCCCCTAATGTATATTCCGCTATCCAGAAGCTGCATAGGCTTGCATCTGATATCCATCAGTACATTGGTTCATGGTCCTTGACAGGGTGGTTCTGGAGTCTGATGTCATCCTGGGGTTGGAAGACACTTCTTTTCCTAGTAGCTATCGCAGGAGTCATCTTCACGTGCTGTCTATGTATCAATTGCCTTCCAGCGTGTTGCACCTATTGCGTGAGCAAGCTCACACCTACCCCTACTTTGCCAGGGCGTGATAATAAAGTTTCTGCAATGATGATGCAAGATATACAAGATATGATGCTGATTGACGAGGGTATTTTTGAATACTAAAGTGATTTTGATACATATGTACTGCTTTGTTTCCCCTGCGATTTAAATGGCTATACAATTTCTTTCCCCCTGCCTAGAATTGTAAAGACCCTACCAGATAGCCAATAAAGCATTTAGCCTCCACTGCTAAAAGGAGGGTCTGTTAGGTTTGAAAACCCCATTCCCTTTATGCACTCGTTCCATTTCGCATTAGGTTAGCAGTGTGCGGCTAAATTAGGCACCATTCGTATTTGCGTTATGCAACCCACTGAGTTATCCCTGCTATGTGCACGCTTCCGTTAGCAAGTGCGACTCCATTTTGTATTTCGTAATCCCTATTAGGCTGTGTCTGAACTAGGCCTCATTATTCGTATTGCTTGCTTAAGCAGAATATTGTATTTAGTTATTATTTTCTCTCCTGCTCAAGGTTGCCTTCCGACTTACTAATGAATAGGCCATTCTGCCCTTGCATACCTATCCGTATGTGTAGCACTGCTCCCACGTTAGGAGACGCTGAGACCCAGCACGGCAACATTGAAACTGTGATAGTGTGTACCCATCTGGCAGGTGGTAGCCCATCCTTCTGTGCCTCCTTTGTTCATGTCCGGCCTAAGCCGGTAACTTTCCACTGTGGGCGTGGTTGGAGGTTCTTGGGAGGAATGGTTATGCGTTGCAGACTGTTGGGGGGTCAGTCCCTCGGCAGACATCTTAGGGTGCAGGTCAGATTGGACTCCTCTGCAGAGTATTGCTAATAAATAACTGTTTGTGTTCTCTACTGTCTGACCGACTCTTCATTTTGGTAGAAGGCGAGTAGGTGGTTGCAGGTCACCCGGGTGGCCCTTTTCGGGTCACTTCCTTCACTAACCTTCCCTTTTCTTACATGTAAGGCACCCCTCAGGCCTAAGGTACCCTCATGGGCAGGGTGCAGTATATGTGAAAGGTAGGACATGTACTGGTGTGTGTGACATGTCCTGATAGTTAAATACAGCCAATTTCGTTTTTTTCACTATTGAAAGGCTATTTGTCCCACATGATAGAATGGGAGATACTTTGTAACATCTTACAGGTATAACTTCCCATTGAGACCAGATGGAGGAATAAAGTTTAGGCTCTCCGAACTCAGAATTTAATAACCCATCTTTTAGTAAAGATGTTTTTTAAATTGTGTGTTTGAAAATGCCACTTTTAGAAAGTAGGCATTTTCTTGTTTGTGGATTGATTGTCTGGAATTTGAAGTGACATGGGCTGGGGATATGCATTCACTGTAGACAGCCACTGGGGGGGGGGAGGGTTGAGGTGTGCCTGGCCCTTCCTGGATGACTGAGAGCTGAGCTGAATAGAGCTTGGCTTCATTTAGAGTAGTGGGAAGAGTTTTCCTTGCACCTGAATAGGGCCTGTCTCCCTTGCACAATGCTGTCTCCACTCTCTGTGGTTATACTGACCCAGTGAGGACAGATCTGGTTTGGGCTGGGACCAGAGACCCTGGCACAAAGAAGAACAAAGACAAAAAGGGGTATAAGTAGTGGACCTTAAAGCCCAGAACTTTAGATCACTTCTGGACTCAATTAGGAACCTTTGTAAGGAGAAGAGCTGGGGAGCTGTGAGGAGGTGAACTGCCCCTTTGCTGTGTGCTCTGTGGGGTTGGCCTGCAGTTGCTGCTTCTGCCAAGGAAAGGACAAAGACTGGAACTTTTCTGAGACACCTGCTTGAAGAAGAATCTCCAAGGGCTTGTGTGTTCTGGCCTCCCTTCTGAAGTCTCAGGGACACAAAGACTTCACCCCCAGCTCCCCTGAACTCTACTGCTGAGAGCTCTGACCTGCCAGGAGGTGCATGTTTCAGTTTTGGGCCTCTGGAGGTTGTTCCTGCTGTTGGGAGCTAGAAGAAACCTAAGAGAAGCAAGAAGAACAATCTCCGACGCCATCAGCAACGCAGCTGTGACACTGCGGCCTGCACGTAAGCCAGGGGTTTTGCTTGTGAAGTGCACGATGCACCGCCCTGCCTGGACCCCAGCTCCGATGCCCTTTGATGCTTGCCGATGCCTGCAGTTATTGGCCTTCCCAACGCCAGCGCTCGCACCAACTCCATCACCACCAACGCCTGCGTCCAGTTATCGCGGTGCTGATAACCGCCGAGGGTGACTCCACGAACTAGCTGACTTTGCATCACCTCATTGGATCCGATGCCTCATTACCGACGCAACCGACTTCCCCTGTCCTGGATTCGACACGTCGCCTCCTCACGGACACGACGCCTCGCCTGCTCCGTGGCAGCCAGGGAGTCGGCCTAAACCTCGGCACCGACGCCTCACCTCCACGACGCCATGCATCGTCATAGACTTCATTTTCCAAGATACTGTTTGTTTGGGGGTCCGTGGGACTCCGTGCCTGATGCCGCGCACCTCCCGGTCGGCACTGTACTTTGGATATATTGCTGTCACAACGTCGTAATAGCCCCAGGTGGAGCTATTTGTTTTCTACAAGCTTTACTTATGAAATAACTGTTTTTAAGTGCAGTTTTACTACATGTATGCTGGATTTTTGTCGCTTTGGTCGTGTTGAGTTTAGATAATGATACTTTATTTTTCTAAACTGGTGTGGTGTCCATTTGTGGTGTTTTCACTATATTACTGTGTGCTTTGACTACAAATACTATACACATTGCCTTTAGTATAAGCCTGTCTGCTTGTGCCAACCTACCAAGGGGGTGAGCAGGGGTTATCTACAGTGTGTATCCTCCTTACCCTGACTAGAAGCAAGGGTCCCTACTTGGACAAAGGTGCATTCCTCTGCCAACTAGAGACCCCCAGTTCTAACAGCACCCTTATGAAGGGGACTAAATGTATGTCCTATGATTAAATGTGCCATAATTTAAACATTTTATTTATGAGCACATGCAGGATTCCTTGTCTGACATCCCTAAGTCACCCAGTCAGTCTGTAAATGTTCCATAGGAGAAGAGGAAGCAGCTTGGACTTCACTGACACCCCTTGGGCACTTTGTCATAATACCCGCAAGAGCATCATATGTCATACCTGAGAGTTTCTTGGAACTTTGTGTGAAAGTACTTAAGCATGTGAATCCTTATGTCTGTCCTTATCCTGATTCCACTGTTCCTATTGGTGCCAGGTCAGCTTTTGTTCCTCCTGGTGCCTGGCCACCGAGTTTGTTTGTTGCAGCTATTATATGCAGTTATGTAGTTTGTGGAGAACCTCACTTCAACTGCCATAAGAGTGCATCACTTTTTTTCATGTAGTGGCCTTTAACTGCAAATCATTAAAAGCTTTTAAATAAGTCAGTTTGGCACTGTTCTACCTTTGGTCATTGCTGACCCATTCATTCACAATCGTAAACTTAATTGATGCTAAATCCTCCAGAGACATTTTAAGACATGGGCAAGGTGGGCAATTACCCAGGATCCCCATCTTCCAAGGGGCCCTTTGGTAAAGTGATTGTCGTCTCTCTAGCTCACCTTTGTCTATTTCTCTGACTTATCTGCTCTCCCTCTCTCTGCCTGTCTCTACTTCTGACTCTGTCTCTTTCTACCTATTCCTACCTCAACACACTGCCTTTCCATATACCTCTCTTTCTATGCTCACCTCTCTTGTGCTTTATCATCTCTTTCCACCTAAATGACTCCACCCCTTTTTACCTCTGTGTCTCTGTCTACCTCCTTGCAACATACACTGCACATCACCTCTTATCTACCTTCCCTCTTACTTTTCCAACTCTTTCTACCTCATCTACCTCTATTTAACCCCTTTCGACCTTTCATGTTGTACCTCAACTGTCTACCTCACTAATCAGTAAATCCTTGCCCATCTTTCTACTACATTTCTCCATTACCACTCTCTCCATCTATCTGTGCCACCTCTCTGAACTATCCTGTACGTCTTTATCTGTCTCACCTAGTTGTCATTTTCACATTTAGCTCCTTACTTAATATCACATCTTCTACCTCCCCTCTATTGCTACTTAAAAGTACCCTCTCTCTCTCTAGTCAAGCTTTTCTAACTCACCTCCCTCTCTTTTGAATTAACCTCTTTGTCCCCCCACCCCCTCTTTCTGGCTCATGACCTCATTCAGGAGCGGCTCGGGGTCGGGGGGACTCAACGGACGATGACGAGGTAAAATTAATTATTTATTTAATTTTCCCTCGTCGTCGTCTGTCGACTCCCCCCCACCCCGCCCACTGCTCTTACCTGCACGGGCCATTCTTGACCTCATCTCTCTTTGCGGTAGGCACTTTCAGGCCCAACTTCTGCATCTTTTCCTTTCTTTCTATCTCTTCCTCACCACTCTCTACATCACTCCTTTCTATTCACCACCACACTGTTTCTCTCTTCCCTTGACTTCACCTGTCAACTTTCTCTCTCTCTTTTTCTGACATACCTATCTCTTTTCCATCACTATACCTCCTTTTTCTCTACCTTCCCCTCACCCCATTTTCCACATCTCCTCTCTTTCTCACCTCTATCTCTGTGCCTCATTTCTCTAACTCATATTTTATTCCCCCATCTTTCTACCCCACCTCACCCTCTTAGTTTCTCTCTTGTACTATCTAATCTCTCAATTGGCATAATCAGTCTTTGCTACCTCCCCTTTCTGCCCACTCTTTCTACCTCTGTTCCCTGTACCTTAGCTCTCACTTTTTTTTACTCTTTTTTATTACCTCTTTCTCAACCTCTTTTTTATGTGTCATTACCTCCTCTTGTATCTAGCTCTTTATCTCCCGTTCTATTCCAGCTCACTCTCTCTACCACAACTCTCTCCATATCTCACTCTTTATATATGATTCTACTGCAGCTCCCTGTCTCTATTTTGCCACTCTGAACTTCGCCATCTCTCTCTACCTCTGTATCAAGCTTACCTTTCTTTACCTACCTCACCTCTCTATTTATCTCTTTTTGCTCTGCAACTCCATCTCGTGCCCTGTCAAATTTCAAACACTCAGCAGAAGCAGGAGGTCACTGTTGAGGCAGAAATGTATACACATAGAAAGTGGAGAGTAGGGACAAGACAGAAAATAATTAGGGAGAAAATGATCAGCTTTCACCCAATGAATGGTGAAAATCCTCACAGCAATGCTTTGACTGTCAGTTTTTCAGAAGAATGTGAGCTTTTTGAAGGGGGATTTATTTGTGATTGTGCATGCCCGTCATTTAAACTATAATTTAATGCATATGTGTTATTTTAATATTATGCACTAGTCCACTAAACATCGGCCATGTCACTATCAGAAAGGCAGGAACAGGCTGGTTAAACAGTGGATTACACGTAAAATATTATTGCAAGACAAAAACATATAGATCCAAGCACGAAAAGAAATAGCCAGTGAATGCTGGGTGGCTTGAGCTTTCAGTTGTTTTTGCGCACCCCCATTTCTGAAAGTTTTACAAATAATTCAATAGGAAACAAATTGAAACCCAAAATATGTCTTGCCTGGTGCCTCAAAAATCCTTAGGATGACACTGCTTTCTTAGTTCTGTGATTTTAATTGATGTTTTCAGGATATCGTTTTGTTCTGAATCAGAAAGCTCGCCCAAATGACTTTTCAAATGCAACCTTCCACTATGCAGGGTCTGATAGTGAACGTATTCTGCAGCCTTTGCGTGCTAAATAAATCATGATGTGTGCATGAGTCATTTGATTAGCACACTCAAGTAAATGACCGCCAGTGATTGTTTAATGCAACAGCTAGGTGCCTTATGAATAATTCCTTTAATCGTGATGGGAAATTCTCCTACCCCAGACATCTTTAAATTCCTTACGTCACTAATGACAGCAACATGTCCTGTGGCTACTGTAGTTTGTAGGCACCCCATGTGTAATGGGGAAATCAGAAATACCATTCCCAAAAAGATGTTGCCCACTGCATGCAGGATTCCTTGTTTTCTCGGAATTCAATTTATAAAATGAAAAGCAAAACTAAAAGCATAGAAATGCAAATAATAAAGTCATCCTCGACAATCTACAACTGACCGACATGGAATAACTTGAGAATTGATGAACACCCAGGCAATATTTGAGGGGAAAAAAGTTTAACTAAAATAAAAAGGAATTTGAGTGAAAGCTTTGCAGTTTGACAATGTAATGCCTTCCTGAACAAAGTGACGAATTTCATTTCTCAAGACAACACAGCATTTTGCCTTCTGGAGGGGTTTTGGCAAGTTTGTCACTTTATGAAAACATTGACTTCTGAGTGGCATTACCTAAAATACTTATTGTTGACACTTGAATATTAATTCATGGTGAGGAAGGTACATTTATTGCCATTATTGCATGGATGCTATTGGCTGCTGTCTGTGGCTATTATTTCACTACTCATGTGAAGGCACCTACATTGGTTACATTTTACATGGCACACACCGCTGCTGTCTGAGGCAAATCCCAGCATGACTGATATAACCTTACAGATATGTCTAACTTCTGAACCTGATGATTCTCTGAAAGCTGATCCTTGGCTGTGGAGTCTGAGCCCACGAAACATCCAATCTGAGGACTAGCTCTGCTGCTTCGTGACTGAGATTGAAATCTGTGTTATTTTTCATTTTTTCCAAAAGGAGATAGCAGATAAAAGTAAGGGAAGATGATATATATTTTGAAAATGATAGGAGGCCATATTACATATCCAGATTATTTGAACTGCCTATGCATCATACTACGTTTTAGTACATTTGACTCAAAACTGCAGTTTCCCTCCACTTTTTTCCAATCTTCCTTCTATGGGAGGAGGGGGTGAACCCCTTCGACTAAACAAACCAGAGAGAGTCAAACTGGTGCTGAACTAAGACTAACTAAGAGCCTCCAAACAGATCCATGCTACCCAGGTGCCATGGTCAAACCGATGCCCGCGTGCTAGCACGGTAAACTGCCTGTGTTGTTTCTTACTAAAAATTAAAGTGATTATATCTGTGAGGAAGGTTAAGTAGCAAATGAGGATTCCTCTGCATGTGCATGTAGCAAAGCAAACTCCCCTTGGATCTAAAGTCCTGGACTTGCATGGAAGGGTCAGTCAGCTGGATGTTAAGAGGAGGTCTGATCGGTTCTGTCCTGGCAGGGCAGTAGCCTGCCAGCATCTTCATCTTACACTGTGATGTGCAGGGTGCCGGGTGTGGTAACTTGTTTGCCAGCGACATTGCGATAGTTTGTCAAGCTTGAGCATGGAACTCTGTGACGTCACCTGGGAAGCTGAGCTCAGGTGATGGAACGGATGCTAGTTGAAGGGTTTGGCAGTTGCTGTGCTTTGCTGCTGGATGTCAGAAGGGATTCTCTCCTCTTAATAAAGATACTTGATTTACATGGAAGCCGAGAGTGAAGCGAAGTAAAAATTTCACAGTGCCTGCTCTTAAGCGAAAAAGAAGTCCCCTCTCCCACCGACCAGTAGGTTTTATAAGATAGCTAGCCAGCTGATGAAAAGTGTTCTCAATTGACATAAAAGCAACTACAGTCGGTTATTTTACTGGTGTTATAGATTGCAAGCAACGTCTCACATGTGGTAAAGTCTATGTCTCTCAGAAAGGAGAGAGCATAATTAGTTGATCACAACAAGGTGATTTGGGCATGAGGCTTGATCCTGGAAGCAAATCACCCATAAAACTTAAGGATCGTTCTTCCCCGGAAGTTAATTCCATTTCTGATCCACAATTGTCCACTAAACTCAAGGAGGAAATCCCCAAAGTGTTCAGGGATGGTTTAGGATGTTTGAAGTCCTATAAGCATGAGATTCATCTGGTTGAACAAGCAAAGCCGGTTGTTGTAAAGTTAGGAATGTTCCTATTGCCATTCGTGAGGAATTCAAGGACGAGATAATGAAACTGAAGACCGAAGGTATAATAGAGGAAGTGGAATGCACCCAATGGCTTGCTCCCATAGTCGCTGCAAGGAAGGCCAATGGCAGCATGCGTTTTTTTGTGGACCTCAGGCATCTCAACAAATGTGTTGTCGTGGATAGGTACCCACTTCCGAATATTTCTGAGTTGGTATTGTTGTTGGGTGGTGCCACAGTTTTCAGTACTATTGACCTAACTAGTGCTTACCACCAGATTCAACTGAAAGACTCTTCAAGGGATCTCACCACATTTATCACTCCCATTGGTACCTTTAGATTTGTTAGGTTACCTTTTGGTCTTGTCTCTGCTTCCTCAGTCTTTCACCGGGCCATGGAAAAGGTTCTTCAAGGTATGACAGGTGTCTGTGTTTATCAAGATGACATCTTCATTTTTGGCAAAGATACTGAAGAGCATAGTACCAGACTAAGGGAAGTGTTGAGTAGGTTGTCTGACTCTGAACCTCACTGTGAAACCAGAAAAATGCAAGTTCGGTACTAAGTCCATTACATATCTTGGTCACACAGTCTCCGGTAAGGGGGTTGTTCCCAAGGATGAGTTGAATAATGCGATCATGCACATGAGCCCTCCAACATCTTGAGAAGAATTGATGAAGTTCTTAGGGATGATTGAGTTTTATGCCAAATTCATTAAAGGCTTTGCTAAACTCAGTGCTAACATGAGGTCACGCTTGTGGATGTGTGTTGTATTCTCCTGGGACTCACTCTGTGAAGAGGAGTTTAGGTTACTTAAGGTTCATCTCAATACGGCGCCCAAGCTGAAAAACTTTGATCCTCAAAAAGGTCTATTGTCACCACAGATGCCAGTCTTTAATTGTTGGGTGCCGTACTTCAACAAGAAGGGGAGTTTGGAACTGAGACCATCATGTTTCTCTCAGGAGCAATGAAAGACACAGAATCCAGATACTCCGTTATTGAGAGGGAGGCAATGGCTGTGTTTTGGGCAGTGAGGAAACTTAAAAAGTTCTTGTGGGGGTCATCAGTCACCATACGGACTGACCATAAGCCTCTTGTTGAAATCTTCAAGAAAAAAGGGGTGGATTTAATTTCCAGTCGCATTACAAAATGGGTCATTGCATTACAAGAGTATGACTTTGTTTTTGAATACTTACCTGGTGTCTGCAACACTGTAGCTGATACTCTTGCCAGTTTATTCCCTGGTGAGGAGGATTTTGTTGATTCGAAAGAAGTTTTAGAAGATGACTCTGAATGCATTTGTGCGATCAATGTGATATCTGAAGAGAGATGGCGCGAGAAGGTAGCCAAAGATGAAGTGTTGATCGAGGTAATGAAATTCATGAGAGACGGGTGGAGTTTTAAGAATCAATGTTCGGAGAAGTGTTGTAACTACAGGGCTGTGTGTGATGAGCAAGGAACGAATGTGCATGTCAT
The DNA here is from genome assembly GCA_963921515.1 of Calotriton arnoldi. Taxonomy (NCBI): domain Eukaryota; kingdom Metazoa; phylum Chordata; class Amphibia; order Caudata; family Salamandridae; genus Calotriton; species Calotriton arnoldi. Next base: position 548,188 of record CAWUFW010009996.1, read on the forward strand.
ACTGGTGGCCAGCCATGGTCAGGCATATGGAGCGGTTGGTGCGTGATTGTTCTTTGTGTGCTTTGAGCGACAAGTCCAAGCAACTGAGAGTTCAACCCATGATCACCAGGAAATTACCTTCTAGACCGTGGGAGGAGATTGCTTTGGATATTGTGGGGCCCATCCATGGGCAAGGAAGACAAACTTACCTTATTATAGTACTGGATTTCATTTCCAGGTGGCCTGAAGTTTTCTTTACAAACTCTATAGAGAGCAGTGATGTGATTAAAGTTCTCTAGGTTTTAATTGCTAGGGAAGGTTTTCCCTGTTCTGTACTAACAGACAAAGGGGTACAATTAACATCTAAGGAGATGGTAGACTTCTGGAGTGTTAGAGGCATACTTCAGAAAAAATGTGCACTATATCATCCCGAAAGCAATTGAATGGTTGAGAGGCTGAACAGAGTCATAAAGGAGACCATCTCATTAGCCAAGTCCAATGCCATGGATTGAAAAGAGGAGGTGTGTAAAATGATTGAGATGTATAGGGTAACTCCACATTGTACGACTGGGAAGACTCTCTTTGAGCTGTTTCAAGGAAGATTTCCTAACACCTTTGTTAAACCTTCCTCAGTGAATGCTTATGCGTTACAGTCTGGTCAATGTGTGAGGGGCCTGGGATGGCGTAAACATGAGGAAGGCAAGGTGAATTTGAGGAAGGCTGGTTTTGACATTAGAAAGGCAGTGAAGAAAATAAAGGTGTTGTGGGGGGACCTTGTCATGATCAGAAGTCCAAAGAAGAGTGATTACTCCAAATTTTCTAAGCCTGTACGTGTCATCAAAACTTTTACCAATGCTGTTAAGACACAGGACCATAAACTATGGAACCTTAATCGTGTGATGGTTTGCAACAGTAATGTCATTAGAAGTGCAAGGGAACATGGCGAATCTGCCTGCGAGGCTTCAAAAGAAAATGAAGATGGAGGAGAATGTTGTAAAATGACAGGAGTATCCCTTCGTGTGGTTAGGAGGCCTGGGTATTTGAAAGATTATGTTTAGGATTTTAGTTTTTCTGTTAGTATGCTCTTATTCTCTTTGCTTTGTTCTTTTTCTGCTTATGCAATGTTTTGCTGTTATGGACATATTCATTGATTTTGTGTTTTGTTGTTTGCCAGTGCCCTTGCGATAGTCTGTCAAGCTCGAGCATGGAACTCCGTGACGTCACCCGGGGAGCTGCGCTCAGGTGATGGAACGGGTGCTAGTTGAAGGGTTTGGCAGTTGCTGTGATTCGCTGCTGCAGGATGTCGGATGGGATTCTCTCCTCTTAAAAAAGATACTTGATTTGGCAAATAGCGGTTGTTCTTTTCATCTGTACCTTGAAAATATTGCCTAGATTTTTGCTTCTGTCACCATCCGGATTAATGGACCTGACACTCTTTTAGTGATAACACGCACTGCGCTACATTGCCTTTCTGACTTTATTTGCACTCTCTAGCCAAAACCCCTAACTCTATCATGTACACAACACACCTCAAAGCCTTATATTTGTCTAGGCATTTGGCACCTCAACAACACATGCATATCAAGTTATGCGCCTACTTCTCACTAAACAACTCTTGACACCATCTTGACACCATCTGGCTCAAAGTCATAAAAGTATCTGCCACCCTAACAACGTATATTAACATATACCACTGTAACACCTGTCCTGGCCTCATCACGCACATACCACCTTGTCATTTATTTCACAAAGAATTTGCCTTCTCAATAATTTATTTACATCCTCTCACCAGCTTCGCAAGAAACATCTGGAAGAATATAACAAAATACACATAGAATGCTATCAAAGTCAATTAATCGACAAAGATGTCTTGCAGCATAACAGCCATCAAAGCCAAACAATGGGCAATTTAATACTCCTGCAGAACAACATAAATAACAAGGTCCTTGGTCACATGAATCAAAGCATGTAATGCTCAGGATACATCAGCAAACTATTACATTTAACTCACTACTGAATAATACCTTTGTCTACTCCAGCCTTGCCTACCACTATACAATATGATTCACTTATAAGCAATAAAAAACTCAACCCAATACAAAAGCAATAGACTGCTTTGACTTCAGTCAACGAGAATCCCAGAACCACACTTTGGGACCATACAAGTGTTGGGAATGCGCTATAGGAATGCACGAAACATAAAACACACACACACACACACACACACACACACACTGTGCCTATTGGTGCAGCTCTCCAAAGTTCCACATCTCCTATTCACAAAGTGCATGTGTACATTTTCAAATGCATTGCAGTGCTCTGCATTGTTACAAAGCTGCCTCATATTGAATCTGGGATGGCGCCCATCTCCTGCATATTCACTTCGTTTCTCAGAATGAAGACATGCTGGAGACAGCAGGCCTCCACCTATGGCAAAGCCTCAAAGGGCCCTCTTCCTGGTTTCCCTCTATCTAGGAGAATGTATTGCCCCTTTTTTAAATGGGAAACCAAAATCCATTTCTGTTGTGCTTGTCATGGGTGCAGCTCCTTAAACTGGGCAGGCAGTAATCCAGGGGCCAATCTTGAGTGCATCATAGTGGGGCTGGAAGGCAACCAGGGCTAGGTATCATTACAACTCCACTGTGGGGCAGCAGGCACACAGTGCCATGCTTGACCGCAGTTCTAGTGTGGGGAAACTTGTAGTGGACAAAACATGCCCCTATGTTACATAGGAAGTCTGTGATGCCTTTTTGCCTTTTTAGATAGGAGTGAAACACGCCTTGCTGTTTGTGTTGACAGATTACCATGTGCTTTCATGGCTCAACTTGGTAGTTTATTGATAATATGTGTGTGTAGGACATTGCAGGAGCTAAGAGTACCATCTACAACAGCTTATACATTGAAGACAAAGGACAAAGGAGCTTTCATATAGGAGCAATTGGAGTCCGTGGAACCCTCTGCATCCTCTCCCAGGTTAACAAACATTGGACGGGGTCAAGCCACCTAACCATCTTTGATGCCAAACAGAACACTCCGCGGCTGACCCCAGTTCCTGACAGCTTTCCTTCCACGTGTGCACTATAGATATACTTTTCAACTGCTGCTGTGGAAATGCATGACGTAATGTATAGTTGGTCCCACCCTTGCAAGTGAACAGATGTATGATCATAGGAAGATGCAATGCTGCCTTAATGTGTGATTGGTTTTTTGGTGGTGACTGACCCCTTCTTATCTCTGTGCTGAAGGCTGTAGCATGGGCCATCTGACATCAACATGAACACTAGTTCATATCTGCACATTGGAGATGTGTATTAAGAAATATTATGGTTGGATAGTGAAGAATAAAGATGCCTGAGGATTTACAATATTAGTGCACATTGGAGATGCAACATTCACAAAGGATACGATTATTTGATGAGACTTGGGCATAGACAGGTTATATGTCAATGTCTTGTGTCTACCCTTGACGGCTTCATTCTACCATATACATGTAGGCTCCATAGTATACTGCCCTCTAGTGCACAGAACACTGCACCACCACAGGCACTGAGATATGTAGGTAATTCCAACAAGAGAAAGATGCTTATTGCCACACGTGGAACGGGTGACAACATGTTTCACTTAGCAGTTTGGAAATGTGCGATTTGGATTACCAAGATCATATGCTCTGATGGTGCACCTGTTCATCATACATCCTGCTATCTTTGCTACATCACATGTTCTCTTAGGCTGTCCGGTAGGTTGGCAGCTCAATGTTTTTTTTCATTGTATTATGGTTTTACCCAAAAATCTTTTTGCCAGACGTATATCGTAGAGTAACTTATACAGCCTCAGCAGATGGGGACCACATCCACGTCAGCATGTGATCTATTGATATGGTGCATTTCCCGGGTGAACTTTCAGCCGTGATATTTTAGCGCTGTACCAGCTAGGTATCGGTTCTGCAGAGTACCTATGATGAGAAAATGAAGGTCTTCCGTGTTCAGCAAAATTAGAGAAGATTTTGGTGTTGATCGAAGCAAATTATGGGCACCTACTAATAAAGGGGTCAACGAGCACAACATGTGATAACATGTCATTTTGTCACTCATATACGCCTTCTGTATTACAGAAGGAGCTGCAGACTCTAGTGTGGCCTGTTATCTAATACAGACTGGATTTAAATATTGTTACCTGTGTAGATCAATTCCATCTTCATGAAGGGGTATTATCATCTTACCATTACATAAGAAGGGTTTAACTGCCCTCCCTACTAATTATAGGCAAATAACACTCCTTGATTCAATAGGGAACATTTTTGCTAAGAGCCTTTTAGATCATCTTCAAGATATGGTGGAAGCTAATAATATCATACTGTTGGAGCAGGCTGGTTTTAAACCTACCAGTTCAACCTTGGATAATATCACAGCCCTCCAATAGATATTGGAGAAATACATGGTGTCACATAACATGCCGGTTTATGCCACATTTATTGATTTTTCCTCTGCCTTTGACCATGTAGATCGACCTACTTTGTGGTGAAAGTTCAGAAATGTAAAAATCCTGATCATTTGCTCAATCTTATTATTGCATTTTATTCCTTTACCTAGTGCCATGTACTGCTTGGAGAAGTCTGTGGGTTATCACCTAAAATACAGAAGAACAACAGTCTTTAACAAGGCCGTTTGTTAGCCCCTTTATTATTTTCCCTATATATCTATAATTTACCAATGGTATTGACTGAATTGGGGGGGGATGCCCTGAAGTTAGGTCACCGTAATATAGCTTCATTGCTTTATGCGGACGACATTGCGATTTTGGACCTAACTCCTAGGGGGCTTCAGAGTCATCTGGATTGTCTGCAGAGGTTTGCAGATAGCCATTATTTAAAGATTAACATTAATAAGAGTAAAGTGATGATCTTTGATGTTAAAGAAGGTAGAAATGTTAACTGGCGATTAGGAACCCTGGAGATGGACTGTGTTAATACATATTCATATTTGGTAAAAATATTTTCAGCCAATCTCCCTGTTCCCTGTGAAAGAACACATTTCGTACTTATCTGGGAAAGTGATGGCACATATTAAAGCACTCCTATCACTTTATAGAGCTGTAGGCCACAGACATTTTATCCACTTACTGTTCGTGTATAATGTAAAAATCCCCTCAACTTTACTTTGTCATTGAAATTATGGATTTGAACTGTTGGAACTTTTGGCATAAAATGGAGGGGAAAATTCTTCGTAACATTTTTAATGTAAGTACCCTTGCTCTGGTTGAAGCCTTACACTTAGAAATAGGGCTCCCGAGCTTCTGTGTTAAGGGGTTGGCAGCTGTCTTTCGATGGGACCACAGGCGTCTGCTTACCCAAAAGAATTCCTTTAGAAGCCTACATTCTTCAGAAGCATTTGGCCAATGTAGGACAACCAACTCTATTCTTAAGAATTTTACCAAAGCACTAGGGCACTTTAATATGAACAGTGTTGAGCTTCTGGCAATGTATTGCTCTGTACTCAAGAATGTTTTAAAACATACCATTAGGATTACCTCAAGGGATCAAGATATGCTCACATGTAGGGAAAAAGGAAAGATGGAGGTAATAGTTTCAACATGTTCTGGGGTCACCGTCACCCTTATTTAAAGTGGAACTTGGAGCATGGTATTCATTAGTTTTTCTTATTGTTTCAATTGAGTATTTTACCATTAAATATTATTACAGGGTCTGGTTGGGAGTGCCTCCGGAACTTAGATTGTGTAATCTCTGCAGGGTTTCCATACAAACCTTAGAGCATGTTCTTTTTGTGTGCCCATGTTGTATAATAATCGCTGATGTTTGTTGAAACCATTGTTTTTGAAATTCAGAGTTCGCTCTGTGACAGAAAAACATGTTGATAGATACCTATCAGATTTCCTGGAGACCAACTCCTTCCTGCACCACATGCAAGCTGGCTTCCAACCTAAGCACAGTCCTGAGACCGCCCTCTTGGCTGTGGTAGAGGATGCTAAAAGGGGACTGGACCAAGGGGCCACGGTGGATCTCAGGGTGGCCTTCGACACTGTTGACCACCCTACCCTTCTAGATAGGGTTGGCAAGACGAGAGCTGCAGGAAAAGCCCTGGATTGGGTTGGTTCCTTTATGAAGGAGTGAACATTCCTGGTTTTCGACAACGGCTGCTCCTCGAAAATTCCGCTGGTCCCTTGTGGGGTCCTGCAGGGGTCCTCTTTTAGTCCTATATTAATTAACATATACCTGCAGCAACTCCATAGTCTCCTATGTGAATGACACCCAGCTGATTTTTCACTTTTCCCACACTTGGATCCCTTAACATCTACTCTTGGACCTTGCCTGGAGCAGGTAGTCAGCTGGACGAATTAATCCTGTCTTAAACTCAACGGAGCTAAAACTGAATTAATGATACTCTGGAAACATTACTCCACCCATCAAGTCCTGGGCTGGCCAATATGCCTCGGCCCCCCCCCCGGCCACCAGAGCAGTTAGAAAAAGCTTGGGGATGTGGCTTAATAATACTCTGACTATGGAAACCCAGACCACCAAAATCTCGGCCAGTTGCTTTGGACTGTTGCATATGTTGCGCAAGATTCTGCCCTTGCTCCCTGAGACCTTGTGCGGGCGGTTGTTCAGGCTCTGATTCTCTCTTGCCTGGATTATGGTAACTCCCTATATCTGGGTTCTCCCGAGGTAGTTACTGAGAAACTACAAGTTGTGCAAAACGCTGCCACTCATTTGTTACGTGGAATTCAGAAAGGCAGGGGTTGACAGATCTTCATTGGCTTCCCATTGCCCAAAGAATAGAATTCAAGACTCTGTGCATTACCCACAGAGCCATACATAGACAAGATCCAGATATCCTATGCCAGTTTGTAACCCCTGGGTTCCTAATAGGTCACTCTGATCCTCCAACCTACACCTGGTTACCGTCCCTGCTGTCAAAAGAGCTAGACGTGGAGGACGTTCCTTTAGTTTCAACGTGGCCAAGCTCTGGAATTATCTTCCCTTGGCTATTGGAGCTACAGAAAATTAGCTACGCTTTCGAAAAGCTCTTAAAACCTGGCTTTTCTAGATTGGACTCTTCATGTGTTTTTCTTGTGCCCTCAGTGGCGTAACCTCTCCTAACTAGCGCTAGGATGCCTCCGGGTCGCCATGCGCTTTACAAATCCTTTAGCTTAGCATGGCATAGCTCCACGAAAGATGCCATGCAACTTTTATTTAATTCAGTAAATGGAAGGATGTATTTTAAAAGCGTTATAATTTTTAAAGGCTTTTTAGATATATATTGATTTTGTAACTTGTATTTTATATAAAGTGGATCTCATTGTAGATCTGTATCTTATAAATAAAACAGAGTAATACAGATTGTGAGTGCAAAGTTAGCAACATTGCAATATAAAATGGACATAGACTCATCTGCAAATGGATCTGACAACAGAAAACTGTATGACTATCTTTGCTTACACTCTTTCCCTATATTGCAGATATAAGTGCCTGTAAAAAAGGCCCATGTTGTGTGCCAACCAGAGGCAGAGTGCAGTTAGTTCATCTTGGAATGGTACCCTGTAGATACCACAGGCTTCACCCCACCTCTGAAGTGTTTCTTTCTTACTCTCACAGGCAGGCCAGGCGGTGGAGAGGTATCAAAAAAGACTGACAGTATAGCAGCAGCTGCTTTTTAGGCACCTCTTGCAGGTTCACCCTGCCTCCGAATGGGCTCCTGAAGAACCCTGCCAACCCCACCAACTTCAGATGAGAAACAGTAAACAAACTTAACATCGTGGCATGCATTTGGACTCTTGACATATTGTTTACAATGTTCAGAATACACCAGGAAGATCTGCGGTGAACCATAAGTATGATGTGCTCTGTTGCCCATAACTTTGCCACCCCAGAACCTTTTCCAATCCCTCATATGATGTGCACTTCAGTGGCAGTCCTGCTGAAGTCAAGGATGGAAACATCACACACCAACAAGAGGCTTTACAAAAGGTGACCAGATAGAGTGTGATAAACAAATATCGTTCACTTGACACCCATAACCCTCAACTTCATCTCCCACAGATACATGTGTGCACACATCAGGAAGGTGGGGCAATGAAATAGGTGTATGTATATTAACTCACATGTTATCACATGACAAGAACACAAGGTCTCTGATGAGATTACTTGTGGCAGTTAGAATTGCAGTGAGTGTAATGTGATGGTGCTCCTCCAATGCCAAGTCTTGTGTGCCTCTTACACATGGTCAGGAGCACCGTGGATCCAGCGCTAAACTGTGGGCTGCTGGCCCTGTCTGCTGCACCTCCACAGACCACTGCATCGTGCTGTCCTTCAGCATCACCGTATCAGCTGGTTCACCGATGACAACACTTCTTAGGCAACAGTAAGAAAAGCAAGGACTGACAAGGTGTGCCTGTGGTGGCCATAACTAGGGTGGTCAGTCGCAGGGGTGGCTGTCTGTGTTTCCAGCCCACGCGCAGGAAACCCTCAAACTATGTTCTTCCTTGGATCATCCTCTGACTCCTTCAACTAGTGGATGTTCCCATCACCTGTAGCAGGTCTTTAAGTGGGATGAAAAAGTGGGGGTCTTTAATCAAATCAAATCAAAACAAGCTTTATTCAATTTCTTCTTAGTGGGGGTCTTTAAAAGAAGCATGGCCTAAAGAAGCACATCTAGGAATCCTTTCCAAGAGATTGGAGTCTCTATAACTAAAGATGTTGTGGCATATTTACAAGCCCCAAGCGCCGCTGGTGCATCACTTTTTGTGACCTCTTGTGATTGTTTTTGTGTAGGAAGCTGTCCCTTCCTGCACAAGAACAATCATCCTCACAACGCAGTCGGGTGCAAGGGCGCCTGTGTCAGCGCATGGCAGCCAATTGTGCGCCAGCGCAGGGGAGAGCAAAGGGATCCGTCATATTGTTGTAGATATGACGCATCCCTTTGCTTCCAAAGTAATGCAGCGGGCCTGTTGTCTTAAAGCATGTAAACTAAAATCCTGTGCTTTCCATAGGTGCCATCCAACCAAAGTTTTGTTGCCTCTCTATGAGCTTTCTGCTATTGCATCCAGACATATCACACAATAACAGACATGCCCCTGAAATATGCCAAAACTATTGGTTTTGTCAATGCTTGCTAGCAGTATCAGACAAACGTGTAGAAACAATGATTTTGTGGACAATTTTAATTGAACATTTTTCACTTCTGTAAGTATGAGACTGTGAATTAAATGGTACTGGGGTCTGTGGAATGTGATCTTCAGAATGTCACATTCACTTCTATTCTTCCCATCATGCTGCTTTTTTCTGTAGCCTCTCTGTGAGACACACACTTTTCTCTCTGCATCTTTCTGAAATTCTCCATATGCCTATTTCACACATCAACTCTTTCTACTTCTACACCCTCTTTTCTCTCTCTAGTTCTGCACGCACTTCCTTGCATCTCCGTTACTTCACCATCCCCCATACAAACACACACCACGCACCCACTCACCTGTAAGCACTGCATTTTCGTTCACTTTCGTAGTGTAAATGATTTGACAACTGTGTACCGCCTTCACACACTTTTGCCCAGAATCAAAATTACAAATGGCATTTGTGACCATTGTTGTGTGCGATCTGCAGAGATAGAAAGGACTGAATGAGCATGTATTGTTGCCTCACTGACTGGCACTGAGAGAAATTCACATCGCCTCTAGCCTCCACTCCAGAGCTCTCAAACCTGACCAGAAACTTCTCTTGTGTCACTTTAACTGATTATGCGGTTGCGGCAGAAAACGTTTCACTGTCTTTTGTGAAATTCACAGAAATTGTGTAACCATGATTCACAGAAAATGATAACGGTTTATAGAGTAATATATAACCGTCAGGGGCATACAGTAAAATCTTGATGGAAGACTGACATGAATTCAATGCACTGTAAGTAAAATGTACAAATAAAACACAGCTTATAAAAATCCACCCACAACCTGACTCACACAGACACCCACAGACGTCCCAGTTCCCAGTAGGGGCTATTAAAGCGTAATATGCTGCATGAAAAGAAAACTACAGAAAAACAACATCCTGAAAAAATAAATACTCTGCAGAAAGTAAATTAAGTTAAATGTGAAATGTAAAAAGAAGCTTACTCACTAACAAGGATTTGTCATCATCATCAATAAAACTTTATTCGGTTTTTATCAAACCATTAAAGTCACAGATAAAAAACACAATACAACATGTACCTTTGATACATAAATTTCAGAAAAAAGCAGCTTAGCATACTTAAGGTTCATGAGGACACATCAGGACCATCCAGATCAAATCCTTTAAAATTCATTATCATTACTCAAACACAATAAAACAATGCTCATTCAATTATATTTAAATATATAACATTTTTGTTAAATGTTTCGGGCATGACACAGAACCCTGAGAATAAACATTTTGTTTTTTAAAGTGCAAAATGCCTTTACCCAGTGCCATGCAGCCTTAGAGACAAACTTTCTTAAAGTGCATGCCAGAAGAGAATTAAAAATTCTAAAAGAGAGAAACATAATTTACCAACTAGCCTCCTTAAACGAATTGCAGCAGAGATAAATCTATATATCATTTCACAGGTATATTCTGTTTGAAGCAGCCAAAAGTGGAATAGAGCTGCCTGCCTTTTCTAATATTCAACACCCTCAAAAGTGGTAAAATGAATTCCTTGCGTGGAATGTCATATAGCTGACAACAAAAAAGAAAATGCATCATATTCTGACATGAGTTACAGTCACAGGGGCAGGGAACCAAATGGGCATCCTGATATGTTTTACTAGGGTAGGACACCAGAAAGTGAGCGATGCCAAGTCTAAATCTTAAAAGATAAAAAATGTTAGACTGATTAAAAGGGTACAAAAGATATGGCTCGGTTCCGTCATTTGTGACCAAGGGTAAATAATCAGCTACATGCTTTTTACTAGCCTCCACAAATTCCCTACGCTCTATTAAAGAATTAAAAAATTCTCTCTTAAATGGGGTTTCGTAACGGAGATAATAAGATAAGGGTTAGTAAAACAGTCCTGCCTCCCTACGAGTGCCGACTAGGTCTTAACATAACCAAGTCACGGTATTTTATGTACATGGTCACACTTTAAGCAGTTCTGAATTATTGCTCGATTAAGGGCCGGTTCTTCATTTGCCCAGATCGAGCGCCATAACATAATTGGGGCAATTTGTATTCGATCTACCAGAGGAATTTGCCCCAATTCCTTAAAACAAATAATGGAGGGCAGGCTTGGGGGGGGCAGACATTAATCTTCTGAAAAAAACATTTTCAATAGTTTGTAGCATTGATAAGTTACAGAAACCCCAAACCCCAGCCCCATACAAAGTCACAGCACAACACCGGGCATTATAGATGTTGAGGAGGGTCTTAATTAGTTTAGACCCAAGCTTCCTGCTGAACCTGAATAGGGCTTCAATCGTTTTTTCGAAGCTCCTTCTCCTTACTTCTATGAGATGGGCCCATAACTCTTTTTGATTAAAAGGAATGCCTAGGTAGGAGAAATTTGAGACCTGAGATAATTTTTCATTATTAATATTAAAGGATTTGTACAATTTTTTTCTCTGTAAAGTTAAGGACAGAATATAGGGCCCAATACAGACCCTGGTTAATATCTTTTTGTAACTCCTGCCGGTTCTTGGACCTTGAGGGACCCACCCAAGTAGGACCTGAATCTGGGAGACAGGAATCAGTCTACCAGGCTCCACATCCACCCACTACTTCACAAGGATAATTGAACTACGTCTTATGGTGGGCACAACATTAATATTTACATTATTTGGCAAAGTTTTGAATGCACCTGTTCATCTTGAATCCAAGCTGTCCATGCTGATGCGCTTTGGTGGTAATGGCATCAACTAACACATAACTCTTCCTCTGACACTGTAAGGTTTTAACCGTACTGCTGTGTTTTGATATAGCAGCTCAGTCCAGCAGGTAATTTGAGAGTGAGTGCTTGGTGTGTGTGCTTTCAGTGACTCGTTCATATTTAAAGTCCACCAAGTCGTTGCTTATGTTTAAGCTCCAGTATTGGTATTCGTTCATGAATTGTTATTCACTGTATTCATTCTTGTCTTGACTGAGTTAACTATCCGCCTGTCCCGCAGTCAGCCCTGTTGCAATGCCCACCATTTTTAGATCTCGCCCAGGCAGCGTCTGCGCTGTTTCTTCAAGACATACTGTATCTAGGATATGGGCTTGAAAAAGCGCCCAATTTTTTTCATTGGTTCCTGTTGCTGTCCTTTAGAATTGCTGGCTTTTCATTTGTGAATACACTTAGTAGTCCCTCCTTTTGGAATTTAGTATCCTCCCATGAGGACTGCCCCTCTTACATGTGCTCTGACTGTTCAGGATATTTATACTTAGAGAGAACCCTTTCTTAGTTGGTCTGCTTCTTTGCTCTTTAACTGTTCTGTTAACTTGTGCAGTGAAACTTCTGTTGCATCATTTGCTTGCTGTCGCTTTATCTCCTGTGCCTCCCCATCACCCCTCCCACAACACTGCTTCGGTTGCTTCATATTCCTTAATCTCCCCGTGCCTCCCCCTCCACCCCTCCCACAACACTCCTTGCAGGCCCCCACCTCCCCTCTGAGGCCACTGCTGTTTTTGTTACTTTACAAAGGCATTTATTTATATAGCAACCTAGCCATGGGCTCGGGGAAATTGAACAATCAGCCCATTATCACAGGATGTTGAGTCTGACAGCAAACTCGAACAGTCGGCAGCTCTCACCGCTGCGCCATATCCTTTGCCTAGCCATGGTGCAGGGTGCAGTACCATATGTGGCCAGACGAGGTCCGAAAGGACACCTAGTGACAGGCTGTGGTACTGCACCCTCACAAGACTGCTTGTTTTCTGTGCGTTGCCTTTACGTTTTCCCTGCAGACAGCTAAGCTCCTGTGCAGACCTTCTTGCCTGTGAAGCTCCTCCTCCTCCTCTACCCATCGGTTGCCCCTGGAGCTCATAGTAAATATCATACTGTGTATGAGGTGCTCCAACAAAACAGCATAGCAACTGGCTACATGTACCACAGCAGCAGCCACATCTAGGGCACCTCCATTATATGTACCTGCCTTGCTGCAGTCAGTACAAAGAAGAAACCTGCAGAACACCGCGCACACACTGCAACCGGTTCAACAAACCCACTAGGAGCACCCACGAGCATCACAGTCCAGTCGCGGCTCCTGGAGGGAGCGCTGCGGGGCGGTGGGGCAGGGCGGGCGAGGGGCAGGGTGGGGGGTAGTAAACACAGGCATACGGCCAAACGGAGGTAAGTACATAAATAAATAAATAAAACGAATTACATTGCGCGCGCTGCAACGCCAAATGGCGATGCGGCGCGTGCAATGTAATTCGTTTTATTTACTTATTTATGTACTTACCTCCGTTCGGCCGTATGCCGGAGTTTACTACCCTCCACCTTGCCCCTCCCCCACCCCGCCCCGCCCCACCGTCCCGCAGCACTCCCTCCAGGAGCCACGACTGCACAGTGCAGAGGTAAAGCCTGCAATATCTCCAGAACCCATTAGCCGGAATAAGGCTCTCTGATTTACCCACCCATCGTAACGATTGTTAAAGTTTTCATTTGCTGCTTCATGCCTGGAAAAGCACGCTCCCCAGTTAATTTAATAGTGGAAGGGGTGCTCTTTATCCAACAGGTCCATTTCTTGATTCCCGCCAACGTTGGTTGTAAAATGTAGAAGACGTTTGCAATGATTTAGTTATTCGGAGTCAAATTTTTCCGTAAATAAATTCCTTCTGTTGTTTGAGGCACAACAGGTATATTATCCATTACGCATCTTAATGAATGCAAGTATTTGTGTTTTTTTTATGTGTGACACTATTTATGCATATTCTAGTATACATGTATATATGACTATATAGCCAGTTATCCCACCCATGCTCCACAGCTTAGTCGCTTTGAAACTACTGACAATAAATCATGCTATATTGACTAATTACATTTGTGACTCACTTCTGACTTTGTAAGTACATACCAACATACGTGATTCAGCATGTTGTTTTGCATCGCAATAGTATATTTGTAAAGTATGACAACACAGGGTGATGCCAGAATATAATCAGTAGCTTTAGGAGAAGCTTCACCCTGACAATGCTTTTTACAAGTGTCCCCTGCCGCCAGCATGTAACTCTACCTTTCTCTGTCTCTTTCACTCTCTATCTCATTCTTACTCTCTTCACTCCACCTCTCACTTATATACGCAAATAACTCTTAACTATCTCTATATACCATCTCGCTCGCCCTTTCTATCACTCTCACACTTGCTCGCTCTCTCACATAAGTAAAACACATTTCCATTACAACGCCAATAGCTCTAACTCTAAATAAATGCGAGACCTATTGTATTGCAAATGCTTGTTGCTCCATGGTGGTGAGCTTTTAAAAAAACTATCTCTATTTGCTCTTTGACAACCGGCACAAACACACTGTAGCCTGAATGTAAACGTTTCTTTATGAGGACAATATGTACATTAGAGTATGAAGTTGTATATAACAAGCGCAGGCTACTTTTTCATGACTGGCCTCTTCTTAAGCTTGAGGCCTTGGTTTACTTGTTTAACTAGACCTGAAATCCTGGCAGCTTTACATTGTTAATCATGGCCAATCTACTCAGCCCTAGCAACTATGACGTAATAAATTATGTCATGGGTATAAAGACAAAGAACTTTTTCAAACTTGCCAGAAATTGGGGCATTCTCCCAAACAATGCCGTTTTTGGCTTTCTCTGAGACTTCTAATGTGACTTTCGCGTGTATTACATTACAGAAATGTGAGCCGGCCCGGGCGAGTGACTCCCTCGCTGCATAAGTGTTTTGAAGTGACTATCACCAGGTAAACAAGGAGTGGCTCTCCTGACGGACATTCTGCTGACTCCGTGTTTGTCTCTCTCGCAGTCAAAGGCGTGACGAGAAAACAAGTTCACCGTCCTCACTGGGCTGTGAGATTCTTCAAGCAGAGGACGGGCTGAGCAACCGAACTCACATCGAGACCCAAAAGGTCCAAGAAGAATTCACTACCATGACTAACACACCAAAAAAAAAACACACAACCTCGGGTAAGGACTTCAGCTGGTACACACAAAATATCTACATCTTTTATCATCAACAAGAATTAAATCTCCTCAAAATGAGACTATTAAACAACACATGTAGGGAAACTTCCAATACTGGAGCCAGAGACCCAACACACACCTTAATAGCATAACTGAATTGTGTTTCTCAAACCAAAAGACTGAACTCGCATTGCTTTCTCATAGTTTTAACGCTCTGCACTACAAACCCCAAACACAGAAGATTTAGCTATGCACAAATGTGAAGGCCTCTTTAGACAATTATGCCTCGAAGGCTTGCTTATTTCATAGTAGACCATAGTAGAAATGGAAACACAAAGAGGCGATAATGTTTAAACAAAAGAGAAATTATTCAATGAACACCGCTACTAAGTCACAACCCAAACCTCAAGCAGTACAGAAAACGTTTCGGCATGAAACATCCTGAATGCTCAAGAGGGGAAGAAAACAGATGTACCCGTTGCTTATCTTGAAAAGAGGAACATAAATTATTTGAAAAATAATCAGACTTTAACCTGTTACCCTTCCAAAAAACGGAACAGTATTCATAATAAACATGTGAGTCAACAAGCAAACAGACAACCAATGGAGAGCTCAATCAATAAAAATACAAATGAACTGTTCTTGCACCCACATCTGATTCCAGGAAACCCAGATGTGGACTCATTTACAAGCTGTCCAAAATAAATAAAGAACACACAAGACGCCCATAACCCTGGGCCCTGGTACTTTGTCTAAAAATATGTCTGGCTGGGTAGAAATCATCATAAAGCCACAGGTAAAGAAATCCCCCAGATGCATACGCATGCCACAAATCTGATAAACAAACTGCATGCAATTGGACCAAAGGGAAGCAATTCCCTCAACTATGGGGTCGATTCCGATTCGGGCCGGAAAAAGCACCGACCGACTCGGAGCCAGAAATTATACCGACCGACACGTACCTGTGGCGCCCGACACGCCAAGTACGATGCAAAGCGTGCAAAATCCGACCGACACGTACAGAACCCAAGCCGAACGACCGAGCCGCACGGAAAACAGCAATCCGACCGGAAAAACACGCGAATCGAACCGACCGACACGCACCCGGAACAAATCCGACCGAAACGTACACGCGAACTCCAAACCGCAAAGTACAATGCAAGGCGCAAAAACCACGACCGAGTCAGACGGAGGACAAGCCGCACGACCGACACGCATACAAAACCGAGCCGAAGCAACACAAAACACCGCGACCGACGCGTACGCAGCATAAAAAACTGCACAAACACAGCGTGAACGAAACGGAGAACACCGTACGAGACAAATGCAGGGTCCGACTCGGTCACAACAACGTTTCCAACATGCACAGACAGTACAAAGGAAAAATCACACAAAAAAAGGCCAAACAAGCAATTACCAAGCCAATAATTACTGGGGGGGTGGGGACAGAGAACAAAGACACACCCACAACTCCACCCATATAAAGGACACAAATCACAACCATGATCCTTTGCAAATGCCATTCCACTGCCAGCACCCAAGAGACAGCAACCACACACCCACAGCTCATCCCTCACACAAGCCACACACCATCAGCACACCAACAAATACCTACCTCACATACACCCAGCAAAAGACACACTCACACACCCTCACCTGCACACCAACACACACATCACTCACCATCACCATGCCCCCCAAGAAGAATCACAAGTTCCTAGATTGTGAATTGGAAGTCCTGGTAGACGAGATCCTCAGGGTAGAGCCACAGCTGTTTGGCGCACTGGTCCAACAGACCCCCATCTCCCAGAAAACCAAGATGTGGGAGAGGATCATCAACAGGGTGAACGCACAATCACCATGTCTGCGCACAAAGACCGACATCCAGAACAGGTGGTATGACGTGCGCAGGAGGGTCCGGGAGCTGCTCAAGAAAGACTACCTCCTGAGCCAATACACCGGCAGTGGCCCTCCTGCCAAGCCAGTATACCTCAGGCCCTGGGAGGAGAAGGTGCGGGCCATCCTTCCGCCAGTGAGCGTATATGGACTAGAGAACATCCCAGAGCCTGGTGAGTACACAACAAATGTACACAATATTCTGCCACAAAACACACACACATCACTGTCAAGGGGAGAGTCAAACCATGCACTCATAGCAATTACACAGCAACCAGAACAGAATCATCCCAAAATGTGTATGTCAGTTAGATAAACACAACACATGCCATCAAAAAAGTTACATCCAACCGTGCCATCACATGTACAAACACAACTACAACTACAGCTAGGCAGTGGCACAAATAGAACTAACAAACACATCCAGACATGTAGCCACCACAACAACACCAACACACAGTGAAGACCACTGAAAGGAAGGAATTCTGTGTATGCTGGCCAAGTCAGTGTAGCCAATAGCATCATGGGAGTCGCAGTCACACATATTGCCCCCCCCCACAACTGTCCCATCAACACCACCATGAACCATGCGCACATCACAGGGAGTGGAGAAGGACTCACAAGATGGCTGACAATGGCAACTGCTGTGGGGAGCACAAGGCCCTGCTGGGAACTGTGCACCAACAAACAGCAGGACACCACTGACTGACATCCTGAGAGACAACTTCCACTCCCTGCAATGCAAGCACGTTCCATGGTGGGATATCTGGCTGACTGGGTGGGAAGGAGAACTTGCAGCACTGACCATAGTCACAAGCACCTCCCCTCACACACCCCTCAACACAAACTCCACAGAACCCACCTGGTAGAATGCAATGCCTCCCATCCTAACTCAAGATCCCACAAAGAACCACCACCCTGGGTTATGTTGTGTGAAGCACAGAGACACTCTTGGGACTTTTAGCCAAACAACTGCCAGGACAACACTCCCAGCCATCCTGTCAGCACAGCCAGCCCACCCCACAGGGAAGCAGAGTCAAAAGGAAGGAAGCATGGGCATGCTGGGAAGGGGGTGGAGGCAATAGCATGATGGGAGTCGTAGTCACAGCTCTATATCCCCCACCACATGGCCCAGCAAGCTCACACTCACGCATGCACATCCCACAGAGAGTGGAAAGGCCCATCAAAGATGTCTGACACTGTTGCTGTGTCGTGGGGAGCACAAGGGCATGCTGGGAACTGCACACCAACCAACAGCAGGACACCACTGTCAGCCATCTTGCCATTGCTCTCACACCCACACATACTGAACTCCCCACAAAAGCAAGTAAGTATGGGAATGCTGGCAAGTGGGGTGGAGGCAATAGCATGATGGGAGTGGCAGTCACAGATATTGGTCACCCTCACAACTGGCCCATCAACACCACCCTGAACCATGCTCACATCACAGGGAGTGGAGAAGGACTCACAAGATGGCTGACACTGGCTACTGCTGTGGGGAGCACAAGGGCATGCTGGGAACTGCACACCAACCAACAGCAGGACACCACTGTCAGCCATCTTGCCATTGCCCTCACACCCACACACACTGAACTCCCCACAAAAGCAAGTAAGTATGGGAATGCTGGCAAGTGGGGTGGAGGCAATAGCATGATGGGAGTGGCAGTCACAGATATTGGTCACCCCCACAACTGTCCCATCAACACCACCCTGAACCATGCTCACATCACAGGGAGTGGAGAAGGACTCACAAGATGGCTGACACTGGCTACTGCTGCGGGGAGCACAAGGCCCTGCTGGGAACTGTGCACCAACAAACAGCAGGACACCACTGACTGACATCCTGAGAGACAACTTCCACTCCCTGCAATGCAAGCACGTTCCATGGTGGGATATCTGGCTGGCTGGGTGGGAAGGAGGACTTGCAGCACTGACCATAGTCACAAGCACCTCCCCTCACAAACCCCCTCAACACAAACTCCACAGAGCCCACCTGGTAGAATGCAATGCCTCCCATCCTAACACAAGATCCCACAAAGAACCACCACCCTGGGTTATGTTGTGTGAAGCACAGGGACACTCTTGGGACTTTTAGCCAAACAACTGCCAGGACAACACTCCCAGCCATCCTGTCAGCACAGCCAGCCCACCCCACAGGGAAGCAGAGTCAAAAGGAAGGAAGCATGGGCATGCTGGGAAGGGGGGTGGAGGCAATAGCATGATGGGAGTCATAGTCACAGCTCTACATCCCCCACCACATGGCCCAGCAAGCTCACACTCACGCATGCACATCCCACAGAGAGTGGAAAGGCCCATCAAAGATGTCTGCAAAAACAACAATTGATGGACAGAATGCAGAACAATGTCATACATTCACCCCAGTACAGAGATCTGGGCCTAAATCCATCGTTTTTTTGCTCACCATGCCATTCCAGTTTGAACCCAGCCATATGCAAATCAGTCTTGACCCTGTGCCCCATGGGAACAGTCCAGCCCGAACTGCCAAGCCAGGTCCTCCCTGGACTGGAAACAAGCATCCTAGGACCGGTTTCGGGCTTTCAGCCCTCATCAGCCAGGATAGCTTGATTCCAGTGGCATGGAGAGCACGGGACTCACGTCTGAGCATACCCGTCCCACTCGGGGTGACAAATGCAAAAACAACAATTGATGGACAGAATGCAGAACAATGTCATACATTCACCCCAGTACAGAGATCTGGGCCTTAATCCATCGTTTTTTTGCTCACCATGCCATTCCAGTTTGAACCCAGCCATATGCAAATCAGTCTTGACCCTGTGCCCCATGGGAACAGTCCAGCCCGAACTGCCAAGCTAGGTCCTCCTGGACTGGAAACAAGCATCCTAGGACCGGTTTCGGGCTTTCAGCCCTCATCAGCCAGGATAGCTTGATTCCAGTGGCATGGAGAGCACGGGACTCACGTCTGAGCATACCCGTCCCACTCGGGGTGACAAATGCAAAAACAACAATTGATGGACAGAATGCAGAACAATGTCATACATTCACCCCAGTACAGAGATCTGGGCCTAAATCCATCGTTTTTGCTCACCATGCCATTCCAGTTTGAACCCAGCCATATGCAAATCAGTCTTGACCCTGTGCCCCATGGGAACAGTCCAGCCCGAACTGCCAAGCCAGGTCCTTCCTGGACTGGAAACAAGCATCCTAGGACCGGTTTCGGGCTTTCAGCCCTCATCAGCCAGGATAGCTTGATTCCAGTGGCATGGAGAGCACGGGACTCACGTCTGAGCATACCCGTCCCACTCGGGGTGACAAATGCAAAAACAACAATTGATGGACAGAATGCAGAACAATGTCATACATTCACCCCAGTACAGAGATCTGGGCCTAAATCCATCGTTTTTTGCTCACCATGCCATTCCAGTTTGAACCCAGCCATATGCAAATCAGTCTTGACCCTGTGCCCCATGGGAACAGTCCAGCCCGAACTGCCAAGCCAGGTCCTCCCTGGACTGGAAACAAGCATCCTAGGACCGGTTTCGGGCTTTCAGCCCTCATCAGCCAGGATAGCTTGATTCCAGTGGCATGGAGAGCACGGGACTCACGTCTGAGCATACCCGTCCCACTCGGGGTGACAAATGCAAAAACAACAATTGATGGCCAGAATGCAGAACAATGTCATACATTCACCCCAGTACAGAGATCTGGGCCTAAATCCATCGTTTTTTTGCTCACCATGCCATTCCAGTTTGAACCCAGCCATATGCAAATCAGTCTTGACCCTGTGCCCCATGGGAACAGCCAAGCCCGAACTGCCGAAGCCAGGTCCTCCCTGGACTGGAAACAATCATCCTAGGACCGGTTTCGGGCTTTCAGCCCTCATCAGCCAGGATAGCTTGATTCCAGTGGCATGGAGAGCACGGGACTCACGTCTGAGCATACCCGTCCCACTCGGGGTGACAAATGCAAAAACAACAATTGATGGACAGAATGCAGAACAATGTCATACATTCACCCCAGTACAGAGATCTGGGCCTAAATCCATCGTTTTTGCTCACCATGCCATTCCAGTTTGAACCCAGCCATATGCAAATCAGTCTTGACCCTGTGCCCCATGGGAACAGTCCAGCCCGAACTGCCAAGCCAGGTCCTCCCTGGACTGGAAACAAGCATCCTAGGACCGGTTTCGGGCTTTCAGCCCTCATCAGCCAGGATAGATTGATTCCAGTGGCATGGAGAGCACGGGACTCACGTCTGAGCATACCCGTCCCACTCGGGGTGACAAATGCAAAAACAACAATTGATGGACAGAATGCAGAACAATGTCATACATTCACCCCAGTACAGTGATCTGGGCCTAAATCCATCGTTTTTTGCTCACCATGCCATTCCAGTTTGAACCCAGCCATATGCAAATCAGTCTTGACCCTGTGCCCCATGGGAACAGTCCAGCCCGAACTGCCAAGCCAGGTCCTCCCTGGACTGGAAACAAGCATCCTAGGACCGGTTTCGGGCTTTCAGCCCTCATCAGCCAGGATAGCTTGATTCCAGTGGCATGGAGAGCACGGGACTCACGTCTGAGCATACCCGTCCCACTCGGGGTGACAAATGCAAAAACAACAATTGATGGCCAGAATGCAGAACAATGTCATACATTCACCCCAGTACAGAGATCTGGGCCTAAATCCATCGTTTTTTTGCTCACCATGCCATTCCAGTTTGAACCCAGCCATATGCAAATCAGTCTTGACCCTGTGCCCCATGGGAACAGTCCAGCCCGAACTGCCAAGCCAGGTCCTCCCTGGACTGGAAACAAGCATCCTAGGACCGGTTTCGGGCTTTCAGCCCTCATCAGCCAGGATAGCTTGATTCCAGTGGCATGGGGAGCACGGGACTCACGTCTGAGCATACCCGTCCCACTCGGGGTGACAAATGCAAAAACAACAATTGATGGACAGAATGCAGAACAATGTCATACATTCACCCCAGTACAGAGATCTGGGCCTAAATCCATCGTTTTTTTGCTCACCATGCCATTCCAGTTTGAACCCAGCCATATGCAAATCAGTCTTGACCCTGTGCCCCATGGGAACAGTCCAGCCCGAACTGCCAAGCCAGGTCCTCCCTGGACTGGAAACAAGCATCCTAGGACCGGTTTCGGGCTTTCAGCCCTCATCAGCCAGGATAGCTTGATTCCAGTGGCATGGAGAGCACGGGACGCACGTCTGAGCATACCCGTCCCACTCGGGGTGACAAATGCAAAAACAACAATTGATGGACAGAATGCAGAACAATGTCATACATTCACCCCAGTACAGAGATCTGGGCCTAAATCCATCGTTTTTGCTCACCATGCCATTCCAGTTTGAACCCAGCCATATGCAAATCAGTCTTGACCCTGTGCCCCATGGGAACAGTCCAGCCCGAACTGCCAAGCTAGGTCCTCCCTGGACTGGAAACAAGCATCCTAGGACCGGTTTCGGGCTTTCAGCCCTCATCAGCCAGGATAGCTTGATTCCAGTGGCATGGAGAGCACGGGACTCACGTCTGAGCATACCCGTCCCACTCGGGGTGACAAATGCAAAAACAACAATTGATGGACAGAATGCAGAACAATGTCATACATTCACCCCAGTACAGAGATCTGGGCCTAAATCCATCGTTTTTTTGCTCACCATGCCATTCCAGTTTGAACCCAGCCATATGCAAATCAGTCTTGACCCTGTGCCCCATGGGAACAGTCCAGCCCGAACTGCCAAGCCAGGTCCTCCCTGGACTGGAAACAAGCATCCTAGGACCGGTTTCGGGCTTTCAGCCCTCATCAGCCAGGATAGCTTGATTCCAGTGGCATGGAGAGCACGGGACTCACGTCTGAGCATACCCGTCCCACTCGGGGTGACAAATGCAAAAACAACAATTGATGGACAGAATGCAGAACAATGTCATACATTCACCCCAGTACAGAGATCTGGGCCTAAATCCATCGTTTTTTTGCTCACCATGCCATTCCAGTTTGAACCCAGCCATATGCAAATCAGTCTTGACCCTGTGCCCCATGGGAACAGTCCAGCCCGAACTGCCAAGCCAGGTCCTCCCTGGACTGGAAACAAGCATCCTAGGACCGGTTTCGGGCTTTCAGCCCTCATCAGCCAGGATAGCTTGATTCCAGTTGCATGGAGAGCACGGGACTCACGTCTGAGCATACCCGTCCCACTCGGGGTGACAAATGCAAAAACAACAATTGATGGACAGATGCAGAACAATGTCATACATTCACCCCAGTACAGAGATCTGGGCCTAAATCCATCGCTTTTTTGCTCACCATGCCATTCCAGTTTGAACCCAGCCATATGCAAATCAGTCTTGACCCTGTGCCCCATGGGAACAGTCCAGCCCGAACTGCCAAGCCAGGTCCTCCCTGGACTGGAAACAAGCATCCTAGGACCGGTTTCGGGCTTTCAGCCCTCATCAGCCAGGATAGCTTGATTCCAGTGGCATGGAGAGCACGGGACTCACGTCTGAGCATACCCGTCCCACTCGGGGTGACAAATGCAAAAACAACAATTGATGGACAGAATGCAGAACAATGTCATACATTCACCCCAGTACAGAGATCTGGGCCTAAATCCATCGTTTTTTTGCTCACCATGCCATTCCAGTTTGAACCCAGCCATATGCAAATCAGTCTTGACCCTGTGCCCCATGGGAACAGTCCAGCCCAAACTGCCAAGCCAGGTCCTCCCTGGACTGGAAACAAGCATCCTAGGACCGGTTTCGGGCTTTCAGCCCTCATCAGCCAGGATAGCTTGATTCCAGTGGCATGGAGAGCACGGGACTCACGTCTGAGCATACCCGTCCCACTCGGGGTGACAAATGCAAAAACAACAATTGATGGACAGAATGCAGAACAATGTCATACATTCACCCCAGTACAGAGATCTGGGCCTAAATCCATCGTTTTTTGCTCACCATGCCATTCCAGTTTGCACCCAGCCATATGCAAATCAGTCTTGACCCTGTGCCCCATGGGAACAGTCCAGCCCGAACTGCCAAGCCAGGTCCTCCCTGGACTGGAAACAAGCATCCTAGGACCGGTTTCGGGCTTTCAGCCCTCATCAGCCAGGATAGCTTGATTCCAGTGGCATGGAGTGCACGGGACTCACGTCTGAGCATACCCGTCCCACTCGGGGTGACAAATGCAAAAACAACAATTGATGGACAGAATGCAGAACAATGTCATACATTCACCCCAGTACAGAGATCTGGGCCTAAATCCATCGTTTTTTGCTCACCATGCCATTCCAGTTTGAACCCAGCCATATGCAAATCAGTCTTGACCCTGTGCCCCATGGGAACAGTCCAGCCCGAACTGCCAAGCCAGGTCCTCCCTGGACTGGAAACAAGCATCCTAGGACCGGTTTCGGGCTTTCAGCCCTCATCAGCCAGGATAGCTTGATTCCAGTGGCATGGAGAGCACGGGACTCACGTCTGAGCATACCCGTCCCACTCGGGGTGACAAATGCAAAAACAACAATTGATGGACAGAATGCAGAACAATGTCATACATTCACCCCAGTACAGAGATCTGGGCCTAAATCCATCGTTTTTGCTCACCATGCCATTCCAGTTTGAACCCAGCCATATGCAAATCAGTCTTGACCCTGTGCCCCATGGGAACAGTCCAGCCCGAACTGCCAAGCCAGGTCCTCCCTGGACTGGAAACAAGCATCCTAGGACCGGTTTCGGGCTTTCAGCCCTCATCAGCCAGGATAGCTTGATTCCAGTGGCATGGAGAGCACGGGACTCACGTCTGAGCATACCCGTCCCACTCGGGGTGACAAATGCAAAAACAACAATTGATGGACAGAATGCAGAACAATGTCATACATTCACCCCAGTACAGAGATCTGGGCCTAAATCCATCGTTTTTGCTCACCATGCCATTCCAGTTTGAACCCAGCCATATGCAAATCAGTCTTGACCCTGTGCCCCATGGGAACAGTCCAGCCCGAACTGCCAAGCCAGGTCCTTCCTGGACTGGAAACAAGCATCCTAGGACCGGTTTCGGGCTTTCAGCCCTCATCAGCCAGGATAGCTTGATTCCAGTGGCATGGAGAGCACGGGACTCACGTCTGAGCATACCCGTCCCACTCGGGGTGACAAATGCAAAAACAACAATTGATGGACAGAATGCAGAACAATGTCATACATTCACCCCAGTACAGAGATCTGGGCCTAAATCCATCGTTTTTTTGCTCACCATGCCATTCCAGTTTGAACCCAGCCATATGCAAATCAGTCTTGACCCTGTGCCCCATGGGAACAGTCCAGCCCGAACTGCCAAGCCAGGTCCTCCCTGGACTGGAAACAAGCATCCTAGGACCGGTTTCGGGCTTTCAGCCCTCATCAGCCAGGATAGCTTGATTCCAGTGGCATGGAGAGCACGGGACTCACGTCTGAGCATACCCGTCCCACTCGGGGTGACACATGCAAAAACAACAATTGATGGACAGAATGCAGAACAATGTCATACATTCACCCCAGTACAGAGATCTGGGCCTAAATCCATCGTTTTTTTGCTCACCATGCCATTCCAGTTTGAACCCAGCCATATGCAAATCAGTCTTGACCCTGTGCCTCATGGGAACAGTCCAGCACGAACTGCCAAGCCAGGTCCTCCCTGGACTGGAAACAAGCATCCTAGGACCGGTTTCGGGGTTTCACCCCTCTTCAGCCAGGATAGCTTGATTCCAGTGGCATGGAGAGCAGGGGACCCACGTCTGGGCATACCCGTCCCACTCGGGGTGACAAATGCAAAAACAACAGTTGATGGACAGAATGCAGAACAATATCATACATTCACCCCAGTACAGAGATCTGGGCCTAAATCCATCGTTTTTTTGCTCACCATGCCATTCCAGTTTGAACAAAGCCATATGCAAATCAGTCTTGACCCTGTGCCTCAGTCCAGAGTGGCAAAGGAGGGACACATCTACTGCAGTTTTCTGGACTTTAATACTGTTTACCAAAACATACTCTCGGGCAATTTAGCAAAAAGGAAGATCCGTGAAGGACTTCTGTCTTCAATCCAACTCTTGCGGGTGCCAGATGGATACAGGTACTGTTGGGTAAGAGCGGTTGATGCACCTTCCGTGTCTTAGGACTGTTTTCAGGTATGACTACAGACAGCTTTTGTGGTCTGTAAAGTCCTACTGTCAGTACACACCACATGTATACACACCACATGTTGTGCATGTGTATGTTGAGCATACAAACGCACAACATACACATATGCTGAAAGAAGAGTGTAGTTAGCCCTGTTCATCCAACAGCAAATTTGGCCTAACTCTGTTAAGGCATAGGCTTACGGGGTGTCCATCATAATCCAGACCAGACCATGACATTTCACAGAAGCATACTTTTTTGTAGAAGTAGTGCTGGTCTGAAGGGCTGCAACAGTGGTGCTGCTGACTTTGCTTTCATACGACTACTGTTTCGTCCTCTGCCATCTTCACCTCTGCCACAATGGAGCCTCCCCTTTTTCTTCTGCCGCCTTCTCCTTTCTCTTCTGCCACTGGTGTCCCCAAAACAGTCTCTGGCCTCCACACCAGTCTCTCACTTATTTATGAACATTATGTAACAGCCTCAAGACATCTGCAGTGGGTGAATCTGGCAGCATGCATGTTTGGCAGCCATGTTGGACTCACCATGCCAGAAACTTTGTTCCAGTCTCAGTGCTGCCACTTCTCAGTGAACATGAGCACAGTGACCTGTTTCTGTTGACTTTACAGAGGTCTGTGCACACACTGCCACCATGAACCTCAATTTACCAAAACACCAGGGGTAGCAAAAGTGACCGCACACCTCCATGACCTTGAAGGAAGTGATATCATATGACATTTGACCCTGAATCTTAGGAAATGATGCCACAATACATTGATCCTGATGACATCATAATAATTGACAATATTGAAGCCTACTGTATACCCCAAAGGGAGAAAGTATTACTAAATCACACAGAGATACGCGAAAAGAAGTTTGCAACAACAGTAGAGGTCAGGCCCACTAGTACTAATTTGTACAGACTATAGCTTGCAAATTTACTATCTTGAATGCTTGTTTTAGTCGTTTTAGTTGATAATACATTTTATTTTCTCATCACTTGTAAGGAACTATCACAAATGTGGAACAGAGAAGGGACTTTTCAGTTGAAAAATGAGTGTTTTTCAAATATTCACAGTAATGAACCATGGCAACAATTTTAAAAAATGTGTATTTTTAAAAATTGTTTAATTTTATTTTGTACTACAGACCGCCATTCTAATTCTGATTTTATTTAGCTTAAAGTGTAGTCTCCCAGTGGTTTCTACAGAAGGTTAACAGTTTTCTGCTTTTGCCACCTCTGAGGCCAGGGTTCGCAAAAGCAGTGCTAGCGGTCGCAGTGGGGCAATCCAGGGGTCGCAGCTATGATCCCTGGCGACCCCTAGATGATGTCTATGACTGTCACCATACATGCGAGCTGTGCAAATCCAGCAATGTGCATGTCTGGCAGACATGTTGTAACCTCCAGGCCCAACACTTTGCCACTATCCCAGCACTGCCACTTCGCTGTGGTTTAGGACCTATTTCACCATTCCCCCTCATCAATGAAAATGGCAGGTCTTTTTCTGGCATCCTCGTTGCCTGACCAGATGTTGTGAGCAATTTTATGGTAAGTCAGGAATGTGAGGCAGATGGTTAGCCCCGCGGTGTGGAAATGTATGAAAAAGAGATTATAAAATGGAATACTGAGGAGTTTCTGAAAATCACCTGCTTGTTTGAGAGCCCATTTAGCTTTGATACTTATTGCAGTTAGTGGCAGATGAAGGACTGAAGCATTCAGAAAGTTCACCCTTTTTTTGTGCACCCTGATGGTCGAGCCTCTAGCAGTATTCAGCTGACCCCTGTACTGGAGGGATTACTATGATGAAGACCAACAGCAGGCAGGGCCGGACTGGTCGTAGCAGGCACTGGGCGTTTTCCCAGTGGCCCGGAAGGGTGGGGGGAGGTTTTGGACCGGTGGGGTCCAAAGGAGTGCTGTCGTGTAGTTCCTATATATCCTATACAGGATCTGCGCGTTTTGGATAACATAAACTGTGGGATTGGCGGTAGACTGATTCTGTGCACCCCCACCGAATACGTTAGCCTATCTGTATTAGCTAGCTCACAGTGCCACTATAATCTCCTTTTACCAAGGAGAGAATAGATTCTGGCAACCTTAGAACATGACAACCCTGATCCCTCAGAATCGTGGAAACAATATACTACCTTTCGCTCAGTCACTCGTGCTTACTTAGTTTGTCTCGGAGAGATACACAGAATGAACAGTCTGGGCGATTTCAATAAGTATTTATTGAACAGTTGTTATTCTAGTGTAAAATAGATGAGCTACAACAACCATTAGACAGTAGCAGAGATATATGATTAGCAATACTACGTAAAGTAAAGGGATGGTATAGTTCTACCATCTTGCAGAAATCATGAATATATACATGTACATAAAACACATGATAAAAAGTGCGTACTCCTATGATGCCTCCTTAACTAGATGTACCTAAATGTACCTAGCATCTGTGTAGGTGTTATGCCAAGAATCCCTCTAGGATCTAGTCCACCCCATTACCTGAGAGTTTAGAGAATGTGGGACCCTGTCCTGGTCTCGAGTTGGACACCCTGCGAGGGATGTTAGACCACTGCTAGCTGGAGCGTCTGCATGCAGGAACCTCAGCGCCTCTGGTCAGTGTGTCAGCCGGGAAGTCACGGTCTCCTCTATCTTCCTAAGCAAGATGTGCTGTATATATACCCATAGGTCTCCCCAGGGGTCCTACCTTGCTGTGTTACCGTGTCGGCCTAAAGGATGACGTTGGGCCTGAACTCTATACAGAGATATTATACAGGAGATGGTAATCCTACTGTTAGTCCTGGTGTGCTTCCAAGAAGCCTCATGCATAATGTATGAGAATCGAACCAGGGAAAAACACGCGTTCTGAATGCAGTGTCATATCTAGGTAAAAGGTCAGTGCCTAAGAACCATTATGTATGTAATGTAGGGAGGAATATACGTGAAAGGTTGCAATGTTACCTGCGCCTATATAGGGTACCTATATGGAATATAACACCCACTCCTCTTCCGACTGGAAGACATATGTAACCTATTACTGTACTACTAGCATAACTATATAGCGGTACGCACAAAGTTTATAAAAACATCTCTTTAGCTAAAAATGTTTAAAAAACTTCTAAAAATGTTTCTAAAAAACTTAAAAAATGTAAAAAGAACATTTTTCAAGCTCTAGCTCTAAAAGTGTCCGTAATTATAGTCCAAACCACTATAAGCATTAAAAAGCCATGTATGCCCAAAAAATGAAAGGAATGTAAAGTTTGTTTTCGTGTTCCCAAATTGAGCTTGTTTAAAAAAGGCGAATTTCTTCCAGCACACGACGAGCCAAATGAGTCAATTGTTTATGTGTCCTGGCTGGTAGACGCAACATTTCCGTTGCTTGCTTCCGCCGAAGACGGCCCCTGTAACACCTTGCAGAGTATGTCAATTGAGCACAGATGATGTTCCACGCTGTCCGCAGCCGGTGCTGGGGCAGCCTGTGCGCCGTCCAAAGCCTGGGTGTCAGTGGAGGAGCCGGTGTTCATACCAACAGGTGCAGTTACTACCTGCGGTGGCTCAAGGAATGCCACCATCAACATTGGAATACGCTGAGGATACTGCAGAACATGGGCTGTTATCGGGTCCAGGAACGCATTCACGTCCGGTTGCGCACATGATGAGAGTGTCAAACACAGGTCTAACACGCATTCTTCTCCGCAAAACAGGCATCGGAGGACAGGTAAGATGCAGTCCATCCAAACTGGTCGAAATGACAAGAACCAAGATGCACTTAGTTCCCTTAGGCGAGGTGTGCCTAGATGTTGTACCATGCGATCACGGTATTTACGCTCCAGGAGTGCTTTTTCCATCTCCTTGGTGACTGGGATGTCCATTGCGTAGCAAATATAAAACAATCAGGATACCTGCTGCTAGGAACAGGATGAGCGGAAGTCCTCCAAAGATGCTTCCAAACACGGAGTGTATGAAGTTTAGGATAACTCCGAGCAGTGGTGGCCGGAGGAACTCAAACCAGCCCCGATACCAAAGGAGGTGGTTAAGAATTTGGGTTTCTGGTCTGGTTTGAATGATGATGGATTAAACCCAGATCAGTTGACTGGGGGTGAGTGTTTGATTGGCTCAAGCGTTCCGTCCATCATCCCCTTTTGTATCGCTTTGTTCGCCCTAAGTTGGCGGGGGTATGCCCAGACGTGGGTCCCTTGCTCACTTTGCCACTGGATTCAAGCAAGCCTGGCTGATGACGGCTGGAATGCCAGAAACCGGTCCTAGGATGCTTGTTTCCGGTCCAGGGAAGACATGGCTTGGCAGTTCGGGCTGGACTGTTCCCATGAGGCACAGGGTCAGACTGATTTGCATATGGCCATGTCTGAACTGGGGTGGTGGAGTGAGCTAAAGAATGATGATGGATTAAACCCAGATCAGTTGACTGGGGGTGAGTGTTTGATTGGCTCAAGCGTTCCGTCCATCATCCCCTTTTGTATCGCCATCAAAGATGTCTGACACTGTTGCTGTGTCGTGGGGAGCACAAGGGCATGCTGGGAACTGCACACCAACCAACAGCAGGACACCACTGTCAGCCATCTTGCCATTGCTCTCACACCCACACATACTGAACTCCCCACAAAAGCAAGTAAGTATGGGAATGCTGGCAAGTGGGGTGGAGGCAATAGCATGATGGGAGTGGCAGTCACAGATATTGGTCACCCTCACAACTGGCCCATCAACACCACCCTGAACCATGCTCACATCACAGGGAGTGGAGAAGGACTCACAAGATGGCTGACACTGGCTACTGCTGTGGGGAGCACAAGGGCATGCTGGGAACTGCACACCAACCAACAGCAGGACACCACTGTCAGCCATCTTGCCATTGCCCTCACACCCACACACACTGAACTCCCCACAAAAGCAAGTAAGTATGGGAATGCTGGCAAGTGGGGTGGAGGCAATAGCATGATGGGAGTGGCAGTCACAGATATTGGTCACCCTCACAACTGGCCCATCAACACCACCCTGAACCATGCTCACATCACAGGGAGTGGAGAAGGACTCACAAGATGGCTGACACTGGCTACTGCTGTGGGGAGCACAAGGGCATGCTGGGAACTGCACACCAACCAACAGCAGGACACCACTGTCAGCCATCTTGCCATTGCTCTCACACCCACACATACTGAACTCCCCACAAAAGCAAGTAAGTATGGGAATGCTGGCAAGTGGGGTGGAGGCAATAGCATGATGGGAGTGGCAGTCACAGATATTGGTCACCCTCACAACTGGCCCATCAACACCACCCTGAACCATGCTCACATCACAGGGAGTGGAGAAGGACTCACAAGATGGCTGACACTGGCTACTGCTGTGGGGAGCACAAGGCCCTGCTGGGAACTGTGCACCAACAAACAGCAGGACACCACTGACTGACATCCTGAGAGACAACTTCCACTCCCTGCAATGCAAGCACAGTCCATGGTGGGATAACTGACTGGCTGGGTGGGTGGGTGGGAAGGAGGGCCGGCTGTCAACCAAATACAACCAATGCAGACCATGTGCACACCCCAACAAATACATAGAAATGCCCAAATAATGCAGGACAATGTGCCACACCAAAATCAACCCCTGACTGTGACGACTTAGGACAATGCAATGTACAGGCCTGCACCCAGAGGCACAGTCACAACTGTCAGGTGTGTCAACCATTGATGCCTGCAGAAACATAACATACATTGTGTGTGTCTCCCAAAAACAGGTGATGATGGGGACACAGCAGCAGACGCTGAGGAGTCCCAGTCCCAGGCTCAAGAGGATGCGGAGCTCACTGGTGTCGTACAGCCTCTGCCCTCCTCGGACGAAGAAGACCAACCTGGCACATCTGGTGCAAGTCTACATGCAGCACCAGCAGGACCACCAGCTGCAGCACCAGCAGGACCACCAGCTGCACCCCCTGCACCCACCCCTCCAACGACTGTCACCACAAATACCATCCCTGCCGACATGGACAGAACAAGGAGCAACACCAGCACAGGGACCCTGGACCAACCTGGGGCCATGGACACCACAACCACCACCAACCCCCAAGGTGGACCAGGGTCATCTGTGCGTGCCACTGCACGCACTGCACATGTCAGCAGGGGTGGTGGGAGGGGTGGGAGACAGAGGTCGCTGCTTGCAGAGGTTGCTGGTGTGCATGATGACCCACAACTGGTACGCACAGCTGATGCGTACCAGTCCAGCACCGGAGACCTCAGCCAGGTAGTGGGGCTCCTCAGAGACAATAACAGCAGCAGGCTGCCCATCATGCCCGCTTGGACTCTCACATGTCCCACGTGGAGTCACACATGTCCCGCGTGGACTCACCCATGTCCCGCGTGGAGTCCAAGTGGGATGCACTGCATGAGACGACGGCGGTGCACAGGGACATTTTACAATGCCTCCACCAGATGAACAGCAACCAGTCCACACCTCCCTGTGTGCCAACAACATCTGGTGCTGCCCAAACTGCAACTGCCACAGGGAGGGAGGATGACTCTGGCGGAGAGTCCCCTGCACCGCAGCAGCCTGTACTTGAGGGCCCCCCCCCCCCCAAGAAGAGGGGTCGTCCGAAGAGGGGCAAGTGAGAGGCCGATGGCCAAGCGCAACTCCCAGGAAGCCTGAACCTGTTCTGGATGTTCACCTTTGTGCACAGACTGTTCACCCTGTTGACGGCAACACTACTCCCACACATTGCATGGGGAGTACAAGTTGGACCAATGTCTCAGACAACTGTGGCCCCGATACTGGGGATTTTGTCTACCAGGACTTTCAATTCACCTAGGAACTTCTGATTCCTAGATTTATGTACAGCACTACCCATCCTATGCACTATTCACACAAATGTATCACAATAAACACCCTAATACACCATACTTGCCTCTGTTGTGATTCCAACGTGGGTGCTGTTATGGGGATGATGAACTGCAAAATTACACTGTGTATGCGAACTGCAACAGCAAGTACAACACAGGCATGTGAGTAAAGGCAACGTGACACATATGAGTGAGACACACCACCAGGGCTACACAACACATACACACCTAGGCCATCTGACTCATAGCCTACACTGATGTTGCCAGGGAAGACGGTGCAATGCACAGACACCACACCCATTCCCAGTTGTAGTCAAGTAGCCCACAGGTGCAGTAAGCAAATGGCAGTCAAATGTGTGACCACAGACAACGCACATCACAAAGTGAAGCACAGGTTTATTACACAGTTGCAACATGTCGTAACCACTACAGATGCAAGGTAATCCCACCTGGCAGCGGGCACACAGTCAACAACTGTAGACAGAAGGAAGTCCATGGGTGTGGCGCACATCACCTGTAGGGACACAACAGCTACCACCCTGGAAGTGCAATCACGTCGTCGGTGGACACAGTTGACCAAACGAATCTGAAAGTACCCTGTGAAGGACAGAAATGATACACAGTCAAAAGCAATGGAGAACAGGACAGAACAGCAAAACTCATGCACAATACATGTTACAAGATACCCACCCAGAACCAAGTTAGCATGTCAACACTGTTGGGGAGTACAGCCCACCTGTAAGCACACATCGCAACACACATCCAGTCAAGTAGCCCATGGACACACTCCAACAGCACCAGAGCACCACCTACACATATCATGCCAACTCACATCATTGACATGACACCTCAGGATACTCACATTCAGCTAAAGAAGTTGGTGATGAGCTGTGTGCGGACATCACCCTCATCATCATCATCATCATCGTCACTGGCATCGTGGTCCAGGCCAGGATCCTCCACAGGTGGCGGATGTTGGTCATTGTCATCCTGGATGAGAGGCAACTCCTTCCCCACTGCCAGGTTGTGGAGCATGCAGCAGACGATGATAATCTTGCACACTTTCGCAGGGGCATATGGGAGGGACCCTCCGGTCTTGTTCAGGCAGCGGAAGCGGCTCTTCAGGAGACCAAATGTCCGCTCAATCACTCTCCTGGTCCGACCATGTGCCTCATTGTAGCTCATCTGGGCTGGTGTCACAGGGTTCCTGAGGGGTGTCAGCAACCACGGCATGTTGGGGTATCCCGAGTCACCTACGGACAGACAAGTGCACATTAGCTGACTTGGAAAAGTGGGCGGAATACTACAGATCAGATCACACACAATGGCACAAAGTCAGTACACACCGACAAGCCAGGCACGCTGGTTCTGCATCTGTGCCATCATCCTGGGGATGCGACTACTCCTCATCACAAAGGCATCGTGTGCTGAACCAGGGAAACGGGCACACACGTGTGTGATGAGTCATATCTGCAAGACACACCACCAGTGCATTGACCGAGTGGTAGTGCTTGCGGTTCCTGTAGGCCTGCTCCTGGGCCTGTGGTGGTACCAAAGCCACATGTGTCCCATCAATGGAGCCAATGACATGCGGCATCCTCCCCAGGGCATAAAAGTCACTCTTCACGTCAGTGAGTCGTCGCAGTCTAGGGAAATAGATGTACCGGTTCAGGAATAGCAACATTGCCGCCAAAACATCGCGGAGCACACGGCTCAACATGGTCTGTGACATCCCACCAGCAGTCGCCACAGTATGTTGGAAGGTACCGGTGGCAAAGAAGTGTAGGGCTGCCATCACCTTCACCTTGGGGGTCAGCGCTGTAGGATACGGCCGGCCAGGCTGCAAATGTGGGGCCAACTGCACTGCCAAATCCTCAATCAGCTGCCTGGTGAAGCGGTACCGTCGGATGCTGTCCCGTTCCACCATCGTTGCCAGGTCTGGGAATGGTCGATGGACAGCAGGAGCCCTGCAGTGCAGAGGAGAAGTAAGCAAGATTGTCAGTCAGCCCACATATGCGGCATTGAACACACTCAATATCCCAACATACATCATTATGAGGCACAACTACATGAAGTGTGCAGTTCCGTAAGGACATGTATGGTACATACATGGCCAACATCTGTCATCACGGTCTAACAAGTGGCATCAATTAGTCCCAGGTTGGCCCATTGGATATCATGAGGCCGTGTCACAGTTCCCATCTCCTGCTGCCGTGTCACAATCACCCCCACAGTGACATGTGAGGACAGATGTGCCCCAGGCATCACAGCTCAACGACAGGTACATTCCCAGGGACCCTGTATTGCCACATGGACACTGGCATTACATGGAGTATCATGTATACACCACAGCAAAACAACCATGACCCCCACAGGTAGTGGTCCCACTTGCCACGGCAGGACAGACATGGACGTCTGTGACACACACACACGCACAACATCAAAGTCCATGCACACACAACGTGGATGTGGAGACTGTCTCCCATTGTGCACATGAAATCAGAGACATTGTAAACACTACATGCACACAGACTGTGGAGGACCATCACTATTGTGCCACTGGGACACCCTGGCTCAAACATACCGTCCCACATGGGACTCACAGGGTATGTGACATGACATACACATACACCACCGTGAAATGTGACCATGGCACATGCACAGATATGAACAGTTGCACATCACAGTGGTCATGTACACGTAACACCCAGGATCCTGTCCCCATGAACACGTGCACAGCCTGGGGGTGGCTGCCCCCAGGTGACACCCACAGGATAACA
Organism: Calotriton arnoldi; assembly: GCA_963921515.1. Taxonomy (NCBI): domain Eukaryota; kingdom Metazoa; phylum Chordata; class Amphibia; order Caudata; family Salamandridae; genus Calotriton; species Calotriton arnoldi. The sequence continues at coordinate 583,915 of CAWUFW010009996.1, forward strand.
TGTACACCAACATACACACAATAGGAAATGCAGCCTTACATGCCTTATGATACAGTTTGGACAGGCTGTCGTGTTGTAGGTGTGCCCCTCACTCCCTGGGAGCTATCTGTGGCTGGCATATGTCCATCTGAGACAGGCATGGTGACATATGCCAGTCACTTGTACAGGGATGCGTTGAACAGCAATGGACCGATCGGTGCCCCGGCCGGCCCATTGCATTCAATGTGTCGAGGCACGCGTTGTACCCCTGTACGCGTTGTACTGCAATGGACCGATCGGTGCCCCCGGCCGGCCCATTGCATTCAATGTGTGCGGGTATGCGTTGTACCCCTGTACGCGTTGTACTGCAATGGACCGATCGGTGCCCCCGGCCGGCCCATTGCATTCAATGTGTGCGGGTACGCGTTGTACCCCTGTACGCGTTGATCAGCAATGGACCGATCGGTGCCCCGGCCGGCCCATTGCATTCAATGTGTCGGGTACGCGTTGTACCCCTGTACGCGTTGTACTGCAATGGACCGATCGGTGCCCCGGCCGGCCCATGGCATTCAATGTGTGCGGGTACGCGTTGTACCCCTGTACGCGTTGTACTGCAATGGACCGATCGGTGCCCCGGCCGGCCCATTGCATTAAATGTGTGCGGGTACGCGTTGTACCCCTGTACGGCGTTGTACTGCAATGGACCGATCGGTGCCCCCGGCCGGCCCATTGCATTCAATGTGTGCGGGTACGCGTTGTACCCTGTACGCGTTGTACTGCAATGGACCGATCGGTGCCCCGGCCGGCCCATTGCATTCAATGTGTGCGGGTACGCGTTGTACCCCTGTACGCGTTGAACAGCAATGGACCGATCGGTGCCCCCGGCCGGCCCATTGCATTCAATGTGTGCGGGTACGCGTTGTACCCCTGTATGCGCTGTACTGCAATGGACCGATCGGTGCCCCCGGCCGGCCCATTGCATTCAATGTGTGAGGGTACGCGTTGTACCCCTGTACGCGTTGATCAGCAATGGACCGATCGGTGCCCCCGGCCGGCCCATTGCATTCAATGTGTGCGGGTACGCGTTGTACCCCTGTACGCGTTGATCAGCAATGGACCGATCGGTGCCCCCGGCCGGCCCATTGCATTCAATGTGTGCGGGTACGCGTTGTACCCCTGTACGCGTTGTACTGCAATGGACCGATCGGTGCCCCCGGCCGGCCCATTGCATTCAATGTGTGCGGATACGCGTTGTACCCCTGTACGCGTTGAACAGCAATGGACCGATCGGTGTCCCCGGCCGGCCCATTGCATTCAATGTGTGCGGGTAAGCGTTGTACCCCTGTACGCGTTGTACAGCAATGGACCGATCGGTGCGCACCCATTGACAATGGCCTTGCCTGGCAACGGACGCTTTTTCGAATTTCGAACGAGTCGGTTGCTGGAAATTCAGTTGGTCACCCACAACAATGTTGCAAAGTCATGTATGTCATGAAGTTGAAGATTTGAAGGATGCTGTGGGCGTGTATTGGTGCTGCTATTCCATGAATTGGCCAGATTCAGAAGATGCAAACGACTTGGACCTATCACTTTGGACACAAGGGACAGTATCTGCCTCTCCAGCACATATATATTGCTGGCTGTTCCCCTGAGAGCTCACTTGCCTGCACTACATGCTCCAGGACGACATCTGCCACTGCACTGCTGCTGTCTCTGCCCCTCTGGACCCTGCAATGGCACGTACTGTGGAGAGAGCCCCAGCCTTCAGCCTTGAGGAGAACCAGGCCCTGCTGGACAGCCTACTTCCACAGTACAGCAAGCTGTATGGGACACCAGGGGAGCAGGTGAGTGTTCTGTGCACTGCCTTTCTGAATGTGCATTTTGTCTGACTAGCAAGGCTGAAAGTCTGCACGCCACTGGCTAGCAGGCTCACTGAGTAGTTGTCACCCCCCATAGTGTGTAGTGACATGCACTGGACAGGTATGGTGCAGTGACAGTGCATTTGAACAAGGTTTTACTTCCCATGCAATGATACCATGTAGTGATGTCTGGCAAACTGTCCATGGGCAGCTTTGCACTGCCTGTGTACCTCATGTGCCCCTGTGATTGAGACATGTATATACAACTGTGTCATGCACGGATATGTTGCATGTGTAGTAATGGCCTTTTCACTTTGTCATCCTGACAGGTTAATGCCCATCGGAAGCAGGAGATCTGGAAGGACATTGTCCGGGCTGTCCGGTCCGTGGGGGTCTACAAGCGCCGGATCCGCAACTGCCAGAAGAGGTGACAGGACCTTCGAGGCTGGACCCGGAGGATTGCACGGGTCCAGCTGAAGCTGTCGCCTCCTCGCAGGAGGGGCGGAACACGGACCCTGACCCCCCACATGCTCCAGATCCTGGCGGTGGTGTTTCCAGACCTGGATGGGCAGCTGAAGGCCAGACAGCAGCAAGGAGGGGGTGAGTCAAAGACTGCACTGTGAACTCTGTATTACATGCTTTGTGCCCTCCTCTGGCCTGGTTCAACTGCCACAGTGCAGCAGTCATGTTGTCAAGGAGCCATGTCCCTCTATTGTGCACTGCCCACTCCTCATCTGATACCCAGGTGTGGCCCTTACATTCAGGGAATTGTGTCACTTGGGACTGTGTCCTTGCAGTTTGCTTCACTAAAGGTGGGGGACAGCATCTGTTTCCCTAACTCTGTTGTGGGCATCATGGGTGGGTCCATTGTTCACACAACGCCTGTGTTCGGACATGTAATCTGCGTGTTTCTTTGATATGCGGTCCACTTGCTGAGCTGAGCCACCACATGTGCCTGGGGTATGTGGCACACGCCCATGCAGCGGGTGGGAACAATGTTTGGGCCCCAGGAGTGTGCAGATTACGTGTGTCACACATACATAGCCAGCTATCCACTGTCCAGGGCTCATCCCTCATTCATGTGGGGCAGGACAGTCATGCCTACTCCAGGCCATGCAATGCACTCTGTACTCCCACTCCCGTGTATCAGCTGACACATTGTGCGCAGTGATTTGACCCCTCAGGTGTCTGCCTCTGTGTCAGTGTGCTGTGGATTAGTTGCCAGGACTGCTGGGGTGTTTCTTGGTAGGGGCTCAGCATGCCACTGGAGATGTGACCATAGGAGACGATACTTGTGTGTCACATAGGTGTTTGATCAGCTGCCCGTGCAGACTGGGGTATGCGAATGTGAAGTTCAGGCAGCTGTTCCCCATTCACAGCAGATTGTGAGGGGCTCAGGTTCAGAGGGTAGTGTCACAGGTCTCCCATATGTCCAATCGGTATGACCTGGACAGATGAGGGTTAAGATGATGTGTTGTGTGGGGGATGTACATGTGCACTTGTGCAGCTCCAGGACTTGCATTCCCCATGACCTACTATTGTGACACAGTGCAGAGTGTTGTTGTCTGGCTGCCAAGTCATACATCACTGAGACAGTGATGTATGACTTAGCAGTCATGCCTCCGCCATGGCATGTGTCTACTTATTGGTGATCCTGCAGGGGAGTGACATGTGCTACATGCACACCATTGTGGCGATGGCTATCAGGACATGGGTGCATCATGGTGTCTGTCGCTGGTATGCATCACATGCATTTCCTATTTGACTCTGGGCATCCCTTTCATCCGGAAACCTGTACTGACTCAGTGGCAAGAGTTGTGATGTGTGCATGTCCACATGCTACACCGTGTCCTCTGCACTGTCCAACTACTGTGTAGTTGGTGCATGTGTCCACACTGGGGTGTTGCAATCCAACAGACACCAGACAGATGGGTGCAAGGCCATGTGGGATGTGAGTGCCATGGTTGGCATCAGACTGACAATTGGCTTCTCCTGTTCAGTTAGGGCACTTTTAGCAATGTACAACTAATGATGCCAGGGCTTGCTCTGTAATGTGCTGTGCTCACAGTGGTGTGTGCGTTTGGTGCAGGTGACTGAGGTCTGTCTGTTTCCCCATTGTTTGCAGATACATCCACGGCCACGGAAGGGGACAGCTCCACGGACCAGGAGGAGCCGGAGAGCCAGACTGGGTCAGCAGCCGAGGAGTGGTCGGAGGGACCCAGTGGCACGGAGGGCGAGGGCAGCCACACCGAGGAGTCCTCAGCACCATCCACCTCAGCTGAGGACCAGAGCAACTCGGAGGATGACTCCCTTATGGAGGCGGGTGTCAGCAGCCACCACACCCCAGCTAGTGTTGCTGTCCCCGCCACCACCAGCACCACCACCGCCCTCCCATCGGCTCCCATTCCCCAGGTCCGTGGAGGCTCCCATGTTCGGGAGCGTGTCTCCTTTGGGCCACGCATCGCACCCCCTGCCCCTGTGTCCCCTGCTGCCCTGAGTGAGGAGTCTGTGTACCTCCTTCGCCAGCTCCATGTAGGGCAGACAGCCATGCTGAGTGTCCTCCATGCGCACACCGCTCTGTTGACTCAGCTGGTGTCGTTCATGGAGGGCATCTCATCGGGCATGTCTGACCTACAGAGGGGCAATAGGTCCATGGACTCCTCCCTGACGGCAGCAGTGTCCCTCCTCAGACAGTCCCTCACCCCTCCTGCCTCTGCTCCATCCACACTCCCCAGCACCTTACCCGTCCCAAGCACACACACACCGGCACAGGCACACACCAGCACACACACATCCAGCACACAGACACACACGCCACAAACAAAATGCACACGCACGCACAGTCAGGGGACTGAAACCAGACTCACAGGGGATGGGGCCCTGGAACACACACACGCATCCACGAGCACTGCGCAGTCCTCAGTTGCCTCTCCCTCCAAAACACCCTCCCTTGCCTCACCTGCAACCCCAAAGACCCAGCGCCTCTTCCTCAGTGACCTCGGCCTCTTCCCCTCCGATCCAGCTGCTCCAGCATCCAGGGGGAAGAGGAAGCCCACCCACACGGAGCAGAGTGCCCCTCGCCCCCGGACACCCTCCCCCAGGCGCAGACAGACTGAGGCCCCCACCCGCAAGTCCCCCGGAGTCGTAAGAGCAAGACCCCGCCGCCGCCCTGCAGCTCAGGCACCAGGTCTCCTTCCTCCATCCCTCAGGCCCCCACTCCACAGGTGCCCCCACCACACCCTGCCCCAGGTTCCCCCACCCACAGATATACCATCCCCAAGAGGATCCGGCCTTCTCCCCCTGCCACTTGCTCTCCCTGCACCACACCCCCGCTGCGCTTGTCTGTGCCACTGATGTGGTGAGGGTGTCCTCCCCTCTGTCCAGCCCACCTTGCCTGTTCCCCATTCTCCTCCCCTGGTGGTAGGCACTGCAGTGGAGTCCACTACCACCCTGTCTGACTTGGGCACTGCAGTGGCGGACCTGTCCACTCCATCTGCAGGGTCCACTGCAGTCGTGCCGGCACCCACAACATCTGAGTCATGCCCCCAGTTGTGCCGGCACACACCATGTCAGACACCTCCACTGCAGTTGTCAGTGGCTCTCCAGCACCCACCACCCCTTCCCTGCTTCCTCCTGGTGAGCCCTGATCCTGTCCCTGCGGTGCCTGGCCTGCCCCTCCGGTTGCCCCTCCTAGTGGATTGTCCCTGGTTTTGTGCAGGCATGCGTAGGGTGACATCTGCCACTGTCACCAAGTTTGGACTTTGACAATGGACTGGCCATTGGCCTTTGTGTTTTTCCTGGACTTTGTTTTCATTCCACACATATGCTGAATAAAGCAACTTTCTGTTCTCTAGTGCTTATGCTTCTGATGTACATGTTGTTGATGATGCTAACCATGCCCTTGCTGCAGTGATGGTGATATTTGGTCTCATTATAATGAAGTGTTACTGTGCAGGAACCCATGTGGTCCAGGGGGAATGTGTCCTATCCTGTGGTGTATCCATGTCATCCATAGCAGCATCTGAGGGTGTCATGTGTTCAGTATTTGGCAATGGGATTTCCTACTTAGATTAGCTATTTCACATCTGTGGCTTCCACCCCTGCACATCTGTTGTGCCTGCCATTGTTCAATTCGTCTACTTCCCTGACCGTGTGGCCATCTCCACTGGACATGCAGGTTTGGGCATCAATGGGGAAGGACTCATCCGTGTAGTCAGTGCAACATTGCTATACAAGTGTGTTGGATCTGTGCTGATGATTCCGTTGGCACTTCCATGACCAGGCTGATGTGACGGGAGCCCTCATTTGGTGCTAATTGTTGATTGTGTGACCAAGTGCTCAGCTGACATGATGGGGCCCTACTGAGGCAACATATGGCACAGCTTTCCTCACACAGGAGTGGAGTCCCCTCATGGCAGTGTGTACTCCTGTGACATTGCCTGCGCCCAAGGTGTGTGTTGTATGTGCATGTCTGTGTGTTCACTTCCGTTTAGCTGTGCATGATGTGTTCCCTAGTGTTGTACCTGTTTGTGATGCTTGCTGAGTTGACCTATGTTCCCCCAAAGTCTTCCTCCTGGGTTCTCTGCGATGTGGGTGCATGGCACATTACTGGTCATCAGGGTGTCACCCATAGGTGTGTTTGCTGTCAGGGCTGAGTTTGTGTGCAGACGCAGATGGGTCACAGTCAGGTTTCCCCTTGGCACTTGTTGTTTGCCCCTGTCATGTGATTTCCAGTTTGTGTTATCTTTCAGTGATTGTGACACATTGTGTGTGTGACTGCTGGCACTCCTCAGGGTCCGGGGTGCAATGTTGGTTGTTGTCTATGTGTGTTCTTTGTGGGTGACCTTGGCTTCTTCATTGGTGTGTGACTGTGGCTGGGATCCCATTGGTTGGTGTGGTATTGCCGTCATGTCCATGTACAGCGTAGTGTGCAGTGTGTCAGACATTCAGGAGTCTTGTTGAGTGGCCATGTGTGATGTGTTTCTGCACCTTGGTTCCCACCCACCACCCTGGAATAGTCATGGGTGCATGTGCAATGTCACCAGTGCATGTGTGCTTCACTGCTGCACATTGTTGGAGGTCGAGGGGTGTGGTGTTGAGTGTGTGCAGATGAGAGTTGTTGCCCGGCTAGGCCCCTGCCTCCATGTTGGCCTTGGCTTACTGGCCATGCTGATTGATTTGTGCTTGTGTAGGTGTGATGGTAGTTTGTTGCTCAGGACACATGACTGTGGTTCACAGTGTGAACCACATTTAGCTTTGTCATCACAGTGGGATTGTAATGCAGCCCAGGGTCACCACATTGTGGGGGCCCTGGGGGTGGTGCTGTGGTGTGTCTGTGTCTTGCTGTGTCAGTTGCTGTTCCTACGTGCCTGTGTGACATGTGTGATTTGTGCTCCCTCTCATCTGACAATGCCTGCTTGCCCACATAGGGGATTTGGATCCATGAGTTACCTTTGTGTGGCACTGTATGCACATCTGTATGATTGGTATTCAGGTCTCCTCATGTGTTGTGTGGTTGCCTGGGGACACTGGCACCCCCCCTCACCTGTTGTGTATGATGTGCAGTGTGGGTCTGCCTGTTTGTGTTTGTGCATCTGCACCACTGCATTGACATATCTTGGGTGTGCCATTGGCTGTATGTAGTTTGGTGGGTTTCCCCTGCTGTCCCTGGGACTCCTAGGTCATCGGTCAGCACAATGATCATGGTTTGTGTGTCCCATTGCTGCCATGGTATGGTATCTGTTCACCTCACATCTGCAGTCTCCACAGGGTATCTGCATTTGTGTGCCCATTGGTGCGAATATGTGGGTCTGCATTCTGATGGTCACTTCTGTCATTGTGTCATTGATGAATGTTGACAGTGTCAGCCCCCATGGGTGTTGTTTGTCTGCACATGGCCAAATGTATGTCTTATGTGCACTGCAGTATTTGGCTCACCCAATTTATGTTGCAATGGGACACATACACTACTTTGCCACTGATGTGTTTTTTGTTCTGTGACCAGGAATCATCCATGCAGTTTGGCAGTTGCAGCTCTTTCTTTGTCAACACTTACCTTTTGGTCACTGTGATGATGGGGGTTTAGACCCCATTGCCACAATGTTCAAAAGGTGCTTCAGCTATGGACCCCACACTTACCTTTTGGTCACTGTGATGATGGGGGTTTGGACCCCATTGCCACACTGTTCAAAATGTGCTTCAGCTATGGACCCCACACTTACATTTTGGTCACTGTGATGATGGGGGTTTGGACCCCATTGCCACACTGTTCAAAATGTGCTTCAGCTATGGACCCCACACTTACCTTTTGGTCACAGTGATGATGGGGGTTTAGACCCCATTGCCACAATGTTCAAAAGGTGCTTCAGCTATGGACCCCACACTTACCTTTTGGTCACAGTGATGATGGGGGTTTAGACTCCATTGCCACAATGTTCAAAAGGTACTTCAGCTATGGACCCCACACTTACATTTTGGTCACTGTGATGATGGGGGTTTGGACCCCATTGCCACAATGGTCATGGCCTGCTTGCATTGTGGGGGCCACACACATATATGTGTGGCACAAGGCATTTGACACAGTCTACACACGCTTGTCATGGTGTTGGGGGGATGTCTTTTTCTTGCATTCCCTAGGTTGTGGTGTGCTGGTTGTGTCATGCATTGTCCATCCTATGAGTGGGGGTGGTAGTGGTGGTAGGCATCCAGCCCCCCCTGGGTGAGGGTGGTAGTAGTGGTAGGCATCCAGCCCCCCTGGGTGAGGGTGGTAGTAGTGGTAGGCATCCAGCCCCCCCTGGCTAAGGGTGGTAGTAGTGGTAGGCATCCAGCCCCCCCTGGGTGAGGGTGGTAGTAGGCATCCAGCCCCCCCTGGCTAAGGGTGGTAGTAGTGGTAGGCATCCAGCCCCCCCTGGCTAAGGGTGGTAGTAGTGGTAGGCATCCAGCCCCTCCTGGCTAAGGGTGGTAGTAGTGGTAGGCATCCAGCCCCCCTGGGTGAGGGTGGTAGTAGTGGTAGGCATCCAGCCCCCCTGGGTGAGGGTGGTAGTAGTGGTAGGCATCCAGCCCCCCCTGGCTAAGGGTGGTAGTAGTGGTAGGCATCCAGCCCCCCCTGGCTAAGGGTGGTAGTAGTGGTAGGCATCCAGCCCCCCCTGGCTGAGGGTGGTAGTAGTGGTAGGCATCCAGCCCCCCCTGGCTAAGGGTGGTAGTAGTGGTAGGCATCCAGCCCCCCCTGGCTAAGGGTGGTGGTAGGCATCCAGCCCCCCCTGGCTAAGGGTGGTAGTAGTGGTAGGCATCCAGCCCCCCCTGGGTGAGGGTGGTAGTAGTGGTAGGCATCCAGCCCCCCCTGGCTAAGGGTGGTGGTAGGCATCCAGCCCCCCCTGGCTAAGGGTGGTAGTAGTGGTAGGCATCCAGCCCCCCCCTGGGTGAGGGTGGTAGTAGTGGTAGGCATCCAGCCCCCCCTGGCTAAGGGTGGTAGTAGTGGTAGGCATCCAGCCCCCTGGGTGAGGGTGGTAGTAGTGGTAGGCATCCAGCCCCCTGGCTAAGGGTGGTAGTAGTGGTAGGCATCCAGCCCCCTTGGGTGAGGGTGGTAGTAGTGGTAGGCATCCAGCCCCCCTGGCTAAGGGTGGTAGTAGTGGTAGGCATCCAGCCCCCCTGGCTAAGGGTGGTAGTAGTGGTAGGCATCCAGCCCCCTGGCTAAGGGTGGTAGTAGTGGTAGGCATCCAGCCCCCCTGGGGAGGGTGGTAGTAGTGGTAGGCATCCAGCCCCCCTGGCTAAGGGTGGTAGTAGTGGTAGGCATCCAGCCCCCCTGGCTAAGGGTGGTGGTAGTCATCCAGCCCCCCTGGGTGAGGGTGGTAGTAGTGGTAGGCATCCAGCCCCCCTGGGTGAGGGTGGTAGTAGTGGTAGGCATCCAGCCCCCCTGGGTGAGGGTGGTAGTAGTGGTAGGCATCCAGCCCCCCTGGCTAAGGGTGGTAGTAGTGGTAGGCATCCAGCCCCCCTGGGTGAGGGTGGTAGTAGTGGTAGGCATCCAGCCCCCCTGGCTAAAGGTGGTAGTAGTGGTAGGCATCCAGCCCCCCTGGGTGAGGGTGGTAGTAGTGGTAGGCATCCAGCCCCCCTGGCTGAGGGTGGTAGTAGTGGTAGGCATCCAGCCCCCCTGGGTGAGGGTGGTTGTAGTGGTAGGCATCCAGCCCCCTGGGTGAGGGTGGTAGTAGTGGTAGGCATCCAGCCCCCCTGGGTAGGGGTGGTGGTGCGCATTCAGGCCCCTGTGTGCATATGTGGCATTGGTGATGGGCATCCCGCCCCTATGGTGCTGCTGTTGCTGGTGTAAGTATATTCTGCATCCCTCTGTGTGTGTGTGATGTGTCGTGTACGTGTTGTATGTGTTTTGTGGTTGGTGTCTGACTTACCTTCTGCGCCGTACGCTTCCGTGCCTGTTCCGGTAGTAAATGTAGAATATTGGTATGATCGGGACGAAGGGATTCATGGTTGGTTCGTGTCGTTCGTCCTTCTCGTTGCTTCGCGTCGTCCTCGTCGCTTCGCCTCGTCCTCGTCGCTGGCGTGTTCGTCTCGTAGCCGTGGATTGTGTTGTGGCGCGAATCGGAGCTTATGTGCGCCTCTCCCGGATGCTTTGACGTGCCTTGCGTAGCGACGGGTTCGGCGCGTACGGGAAGCGCATCGTACTTGTTCGGCCGGACGGAGCTGCATTTTCCCTTCCGTGCGACTCGATTCTGCGTTTCCGGATTCGCCTCGGTCGGAGTACAGGACCTGGATTGGGTGAGTACGGCTCGGCCGGATTCTTTGCTGTTGTGCGCATCGTACTTACTCGTTCGGTGTGCTGTACGGATCGGTCGGGAAACAGGCATTCGCATGGCTTTTTTCCCGACCGAATCGTATTGGGTGCGCCTCCGACCGAGATCGGAATCGGCCCCTGTGTGTCAAGGATCCTACATGAGTTCGGGAAAAGGCTAGGTAACAGGGGATGTGTCAGGGAGCCTGATTAGCTCAGGAGAAGGCGAGATAGAAGGGGGTACTTGCTCTCTGCAGAGATAAGGGTTTTCAGAAGAATAAAAACAAAACCTGAAATCTGGAGAGAAAAGTAAAACAGAAAGTGACAACTGGAGCAGGTTGGAACAGGCTGTGACAGGGAACTGGAAGCCTGCAAAGGGAAACTAGTAAAGACAATACCCTTACAACAACAAGAAGGTACAGGCTGGAAAACTATAGGCAAACTATCTTAAAAGACAGTTTGCATGCTCTTAGGAAAGTGATCTTTCTGTGAGGTGAAAAGTTCTTACAGGAAGGCAAGGAGCAGATTAATCTCACAGAGTTCAGGGAGACATCAGCAGCTCCTAGCAGGAAAGTGCGCTGGGTGGATCAGTGCCAAAGGCACAAGCCACAGAATCTAACTGACAACCTTGATAGTAATGATAATCTAGATCACAACACAAACACAAGAAAGTACAAACGTAAGAACAACAAGGAACACAGAAACAGAAACTGTGATCAGGGAAAAACAGGACTTGAATTAAGACCAAGAACAGAATTGGAATACATCGAACTTTGGATACTGGAAACAAGACTGAAAATCTGCAAACTAACTAGGGCAGGAATATGCAGTCAGAACAGGAACACAGAACACAAGGCAAGGAATCTGCATATGCAAGACAGGTCAGAAAGTGTGCAGTCCAAACTAGACAAGACAGAAAACAGGTGCAAATACCGAATTAGAACAGAAAATAGAATCAAGTAACAAAACAGAAATCAACAAGCAAAATAACTGGAAATATGGCAGCAGGATCATGATAGAGCATGCCTGCACACTGAATTCACAGGGCTGTATTAGGTGGAAGCTCAGTGAAAGAGCACAGCTGCAGGGAAAGAGCCAGGTGCAAGGAACACACCAAGTGCATGGAATCAGGAAACCACCAATAAAAGGACAGCTTTACTGAGATTTGGGAAGGAAAAGCCAAAAAAAATCAAGATGCACAAGGCAGGAAACAGGGAAGCCTGGAACGGAGTGTGGACCGGAGACAAGAGAGTGAAAAGACTAGAAGGCAGGTATTAAAGGGTCACAATGGCCGTAGGATCAAGGAACAAAGGATACAGAACAAAGATCCACCGCCAGAACGTCATCTAGGTAGAGGGAACAACAAGGACTACGATACATTAGGATTTTGGTGTGGAAACTCTGCATTGGGATGTGATGTGTAGCTAGGAATGCAAGGTAGAGAATAGTGTACAGGCATATACTGGTGTAACAGCAACACCACACAGGGCCCTCATGAGCGCCACCAAGTGGGCGTATGGCAGAATCCTGACACTATGTTTGTGGAATCTACACAAATGCTCACAAGGAGGAGTAAAAATCTGAATGGGATTCTTGAAACAGGAGCATCCGCAGATACAACTGCCAAACGTGTACATGACATTTCACCCTTTTAGTGTTATTTACCAGTAACATCCACTTGAAAAACGTTAGGGCAATAAAGATGGCACAGCATTACACCAATCTGTTTTTGGCTCAACAGAAACTCAACAACCTTACAGCCTACCACACCAGAACTATAATGTATTCCCATTACATCGATGACAAACTACTAATTGACATACTAAGATATCCATTTTATTAAAAAATGAATAGCATTGTGCAAAGTTTCTCAACAACTTTATTGAATTCCGTCCAAGCAACATTATACTGCAAACCCTTCAAATAAATTAATTTCCGACACCACCACCAGTATAGATATGATCAGAAAAATAGTTTACATCCAGCAAATTACAGATAGGCTGCCATACGTAGACATGGCAATAACCTAATGCCCTCAAAGAAGAACTTTACAACCATGGTATTGGGAAAGTATGTCTGCAGAAAGTATTTTGTCAAATAGCTCGAAAACTCGCCCTGGTCCTTAATTTGTGCCGGTGTTTGGTTGGTGGGGACGCCAGCACTTGGTTTTGAGTACTGGGAGGTATTTTTCAACATCAGACTTTGACCCAGTGCAGGAGAGAGAAAGGCAAAAAAGAGAGAAAGAGGGAGGGAGGGAACACAGATACAAGAAGTGAAGGGAAGAGGAAGAAAGAGGCAAGGGGTTGAATAAAGGGTAAACAGCTTTGGTATTAGGCCACCTGGCATTCGGCAACAATCGCAGTGGGTTTTTAACCAAAACTTTAGCCAACTACACTTATTTCTTTCAAAGAACAATGACTGCCTAGCTCAGACCCTCTCCCCTACCCTACCACCTGCATCTTTTTGCTAATAGCACTCCTTTGCATCCAAGTGTTGAGTTTGGAGCACCAAAAAGATGCAAGTACGACAACATCACATATTAATTAGAAGAAAAAACATATACACACAATCTCCCGATTCAAACTGTTTGTTCTATACCAACAGAAATATGTATATTTAATTCATGTATTTACAACATGACATGGTTACCCTTGATCATGCCACTTGCCTTCAGAATCAGCTTTACAGATTGAGTTAGCATGATAAAGATAATAATCTTCAAATTAATACTGAAAAGACAAATGTAATGGTGTGTGGAAGATATACGTTGATATAGAATTGGCAAGTAGAAGATATTAGCCGAGGGTACAGGTCTATTAGTATAGCATTATAGCCCACTGCAGACAGTTATTCCTGCCATCAAAATCCCTCTACCGAAGTTACAGGCCTGAGCCGCAAGTGAGGACATACGCAAAAGCTGGAACTATCAGGAGGGGGGTAGACCTTCTAGGAGTGCTAACTCTCTCCTCCTGAAACCTCAGATCTTTCGCAAAAAGAGAACGTGTCACCGAGCTTTCTCCAGCTCTGTGCCATAAATCTGGAACTCTCTCCCACCGGAAATATGTAGAATCTCCTCCAAGGTTGCTTTCAAACTGGAAGTAAAAAGATTCCTTATGAACAAGTTCTTACCTTAATAGGGTGATGGATCGTCTGCTCTAATGCATTGGACTTGCACCTTTAAGCCCTGCGCTGGATGCTATTCTTGTTGGTTTGAATCATTTGCTCCCCTCCTATTTCGCTATGTACCAGTTTTTATCTTATTCTTTGTTGACCCTTGGTATTTGTAACCGTTCTTGTTCTGTGAGTCCTATTTGATATGTGTTCTGTTTGGTATTCATATTTGACACATGTAATGCAACTGTTACCTTCCTATCCCTCCAATTGTAAAGCGCTCTGATATCCCTCGGGATCATGTTCGCGCTATATAAAACTTCATAAATAAAATAAATAAACAAGGAAGAGAGAGCCTTTAAGAACAGGCAAAGATCAAGTCAAAAATCCTGTAATTCTATTGAGGGTAGGGTGTCCTAAAGGAAACAGGGAGAAACCAAATTACAAAAAGACGAATTTTGGAGCAGAAGGTCATTATATGACCCGTTATTAGACATATGTCACTCTTGCTTTTAATGGTGCTCCCAACATTCCAATGTCCTAATAAAAAGCAGCTCCATCACTAGACTGTCATCACATGAGGATGAAATCTATGGCAAATGCTATATCAACACTTGGGGCTTGCCAATATCTGCAGTGATGTAGAGAGGTCTTAAACTAAAACTACAATTATCTTCACACAACCTTCCAAAGGTATATATTTGTGAGTGGAAGAACGTTTAATGGCATTACAAAAATAAAGAATAAAGCTACTGGCTAGCCTTAGTGCTGCCCCAAATGCCTCGATAAACCCCAGCAGATAGCTGCAACCCCACTGACGAATCCCTATAAAGCTGAAACCATTTTGGGGTTGCTTGTGTTACAGTTCAGGTGGCCTTGCATTTTGGACCGAAGTATTCCTATTGAAGAAGGAGCAAGGCTGTTTAGTATATGGAGAGTACAATTTCTGTAGTGGCACAGTGAGCAGAAATGATGGACTGGAATGCAGCACAGAGTGATTGCCAGTAGCTGAGATTAATTGAAGCATTCTGCCCACCACTTTTTCATTTCTCTCAGTATGACGCTCTACCTTAAACCAGTATGGCCAGATATGAGACCCCTCTGTCACGGATTCAAGCTTCATCTTACTGATGACATTTAGTAGCAGTGCGTGGGGAGTTGTTGGGCCCCTCAAAAAAGTGAAAATAAAAAAACACACAAGTGTGTGAAAGGCTAAGTGAATAATACGTATTTAAAAAAGAAAGAATACATTGGCATACCAGCCCTGTGCTTTATTTGAATGTGGATGTGCATAAGCAAAATGCTGTCACTAACAGACAGGGAAGCAAATAGCTGAACTGGGTGCTCCATTGCCCAGGCCGTATGCTGTGGTGGGTGGAAGCAAAACGTGAATGACAAAGTAAAAGGCAAGTGGATGAATACTGCTGACCCTGAGCTCTTCTAGATAAAGCTGTCACTTTGGAAGTGAATGTGAATGCGATTATTAGGCCAATTTCTTTTTTTTATGTATATGGATTTGGTGTTGGATTTGGTCCTTGTGAATAATTAAATGTTTGTTTTCATTGTTTTTATATACATTTTAGGCAACCTATTTATGTATAAATGTTTTTGAAATGATTACAGCCCTGAAGAAGCCTATGTATTGGGCGAAACACATTGACTGCGTATGTTTGTCTATCTCTGAGAAAAATAATAATAGAAAAGAAAAATTCAAGCATTCATTGATTTGTGTCATGCTTCAGTGTAGACTCTGGATACTCTGGTCGACTTTGTAGCTTCTATTTGCCTCTCATTTTTTATGTCGCAATATGTTTAATGTATGAACAATTTGGCAGCTGGTCATTTGATGTGGGCAATGATCAGTTGGTGTTAAATGTGTAATTATCTTAGGTGGTGCAGTGACAGTTCCCTAGCTGCCAACAATTTTTCCCTTTGGAAGCTGTTAGAGAGCTGACGTGCCAGATGAAATGCATTCAAATTCTGGTTTTCAGGTCGGAGAGTAAAATGGGAAGGAGAAGCATCCAATCACATTGTAAGAGCATCAATCTAAGATGAGTTTTCTCGCCAATATAATGGAAAACCTCCGACGCTCCGCACTCACTGGGTTTGTGTTGTGCATCTCACACTTTTTATAGTATATGCACTGCACCCTTCGAATATGTCTGTTTGAGCAGTTCTGTTGCACGTGCACGAGCAGGGAAGCCTTTGAGCTTTTCTTCTTCTCAGGTGATACAACATTTGCGCATCACGAAGTTCTCCTTTTGCATAACTTCAACAAAGATGACTCAGGAAGTAAACAACTCCACTGGAGGTTACTTTGCCTATGGCGTGGAAGATTTGCCACATTACAATGGGCAGCGATACCTGTGCCCACACCTAAGTGTTTGCTGGCACTTGCATTCCTGGACTCTGAGTGAAACCTAGTGGCCTGGTGCCACACACCAAGGAATGCGAGCGCGCTCTCTGACGTCGGGTATGGCATTCCTTACATTGCCTGAATTTCTCTGGTGAATATTTGTAATCAAAATTATGAAAGACGTCGAGGCAAGCCTCGTCTACATGGTACGAGGAGGCTAATAGTAGATCTGGTAACGCCCGTCAGTACACGAGACATTGACGGAACATTGTTCCGCGCGCTGCATAGTTGCATGAGCAAGCTGTGTCAATGACGCTGTAAAGATGCTACAGGCCTTTAGAATTATCCAGTTTTCTCCTTAGATATTAGAAGGCTTTTAGAATTTGGAACAATAAATCGGAGGAAAGGAAGAGGAGATGAGGTGTTATCTGCCGAGCAGGAAAGAAAGAACGTTCCCGGAATTCTATAGTAGTTAAATGCTTAGTACTCAGGGCAACTCTTCATTTGCATATATTTGCATACTTTTTCAAAAAGCCAGGCAAATTGAACAGTTTGGAAGCGAGACGGTGAAAGCAGCCATGCTGAATTTTCACGAGAGCGAGAAAACGTCCTATTAATATGATACACTTCAGATTTGGTTTAGAGGAAATATTTCTTTGTGCTTCCACTTCCTATTGCTCATATAAATGTCAGTTACTTGCTATTTTTATGACAGATTGCCACACATTATGGAACATTCGTGGGCCTATGAAGGGCAATGTCACATCGCTGTGTAATGTCAGGCATGCAGCAGGCATTATGGGATATGGAACGCAAGGATCCCTAGGTCGGGAATGCACGTGACTCGCACAGGGAAACAGGGAGACACTGAGAACGAGAATATACATGACTCGCGCACGGGGTAGGGTGACTAGGCCATAAAAACAAAACAAAAAAACACTGGGACATTTCACAAACATAGGAGCAGGACAATGATTTTTTATCAACCGAGAAACACAGTTTGACTGACAGCACTCACCAACATGGAAAACTTAGGGGTATATTCACAAGAACATGTGCTAAACATCTCCAAAAAATGTTAACGCAACTTTACACATCGCAGCCAATAGCGGGACAACAACCCAGTTTTAACGTGGAATTCACAACACGGCGGCACCATGCGATAGTCTCCCGAAACCGCGGCCAATGTCCACGATACAACCACCTCGACGGAGATAAAAACACAAACCCCAACACCAAAAAACATGCGACGAGCCCATTCGCAAGGAGGAAAGCAGCGATAAGCAGCGCAAGGCCCGCAACACATATACGGCATGCGTGAATAAGCACAACAAAAGCAGGGAAAAGAAAGACAAACCAAACAGAAAACAGCGAAGCACAATGGAGGCAGTCGGAGCCAGCACACAACCCGACAAGCACCATTGGCAACAAAACATTAGACATAGCAGACCATCGTGGACAAGGTGAATGCAGCCGGAGAGCGGAGGAGGACAATGGCAGAAAACCAGAACAGCTGGAATGATGCGAAACGCACAAACAAGCACAAACACGCCAACAACCACAAGGCAGCAATGCACACAGGAGGTGGGAGTCCAGCGCCCCACCAGGAGCTGGATCACATGGAGGAAATGGTGTCCACCACATCAGGCTGGAGATGGTGGCAGGAGTCGGAGACCGGAAACTGCACAAAATCAACAGACACAAAAGCAACAGGGAGAGGAACCACCAGGGACTGGGAGGACGGGGGGAGATGGGCACAATGGCACACATGCACAAGTAAGCACAGCACAACTGCAGACAAACCATGCCCAAGAGGAATAACACCAACCAAGAGCACAAGTCACACAAGTCGGCAATATCACACCACTGAACAAGCACAGAAGTGAAAACCACACTGCCTGAAAGGGAGAAGGGTGAGCCAAATCAGAGCCGAAGGGACATCCCACACACAATGGAGCACACACACATAGGAAGCAGAGCACCCCAACATCCAACACAATGTGGTACAAACACCAACATCAGCACAACCGAACACAGGACACAAGTGCACCCGCTTGTGGCCGGGAAATGGCCATACGCATCTGGCAAAGCACGAAACAGGGACATGATAATGCACAAGTACCAACCCACAGCCCTGATGGGGCAGCAATGCATGTAAGGCAGGGACCCAGATAGGCAGTGACACACACATTGGCATACAAATAAACACTCAACACAGTTGGAGACAAGTGAACGTGCGGAAACTTTATCAACAATTGCGTGCCAGTACGGCCAAGGGAAGTGCCACGACATGCAGACCAATGCAGCAGCATGTCTGAATGAGGAACGTTGGAAAGCGCCCATGTCCACCCCGGGGGAGTCCATCACCAACACAGGTCATTGCCAACCCGCGCATGTTGTCCTCGCATGGACCAGGAGTCCAGGCCAATGCAGCCATGTCCACTGTCTCCCAGGGACATGTGACCAGATCCCCAACATGCAACCAGGCATCGGGATACGTGCAATGGGTCACATGCAGTCCTGGCTGCAGTTACCTTGTCACTCGTCCATGAACGAGAGTGCAGCAGCATAGGCCAACATTTCCAATGCGAGATTGTTGTCCACCACATCTGACATGTCTGCGACGAAACCCATCAGCTGTCCCGGACAGATGTGCTCACTCCAACCCCTAGCCCCAATATGCACGAAAGCCCAATCAGGGAGCGGCTCAATGTGGTCACTGCACACGACGACTCCTGCAATCTCCCAGGTCCAGTCCCCAGCATGCATGCCAAACATCCAGGCATGCCATAAACGGGCATCACGGTGACACTCCTGGTCGTGGTCTAACAGGGGGTGCACACACACGTCGAAATCCAGGTCAGCTACAGTCACGTTGGAGAGGCAGACATCCATGTACCACTCGATTATGCACGAGCGACAGTGCAACAGAGGCTGAACGCAGGTGACGTTGGCAAGGCGGAAGCTCAGCCTGTAACTGATCCGCAGCACTGCCAATGGCAGTGCCCCCAGTACATGCAGCAGACGTGCACGGTACAGGTCCACGTGACTGGAGTAGAGCATGTGTCCGGGATGGTCTGCCATTGCGTCAGTGGCTCTGCTTGAAGCGGCACTGTGAGGACCTGCACCAGCCCTGTGGATGAAATGCCACAGCTCGGAGCAATGAGCAGTGTCTGTGTGCAACGGGTGCAGGCCTGGGGCGTGGTGGGAGTACGAGTGAAGGCCATTTCACACACGCAAACTACGATCAAGGACTTCTGCGTGTGGGATGTGTACACGTTGGCCTCACGTCTGGCAGTGTGTAGTGTGGGAGTCGCCTAGAAATGCTATCCTATCTGTCAGGGGGTGCTGGGCACATGCAAGTCACATCCAGGAGCTGCAGACATGCTACCGCCAGATAGTGCAGACAAAGGACCATTCATCCCTACAGTAACTACACCATCTGCATGCATCCAGGAGATGCACAGAGGCCGGCCGTGGGTGTGGTGGGATGTCTGCGACCCTGGGAATCATGGATGATATGCCCAGCACGTGGCACATGTGCGGCCTCACTGTGTGTTACGTTGCCTCACAGCTGCTCCACCCTCCCACGAGCCCCCACATTTGTGTGCCCTGCGTGGTTGTATCACGTGCACTCCTACGGCACACCATTGAGATGCCTGTCCGCGCATGTCCAGCGGCATGCCACCAACACCGTGACGCTGGCCTTTGAAGGTGTGCGGCCAAGTGAGTGTAGGCCAATGGTCCGGACAGGGCAGACACAAGTGTACAGTCCATGGCTGGCTGTGATCACGCAGAGAATGAGGCTAGGCAACTGACTCATGGAGCCGCAGGACCAATATACATAACACCTGGCATGCATGTGCCGAGACCCCGAGCGGTCTTGCGCTCCTACATTTCCCCGTCCGTGCGGGCCCGCCCTTCTGGTGCATGCTACATTGCAAGATCGTCTACTGTGGCCCTGGTGGCGACAACACCCCAACACAGAGACACACTTACCGCACATCCTGCCCAAGGCCAGATCCGAGCCACGCCCTGCTCCTCCAGCCGATGCAGCACACCCCTGCGCTGAACTGACGTATGCCGGACCAGCACACGCCGCTTGTGCATGCAGGGGGGGCCGGGCGAAGCTACATGTCCATGGTCACTGCCAACGCTGAGGTGACATGGTATCGTCCGCTGAGGATAGCACACTGTGATGTTGCAGTGCCGTGCCCATCATGCTGACACAATGACCACACGGACACACTTCTCAGATGGTGTGAATGGCTACGGGCACGTGCGCCCGGCCACATTTATTAGCAGGCACACATATCGAGTGACACCTGTGTTGGATGTGTGTGGGTTGTGTGCACACCAGCCGGCAAGGGCTGCCTGATGCAGTCAGAAATCGACAACAGTGTACTTCGTAAAGGACACAACCATTCAACCGTAAAGGACCCATGACCTGAGCTGAACAGAGTTAGTGGCCCCGGATGCACAGCGTCCTGCACGGGCCTACCGCCACAGGCCGCTGACTTGCGGTGCACTGGGGCAGGGTCACGAGGGCAGAGCAGGTTCCCGCAGATGACTAGGGGGGTTGTCGCGGAGTGTCTCGGTGGACAGTGGAAAGTGTAGCCCCAGGGCATGATGCTGAGGGCAGAACCATGCAGAAACAGTCACCATGGTGGAGATGAGTGGAGCAAACACATGTCGGACACCAAGTCCGTCCCAGCCAGAAGATGATGCAGACAACCCCAGGCCATGGACTCAGACGACACCAAAGTTCAACCAGAGAGTGCCCATGAGTCATTGCGCACAGAGTTAGTGGCACCTGTGCTGATAGGGGATGCCGCCTGCGATGAGGCGTGTCCAATGGTGTGGACTCCTCCATATCTTACCCAGGACACAGTTCCACATGTGTGGCCTACTGGACCGCAGTGTAGGCCTGAGGCAGCGGCCAGCAGGGGCCATTCACCGAGTGTCGCTGGCTTAGGTTGGATGGTCCCACCGGCCTGCGTAGTTCAGGTTCAGTGGCACCACGGGACGCGGACTTGCATTGAACAGGGTTAGTGGCGCCAGGTCAGTTGTTGCTAGTGTTCGGTCACCTCCGTAATGAGGATCCGGCTTTCATCCGGACTGAACCGCATCTTCCTCTTACTCCTCTCTGTCTGGTCACTGGTATGGACTCTGCCATCCATGAATCACGACTGGGTGCTGGATGTGGGGCCTACTAGACCACAGTGTAGGCCGGGGTCAGCGGTCAGCACGGGCCCACAGACACGTGTCATGTGCTTGTGATGCATTTGTTTGTTTCTCTGATAGCAGGGAGTTTAGTGATATCACCCCTGCAGTAGACATCTGGTCACTGCCATTCATGAATCAGGATACAGTTCCACATGTGGGACCCACTGGGCCGCTGTGTAGGCCTGTGCCCTCATCCACGTGTCGCCGGCTTGCGTTGAACAGGGTTAGTGGCACCACGTGTCGCCGGCTTGCGTTGAACAGGGTTAGTGGCACCACATGTCGCCGGCTTGCATTGAACAGGGTTAGTGGCACCACGTGTCGCCGGCCTGCGATATGGAATTATGCCTCACTGATCGAAGGGAGTCTGGTGCTGTGGCCGCTGCCACGGACTTGGGGTCACTGCCATTCATGACTCAGGACACAGTTCCACATGTGGGACCCACTGGGCCGAGGAGGACGCCGGTGGAGTAAGTAAATGTAAAAGGAGTACTGTGGGCCTGTGCCGTAGAGGCCAGGGAGGTGCTGCGGAGGCTGCAAAGGTCACGGGCCTGGGGCCTGGAGCTTGCACCGGCACGTGGTGGGCCCTCTTTGACACACGCCGGTGTCGGCAGGTGAGCGGAGCCTCGTTGGTGCGCTGGTGCAGGCATGATGGGGGTCGGGGCCCAGCGGCCCGGGGTACAGCAGGAGCACAGGGACGCAGGCCCCGCCGCGCTCGGCGCCGGACTCGTGGCGGGCTGAGAGGCGCCACCCTGGCAGACGCGTTGTCCATTCCGAAAGAGAACCACATCCCACATCCAGTGCGACAGGGTTTTTATTCACACCCCTACACAGGCCTGGTGTACGCAGGGCCAACCCACTCCGCCCGCGCATGCAAGGGGTGACGTCACGTGCAACATTTCCGGGTTCTGCCCCATAGCCTGTGGGGACATGGTAGCGTCCACTGGCCACTACACTCCATGCTCCAGCAGTTGATCTCCACATGGCCATTTCCGTGGTTTGCACGCTGTGGTCTGTCCGGCATCTCCACGCCACATCTGGCATTGGGTAGGTTCACATTCCTTAGTCACTTGCCTCTCTCGCACATGCCTGCTCCATGCCTCTCCTCACATCCTGCTATTGTGTGTCTGTGGTGCCATGCCATGGCTGGGTAGTGGGCATGGCAAGTCCAAGTTCCTAATGGAGTTGTGTTGTCGTGTCTGGTAGGTTGGCATATTGTGTGGCATGTTGAGTGTAGTAGTGCTGCATGCCCATTGCCAGTGTCGTGAGTTGCATGACTGTGGGCTGGAGGTGTGTGGTGTGTTCATTTGGTACTTTCCAACGAGCACTGCATTGCCATGGGTGCCATCCTGGGTGCGCTGGGTGATGATGAACTGTTGGGAGATGTGTGAATCAGGCACTCTGCCTGGGGAGTTGGCCACGACATTGTTGAGGGGTCCCGGGCGGTCCACTATTGCCTGCACATTCATGGGATGCATGTGCTTTCAGTTGTGGTAGTTGTGTGCAGTGTCGACAGGGGGCACGAGGGGTACATGTGTGCAGTTGGCCCTGACACGTGAGAGAATCCAGCTATGGCATAGGGACCTTGCTTGGCCTCCAGCTGCTCCTGCGCAGTGTGGGTGAAGTGGAGGGGCTGGGGTACCAAGCTGATGTTGGCATCCAGAACAGGTGTGAGGCCCTTGTAAGGGGCTGGCTGTGTGACTCCTCCGATTCTGGCAGTTGTGGGTTGGATGGTACCAGAGGCGGACATGTGCTGCGCAGCCGGCAGCTTTGTCTGCGGAGGGATGTTGGTTGTCCGCTGGGTTGGTACCGTCAGCAGGTGGGGAATGGGGGTCAGGACGCGTGGGTTGGTTGTCCTTTTGGGCCTGTAGTGGGCAATGTCCTCCTCTGGCGTTGGGTCTGGGCGGCAGGTGCGTTTAAGGTGGGTCCGCTGTCTTTGTGTATGCTGCCTCTGTGGTGTTCCCAGGGGGGGGGGGGCCGGGATGGGTCCTGGGGGTGGTGGCGGGCCTGGAGATGGTGGAGGTGGGTGTTGTGGCCCTCATGGGTATCGGAGCTGCATGATGATTGTCTCCATGGCATCTGTGGGTCTTCAGGTGTGGCTCTTGGCTGGGCTCCCTTTCATGCTGCGGGTAGTCGTCCTGCTTAGCACCAGCAAAAGGCAGATGTTAAATCCCTGGTGCTACCGCAGCTTATTGCCTGTTTTTGGTTCGCATCGCACATCTGGCAGTTCGTTGTGAAAGTGGTGTTGTGGTTTTTTCGTATGTTTTTGCACCGGAACGCCTACTCTGCATCTCATTAGGGTTAGTTGGTGGTGTCCACCGTGGCGATACATTTTGGGGCAGTTATCTCGGGAATACTGGCGATGTCTGCAGTTTGCACCCGCTTGTGAATGGGGTATTAAATCTATCTCCACTTTTGTTGAGTTAAGGTGGCAATAAATCGGAGATAAGTCCTTGTGAATATGCCCCTTAGACTGTGTTAATTAAATTGCTTTCTGAGAAGAGCTGCTAAATGATCTTTCATAGGAACATGTGAAAATCTGCCTCCCTCTGTGATCAGCTGACCTTCCCTGAAAACTGGGACTTGTGTTGAATTTACTGAACTCTGCCGGGACAGGTGGCGCAAAACGGGGACTGTCCCAACAAATCCAAGCTGCATGGACAGGGGGGCAGGGAGACACCAAGATAGAGAATACACAAGGATCGCGCACAGGTTCAAGGAGACACCGACAATGAGATTGAACATATATACAACTCACACACTGTGACAGGGAGATTACACGTGACTCGAACACTGGTGCAGGACAACCTTGAAACAGAGAATGATGCAGATGACTCACATGGGAGAAAGACAGTGACACTGACATCTAAATTACACAAATCGAACACTGGAACAGGGGCCGCAGACACTGAGATCAAGAATGCAACTGACTCACTCACTAGGACAGAGTGACACTGACATGCAGATACATGTAACGTACACACTGGCACAGGGGGACATCAACACCAAGGCTGACGAAAATACGCATGACTCACACAGTATGACAGGGTGACACTTAGAGAACACAAATGACTCATAATTAAGTTGTGTCCTGACAATTACCAGAGGTTTCCTTTAGCATGTAACCTGCGGTATTGACATGAGTGACATATGCACCTGTCAAATAGATGTGAGACAATAATTAGCTCATAACATCCTCCACTGCCGACTCTATAAGAAATCCAGAGAAGCAAACTGTTGCTACCAAGGAGGCTGGATAAAATGTTACTCTTCTTACAGTGGGATCAGCATCTGATATCACAGAGGAAGACATCTTGTACCTATGCCAATTCTTGAAAACTCATTTCAGTTGTTGAAAGCCTATCCTACGGTGAGAAGTCCTAGAACCAGCAATGGTTTCACTGAAATGTGCTTGATTAGAGCTCGAACCCTCTGGCGCAGGCTCCGATATACATATATATATATTAAAAGTTTTATTGCATTGAAAAATAGAACAGGTACAGAATACAAACCACACCGCAGGTGGTAAAATCAGAAAAGACAACAACCAACGCCACACAGTAAGCCATTGACCAGGTATATATAGTAAAGGCACATCATTGCAATACAGATAAAGTCCCCATAGCATAGCAAGACAGTAGCCATCTCTCTTGAATTCCGTCCACTCCCATTGCCTCCCATGAAGACTCACACCCCCACTCCATTCCCACATGGCATACCAGTGTGTATCCAGGGCAATGTCAACGCTAAACTCTTGATACCTGTGTGCTTTGGGGTGAAGCCTCCAGGAAAATACACGCGAGGCAAGTGCCGGGGGTGCTAACTCCAACAGGACAAGGACATGGTCAGAAAACGTCCTAGGGAGGTGGCCAGCATTGGTGGTCAATAATACCACATCCCTTGTCACAAGCCAGTATTCTATCCGGCACCAGGTATAGGTGGATGTTATGCAGGTACCCTCCGTGCTTGATGCATGTAACCAGTGGCAAATATCTGTGAGGTTATTGTCAGCAATGAGTGTGTGTAGCAATGCCGTGGCCCCCGGGTGTGGCAGAGTCGCTTGACCTGTCGTTGTGCATGTCCAGAACTATGTTAAAGCCCCCCCCCCACAGCACAGCTCCCAGACTCATGGTTCCTACTAGTCACCAGACTTATGCAAAGAAAAGGGGGTCTTCCGCGTATGGGCCGTATACTGAAATCATGATCAATGGGTGTCCCTGAAATGCACCAGCCAAGATAACACACCTGCCCTGTGTGTCGCACAGTGCACGTCGCATGTGATATGGCAGCTCCAGTTAAATAAGAACAGCCACTCCTAGCACATAGTTGGAATAGGTAGGGATGTGGGATTCACCAATCCATCCAGCTCATAGACGGGCCTTGGACAATTCAGTGAAATGCAGTTCTTGTACTGGGCAGATGTTTATATGATGTCTGTTCAGATAAGCCAGCACCTGGCAGGTCTTACGTTGATCATTAAGCCCCCGGACATTCCAGGTCAGGCACTTAACTGGTGCCATCAGGGTTCATGGGGAGAGGCAATCATGCAGGGAGGTGACACTCTGTACAGCAGATGTGGCCGCAAGAGTGTAAGCCTGTGTGGCATGCTTGAAAAAAAGGTGTGTTGAACTTGAAACAACAGATACCTCATTAACACCCTAACCCCTCCCACTTTGGCCCCCCAATCAAGCTGAACCAAAGCACCCCACACATCCAAAGAAACAGACAAACCAGAATGGGAATCATACTCCCAGTCCTCAAAAGACCGGGCGGCCAGGAACGGAGTGACAGGGGGAATTCTAGAGTTGTTAAAATATCATCCCCACAGAGCCATGGATGGGATGTCAGAGTCGTTCATATGGCCGACCAGCAAGTGCCAAGTTTCAAACCCAGCGATGCAGTTGGATACAGCGGCCAAATATTCCCTAGTCCCCAGGTACGGTTGGGCAAAAGCAAGTCTAGCTATGGTTAGTCGTTGTCGCTTAAGCTGTCGCTGCTCGACCCTTCCATGAAGGAGGCAGCTCTAGCGGCAGGGGTATCCATATTATGAACAAACATCACTGTGGTTTCGGGATCTGTGAAGTGGTGGGTTTCCCTTTTATGGAGGATTCAAAGTTAGGCCGGATATATCAAAGAGCATGTGGCGCCAGCTTTCTGCGTTGTACGTTTCACTGGGAAAAATTCATGCATGCCGCCTGCACCACCAATGTGAAGTCCAGCAATAGGGCGAGGGCATTTCCCTGGTATTAGAGACGATGGTGCTCCAGGGTAAGGCATAATGTGGTGTCCCTGTTATTCAGGAGCTGGGCGATTATGGGTCTCACTAAAGCATCAGGTGGTGGAAGCGGCCCGAAGGTGCTTTGCGCCCGCTCCACTATGAACAGCGGGGAGAGTTCTACCCCGAAGAGTGTCTTGAGCAGGTTTTCCATGTAAGTTTCCATTCGGTCCATCAACGTTGATTTAGGGGCCCCCCAATATGCGTAAATTGTTCCAGCAAGAGCTCGCCTCAATATTCTCGTTCTTATTTCGAATGACCTCAAGAATTTTCTCCATTCTGAGTAACTGCTCTCCAGCCATCGAGGTAGTGTCTTCAGCATCAGAAGTGCGGTGCTCCAAATAATCTATGCGTTCCTCATAGTTGTCTACTTTTTCTTTCAAGCGGTCAAACCAATCTGCGAGGAGGTCAATCTTAGAGTCTATGGCATTTAAGTAATGTTTAAGGTTAAAAAACATAGAGCAAATGTCCTGTGGCGGTGTGGCCTCGTCACAGTCCTGGGGCCACTGATCCTGTCCCCGAGCCTCTTGATCCAGGTCCGTGGTGCATGTGAAGTGGCAGGCCTCAAATGATAATTTGGCCTGTTTGTTGTTGCTGTTTCCCATGGTGGAGGGTGAGGGAACAGGGCAGAGTCTGCAATCCTTGGGGCATCCCTACACCCCGCCTTTAGGGAGCTCACCACAGATGTATTGGGTGCCACCACTCCCCAACAATGAGCCTCCAGTGGGGGACGAGCATACATAATTGCATTGGGGGTGCTTAAGTCTTCTCCGTAAGTTCAGCGTGCCCCTGTAATCCGGCTCGGGGGTGTAACCCCCAAGGGAAACACAGGGCCTGGCACGCCGAGGGGCGCTACACCACAGTGCAGGCAAATTCAATAGTAGGCCTTGCTTTTGGCCCCGCCTCTCCCCGGGATATCACCGTCAGGGGCACTAGGAGGCCCGGGGCCCGACAGAGCCACAAGACCAGACAAACAGTCCGCCGCACCAGTAATCAAGGCAAGGGATTCAGGAGCTGCTGGAGCCACTCCTGTCATCCCATGCGGCCATGCCCCTCAGGTCTGGCAGATTGCATGCACTGTAAGGCCAGGCCTTCTCACAGATGCACCCCGCCACTCACCACCTGTTAGTCATGGCTCAGTCATGCATGCAGCTCCAGCTGGGTCTCTAATCATGAGACTGGACTTTGCAACACCACCTCACGCGCCAATCACCATCCCGCCACCCTCCGCAGGGCAGGCCCGGCACAGCGCACAGAGGCGCCAAGGTCAAGACGGAAGTGCGGCTCACCAGGCCTCACCCCTTGGGATGCCTGGGTCTGTGTCTCCCATGCACGATTTTGTTCAGAAGGGGTTCAATCAGATGGCAATCTAGCGGGAACAGCAGCTGAGGTGGCTCAATTCCCAGCAGATTAGCAGGATAGATGTCGGATTTTTGTTCCTGGCCAGCGGAGTCTCGCTACTCGGCAGCCATCTTGCAGCTTGGCTCTCTAGTGTCCCCCAGGTTCCAATATAGAATTGTACTGGCAGCGATATACATAACTCTTCAATGCAACATTTTCTTCAGATTTTGGCCATATGTTCATTGCACACTTGTTTTGGCCTGTATATTTTCCATCAATTCTTGTTTCTTTAACTATCTCTCTTCTATTTACACATCAAACACCAGGCGACTAAACACAATGACACAATAACAAGGTAGAACATGTATAAACACGTCGGCCGTCTTTAAAATACTAGCAAATTAAAAACTGTTAGAGCCAAATGGTGCCTACAGATGTCTAATACAGTAAGTAAGTTTATTATGCATGATTAATAAAAACTGTTGTATATACATAGCATGTTCATTAACATAATTTATACACAGTTTTAAGAAATGAATAAAAAGCCATGTTTTGGTGCAGATCGGCAAGAATAAAACTTTAGACTTCCAAATTATAGGTAGGGGTTTCTAATAACAGTTTTTTTTAAATCCAGTCAGTAATGTCACTGTAGTGCCAGGAGAAATGATATTTTAAAAACTTATATTTAAAAGGTCAGATTTCTCCTGGTGTGCTTAGTTCTGAAGGGGGGCAATCATTCAGTTATGCTGGAATGGGTCTTGTTCCCCCAGAACTTGACCTTCAGCCAAGAGGATTGCAGTATAGTCCTGATTAAAGTAGCAGTGCTTCGTGCTTCAAGTGTTGATATATTTGGTGCAAATTTTCGCTGTGTAAAATAGGCATTTGAAAGCATAGTTTCAGGTTTGAGCAGTAGGTGATCGCTGATTGAGCGTGCTTGCTGAATTTATCAAAGGTTTGTAAATCATAGTCATTGTTCTGGCCTGTACTTAATCATTATGGGTAGTTAGGCCCGTGGCGTTCAATCCAATGCAACAATGTTTTATTTTGTCAAGACTGCCAAGTTGCTCAGCTGGAGTGTCAATACTCAGTAAGAATTTGAAAATTACAATATTCTTCTGGTTAAAGTGACAGTGCTTCAAGTGTAGATTTATGTTGTGCAAAAATGTTTTTTTTCTGTGCAGAATACTCCTTTAAAAGCATAATTTCAGGTTTGAGCAGTAAGTGATCACCGCTTAAGCAAGCTTGCCGACTTAACAGTAGTTTATAAATATAGGAAATTGCTTCAGTCTGTACTTAGTCATACAAGGAAGCAGAACTTTTACTTTAATCTAGCATAACGATGTTATGTTTTATCTTTTTATCAGATTGTTCAGCTGTTTTATCAATACTGAGTGAGAGTTGAAGCAATCTTCTATCTATTACTTTGAGAAATTGTGTGAATCGGCAATTTAATTGCGTGGTGGTAAGATCAAAGCACCCAAGCACTGCCTGTCTACAGAAGCGCATGCCTTTTTTTGGTTGAAGATGGGGCGGAGAAGTAAGCATCGGTCTTTCAGTGGACTTGTGCAAGTGCATATTATGTGGAGAAGATCTTCACTTCCACAGCCACATCAGCGGCAATTGATGTCTCCTGGTTTCCTCTTCCATGGAGTAAGAAGTCTCTGAGCTACCCTCCAGCCGGTGAGTTTCCTCATAATGACAGTTCAGTCCAAAGATGCCAGTTTAGTGTGTCTTGTTCTTGCTCCTTTGATCTTGTGCCATCTCTTTATAAATGCATCCCTTCTGGCCAGAGTCTGTTTCTGTAGGCCAAATTCTAACCTTATTTGTGCAGGGAGGTATAGTTTGGAAGGTGAGAGATCGTTCTATATGTCCTAGTGAGAATTTTGTCCAGAGTAATTGCATCTCTTCCACGCATTGGCTCACTCCCATAGGTTATCGGAGGAAGGAGTTGTGTTTGGAGGACCAGGAGTAGAGGCGCTAGAGAAGGGCCAGCAAGTGCCTTTTTTAAAGACTTCATGGCAAAAGTTATTGTGCCGCCTTTTCGTCTCAAAGCTTCCATTTGAGATTTGTAGGGCCCTTTATTGTCTATTATGACTCCAAGATATTTATATTCTGTGACTGGTTCTAGATGTTGCGCATCCAGATGCCAATACAGTTTCTTTTTAGTGTAGTTTATTGCCATTGTTTTTGTTTTACCTAAATTAATCTTCAGTGCCTTCTTGTGTGAGTATTCTTGTGCTACATCCAGTAAGTGCTGTAGTCCAATTGGAGTTCAAATTATTAGGACTATGTCGTCTGCATAGAGAAGATTGAAGTGAATCATCTTTCCAAGCTTTGGCGCATGCAATTTGCAGCTGTCCAGCCTTTGCGGTAAATCTGCTGCGAAGAGGTTGAATAGCGTGGGCGCAAGGATGCACCCTTGTTTTAGCCCTTTGGTGGTGGTGATATGTCTGGAAAGATGCATCTCGGCTTCACTTTTACCCATGAGTCCGTGTGTATTAGGACTAGTTG
The DNA here is from genome assembly GCA_963921515.1 of Calotriton arnoldi. Taxonomy (NCBI): domain Eukaryota; kingdom Metazoa; phylum Chordata; class Amphibia; order Caudata; family Salamandridae; genus Calotriton; species Calotriton arnoldi. The sequence goes on from CAWUFW010009996.1 coordinate 614,349, forward strand.
TTTTAGGAGTGCAGAAGGTATGTCCCAGCTTTTCAGCTTCTGCCATAGCCTTACTCGATCAACATGTTTGAATGCGGAACTGTAATCAATGAAAAAGAAAAAGAATGATTGCCTGGCTTCATTTGCAACGTCTATCAATAATGTTAGAGCCAAGATATTGGTGGTTGTTCCCATGTGCTTACAAAAGCCGGTCTGGTTTGTTGGTATGATGGACTTAGAAGAGGCCCAGGATATGAGTTCTTATAGGATCACTCCTGCGTAGTATTTGGCGTCATTATCAATCAGGGGGACAAGGCGGTAGTTTTTAATGTTGCCTTTGTCACCCTGCTTATGAATTGGAGAGATTATTGATCCCTTCCACGATTTTGGGATTATTCCATTCTCCAGTATCTGATTGTAGACTGGTGCCAAGATGTTTGACCAATACTGAGGGTCTTTCTTGTACATTATCAGCGGAATCCCATTGGGTCCCAGGGCTCCTTCCAGCCTCCCTTTTGCTATTTGCTTCATAATTTGATGTGATGTTATACTAAAAGGTTTTTCACCAATGGTTTGAGGTGCGCTGTGACCCGGCATTTCTTTTCCTGTGTAGACGCTATTATTGCTACTTTTCCGGCCCGGCTGCTCTTCGTCCCCCGATGTTGCCAAAGTGACATATTCAGGTGAATATGGAGAGCAATGTGTAACGTCCACACGATAAAGACAAGACCTTATTATTTGAAGTGGAGGTTTATTCTTAACAACCTCATCCATCAGCCACGCAGCAGCAACTGACCAGCTGACATCACATACATTCCAAGCTCTATGTTCTATAGAGCTTGGACATCAGAATACTGTAGAGGGAGAACACCACACATCTCCCTTCCAATAATGAATTTAACATAAAATGCCAAAGAAATACAGGTAACATGTTAACATGTAAATCATGAATATACTAACTCTACTTAACATAATCTTTCATATAAGAAGGCAGAGATGTCTTCCGACCACTGCGTCTCAAGCATGACTTGGATGACTCGTCCGAGACAATAGGCAAATTAATACCAGACTTATACATTTCAGGATTGGATTTGACAATTACAATTCGACTCAAATTCCATATTTTCCCATTTTCCAATTTGACAGCATTTCTAAAACATTTCATAACTCGCATGGGAGCTGTAAACTTCGACCAAGCCAGTGCACCTACAGGAGCCTTCACACGTACTACATCTCCCACATTTACAATAACTTCTTTTACTTTTTTCCTTTCATCAAAATCAATTTTGTTCTTGAGCTGTAGCTTTTCTTCTCTTTTCCTCCAAGCACCAATACTATTGTCTTTCACACCTTTACCCCAAGTCATCCAACCTGGACACAGACTTGTGTTAGGAGCTCTGCCCTTAAATAACTCAAAAGGCGACTTCCGAGTAGAGGTGTGAGGAGTGAAACGATGAGCCAGAATACATTTTTGTAACTCATCCTTCCAATTTAAAGAATTAATCCTGGATAGTTGGATATTTTCTTTTATGACCCTATTAAATCTTTCTACTGCTCCTTTGCTTTCCGGATGATAGACCGAACATTTTTTATGAATAATACCACATGATTGGAGAAAATCATTCATTTGACCAGAACAGAATTGAGGGCCATTGTCAGATAAGAGAGTTTTTGGAAATCCTTCTCTCTTGAAAACATCTTGTAAGAAAGAGATAACACAAAAAGAGGTCACTTCTGATACACACGAAATCTCAACCCATCTTGAATAAAGATCAATCAAGACAATTAAATAGGGTGTACGATGTTCGCCATTGAGGGGACCAACAATATCAATGGCAATATCTTCCCATGGACTACTTGGAAGTCTTCGACAAACCATGGGTACAGTGCGAGGGGTTAGAACCTTATCACTGATTTTACATTGCAAGCACTCTCTAACTTCTCGCTCAATTTCTATATCCATGGCCGGCCACCAGAAACAAGCTCTCAATCTTTCCTTAGTTTTCACAATCCCTAAGTGTCCCTGATGTGCCTCCTCCATTAATTTTTCCTTAGAGAGGAAGGAGGAACCAATTTAGTCCCTCTCAACAAAATTTCCTTGTCAACAGATAACTCATCTACTACTGTTCGCCAGATTTTAGGTAAGGAATCATCATGTGCACCTTCCATTTTAATCATGTTCATAACTTTCACCAACTCACTATCTTTTTGAACTTCAAATTTCCACTCATCCTCTTTTATAACGCCTGAAGTTATTTCACAAACACTGACTTCCTCTTCCACAAAATCATCTACCAACTGTTCTTCTCCTATATCACAAACCAGACGAGATAGACAATCAGCTGAAACATTCTCAACACCAGGGAGATGTTCTACACTAAAATTAAAATCCTGCAAACCAACAACCCATCGTCTTATGCGTGAAGAAATGAAATCCAGTCCCTTCTTTGTAAAAATTTCTTTTAACGGTTTATGATCTGAACAGACTTTAAAATACGTTCCCCAAACAAAGTTTCGAAACTTATTGAGCGCCCAGAAGATGGCCAACGCCTCCTTTTCAATTACAGAGTAATTTAATTCTGCCCCTCGTAAACTCCTTGATGCACATGCTATTAAATGTTCCTTTCCGTCTCTAGTTTGTTTTAATAAAGCACCTAACCCTTTCGAGCTTGCATCTGTCACCACAGTGGTTTCTCCACCAGGAATGAATGCTTGTAAACTTGGTGCATGTTTTAAATCTTCTTTAAGTTCTATAAATTCTTTCTGACAATCAATAGACCAACTAAACTCCTTGTTCTTTCCAAGCAACTGTCTCATGTTACTTGATTTACTCGCTAAGTTATTTACAAACTTCCCATAATACTCAATCATTCCCAGGAAAGAGACAACTTCTTCTTTTGATGTAGGAATTGCTAAGTTGAGAATTGTATCGACTAATTCTTTCTTTGGAACAATGCCTGAGGCTGTGATGCAATGTCCCAAATAGTTAACCTGTTGTACACCAAACTTACATTTCTCAAATTTTAATGTGAGACCAGCTTTTTCAAGCTTCCCAAGAACCTGTCTCACAATCATGTCATGTTCCTGTTGAGTCAAACCAAATATTAATAAGTCATCCTGATAACACTTTACATTTTTCACACCTTTTAAAATAGAGTACATGACTCTTTGAAACACTGACGCAGCAGACACAAGACCAAACGGCATCCTTTTATATTTGAAAGCACCCATGGGTGTGATGAATGCCGTTAATTCTTGTGAATCCTGCGTCAGTTCTATTTGGTGATAGGCCTGTGTGAGATCTAAAGTTGAAAAAACTTTGCACCACTCAACGTGGACATTATCTCATCAATGTTAGGCAGGGGAAATTTGTCAACAACCACCTCCTTGTTTAGCGACCTCAAGTCCACACAAAGTCTTATGTCACCATTGGGTTTGTTCACGACAACAATTGGTGCAATCCATTCAGAAGCTTCTACAGGAGAAATAATCTCTTGTTTGAGTAACTTGTCTAACTCCTGTTCCACCTTTTCTTGTAAGGCAATGGGAATCCTTCTCACTTTTGCCACAGATGGTATAGCTCCATTTTTAAGTTTAATGCAATGTTTATATCCCTTTAAGCAACCTAATTCATTTTTGAACAAACACGGAAATTCCGATACAAACTTGTTTGTATTGTCTTCAATCTTCTGAATCTGAACTTGAGGTTCTGCATTGGGATTTAATGTAACTCCCAACAACCGTTGATGTGGCCAACCAAGTAAACTATCCCCCACTTTTGATACATAAATCTTCCCAACTATTATTTTCTTTTCCATTTCTATACATGCATTAAAATACCCCAACATACTAATGGGTTGCCCACCATAACCTCCTGGATTGACATCCATCTTATTTAACTTATTTTTTTGTTCAACCCATTTACAGAATGTATCTTTAGAAATTATGGTCAGATGTGAGCATGAGTCAAATTTCATCTCCAGATTAATTCCATCCACCTTAACTCTTCCTATAGGATGCTCATTACATTCACTCTCACCAACTTGACATATTATCTCTTTTATATCCCTGTTTATGAATTTTCTTTGTTTGTTTCTACAAAATTTTATAAAATGGCCTTTCTTGCCACACCCATGACAAACAAAACTCAAAGCAGGACAGGATTTCGAATTTGCTTTGTGACCAGATCTACCACAACGAAAACATTCAAAAGTATCCTTCGCTGAATCCTCTTTAACTGACTCTTTGTAACCACTTTTCACATTTTTTACTAGACATACACTTTCTTGCACCTCCTCCACAGTTGCTAGATTTTTATTTTTCTCACCCTTTAATTCATTGACACACTTTAACATGTGTTCTACCCTTTTTGCAATTGAAATCACTTCCTCCAAAGGTGGTTCATCCTTAAGCCATAACTCCTCTCTAATTTTATCCTCCCTACACTTTAACACAAATTGATCTCTAATTCTTTCTTCATTGGCATTCCCAAACTTACAAGTTGACGATAACTTCCTCAACACCGTTAAGTAATCTTCTACCGTTTCTTCCTTCACACGTACTACACAATGTTCAAGTAATAAGCTTTTCCTGGGTGCTGGTTTTCATTTTGTGTCCATAGTAATGTCCCTCTGTCTCTGTTACCATCAAAATGTTCTCTCTCAAGGACCTGTCATGGGTTCAAGACCTTCAATGCGAGGTACACTTGTCCCCTGAACACCATCCATGCAAGACACGTGTACAGTCCCCAACAGTAGAAAATAATGTAATTATCATATCAATTGTCATTATTTGTCCTTCACTCTTGTCCTGGCTCGGTATCTGTAAATTGTTGTTTTCAGGAAAAGAAAGAGCGATTGTGGTGGTGCATACCTCTTCCAACGGCATTTGTGTTCACCTAAACTGTGCATCTGCGCTAGAGTGTGTACAAAGGGCACTGCCCAGTTAACTATGCAGAACTTTGTATCTGGTTTTCTCCTGGCTTCACTGTTCAAGCTCATGTGTATGCATTTCATTTCTACCCCTGGCTTCACTGTTCAAGCCCATGTGTATGCATTGCTTTTCTTCCCCAACTCTCAGCTTTCTCCTGAAATTCATCAATTGCCCACCATGTATCGGTTGCTGTGGGCATCTTCCAATGTCTACTTTAGGGAGAATATCTCAGTCATTTTTCCGTAAGGCTTTTAATTGGCATGTGATGGAGTGAGGCTTGCAAAAATACATCCTCATGAAATTAAGTAACCCCATATTAATGTATTGACTGCATGGACTAACCAACCCTGAATGCACACATTCACACATGGGGCAAACGCATTTTACATAATATATTAAACCATGATGGCATGAGCACGTATTAACTGTTTGCGCTTTGAAAAATCGTACTAATGCATGTTTATGCTATGCTGTACATTGCACATTTTGCATGTTGTGCACAAATAACGAAAAAGTTGCTTTAAATTAATAGCCTTCGCTAGGAATTAATTAATACAGGGTATTAGTATGGTGGGAGGTAACCAGAATGGGTTTTATTTCATGAATTAATATTCTTTGTGTTTATTTACTTTAGTACGAGATTGGGCCTGCATGAAAATGGCCTCTTGTCCGAACCAGCATGTGGTTGTCTTGGTCTGTACTGAAGACGCATGCGCCGAATGTTTTGCCTGCTTACGAACTGCAGAGTGCACCAGCTGATGTAATCCGTGTGAAGGCCAAGTTGACCTGTGTCCTATTGTTTATGTGCCAAGACGCGACAGCGACTGTGGGAAGTGCCATTGCTACATGCAATTTGAATGTGAAGCGGATGTCATAATACGAGAATGTTGCAAAATGTATAACTATTGATATTAGTAGTATACGATTGTATTTATCCTTAATACTTCCTTTGTTAAAACTGGTATGGGATGGATTTGCGAGGAGAACTTGATGAGGAGACCCTAACATGATTCGTGACAACCAATCACAGGCCAAGTTTCTACTGACACTGCAACATTGTAAGATAGTGAGCTAGGCATTAGGGTATAATTGATATCCCAATTAGGGGTGTGTAAGAGCATCGAGAGAGAGAACGCAGAGAACATCTAGAACATCGAGAGGGAAGCGCACCAAGACAGAGAGAGCGGATCAGCACTGAGTCAGAGAGCACCTTAGGTACGAGAACGTTGCGGAAGTGCTTGGGAGGAAACTGCGTCCGAGGAGAACTAAATCAAGGTAGATAGAATTGGAAGATTATATTTGTTTGCCAGTTTATTGTAAGACTTAGCTGCATCTGTCCTGTTAACTTTGTCCTCTGAGCCTATCTCTGGGGACCCCTTGCCACAACCTCGGCCAAGGAAGTGGTTTTCCTGATTCTTTGGTGGGTATCACCCTCCTTAAATGCTTTAATCTTGCAATATATTTCTGCAAAGTATTTATGCTGTACCTTCTCTTCCCCTATTCCTATGCACGCTTTGATGTCGATGCAAATGATTCATTTTTGATTACATTGCTTGATAAATTGTTTTCTTATATGTGGTCTTGTGTGTGCACTGACAATCTGAATTATGAGCATTTAATTTTAATGAGATAAAATTATTAACCGAATAAACGACTCTGTGGTTATTTAGGTAAGGTATTAAACTGTTTAGTTAATCATAGTCACCATCAACTCGTCAACTAATGGTCCATCGACCAAAAGAGGACAGTTGAAATTAAGAATAGCTAGGAATATATAAATTTTATTAATGTGAAGTATAGTATTGTACATAATAAAACTGACAAATTAAACCCCCTAAATCCATCGCCAGTCTTCAGGGATCATTTATGGGTAATGTGTGATGGGCCCCGTTGTTTGGTGAGTAATTTATGTGTGAAGAGATTTCCCTGGTCCCTGGTTTTTTAATTAGGGGTTGCGCTGGATCACATGCATGCAACAATCTAGCCTTTACAGCAGGGACGGCTCCTCCATGTGGGCAGAGGAGCGTCGCCCCACTGCTTTCTCGCAGTGCGAGAAACAGAAACATAAAATGGTATTATGAATACCATTTTATGTTTCTGCTTCTCGCACTGCGAGAAAGCAGAAGGCAGGGTTTGATTGGGGGCGGGCGGTTGAGCGGTCCTGCTCCAGGCAGGGGAGGAGTGGCTAGCCCACTGTTGTGGGCGCTGACTGTTTGGTCGGCCCCAGGGCTGACCAAACCAGTCATACGTACTCTGCATTTTCTCTATGTAGGCTGCATGCAGCTTACATAGAGAAAATGGCCTCCCCATAGACGCCTGTGTGGTCGGCGCCCTAGCCAATCACAACACTGCCATTGCAGCGTTGTGATTGGCTTAGGGGAGGGGAGGGAGGCTGCCTGCTTCCTGTGCGGAGAGGAGAGAGGAGACGCATCGAGACCCGGGACCGGAGGCGAAGGTAAGTTACATTTAAAAAAAAAATTTAATTAACTATCTCCTCCCTGCGCGACCCCCCCAATCCCCCACCCGCGAGTCATGCCGGCCGCGACTGCTCTTCAGTACATGGAAAAAACACCCTCTACACTCATTTTTTCATCATTTGACAGTACTCATGTCAGCGTTATTGAGGAAAAGGGATGAACCTGTTCATCAGTTTAACTATGAATTTGTCACCAACATAGCTTCTTTAATTTTTGTCTCATGGTAAAAAATGAAAACATGTTTATCATGGATTTTATGGTATCGTTCCTTCGTCATGCACCATATTAATTTTTCATAATTGTGATTTGAGTAGGGACTGGGCCTTCTCATACTGTATTCTCAAATTTAAAAGAACAAAAGGCAATGCTTGATCCAGTCACCGACTTGCAGAAACTAAGGGCCAGATTTATCAACAGTTCATGTAACGCAATGCAGCAAGACAACTTGCTGTGCTGCACTGCGTGAAAGGGAGAGGGCAGGAAGGCGCCATATTAACCAATATATTGCACAGTCCTGCTATCTGCTTGCACTGGCTCACAATGTGCTGCCTAGCACCAACGCAGACACCCAAGTGTCATGGAGTAAGGTTGCCTGTCACGAAGGAAAACCTTCTTGCACAAAAACAATCCTTAGAGGCTTGATCCTCTTTTTATGTGGGTGCAGAATGCAGCAATCTTAGAAAGAGGAAACAAGAAGGAGAAATAAAGATATTTCTCCTCGTTGCGCCTACCCTGGGAAGGTGTAGCATTTTGACCCATTCCCAGGTTTACCAGTCTTGATAAATCTTTGTACTGTGCCAAATCCATGGGTGGATGCGAGGGAACACCCATGCTCCACCCATGGAATGCCTTCCTAGGGCAGAGTAACACTAGGCAGCAATTTGGGTTCCCTTGCTTTACTCCAGATTTACCAAACAATGGTGGCCTTGCTTGGTAATTCTGACTTAAGTATTGTGCTGGCCTTGAAACACCATGCATGATGCAAGGGCAATGCAATACAATGATAAATATATCCCTAAGTGCTTACACTACCCCTTTATGATTGCACCATTCAGTCTCTCTACTGTACCTGCGGTTTGTAGCTGGTAGGAACATGCCATTTCTGATCAGTGCTAAGTGTGCCATGGAGATCTTTTAGAATTGCTCGAGTGAAATGGCTCCCAATGTCACTTGAAATGCCCTCCACGATAACAAATCATGATATGACAAATGTACTGTGGCTAAAGCATAGAGCTATCTAGTAAATGTATCTACAACATCTTACTACCAGACAGCACCTAGAATGTGTCTACTACCATCTGGTAATGTTGGGAGTGGTACAACCGAATCAATGTACACTGTCATGGCGGATTGTTTATAGGCTTCTGTTGGTAGGGTTAAAGACATGCGGTCAACCTAATACTCTAGCCTCACAAGCATTATTTATAGTAAATCGTAATTCAGTATTCATCATGAAGTCAGGTAAAGTATTATTCTGGGGCTGGCCCATAAGAGATAGCGCTCTAGCAGTCTAAATGGACTAGCCACTGGGGGACTATTTAATTAAGTGGGGCTGCTTGTTTGCGCCCACAGCTGTTCATTCACATTGAGGTAAAGTCAGGCGGATGCAGAGCACTCCCCTGTGTGTATGTTGCAAAATGTTTGTTTTGATTCTATTGATTTTTGATGCTTTTTAGGTTGAATCTTGCACTTCTGTAAAATACAAGTGGCTAATTTTGAAATCCTCACTTCCTGTTGAGGCAGCACGATTTTGAGAATTAGCGCTCTAGCTCTCTAAATGTTCCAGCCACTGGGAAACTATTTAATTAAGCGAGCTGCATGTTCACGCCCATAGCTATTTGTTCGCATTGAGGAAATGTCAGGCAGATTAATAGCACCGCCTTGTGTGTATGTTGTAACAGAATTAATTCTATAGTTTTTTAATGCTTTTTAAGTTGCACCTTGCACTTTAGGAAACTATGGGGCCCTTATGATAACAGGCGGATCGCCACCGCCCATATGGCGGTGGCGATCCGCCCGCTATTTTCCTCCGCCCGCCACACATTTACCCCCCGCCATATTACTATGGCGGGGGGGACCCCGGCGGATGGAAAGACCGTCCGCCGCTTTTCCGCCGGTCGACTCGTCGACCGGCGGAAAAGGGGCATTATATGGTGGCAGTGTCTGCAAGACACCGCCATCCATATTATGATGCTGGCGGAGGTGTGCCTTTCCATGGCGGCGTTGCCGCCATTGAAAGGCATACGGTAATTGCTATTGGGGGCCCGTTGCAGGCCCCCGGAGTGTTGGAGGGGTGGGGGGTGCACATGGGGGGTACCTATGGTACCCCCCTGCATTTCAATGTACCACGTGGCAGGCACCGCGCGGTGCCTGTCACGGTGTGCATTGAAAAGCACAATTTGCATTTTTGGCATTGCGGCGGGCGGTGCTTTTAGCACCGCCCACCGCAATGTCAGGAATGCGGGATGCGCCCGCCAGTGTGGCGGGCGCATCCTAATGGCATGTGCGGGACCGCCGCATGCATTGCGGGCGGTCCCATTTCCCGGGGGTATGGCGGGCGGACAAAGTCCGCCCGCCATGCTAATGACCCCCTATGATTGGTGAGCTTTAAATTATCACTTACTGTTGGGCCAATACCATTTTGAGAGTTACTGCTCTAGCACTCTAGATGGGCTAGCCACTGGGGGACTATTTAAATAAGCAAGCTGTGAGTTCACACGCAAGCCCATCTGTGCTCATCTGTGCCCAACCGGGACCAGAGCCACCCACTAAGGAGGTGATTACGATGGCAGACGGACTTGAGTCCGTCCGCCATCGTGTCGGAGAGTGGAACCGCCCGCCATGCATGCGGAGGTCCCACACACCAATTTAGGATGCGACCGGCACCATGGCGGTAGTATCTTGCAATTTAATATTGCGGCGGGTGCTGCTGACTGTAGCACCCACCGCGATGTCAAAAATGCAGCTTGTGCATTTCACTGCACTACGTGGCAGGCATCACATGGTGCCTGCCACTTAGTGCTGTGAAATGTAGGGGGGTACAATGGGTACACCCCCAGTGCACCCACACCTCCCTCCAACACAAGGGGGGCCCACAACGGGGCCCCCGAAACCAATCCTCACCAGCCTTTCCATGGCGGTTTCGCCGCCATGGAAAGGTGGCACGGCTGACGGTGGCAGTCCTTCCGCCATCATAATGAGCCCCTAAGTCTGTAAAATAACCTACCTGGTGAGCGCACTAAAGGCACTTAGACCCTTATGTATTCAATTTGCTACACAGGTTGACATTAATACTGCCTTTCACTTGTACTACGTCGCCCTGTACAGAGCCCCTCAAGAGTGTGACCCAGCTGAGTTGCAAACCTTTTTGGAGGGCATCCCTCTTTCCTGTATCCCGCCCACACAGTTTGCGTAGCTGGAGTCCCCTATCACCGTAACTGAGGTAGAGGACGCCATCCAACAGATGGCGTGAGGGTAAACCCCACGGACAGATGGTTGCAACTTTTCAAACCCAACTTGCGCCCCAATTGCACTGTGTGTATATGGATGCATATGACCAGGGCGTACTGCCTTACTCACTCTGGCAAGCAGTGTTAGTGGTTCTACCTAAGTCAGTCAGAGACCCGTTGCTTCTAGGGTCGTATCGTCCGCTATCTCTTCTGAACTCTGATTGTAAGATCCTTGTCAGAGTTCTGGCTAACAGGTTGGTCGAGGCAACTCAATTACTAGTACATCAGGATCAGAACAGCTTTATACCTGGCAGGAACACCTTCCTTAACTTGCACCAACTCTTTATGCTAATGGTTTGGTCGCGCACAAATGACGAGCATCCTTGGCTTGCCTCACTCAATATTGAGAAGACTTTTGACACCTTGGGCTGGTGCTTCCTACGGGTAGTGCTTGTTGGCTTTGGCATAGGCTCCCAATTCCTAAAGTGGATATCCTTGCTCTATAATTCTCCAATGGCACGAGTGAAGACTGGACCCATTATATCAGACCCGTCATTGCACGGGGCACCTGCCAAGTATTCCCCTTGTCGCCGATTACCTTTGCACTGACAATGGAGCCGCTGGCTTGCACGCTCCGCCAATGGGCTGCCAATTGGGGAATTAGGGCATACAACCAATGGCATGTAATCTCCCTGTATGCCGGCGATAAGCTGATATATATCTGCGCGGAGATGCGTTGAACCTATCGGACCTGATGGCGTTGCTAAAGCGGTTTGGGCACGTGTCAAGCTTGAGAGTAAATTGGGACAAGTCCCTTTTGTTCTCCATGACATCCTTAACTCCTGACCAGAGGAGAGCGCTCCCCCATGCGCCGCTCCCCTGGTCCTGCGACACTTTCAAATACTTGGGTGTCGAAGTGTATCATTCCTCTGTGGAATTATTGGACGGAAATTTGGGTAAAGTACTGTCCAGTGTTAGGTCCTCTCTGCCATTCTGCATGGCATTACCGCTCTCACCCATGGGTCGCATAGCTATCTCTAAAATGCTAATACTGCCCAGACTGCTATATGTTTGTTTTTGCTGCCTTCCCCCTCTTATTGCCCCAGAAATTCTTTTGGGGCCTTAGGTCATTACTAGTAGCTATCATCTGGGGTAGGAGAAGGAAGCGGGTTTCACTAGCGAAACTGTATGCACCACTGTCCGAGGGTGGTTTGGGAGCCCCGAATTATAAATACTATTACGCAGCTGTGCAGTTACAGTGGCCAATGCACTGGCTTGCTGGCCAAAACGTAATGGAGCTGGAATGCTGGGTGACTAGAATGCGCCCGACTACTGTAGTGGAATGGCTGCTGGGCTCAGAAACTATAATTCCAAAAAGACCTGGGAATCTCCTTATGTCCACGGCACGTTCCTGTTGGTCCCTCTATCTGCACAGGAAATGCCCCTTACGCCCTGGAACTACTCCTCTGAGAGACCCCAGTCTACGTATCGCAAGGCCTAAGACCCGAAGCGACAGTCAGGGCCAATGCGGGTGTTACCTCATGGGGAGATCTGTTCACCGACTCGATTCTATGTACATTCGACAATCTGGTGGATGACTACGGGATCCGTCCAGGGTCCTTTTTCTTATATGCATCCCTAACTCATCAATTACGTACAATATGGGGCAAGACACATGATGAGCCCGAGGCATCTAGACTCCTTCATACACTGTTGCCAAAAAATTCATTAAGAAATAAAAAACAAATTAAAAAGTATTCAATTTACTCTGATTTAGAATATACTTTGAGAAACACTGGCATTTTTAGCCAACAAACAGATATGAGCAAAGAAGAGCCTATTAACCCAAGCAAGGCTGTACTAGGGAAACATATTCATGTGGCCAATTTAAAATTAGAATATTTGATTAATTAAATCATGGCAAACTACATGAGCTGTTACATTCGAAAACAGAAGACTCGGTCACTGATATATTAGCCACCATTCCAGATGAATACTACACATCAAACAAGAATAGAGTAAATGATAGGAAAGATGGAGGAGGTACAGCATACACCCTCACCTTCAGGTTTCTACTCTCCAATTTGATCAGATCTCTGACACTGATTTGTTGCTACTAAGGATAGTCTTTAGCAGTAGCTCACTGGCGTGCTCACTTACCAATTTTTTTAGATAACCTGCTCATCATTGGTCATTTACTCTCAGCTGTTGATAATTGGCTATGTTAAATATTAGACCAATTAGTCAAGAGCTGTTCTAAGGATCCAGAGTTCATGGAACCAAAGTCATCATTAAACATTTCTCAGCACATATCCAGTCCCACTCACAGCAAAGGGCATATTCTGGATTTGATTTGGATATTTAATGTCATCATATTAAATTTAGATATTTCTCCATGTATTTGGTTCAACCATTTTTTATTTAGATTTGACCCACCATTGGAGGAATGTACAAAGATAAGTCATCCTGAATTCAGACTGATGCATACATAATTGGTGACATATAAATGCAGAAGCTATGATAACAACACTTCATAATGATTTACCTGAAGTGAGTTTCTCAGTAGACGAAGCCAAAAACAAATAAACATTCTGGTTAAAGGAAGCAGACAACATACACGCACAGGAAAAAAGTGCTGTGTAACAAGTAGAGTTAGACCAGGTCCTGGGTTTGCTCAAAGATTAAGAGAAGCTAAACTTCAACATTGTTGCCTTGAGCGCTACTGGTGGAAAGATTACAATGAGGAAACCAAAAATATCTTCAAATTAGGTATAACAGATTACAGGTCTAAATTACTTCAGATAAAATAGCTTACTACTCTAACAAAATCGTAGAAGCATCTAACACACAGAAAGTTATATGTAAAATTGTGAAGAAGCTCTCATCTGCTGGAAGAGTTGTTCAAAGATTGATTCCCACACAAGATTTCTGCAATAAATTGAGTTTTTTTTATAGACAGAATAAAAATAATCATAGACAGCCTCATTATTACTCCTAATCACACATATGCAGAAAAATGTGACCTCAGTTATTCTTGTCTATCCTCCTTCCATCTGATAGATGAGGATCGACTACAAAAATAATGATAAACATTAAATCAGGGTCGCCATTGGATCACTGCCCTCTAACTATCATGAAAACAATGGCATCGGTAATAACGGAAACCCTGTTGACTGTATTGAATAAGTCACTCACACAGGGCACAGTCCTTAAATCATTAAAAAAGCCTTAGTGATCCCATTTCTAAAAAAGCAAGATGACTATCCAACAATTATAAAAAAAAAAAACGATTGCCCAATATCTTTGTTGCTTTATGCTACAAAAAAAGCATAGATGTCCATGTTGCTCAAGAAATTTGTAGTCATCTCCAGACTTCAAATTAATTTGATCCTCTACAAGCAGGTTTCCATCCAGCACATATCACGGAATCTGTGCTACGGAATCAGACCTTAGGCTGGCTGGTGATACTAGTCACTAGTGTGACTGGACCTATCCGCCACCTTTGTCACAGTCGACCATGATATTTTTAAGAAACTGTGTGGAAACTGTAGGACTCACAGAACCATCATTAAAATGGATGCAATCATTTTTGAAAAATCAGGCCCAAGAGGTCCAGCTATCACCCTTTTTGGCAGCAATTCTGGAGTACATTAGGTGTCTTTTTTGTTTCCCCACCTATTTAACATATATGCCAGACCTTCAACAAATGAGCTGGCCACAAGAGGAAGTGGACTGTATAACTATGGAGACGACTCACAACTTGTCTGCCTAGATGGCCCAGCCTCTACACAGCAAGATTTTCAGAATACAATGCATTTCATATGGGACTGGAAGGGAAACAACCATCTAAAATTAAATGCAGATTAAACTGAGATTGTAATCTTACACAACAGATTGTACTTTTAGAACCACCTATACTGGCCCTTAGAAATGGGCACTCCACCCACACTGATTCTGCAAAAAGCCTCTGGGTAATAATAGACAGCAACCTCTCCATGAATTCCCACATTGTTGTGGTGGTGTACAAATGCAGATCTTTTCTGAAAATGTTCAGTAAGTAATTTCTTGTCCAATCCATGGAAGCACTAAAATGATAACTATATCTTTTATTGCTTCAAGATTCGATTATTTCATATATCTCAGGCTTCCTAATAATGTCATACATAGATTTTAAGTAGTGCAAAATGAGGCTGCATACCTTATATCTAGACTTCGAGGAGATTCCATGTGACTCCACTGTTAAAACAGGTTCATTGGCTACCTATGAAAAAAAGAATACAATTGAAAACTTGCTGCCTTACATTCAATGCAATGCACGGAATGGCTCCGTGATTTGTGGCCAAGAGGAGCAAGCAATACATTTCTTCAAGTACTTTATGATCATCCAATGCCAGTTATCCAACTACACTGAGCTATATTAAACAAAGCATGGGAGGTCAAAGGTTCTCCATGCGGGCACCCATACACTGGAACTCCTTCTAGCTCATCTACGCATAGAGACAGAATTCAGGCTTTTCAGGAAAATCCTGAGAACTTGGTTGTTTAAACAAGCTCATCATTGTTATAGGTGTTCACACACTGACTTATTCATCATTGTACCTATCACATCTATGTGCACTTCATTAAGACTCAATAATCAGAGGAGGCTCCTCCACCATGGTGGAGGAGCATCGCCCAGCCCCGCCAGCAAAAAAAACGATAATAAACTCCGGTTTATTATTGCTTTATTATGTTTCCGGGCTGAGTTTTAGGGACGGGGCTAAGGGGGTGAGAGGCAGAAGGGAGTGGTGGGCACTGCTATCAGTGTGCATGATGGTTTGGCCGGCCGACTCAGGCCGGCCAAACCGTTATATGCACTGAGGCTCTCTCCAACCCAGCTGCTTGCTGGGTTGGAGACAGCGAAGTAGAGGCTCCAGTCTCCCTGGCAGCGCAAATCCTCTGCACTCAGGCCAATCCTGAAGCTGCTCTCACATGAGAGCAGCTTCAGAATTGGCCGCAGGGGAGTCTGGGAGCCATTGCCTGCAGTGGAGCCACGACAGGAGGAAAAAACCAAGTATGCGGTGGGCTGCAGGCGGCAGGTACGTTTTTTTCTTTTTGTCTCTTTTGTTGTTGTGTATTCCCTCCCCCTGCCCAGCCCCTCTCCTCCGATACCGGCCGCTACTGTCAATAACAAAACATAACATACTTTGTAATCATTCAAATCTCACCTTTCTGGGGATTTGCAGCACTAAACATGTTAGAATGCTGTCTGCATAATTTCAACAGCTGAGCTACCGGTCATTTTATATTCAATAAATGTATATGCAGATAACAAGAGGCTGTTTCTTCAGTATTAAATGTTTACTTCCAAAAGAACGCCATGGGGTACAACGCATGAATGAAACTCAGGGCGGGAGCACAACTGTACAATGTTTATGTCTCACAATGGGGAAGTAGGGGCATGGCTTAAGCAGGAACATGGTCAGATGGCACAAATCCTGTTAAAATTAGAATGTGGGCCCACAGGTCACACAAGCCATGTGCATATTACAGGGTATACATCCTATAATCCTCTTGTGAGTTAAGTTAAAGTCTAACCAACCCTGAGCAGTAACTCAAAATAACACTCAATTAATGTTGTGCAGGTGCGCGGTCAGTTCTAGTTACTATGGAGTTATGTTCATACACATTCACATTCCGACAGGGGGGTTAGGCAGTGGGAGGGGTTCAGAGAGCAGAAGGAATGCCCTTATTGTACTTGCACCTATCTCCAAGGTCATCAATCCAATATTAGAACATTGGAATGTGGAGCAGTCCATTGAATACAATGGAGTGCTCCGGGCTTCTACAGGCTGGTAGAAGCCTGCAGAGCAGCATTCCAATGTTGTTTTTATTCACAGATACTGCAGTGAACAAAGGCCTCTCGGAGCCTGAGGGTATTTAAACCCCCTTGGCTCTGAGAGGCCTTTGTTGTTAGTAATCAGAACATTCTGCCCTCGAGGGGTAGAATGTTATAATAGCCTTAGAGCCCTCCTAGCGGACTCTACTGGCCATTAAAGGCTTGCTTCCTTGTTAAAGGCCCTCGCCTTTGGCTCAGGCCTTTAGCGCTGGAGCGGGCCTTTAATGGCCGGTAGAGCCTGCTAGGTCGGGCTCTAAGGCTATAATGGAATCAGGCAGTCCATTAGGAATGATCCCATTTTGATCAAAAACATCTAACTGATCTTCTAGATGAACATTCCAGTCAGCCATTCTGACACATCGGTACTGTAGCTGATCAATAAATAGACAAATATTTAGAGACCCTGCTTGAGGCCAAGCGAGTAGGGATTCTCCCTTCCCCCATGCAAGAGGCCCATATAGTCATCCTCCCCAAACCAGACAAGGATCCAACTCTGCCCGGCTCATACCGACCCATGTTCACATTAGGGGTAGATGCTAAAATACTGGCTAAGGTACTTGTGATGGAGCAAGGACTCACAAATAAGACTTGCTTGGAGGCAATCTTCTCACAGTATTAATTTATTAACCTTTGTATTGTTCATACTAACAATTGCATACACGAATACAAGTAGAAAGGAAGCTTGCCTATGTGTTATAACTAATAAATAATGCTTGTCTGTTCTAAAACGGCCGCTAAAGCGCGGGAATCTTTTTTGCCCATGTGTCAACCATATCACGTGGTGTGACGTCTTTCTTTGCTTGGTGGGAAATTCTTGCTTCTGCGCAGTGTGTATTAAAATGGCTGCTTTATGTTTTCACGTGCTACAGCTTGCTCTCATGTTGCAATTAAACTGTGGTATTCTAACGCTATTAACGCAAGATAGAATTTATAAGTAAATGGGAATAGAATAGAATAGAAAGAGTGGGTATACAGTGAAACAATTTATTTGTGATTTTAATATTTTTTTCTTTGACTTTTTATTAGTTCGTAAATTGGGCCTGGGGTTGGTGAACTGAAACTCGAGAGACAATGGTTCTGCGCATGCACCCTGCTTGACTGCCCAGAGAAAAGGATGAAGTCAACCTAAACGTCGTCCAAGGCCATGACCTGATGGCCAACACTGCTGTACCCATGATGTCCCTACTGAAAAGAAACAAATTATATGAACAATATATAAACTTTGTCGTGAGACGGGTGGGAAATAAAGCAAATGTATTAATTGTGATGGGCGGTATTTTTAAACAATGGGCTTAAAGAAATTTAACCAAATCGATATGGTGTGAGGATCAACCCCCTGTCCCCGTCCAATCAGAAGTAGTGGGCCCATATTTTTGCAACATTAATGGGAGGTTCATGGGAGTAGAAGGGTATAATAGATATAGTATTAGCAAATTAGTTAGCATTAGAACGCTCAGGCGGAGTGGAGTTAGAGGCGTAAGCTCCAGACGTACAAGCTGATCGATTGCAGACTGAACCGCGGTCCAGAGAGGTCCTGAGGAGGGGGCGGCGGAGTCCATTAGAAGGAAGACACGGGAGAATTCGAGGAGAAGCGAAGTACCAGAGAGGGGAACGACGCAGGCGTCGTTGATAGAGAGGTTCCCGGTCCTGTCCTGAACCTGGCGGAGGTCTTTGCTCTTCATCCTTCCTGGGTCCTATCTTTTCCAACTCCTTGGCCAAGGGGTTTGGTTCTCGCATTTTTAGGTAAATAAAAATGCAAACCTTAGTTGCGCTGCTGTCTCTATCTTTCTTCTTTCTGAGGAACCGTCATTGATCGATAAATTGATTATGCTTCATCCTTGATATACGATTAAGTATCATGTGGTTCTGTATTTTACTGTGCTAAATCTTTAGATAAACATTTTAAAACTTCCTGACTCAGTAATTATTTCAGGATTATGTATTGTAATGAATGTCACTCATTTTAAATTTCCCAATTGGCAAGGGGTCCATTGGTAAGTCATTACTCTTCAATCCGAAAAGTAATTGGTAGCAGGGATTTTGATAAAGAGTACAACTGACCCACCAGCGGAAATTGCTAGCGTAGCATGAATGTATGGGCCCAAGTGAGTATTTGGTGTATGAATGCTCGTTGCTAGTAACCCGCTGGATCAGTTTTCTGGCTAGCAGAGGATGGTTTTGGTTGTACTTTGTTAATTGGGTAATGAGAGTTTTATTTTTTATGAACTAACATCCGTGTGTTCAGAGTTTGTTTTATGTTGTCCAGAATTCCCGGGGGAAAATTGAATAGCGGATGGTAAGTGGAAGCCATACTGCAGTGAGGTTATCTGTCAGGCAGAAATAGTACTGAAAAGTTAAGCAGGGCTATCAGTACTTGTTAGGGACTCTATGCGTGTAAGTAATAGCAAAAGGAATATCCTGGTGAAATTTTGATGTTATATCACCTAGAAAGGGTAACATTGAAGAAGTAGCAGGTATTTCTGAAGCTTACGTGAAGAGTAAACAGAAGGGTTTTACTCGTAGTGTATGTTTAGTAAACGGAAAGGCTTTACTAAGTGTGAGAGAAACTAACTTTTTCAATTTAGCGAAACTGACACGATAGCGAATGTTTTATGTTGTTATTGAATTTTATTAAGAATTGTGGAGAAATAAAAGTTTTGCGTACGATTTTGTAAAGGGAGGGTCAGCTACCGGAGAGGAAGCAGACGTCACAAAACGCCGCGCTGGGATTGGTTGAAACAGCAGGCGTGGAACGACTCTTGTAAAGGAGGGGTCAGTAGTCAGGAGTAGTACTGACGTCACAGGTGCCGCCCTGGGATTGGTCGAAACAGCGGGCGTGGAACAACTCTTGTAAAGGAGGGGTCAGTAGTCAGGAGTAGTACTGACGTCACAGGTGCCGCGCTGGGATTTGTCGAAAAACAGCGAGGGACAGAGAAGCGCAGATTGTAAAGGAGGGGTTGGCAGACAAACGTCACAAAAAGGCCACGCTAGGACTGGTTCAGATACAAAAGTTAGCTGAAATCTGATTGGTTGTTACCATAGAAGCTGAAATCCTAGTGGATAGTGGAGATTGTATGTTAAAACATGATTCAACTTTAATAGGAGTTCGTCCGGATAGGAGATTCCTAGGTTTTGCAGAATATAATTTTATACATCGAGATTTACCCAAAATGTACGGAGAGAAGAGAAAAATTTAATTTCTACAAAAGATTAAGAATTATTTTAAAAAGGATAAACCAATAAAAACTAGGGAAGGAATTATCATTCCACCAGCTAAAACGCTCGCCTCATTCATGATGATGGAGAGAGGTTATCATACTTGCGTATGGTTAGAAAATTGGATAGAATATACCACAAATGATGTAATATTAGCATTTCCCGAGAATGGTACTTTCAATGGGAGAATTCTTCAAAATTTGAGATTGAGGATGAATGATTTAGAACCCAGACCTAGACTAACCCAATATGAAGCCTTAGAGGAGTGGGAAACTGAGACATTTGAACGTGACCGATCCAGAAGTAATAGGGGTTATCGGGGTTTTTTCCCTAGGTATCAAAATGAGTCAAGGGACGGTCAGATGAAACAGTGGAGAAGAGCAATGCTTACAGAGGGTCTGTATCCGATATTAATGGCAGAAGAATCGTTAGGGAGCAAATGCACAGAAAAGACAAAACACTTGACTAGATTTGGAGATTCCAAAGATGAATTTATGGAAGAGATATTAAAAATCCGCCACCATATCAGGAAGGGACAAGTGGATGCACCCCAAGTGCACCACTGTTAAGGACACCATTGGTACCACAAGTATTGCATGATTCCCCAGTTAGTAGAGTACTTCACGATAAAGAAAAGGAAGCCATAGACAAAAACAGAGCAGAATTAATACAGAAAGTAACACAATTAAGTGTTCATCCTGATTCCCTAACCATACCTGTAACAATTGGTCCAGTGGTTCCCTTATATGGTGACAAAGTAAATTATCCCAAAACTTTAGTTATGCCTACACCTATGAATGTTCCTAAACCTGAAGCAGTAGTAATGGTTGAGGATCACTTTAGAGATTGTGAATCTATGATTTCATTAATGGACTTGCCCATTCGAGAATCTGCAAATAGTACCCCCAGAAGAGCTACACCTGGTTGCTCAAAAGATGTAAACATAGTAACCTCATCAGGAACCAAAAGTGCCACAGTAGTTACACCAGAAGACTTAGAAAGGTGGGCACAAGGATCAGACAAACAGAGTTCACCCCCAAAGATCATGGACATTTATAAATTAAAGGTTGAGTTAGAAGAAATGATAGCAGGAAATGTAGGGGTAGATCGCCTAAATACTTACGATGAAGAAGAACTATTGTTCGTGTGCAGAAGTATCACAAGAAATGTAAAGATATTCCATGAGAAATTATCAGATTTAGCTCTACAGATGGGAATTGAAATAGGGAAGTCAAAAGTGTTACAGAAACCCTATAGAGCAGATTTTTCAGACAAAGATTTAGAAAACATGAATGCCTCTGGAAGAAAATTACAAGTAAAAGAATTAATGACAGTCTTGCAGAAATGGGGAGACCTAGATAAATGGAAAGCTAGATGGACAAAGAAAAAGGAAGAGGCACGATACAGTAGAACAACTTCTGAATATTTAATGAAGGAAACAGGGAAAGCAGATCAAATGTACCCGATGCGAGAAGTTCCAGGAGGGGGATATGTACATGTCCCATGGAGCAGACAGGATATTTTGTCATTTACGAATGATTTCCCAAAGTTCAGAGAAAAACCAATTGAATGGTACAAGCAGGTTGAGAGGTTTGTGAAGGTGTCAAAGGTATTGTTGAAGGATTTGGATGGTTTGTTCGATATAGTGGTACCTGCCGATTTGTGGACAGATTGTAAAATCACAGTTGATTGGCATAGTGAAGAGTATCCTAGAGATCCAAAGACAGGTGCCCCGTCAAGTGATGTAATGAAAAAGTATCAGCAGGTAATAACTTACCTGAAAGGGAAAATACCACCAAAAGAAACAGATTGGGAGAAAATAGACAGAACTACCCAAGAAGCCAGCGAATCGGTACATGCCTATTACGAACGTTTATTGCAGGTATTCAAGCAGTATAGTGGATTTGAGGACATTGGAGATAAAAACATGAGTCAGTTTGTCTACCGATTTGTTTATGGTTTAAAGCCAGAGATTTGTCAGATGATTAAGCAGCACATGTTGTGCTGGCAGGGGAAACCGATCGACGAGATCTTGAAATATGCAAAATATTGTGGAGATGACATTGAGGATAGGAACAAGAAACTGCAAGAGAAAGTGATGTGGGCTCAGGTAAAAATGGCCGAGAGACAGGGAATTAATTTGGATAATCCAAGTGATAATCAGGGAAAAGATTCTGGAACGAATGGTGACACTGGGAATGGTGGAAAAATGAGAGGACGAATGAGTAGAGAAGAGGCGAAAAAGAAATTTCCTTGTCATGGATGCGGAAAATTGGGGCTTTGGAAGGATGAATGTAAAAAGATTCGGAATAATAATGGCCCAAATCAAAATTTAAATCCACAGACGCAGAATGACTCACAGCAGGGTGTAAATCCTCAGAGTCAGTTGCCACCTGCACCTATACAGGGTAATGTAAGCAGAGCAAAGCACGGTACAGATGTCGGATATCAAGGAGGAAGTGGTAAGAATGATTATGTAACATCACAATTTCTTTTACAGGACGACTTCTGTCCACATAGTCAATGACGGTGCCTAGGAGAGGGGGAGAAGGAGTGCATACTTGGTGCATCCTTACCAGTAGATCAGTCAGGTCCATATGTTGAAGGGAATGTGAAAGGTAATGATATTACTTTCCTTTTGGACACTGGTGCTACCAGGTCTACTGTGAGAACAGCAGACATCCCAGACCTTCCTCTCTCTGGAGAAGCTATCCAAGTCATGGGTGTAGCTAATCAAAAGATTAGAACATCTCTTACCGAACCAATGGAAGTAAAAATTGGAAATTTTAGAGAAATGCATCAATTTGTAGTGTGTGATTCCAGTCCAGTAAATTTATTGGGCCGAGATTTGTTGTGTAAAATGAACTGCACAATTTTCTGCACGCCGTATGGTGTGGCAGTTCAGACCCCGGATGAAGACCATGTATATAAATTTATGATTGCAAAGCAAGGTACAGAAGTAGATGAGATGTTCTCTTTGATAACAAAAGACGAGTTGCCAGAAGAATTAAAAACTATGGTAAATTCCATGGTATGGGATTTCACGGGAAAGGAAGTAGGACTTATGGCCAAAATAGACCCAGTTAAAATCACTGTAAAGGAGGGTGTAATTTTTCCAAATACCAGACAGTACAAAATGAGTGCAGAAGTAAAGGCAGGAGTCATAGAAGAAATTAACAGAATGGTAAAACAAGGAATACTAAAAGAAGTAATGAGTAGCCCTTGTAACTCACCAATCATGGGTCTGAAGAAACCTAGTGGAAAGTATAAGATTGTTCAAGACCTGCGAAAAATAAATAAGATTGTGGAACCCTGTTGTCCTATAGTGCCAAATCCTGCAGTAATTCTATACCAAATTCCTTGGAGTGCAGGATGGTTTACCGTGATTGATTTATGCCAAGCATTCTTTTCAATACCATTGCACCCGGATAGCCAGTATCTTTTTTCATTTAAATTTGAAAACAAAGTCTATGTATGGAATCGTGTTCCTCAGGGGTACACGTAAAGTCCTTCTATCTTTAATCAGATATTAAAAAAGTGCCTAGAGAAATTAGTGATGCCAGGAAGCTCAGTCTTAGTACAATATATAGATGATTTACTGGTGGCATCTAACACCAGAGAGGACTGTGTTGTTGACTCCATTGCATTATTAAATCATTTAGCTGAAGAAGGGCATAAAGTTTCACCTGAAAAGTTGCAGTTTTGTACTACAGCAGTTAAGTATCTAGGACACCAAATTGAGAGGGGAAAAAGGAAGATAACCTCTGAAAGAGTAAAATTAATCAAGAAAATGCAAATGCCTGTCTCCCAACGAGAAGTGAGAATGTTCCTTGGCATAGTGGGTTATTGTCGACAATGGATACTAGGATTTTCTCTGCTAGCAAAGCCATTAATTCAACTGACGAAAAAGAAGGCAAAGGAACCAGTCGAATGGGATGATGAGAGCGTAGGAGCTTTTGTAAAATTGAGAAACGCTTTGTGTGCAGCACCTGCCCTAGGCATGCCTGATTATAAAAGAAAATTTGCATTATTCTGTCATGAGAGAGAAAATTGTGCACTTTCAGTCCTAACCCAGAGACATGGTTTGGACAGACGTCCTATAGCATATTTTTCTGCTACATTGGACCCAGTGGCAGCCGCATTGCCAGGCTGCTTAAAAGCAGTGGCTGCTACCTGTTTGAGCAATGAACAAAGTGAATCAATTGTAATGGGACACCCCGTTAAAGTGTTTGTTCCACATTCAGTTGTGATTCTGTTGACCAGAACTCAAACTCAGCATCTTACTCCTAGTCGGCTGACTAAATATGAAAGAATAATATTGGGTGCTGAAAATGTGACCATTGTAAGGTGCACAATAGTAAATCCTGCTACCTTACTACCAGACCCATATCATGAGGAAGTTAAAGATGACGAAGAGGAACATGATTGTTTACAAGTCACAGAATTGTGCACGAAACCACGTCCTGACATTCAGGAACTACCCCTCAGGGAGCCAGACAGGGAGCTGTTTGTTGATGGTTCGTGCCAAAGGCATGAAGATGGTAAACTAACTGCAGCATATGCAGTATGTGAATTAACTGGTATAGTCGAAGCATCCTATTTACCAGGAGTAAAATCTGCACAAGTAGCTGAATTGATTTCGTTAATAAAAGCCTGCAAAATTGGGAGGAATCAAAAAGTAACTATATTTACAGATAGCCAATATGGTTACGGGGTTGTGCATGATTTTGGCCAACTATGGATGCAGAGGGATTTCATGACTTCTTCAGGATCCCCCATTAAAAATGGACAGTTCGTAAAAGAACTATTGGAAGCAATACAATCACCAAAAGAATTGGCTGTGGTGAAATGTGCCGCACACCAGTCAGGAGATGACTGGGTGGTAGTCGGTAACCGATATGCAGATTTGGTGGCTCAACACTGTGCCAAAAACAGGTTGTCAGTTAATAAAAGGGTTGAAAGAATGGGAATCAGCTGCCAACTTATGCTGTATGCACCTCCTGAAACATGGAATGATGTAAAACGATTACAAGATGATGCTGATGAGAGTGAAAAGAATACATGGATTAAAATGGGATGTTCCCAAAGGGCAGACGACGATGTATGGATTTATGCCGATGGCAGACCAGTCATGCCCGACTGTCTGCTTTCACAAATGGCCAGGATGTATCATGGAGACACACATGTAGGGAGAGATGCAATGATTAGGCTCTTCAGACAAAATTGGTACAATCCAAGGTTTAGGGCCATAGCAGAGAGTCTTTGCCAGAGATGTTTAACTTGCCAAATGCATAATCCAGGAAGAAAAACAATAATTGGGTTTGGAAAAATTGGAAAAGCAGAGGGTCCATTTGTGAGATTGCAACTTGATTTCATTCAGTTACCACCATGTAGAGGACTGAAATATGTACTTGTCATAGTATGTCTGTTTTCAAAGTGGGTGGAGGCTTACCCTACCAGAAGGAATGACAGTATTACAGTTGCAAAGTTGTTGCTACGAGAACTCATTCCTAGATTTGGTTTCCCAGTAACTTTGGAATCAGATAGAGGAAGGCACTTCAACAGTGATGTGATTAGAATAAACTGTGAAGCATTCCAAATTGAGCAAAAATTGCACTGTGCATATCGTCCAGAGGCTTCTGCAGTGGTTGAACAAATGAATGGCACAATAAAATCCAGACTGGGAAAAATGTGTGCATCAACATCGTTAGATTGGCCGGATGCATTGCCACTTGTTTTGATGGGACTCAGAAGCATTCCGGATAGAAATACCGGATTGAGTCCACACAAAATAATGATGGGAAGAGCAATGAGACAAGCACATGTTCCTACAAATAAACTGCTGAATATAACTGATGATATGGTTCTGGATTATTGCAAAGGATTGGCTGACCTAGTGCGTTCTGTCTCTCACCAGGTTGGGGAAGACGCAGTTTCCAGGCAGCCTGAACAAGAGCATGATCTGAATCCCGGTGACTGGGTGGTGGTGAAGAATCACACCAGAGAAACGTGTCTATCACCCAGGTGGGACAAACCTTGTCAGGTCATACTGGTTACAAACACAGCAGTGAAATGTGCAGGATTTCCTAATTGGATTCATGTAAGCCACACCAAAAGAGTACCAGACCCGGAAGAAGAAAATCCTCAGTCAGCATCGATAACTGAGGAAGCTGAAGGTTGCCCAGCTGAAGAATCTCAGGTCCGAGATTCAAGGGAAGCTGAAGAAGAACAACCGAGCACAAGTCAGGACTGGATACCGGTGGTGGAAATACCTGAAGTCTACAACAGAACAAGAAGTCAAGCAGATTTAGAGGAAATTGAAGAAGTTCAGATAGGTGAAGAAGAAGCAGCACAGGAAGAGGAAGAAGACACAATAAGAGAACCTGAGCAGGACCAGATAGGGAGAGGAAGCTGGGCTCAAATTAACGACGAACCAACAAATTCTGAGCAGGGACAGACAGGTCTAGAAGAACGCGGTCAGGCTACAGAAGTACAAAATGCAATAAGCCCTGATCAGAACCAGTTAGATCCAGGAAAATACATTCAAACAGAAGATCTCGAGAATCTTGAGCATGAAGACGTAAATCCTGAACAAGGTCAGTTATTAGAAACTCACAGTGGAGCTGCTGAAGAAAAACCAATAAGACCTGAAAAAGAACAAATAAAAGAAACTGAAATTGAAGAAACCCAAACTGTGCCACAACTTGAAAGTAAAAGAATTTCTGAAGAAGAAATAAAAAGTAAAGAGACAGTGCAAACAAAGAAAACCAGAAAAGGTGATCATTGACCTAGTGTCATTAAAAGAGTAAAATACCACATAACAACCAGAAGTGAAGATCCAGAACAAGTAAACGAAGTGACAAGCCAAATGGGACAAGAAAGTAAAACTGAAAAACGAAGTAGTAAAAGACTGAAACTTGTGAACAACAAATTTAAAGGTCCTGATTGGACTTATATCATCCTTGAAGACTACGAGAGCTCAGAGTCAAGTGAAAGTGGTGACGAAGGAACCAGTACGGAACTGACTTATGAGAAAGAAACAAGACCACCTTGATAACCTAAATAGATTTGAATAAAGATAAGAAGAGAAATCTTCCTTGTCAAAAATGCCTGACGATAGAGTTACTGGGAGATCAAAACAGAAATGTTGTAAAAGATGCTGTGCAATATGCATATGTAGTCTGGTAATGGTGCTTATAGTATGGTTAGTTGTGATCGTAGCAATTCCTTACCTTATGATAATGGATAAAAAGTTTAACAACGAAACTAAGGAAAGGACAGAGAACTTGAAAAGTAATAGAGTAGAACTAATGGCAGAAAATGAACCAGAATTTCATCATGAAATAACTGATAACAACACTAGTTTAAATGTTTTCACAAAGTTATTGTTTCAATATGTAGATACCATGGAAGTTAGTAATTGTTATGTCTGTATGAAGTTACCCGAATCAGTAGCAGAAGGGTTAACATATCATCACTTGCCATTAACTTATGGCATATCATGTAGTGTATTGGCTAGTTTATTTTATAGAACAGGGAGACTTCAGTATTATTATTCAAACATAGATGTGATATTTTCTGAGGTTCCGATTCGAAAGAATATGAATCCAGTGCTTAGTAGTAAAGATGCACAATTTATGGGAGAATTTTTCTTAACAATGAAATCGATAGATATAACACATGCACATAGAAGCAATCTAACATGTTCATTACATGAAGAAGAAAAGATATTTTTGAATTTAGTAGAAGATAGAAGACAAGATTTCCAAAAGAAAGCTTCTGAGCATAAGGCTCATTTACCACCTTGGGCTGAGAAAGAGGGTAGTTACACACCTGGCAAGGCTCAAGCTGCTAAGGCTCTGGATTTTGTAAAAACAGGGAAAATTTGTCTACATAGGTTAAAGACTGAGTATAACAATGTTTTCATCGGTACCAGTGAGTGTGAACACAATTTCTTAATTCTTGGAGGTTGGGGACTCAAAGGAGGAACAGATTCAGTTTTTCCTGGAATCTATTATGTGTGTGGGAATAAGGCTTACTTTAGGCTTCCTGCACGATGGTATGGAAGTTGTTACTTTGGAATAGTATTTCCAAAAATATACCATGTAAAAAGAAACACTGGGAGCGATGGAATGAATAGTGAATTAACACGTAGTAAAAGAGCTAGTTTTTCTGAAATCGTAGGTGATATATTTGGTGCATTGATACCTTCAGTGGGAATAATTCTGAACTCAAGGAAAATATGTAAATTATCTACAGTGGTTGATCGGTTATCAATTGACACTGCTGGAGGATTTCTAATGATTAATGCGGAGATGGTTGCGATTAGGTCTATGGTTATGCAAAATCGACTTGCTCTTGATATTATTCTAGCAAAAGAGGGCGGAGTCTGTAAATTATTGAAGTCGAAACACTGTTGCACTTACATACCTGATAAAAGTGCAGAAATTGGAACATATGTACAGAATATAATGAAACTTGAGAAGGAACTAAAACCACTGGAAGTTGATAGTTTATGGGAAAGATTGACAAATAGTATTGCGTCAATTGGTACCTGGTTTGCTAATGTAGGGAAAGGACTTATAGGTCAAATATTAGTACCCTTAGCAGGGATAGCAATAATAGTACTGTCAATAATAATATGGTGCAAATGTTGTAGAAAGAATGAATCGTATAATATGACAGGAAAAGGAAAGAAGCGAAAGTTTGACGAAATTGAACTAGAAGATTTGAGAAGTGAATTATACAAGAAACTGAAAGGGGATGTGAAAAATAGAAAGTGTGAAAATGAAACTGAAACTATTTTATGCTAAAAGTTGGCATCTGGTTGTGGGTAGTATTTGATGGCTCAGAAACGCCATCAGAGAGGGGATTGATGGAGCAAGGACTCACAAATGAGACTTGCTTGGAGGCAATCTTCCCACAGTATTAATTTATTAACCTTTGTATTGTTCATACTAACAATTGCATACACGAATACAAGTAGAAAGGAAGCTTGCCTATGTGTTATAACTAATAAATAACGCTTGTCTGTTCTAAAATGGCCGCTAAAGCGCGGGAATCTTTTTTGCGCATGTGTCAACCATATCACGTGGTGTGACGTCTTTCTTTGCTTGGTGAGAAATTCTTGCTTCTGCGCAGTGTGAATTAAAATGGCTGCTTTATGTTTTCACGTGCTACAACTTGCTCTCATGTTGCAATTAAACTGTGGTATTCTAACGCTATTAACGCGGGATAGAATTTATAAGTCAATGGGAATAGAATAGAAAGAGTGGGTATACAGTGAAACAATTTATTTGTGATTTTAATATTTTCTTCTTTGACTTTTTATTAGTTCATAAATTGGGCCTGGGGTTGGTGAACTGAAACTCGAGAGACAATGGTTCTGCGCATGCGCCCTGCTTGACTGCCCAGAGAAAAGGATGAAGTCAACCTGGACGTCGTCCAAGGCCATGACCTGATGGCCAACACTGCTGTACCCATGATGTCCCTACTGAAAAGAAACAAATTATATGAACAATGTATAAACTTTGTCGTGAGACGGGTGGGAAATAAAGCAAATGTATTAATTGTGATGGGCGGTATTTTTAAACAATGGGCTTAAAGAAATTGAACCAAATCGATATGGTGTGAGGATCAACCCCCTGTCCCCTTCCAATCAGAAGTAGTGGGCCCATATTTTTGCAACATTAATGGGAGGTACATGGGAGTAGAAGGGTATAATAGATATAGTATTAGCAAATTAGTTAGCATTAGAACGCTAAGGCGGAGTGGAGTTAGAGGCGTAATCTCCAGACGTACAAGCTGATCGATTGCAGACTGAACCGCGGTCCAGAGAGGTCCTGAGGAGGGGGCAGCGGAGTCCATTAGAAGGAAGACACGGGAGAATTCGAGGAGAAGCGAAGTACCAGAGAGGGGAACGACGCAGGCGTCGTTGATAGAGAGGTTACCGGTCCTGTCCTGAACCTGGAGGAGGTCTTTGCTCTTCATCCTTCCTGGGTCCTATCTTTTCCAACTCCTTGGCCAAGGGGTTTGGTTCTCGCATTTTTAGGTAAATATAAATGCAAACCTTAGTTGCGGTCCTGTCTCTATCTTTCTTCTTTCTGAGGAACCGTCATTGATCGATAAATTGATTATGCTTCATCCTTGATATACGATTAAGTATCATGTGGTTCTGCATTTTACTCTGCTAAATCTTTAGATAAACATTTTAAAACTTCCTGACTCAGTGATTATTTCAGGATTATGTATTGTAATGAATGTCACTCATTTTAAATTTCCCAATTGGCAAGGGGTCCATTGGTAAGTCATTACTCTTCAATCAGAAAAGTAATTGGTAGCAGGGATTTTGATAAAGAGTACAACTGACCCACCAGCGGAAATTGCTAGCGTAGTATGAATGTATGGGCTCAAGTGAGTATTTGGTGTATGAATGCTCGTTGCTAGTAACCCGCTGGATCACTAGCAATGCGCCTAGGTAGGGTGGTAACGCAACTGGTGCATGAAGATCAATGTGGGTTTATGCCTGGCTGGGGAACTCACATTAACTTGTGCAAATTCTCTCATATATTACACTCTACGGCTGACATGGATATGTAGGCTGCTGCAGTCGCCTCAGATAAAGAGAAAGCCCTTTATACCCTTCGGTGGAACTATCTATGGGAGGTTTTGGCTAGAATGGGTCTCAGACCAGATTTTATCTCCTGGGTTCATTTACGGTATTGTCACCCAACTGCTGGAGTGCGCAGTGGTGGAGTGGTTTCTGCACTCATCACTATAGAGCAGGGCATGGGACAGGGCTGCCAGTTGTCCCCGCTCCTTCTCGCACTGGTGATGGAGCCGCTGGTGATCCGGCTGTGGCGGGACATGGCCTGTTGGGGCGTAGTAGTAGGTGGGCATACCCATGCCATATCATTGTATGTGGATGACGCACTTTATATTCGTCACCCAACAGTGACTGTGCCTGCAATCCTGACTGCATTGTCAGAGTTTGCGACAGTTTCAGGGTTAGTTATCAATAGCCAGAAATCAGTTATGTTCCCCCTGGCAGCTCTAATTGAGAGGGGTATCGCAGATTTCCCTGCCTCCACATTTGCATGGGAGTGCGATCATTTCCGTTATTTAGGTATCCAGGTTGCTCATACAGCCAAAGTCCAATAAGCCTTGACTGCGGGAGCAGTCTGCCTAGGCTAGGAGGCATCAATACGTTTCTGGAATTGCCTCCCACTATCTGTTATGATGTTCGTATCCCTGGCGAAAATGGTCCTACTGACGTGCAGCCTCTATGTGCTGCAGAACTCCTTCTGCTGAATCCCCAATGTCACATTTACCAACCTAAACAGCCTTCTCGTTTCCCTAGTTTGGGCCGGGAAACGCAGTAGGGTGAAGCTGGAAATATTAAAGCTGGATATGGACCAGGGAGGCCTATTCTTCCAGACCTTCGTCTTTATTACTTAGCCAGACTCCTCCAATATGCGGCACAGTGGTGTGCTGAGGGGCCAAATAGAAGAAACTATTGGCGGGCTGGAGCACAGAGGCAGACCTTCCAAGATGTCTTATGATGGGCTCGCGAACCCACCAGGATTGTCCATTTGTGATCCGTCAGGTTGCCTGGACATGGGTCACTCTTGTACTGCAAAGGGCCCCATATGCCCGGTCCCTCCCCTTAAAATGGCTTTACAGCTTCCATCACATACAGACGGTGATGGGTCTGACTGGATGGTTTGATGGTGGCTTTGTAACAGCAGGTGACCTATATTTTAATGGAACATTTCTCTCCTTTGCTGACGAGAGAGAATGTTATCATATCCCGGTGGTCCACTTCCTACAGTAAGCTAAACTAACGCGCACTGCGCATGAAATATGGACCACATTCCCTGAGTAGCCTGTGGAATCCCACACCCTGATGATGATCATGGACCCAGGCTCCTTCATGGGATTGATCTCTCGGCTGTGTAAAGCTCTGAAAGTGGATCGCAGGGTAGATGTATCGAGGGTCCAGAGTAGATGGTAGGAGGACTTGCCGACACCTCTAATGGAGGGAGAGTGGAAAAGGGCGTTCGCGCAGATACAGGAAGTGGCCAGCATGACTCATTTTAAAATCACCCAATTTTATTACCTGCACCACACCTACCTGACCCCCCTCCAACCCCCCTCCGATTATCGACATGCCCCCCGATGCGGAGCAGAGCCAGCTCATTTCGCGCATATGACCTGGGACTGTCCTCACCTCCGCCCTTACAGGACGGAGATCCTGGAATTGTGGTGCGACGCGACAAGACTCCCAGTCGAGATGATGATCAAGAACTGCCTATTAGGAGTTTTACCACCCCTCAAATCAAAGACCCGCATGCAGTGCAAATTTGCTTCACTGGGGTTGGTGTTGGTGAGGTGACGTATCGCTATACACTGGACATAGTCTGTGGTCCCTCGTTTAGTTAAATGGAAAGCAGACATGCATGAATGGGGGGAGCAGAGTAACGCCATCTGCGCTCTGTTCGCACAGCCGAAAATGCTGGTTGAGAGTTGGAGACATGAGGTATTATGCTAGAGAGACTGCAGGAGACTGATCAGCTGAGTGGAGCCACAGTAGACCTTCCTCGGATAGGGACCTCTTCCCAGTCTCCCCCATTGTCTGATGATGACCATTGCTAACGAATGAGTGGATTGAATGTCAGAGTTGGGGTGGGACCCCAAAAGTAGAGGCCCATACTCCCGCTGCCTTCCCATGTTGTGGGTTTTCGGTGGAACGAAGTTGCAGTACCCTTTGATTTCATGACTAATCAAATGTGATATATCAGATCTAAGTAGCCTGGTAATGGATATTTATTAGAGACCCTTACGACATCACTCCCCCTTGCTCAGGAACTAGTGGGGTCACACCTATCTGGAAGGGGATGGGGGGACAGATGCTACCATATGCACGGGTCCGTCTAAATGCTGAAATTATATTGGATTGTACCACCACCGCCAATGACTGCCAATGGTTCTGTATTATTCTGTTTATGTTGAAATAGTTAGTTGAGCCATGAGTCAATGCAATACGTCTGAGATACAGTAATGTCCACTTTGATAGTGACCAAGGACATGTTCTTGGTTGTTTATGGGCAAGATTATTCATGTCAATATGTGATCTGTCATATGTATTATAAGTGATATATCAATCTGACGCACTTTAAATGCAAAACGTATGTAATTGCCCAGGAAGCAATGGCATATACCATAAATTTGCTATCTTCCCCGGACAAATGCCCAGGCTAACTACTGTATATGTACTTGCATAAATGTCCTTAAGATCAAATGCTAATAAAAAAAATGGTAAAAATAAAAAATATAGCCAAAGATGGGAAGGAGAGGACATTTTTATCAAGGTCAGCACACATCCTACCCAGGAAGCAATAAATAAATAGTCGTGGTGTTCTATTCCGCCTTGCCACCATAGTCAGAATCAAATGGTAAAATCAGTGTTACCCATTTGTCATGGAGAGTCCGAATAATAGGATGCAATAGCCATCACCTACCTACGTGACGTGCCTCATCATCGGGTTAGCTCCTCACTGGTTGAGCACTGTAATACCCAGGGTGGCCCAAAATAAGTTTTGTGTAAGGCAGGTAAGTTGTTCAATTAATGTATATAAAATATTAATTATATTAATTATTACATTGTTCAATTTTATTACATTGTTCAATTTTTATAAAAAATGTTTAATAGTTATACATTTTTTAAACATTTAATAAATGTAATATAGGTTTTTAATCAACATTGTATATAACTTGTATACATATGGAATTATAATAATAATTATATGTTTAATAATATTTATTATTATAATTTTACAATGCAGAAAAAATGTTAAATAATTTTTAACTTATAAATTGTTAGATTTTTATAAAATATTTTAGCCATGTTATAATTATGTAATAACATGTTTTTAAAGAAAAGATATTAATTTATAATGTTTAAAGCTACCATATTTGTTTGATGCTTGTATTTTGCAACCGCTCGTGTTTGTTTTGGGTTATTTCGGAGGGGACAAGCTCGCGGTTGGAAGCTGCGTCGCATTGAGGAAGGTAAGTTTAATTTTCTTTATTTAAACTATAGTTTTACTTTAATTTGAAGGTAGTTAGGTTGTAGTTAGTGTGTGTAGTGTTAGGTTTTTGGAGTTGTGGTGTTTTTTGTGTGTTACTTAGGTTTTAGCTTTTTATCGATCGTTATGTTTTTGAGGCCGAGGTTAGAAAACTTTAAATATGTGAGAATATGTGTGAATATGGTGTGAATAATGTTTGTAATAGTATTATGTTGTAGACTATGGGGCCGATTCCGATTCGGGCAGGAAATCTCTCCGACCGAGCAGGACCCGGAGAGATTTCCGACCGAATCGGACTCTAGCAGCCCGACCGAACGAGTACGATGCGTACGTATGCTATCGGACTCGATTCGGTCGGACTCCCATTGAAGTCAATGGGAGCCGGTCGTACAACGCGTACACGGGCTCCCATTGACTCAATGGGTACGACGCGAACAAGAGCCCCCCCTACAGCGGGTTCGCGTCGATGCGGGTCACGCCATACATGCACGTGTAGGGGGGACCCATGGGTCCCCCCTGTGTGCGACTCGCGTGGCTACGCGTGCAGGGGTGTCCGACACAGACCCCCGAAGTCCGGCTCCGACTGCTCTTTGGAGCCGGACGGCGCGAGTCGGTCGGACTGCTCGAGGCGCGCATCGTACTGGCTTGGTCGGGCAACGTCTCCATTGCGCGGTGCGAGTCGTGTCCGTGCGAGTCGGTCGGAGCGGTTCGGACCCACGAACGAGTCGGTCGGCGATTTCGCGTACGCTCGCATCGTACTCGCTCGCCCGGATGCATGCACGAATCGGTCGGAAAAGAGGCCTCCGAATCGGATCCGGTAAAGCCGAATCCGATTCGGTGCCCTACCGGCCGAGATCGGAATCGGCCCCTATGTGTATATTTGTGTGGGTGGGATTGTTTGTATTTTTTTTACAGATTTTGGTCGTGAGAAGTGGCGGTTACGAGAAGATAGCATTTTTTTGTAATAAGGAAGTGTGTATTAGTTTAAGTAACTAATAATTATTTTACACTTCCTTAATTTTTCAGGTTTTCATGGAGCGTTTCTTTTTTTAAAACACTTTTCGGGTTTTTTATGATTTATCGTTTATGGATTTATGGACGGAGGATTAATTTTTAAACAGTTGGATTTTCCCATTTTTTGGGGGTAATTTTTCATTCACTTGGGATTATGAGATACTTGGATTGCTTTATAAGAGTTGGGATTTCCTTTCTTCAGCTACACAAACGGTAAATTATTTTAATTATTTATTGTGTGAGGAAATGGTAAGAAAATTACTGTTATTGTGTTTTATATTTTCATATATATAACTAATATGTCTATATATATTTATGGTTTTAATAAAAATATATTAGACAAAATAATTATTTATGTGGAAATATAAAAATTATATGTATCTATTTAAATTGATTTTAGAGAAAAGTATTATATTGTTTAGTGGTTTTATAAGTTAAAGTAGGTTTCTGGCAATTGTTTCTAGGTATTCTAGGCCTTTTGTTGTTGGATATAGTCTGACTTGGTGTTGTAGGTATTCAAACATTTGTTTAGTTTGTTTGGATAGTTTGGGCCCTATTTGTGTTACAGATTGCTCCATTCTTCGCTGTTGGCAGCTCTGTTCTTTTTGGAGGGATAGTAGGAGTTTGTGTAGAGTAGGTGGACCTCTGCCTGTTGTTGCTTGGAAGGCATTATGCCAACCTTCAACAGCATTGTTTGTTTTTGCCTCTTTATTTAGTGTGCTGAG
Source organism: Calotriton arnoldi (assembly GCA_963921515.1). NCBI lineage: Eukaryota > Metazoa > Chordata > Amphibia > Caudata > Salamandridae > Calotriton > Calotriton arnoldi. The sequence goes on from CAWUFW010009996.1 coordinate 650,106, forward strand.
GTATACATTCCAAAATGGGATGTGGTATTTAGGTTGCCTTCTATGTCCTGATCTGTGGAGTCTTCCCACCCAGGTATCTTCAAAATAGTCTAGAAGGGGACTTAATTTTTGTTAGTTTTGTTGGTAGTATGGACTTTCTATCAATAAGTTGTAGTGTTCGGCCACGTCAGTAACTGGGACGTAGGCCAGTGCTATAAGTTTTTTTATTTGATATGCAAAGGAGCTATTTGTCGCATATTCAACACTTAGGGGGTCATTAGGATGGCGAACGGACTTGAGTCCGTCCGCCATCCTGTGGTAAACCGGGACCGTCCGCAATACATGCAGCGGTCCCGCATAGCGAATCAGGATGCGACCGCCACCATGGCGGTCGCATTTTGGTTTTTAACATTGCGGCAAATGCTGCTCACAGCAGCACCCGCCGCGAAGCGAAAAACCATGTTGTGCATTTCACTGCACTACGTGGCAGGCACCACACGGTGCCTGCCAAGTAGTGCTGTGAAATGTAGGGGGGTACCATGGGTACCCCCCAAGTGCACCCTCGCCTCCCCCCAACACATGGGGGCCCGCAACGGGCCCCCCTAAGTAATCCCCACATGCCTTTCCATGGCGGCATCGCCTCCAATTGCTGTGTGTGGGTAGGATTTTAGGATTGCATTTATCATTGCCTGCTCAAAATCAATAATTATTTTTGGGGGAAAATAATTATTGGTTTCTTGTTTAATTTTAGATAGTACTTCTATATAGGTGGAGTTTTGTTTATTTGGTAGTAAGGCGTAGATAAAAGGGATGTTAGTGTTTTGATATAGTGCATGGATAGTATATAATTGAAAGAATGGTTTGGGACATATTTTAAAAGTCCCGTCCATCGTCCACGTTTCTGACTGTTGGAGTTTTACGAAATTATTGGCGGTTGCAAACATAATGATTCTTTTATCTTTAGATTTGTTGTCGTAAAGAAGAAATGGTTCTTTGTTATGTGTAATTGATAGTTCTGGGGGAATTTCTACCTCTTCAAATGTTTTTGGGGCAGGTGTGGTGGTGGTTGTAGCTTTTTTCCTTCGAGCTATAGTTCTTTTAAGGACGCAATAGAGGGCATTTGGCCAGTAGCATGTTGGGGTACTCTGGGCAGCATTTCTTTAAGTATTTGAGCGGTAGATTTCTGTGAGCTAGTGCTAGCTTCTCTAATGTCGTCTAGGGCATTTCTTACCTCTATTTCAGTAACATTTGGGGTGTGACTATGCTCCCTAACATACAGAACAGTTGTTTCTCTAGTTGTAGCCCTCCCATAACATTTATTAGAATAGTATTTGGTACATTTCCAGTTTACTTTCAGTCCACTTTGCTTTTCTTGGGTATAGACATACCCCATGTAACATAGCAAAAACTTTCCTTTCTGGGAAGTGATAAATTGGGCACCTTCAGTCATTGTGATGTTTTAAATGCTAAGAAAAATGTATATAGAAATTAATAAAACGAATATTGTACATGTTTTTTAATTAATACATACAAATTGTTATTAATATACTTACAATGTCGATTCTGGGGTCGTTTTTAATGCTGATGCTTTTTCTTTGTTGTTTGATTTCAGTTTTGTTGCTGATGTTTCTGTTGGTAGAATAAAATATATTTTTAATACTTTTGTTCAATTGTGCACGAGGTGGGGTGGGGGTTGGGATAAAGTTGGGGTTTGGTTGGGTGTTTTAGGTAATTTTTAAATTGAATTTAGCTTAATACTTACTTTATTTGTTAGTCGATTTTTCAAACTGTTCTGTAATTGTTTGGATGGTTTGAGAATTATCTGTAGAGGAGACATAAATAGGAAAAATATATATATTAATTATTTATGCATGATAAATAGTAGTTTTTGAAGACTAGCAGTAGTGTTAGATTCTAAATGGCATTTTACTTACTTTTGTGAATAGGAAATAGATTTTTTTTAATGAAGTCCTGTGTTCTGGCAGCAATCCGGCAGAGTTTCGTCTTCTTGTTTGTTTTTGGTTTGAGGTGTAAAATACTGAATAATTTTTTGTTCTTTATATAGGGCTCGATTCACAGAACTAACTTAAGACAAAATCCTAAACTTACTACCATTTTGGTATTCACAGAAGGCACTTACTCATTTTGGTATTCACAGAAGGCACTTACTCATTTTGGTATTCACAGAAGGCACTTACTCATTAATGAGTAAGTGCCTTCTGTGAATACCAAAATGAGTAAGTTACTCAAAATGAGTAAGTTACTCAAAATGAATAAGTTACTCATTTTGGTATTCACAGAAGGCACTTACTCATCAATGAGTAAGTGCCTTCTGTGAATATCAAAATGAGTAAGTGCCTTCTGTGAATACCAAAATGAGTAAGTGTCTTCTGTGAATACCAAAATGGTAGTAAGTTTAGGATTTTGTCTTAAGTTAGTTCTGTGAATAGGGCCACTTGTGTTTAACTAATTGTTTGTTTAATGTGATTGGTTTATTTTAATATTGTGTGTATTTCATTGGTTGATATTTATTGTTTTAATTGTTTTGGTCGTTGTTCTCCATATATGGAAAACGCTAATTAAGAGTCAGTTAGTGCTTTTTATTTTTTAACAGATTTAGGGGCCCATTACGATGCCGGACGGAAGGCCATCCGTGCTGGTGGCGGTGGCAGAAAACCATCATGTCTCCCGCCCCAGGTGCGGTCATTGCGACCAACAAATCACAATGGACCCACAGAGGCTATTTTCCGTCCGCCGGTGTCTGTCAGGCTCCGCACGCTCCTTGCGTACGCAAGGGTGGCGGACGGAGCCAACAGGGCAGGACCGGCGTGCGGAAACATGTTCCGTCCGCCTAGCCAATCACGATGTTGCAGACAGCCCTTCCCACCGCCGCGCAAAAACCACCACGTTGCTGATGGCGGAAATACAACATTGGAGAGGAGGAGCCGATACTGTACCCATCTAAACCCCCGGACCCGCCAAGGATCCTGCACCACAGGCCTTCCTGCTGTACCACCTGCTGCACCTCCGGCAGACAAGACGCCGCCGCGCTCAACAGCAGAGGTACGTACCCGACATCTCCACGCATGCAACCCCTGAACAACTACAACTCCCAGCAAGCAGGGCGGCACTGCGATGAATGTGGCAACCTACCAAATGCAAAGTGCGAGGCACTCCCAATCCCCATGAGTGACCCTCGGTGCCCCAGAAGGCAATTGGAGCCAATGACGAGCCTCGCAGTTGCAGAGCGCACACACCGCAACACCTAAACATGGACGCCGAAGGCACCCATTGGCTGATGACTCATCCACATTGTTTGTGCCACACCCTGGTGGCCCGGAAGCTGCGACCGCAACCCTGCAACTCTCAAGTGTGGCCAATGCGTGTCATCGCGGCGAATGCCAGCTAGCGCGCACACATACCGCATGTGCATCGGCGCCCTGACCATAACATCACAACTCATTGGCCGAAAGTGATTGGTGCACCCCATGTGTAATGTTGTGTGGCACGAAGCCCCCATGCATTCCAAGTAACCACACAGACACCGTACATGTATAGGCGAACTAACCCAGGGCACCTGCGTCCGGACCCGTTTGTTGGCAGGGTCACATGTCCAGTGACGCCTGTGCTGGGTGGCTGTGTGGTGGGGGGTAAGCCAACCCTCTGGGAGTGGTTGGTACATCAGAACAACTAGAACAGTGAACAGCTGCACACTACACTGTGGGGCCGATTCCGATTCAGGCCGGAAATCACTCCGACCGAGCCGGACCCGGAGAGATTTCCGACCGAATCGGACTCTAGCAGCCCGACCGAATGAGTACGATGCGTACGCATGCTATCGGACTCGAGTCGGTCGGACTCCCATTGAAGTCAATGGGAGCCGGTCGTACAACGCGTACGCGGGCTCCCATTGACTCAATGGGTGCGAGGCGCACAAGGGCCCCCCCTACAGCGGGTACGCGTTGATGCGACTCGCGCCGTACATGCACAGGGAGGGGGGACCCGTGGGTCCCCCCTGTGTGCGACTCGCGTGGCTACGCGTACAGGGGGGTCCGACACGGACCCCCAAAGTCCGGCTCCGACTGCCCTTTTGAGCCGGACCGATACAAAAGGGGATGATGGACGGAACGTTTGAGCCAATCAAACGATCACCCCCAGTCAACTGATCTGGGTTTAATCCATCATCATTCTTTAGCTCACTCCACCACCCCAGTTCAGACATGGCCATATGCAAATCAGTCTGACCCTGTGCCTCATGGGAACAGTCCAGCCCGAACTGCCAAGCCATGTCTTCCCTGGACCGGAAACAAGCATCCTAGGACCGGTTTCTGGCATTTCAGCCGTCATCAGCCAGGCTTGCTTGAATCCAGTGGCAAAGTGAGCAAGGGACCCACGTCTGGGCATACCCCGCCAACTTAGGGCGACCAAAGAGATACAAAAGGGGATGATGGATGGAACGTTTGAGCCAATCAAACACTCACCCCCAGTCAACTGATCTGGGTTTAATCCATCATCATTCTTTAGCTCACTCCACCACCCCAGTTCAGACATGGCCATATGCAAATCAGTCTGACCCTGTGCCTCATGGGAACAGTCCAGCCCGAACTGCCAAGCCATGTCTTCCCTGGACCGGAAACAAGCATCCTAGGACCGGTTTCTGGCATTTCAGCCGTCATCAGCCAGGCTTGCTTGAATCCATCATCTCCTTTGGTATCGCTTTGTTCGCCCTAAGTTGGCAGGGTATGCCCAGACGTGGGTCCCTTGCTCACTTTGCCACTGGATTCAAGATAGCCTGGCTGATGAGGGTTTTGAACCCGAAACCGGTCCCAGGATGCTTGTTTCTGGTCCAGGGAAGACATGTCTTGCCAGTTCGGGCTGGACTGTTCCCATGAGGCACAGGGTCAGACTGATTTGCATATGGCCATGTCTGAACTGGGGTGGTGGAGTGAGCTAAAGAATGATGATGGATTAAACCCAGATCAGTTGACTGGGGTGAGTGTTTGATTTGCTCTAACGCTCCGTCCATCATCTCCTTTGGTATCGCTTTGTTCGCCCTAAGTTGGCAGGGTATGCCCAGACGTGGGTCCCTTGCTCACTTTGCCACTGGATTCAAGATAGCCTGGCTGATGAGGGTTTTGAACCCGAAACCGGTCCCAGGATGCTTGTTTCCGGTCCAGGGAAGACATGGCTTGGCAGTTCGGGCTGGACTGTTCCGATGAGGCACAGGGTCAGACTGATTTGCATATGGCCATGTCTGAACTGGGGTGGTGGAGTGAGCTAAAGAATGATGATGGATTAAACCCAGATCAGTTGACTGGGGGTGAGTGTTTGATTTGCTCTAACGCTCCATCCATCATCTCCTTTGGTATCGCTTTGTTCGCCCTAAGTTGGCAGGGTATGCCCAGACGTGGGTCCCTTGCTCACTTTGCCACTGGATTCAAGATAGCCTGGCTGATGAGGGTTTTGAACCCGAAACCGGTCCCAGGATGCTTGTTTCCGGTCCAGGGAAGACATGGCTTGGCAGTTCGGGCTGGACTGTTCCCATGAGGCACAGGGTCAGACTGATTTGCATATGGCCATGTCTGAACTGGGGTGGTGGAGTGAGCTAAAGAATGATGATGGATTAAACCCAGATCAGTTGACTGGGGTTGAGTGTTTGATTTGCTCTAACGCTCCGTCCATCATCTCCTTTGGTATCGCTTTGTTCGCCCTAAGTTGGCAGGGTATGCCCAGACGTGGGTCCCTTGCTCACTTTGCCACTGGATTCAAGATAGCCTGGCTGATGAGGGTTTTGAACCCGAAACCGGTCCCAGGATGCTTGTTTCCGGTCCAGGGAAGACATGGCTTGGCAGTTCGGGCTGGACTGTTCCCATGAGGCACAGGGTCAGACTGATTTGCATATGGCCATGTCTGAACTGGGGTGGTGGAGTGAGCTAAAGAATGATGATGGATTAAACCCAGATCAGTTGACTGGGGGTGAGTGTTTGATTTGCTCTAACGCTCCATCCATCATCTCCTTTGGTATCGCTTTGTTCGCCCTAAGTTGGCAGGGTATGCCCAGACGTGGGTCCCTTGCTCACTTTGCCACTGGATTCAAGATAGCCTGGCTGATGAGGGTTTTGAACCCGAAACCGGTCCCAGGATGCTTGTTTCCGGTCCAGGGAAGACATGGCTTGGCAGTTCGGGCTGGACTGTTCCCATGAGGCACAGGGTCAGACTGATTTGCATATGGCCATGTCTGAACTGGGGTGGTGGAGTGAGCTAAAGAATGATGATGGATTAAACCCAGATCAGTTGACTGGGGGTGAGTGTTTCATTTGCTCTAACGCTCCGTCCATCATCTCCTTTGGTATCGCTTTGTTCGCCCTAAGTTGGCAGGGTATGCCCAGACGTGGGTCCCTTGCTCACTTTGCCACTGGATTCAAGATAGCCTGGCTGATGAGGGTTTTGAACCCGAAACCGGTCTCAGGATGCTTGTTTCCGGTCCAGGTAAGACATGGCTTGGCAGTTCGGGCTGGACTGTTCCCATGAGGCACAGGGTCAGACTGATTTGCATATGGCCATGTCTGAACTGGGGTGGTGGAGTGAGCTAAAGAATGATGATGGATTAAACCCAGATCAGTTGACTGGGGGTGAGTGTTTGATTTGCTCTAACGCTCCGTCCATCATCTCCTTTGGTATCGCTTTGTTCGCCCTAAGTTGGCAGGGTATGCCCAGACGTGGGTCCCTTGCTCACTTTGCCACTGGATTCAAGATAGCCTGGCTGATGAGGGTTTTGAACCCGAAACCGGTCCCAGGATGCTTGTTTCCGGTCCAGGGAAGACATGGCTTGGCAGTTCGGGCTGGACTGTTCCCATGAGGCACAGGGTCAGACTGATTTGCATATGGCCATGTCTGAACTGGGCTGGTGGAGTGAGCTAAAGAATGATGATGGATTAAACCCAGATCAGTTGACTGGGGGTGAGTGTTTGATTTGCTCTAACGCTCCGTCCATCATCTCCTTTGGTATCGCTTTGTTCGCCCTAAGTTGGCAGCGTATGCCCAGACGTGGGTCCCTTGCTCACTTTGCCACTGGATTCAAGATAGCCTGGCTGATGAGGGTTTTGAACCCGAAACCGGTCCCAGGATGCTTGTTTCCGGTCCAGGGAAGACATGGCTTGGCAGTTCGGGCTGGACTGTTCCCATGAGGCACAGGGTCAGACTGATTTGCATATGGCCATGTCTGAACTGGGGTGGTGGAGTGAGCTAAAGAATGATGATGGATTAAACCCAGATCAGTTGACTGGGGGTGAGTGTTTGATTTGCTCTAACGCTCCGTCCATCATCTCCTTTGGTATCGCTTTGTTCGCCCTAAGTTGGCAGGGTATGCCCAGACGTGGGTCCCTTGCTCACTTTGCCACTGGATTCAAGATAGCCTGGCTGATGAGGGTTTTGAACCCGAAACCGGTCCCAGGATGCTTGTTTCCGGTCCAGGGAAGACATGGCTTGGCAGTTCGGGCTGGACTGTTCCCATGAGGCACAGGGTCAGACTGATTTGCATATGGCCATGTCTGAACTGGGGTGGTGGAGTGAGCTAAAGAATGATGATGGATTAAACCCAGATCAGTTGACTGGGGGTGAGTGTTTGATTTGCTCTAACGCTCCGTCCATCATCTCCTTTGAGTATCGCTTTGTTCGCCCTAAGTTGGCAGGGTATGCCCAGACGTGGGTCCCTTGCTCACTTTGCCACTGGATTCAAGATAGCCTGGCTGATGAGGGTTTTGAACCCGAAACCGGTCCCAGGATGCTTGTTTCCGGTCCAGGGAAGACATGGCTTGGCAGTTCGGGCTGGACTGTTCCCATAAGGCACAGGGTCAGACTGATTTGCATATGGCCATGTCTGAACTGGGGTGGTGGAGTGAGCTAAAGAATGATGATGGATTAAACCCAGATCAGTTGACTGGGGGTGAGTGTTTGATTTGCTCTAACGCTCCGTCCATCATCTCCTTTGGTATCGCTTTGTTCGCCCTAAGTTGGCAGGGTATGCCCAGACGTGGGTCCCTTGCTCACTTTGCCACTGGATTCAAGATAGCCTGGCTGATGAGGGTTTTGAACCCGAAACCGGTCCCAGGATGCTTGTTTCCGGTCCAGGGAAGACATGGCTTGGCAGTTCGGGCTGGACTGTTCCCATGAGGCACAGGGTCAGACTGATTTGCATATGGCCATGTCTGAACTGGGGTGGTGGAGTGAGCTAAAGAATGATGATGGATTAAACCCAGATCAGTTGACTGGGGGTGAGTGTTTGATTTGCTCTAACGCTCCGTCCATCATCTCCTTTGGTATCGCTTTCTTCGCCCTAAGTTGGCAGGGTATGCCCAGACGTGGGTCCCTTGCTCACTTTGCCACTGGATTCAAGATAGCTTGGCTGATGAGGGTTTTGAACCCGAAACCGGTCCCAGGATGCTTGTTTCCGGTCCAGGGAAGACATGGCTTGGCAGTTCGGGCTGGACTGTTCCCATGAGGCACAGGGTCAGACTGATTTGCATATGGCCATGTCTGAACTGGGGTGGTGGAGTGAGCTAAAGAATGATGATGGATTAAACCCAGATCAGTTGACTGGGGGTGAGTGTTTGATTTGCTCTAACGCTCCGTCCATCATCTCCTTTGGTATCGCTTTGTTCGCCCTAAGTTGGCAGGGTATGCCCAGACGTGGGTCCCTTGCTCACGTTGCCACTGGATTCAAGATAGCCTGGCTGATGAGGGTTTTGAACCCGAAACCGGTCCCAGGATGCTTGTTTCCGGTCCAGGGAAGACATGGCTTGGCAGTTCGAGCTGGACTGTTCCCATGAGGCACAGGGTCAGACTGATTTGCATATGGCCATGTCTGAACTGGGGTGGTGGAGTGAGCTAAAGAATGATGATGGATTAAACCCAGATCAGTTGACTGGGGGTGAGTGTTTGATTTGCTCTAACGCTCCGTCCATCATCTCCTTTGGTATCGCTTTGTTCACCCTAAGTTGGCAGGGTATGCCCAGACGTGGGTCCCTTGCTCACTTTGCCACTGGATTCAAGATAGCCTGGCTGATGAGGGTTTTGAACCCGAAACCGGTCCCAGGATGCTTGTTTCCGGTCCAGGGAAGACATGGCTTGGCAGTTCGGGCTGGACTGTTCCCATGAGGCACAGGGTCAGACTGATTTGCATATGGCCATGTCTGAACTGGGGTGGTGGAGTGAGCTAAAGAATGATGATGGATTAAACCCAGATCAGTTGACTGGGGGTGAGTGTTTGATTTGCTCTAACGCTCCGTCCATCATCTCCTTTGGTATCGCTTTGTTCGCCCTAAGTTGGCAGGGTATGCCCAGACGTGGGTCCCTTGCTCACTTTACCACTGGATTCAAGATAGCCTGGCTGATGAGGGTTTTGAACCCGAAACCGGTCCCAGGATGCTTGTTTCCGGTCCAGGGAAGACATGGCTTGGCAGTTCGGGCTGGACTGTTCCCATGAGGCACAGGGTCAGACTGATTTGCATATGGCCATGTCTGAACTGGGGTGGTGGAGTGAGCTAAAGAATGATGATGGATTAAACCCAGATCAGTTGACTGGGGGTGAGTGTTTGATTTGCTCTAACGCTCCGTCCATCATCTCCTTTGGTATCGCTTTGTTCGCCCTAAGTTGGCAGGGTATGCCCAGACGTGGGTCCCTTGCTCACTTTGCCACTGGATTCAAGATAGCCTGGCTGATGAGGGTTTTGAACCCGAAACCGGTCCCAGGATGCTTGTTTCCGGTCCAGGGAAGACATGGCTTGGCAGTTCGGGCTGGACTGTTCCCATGAGGCACAGGGTCAGACTGATTTGCATATGGCCATGTCTGAACTGGGGTGGTGGAGTGAGCTAAAGAATGATGATGGATTAAACCCAGATCAGTTGACTGGGGGTGAGTGTTTCATTTGCTCTAACGCTCCGTCCATCATCTCCTTTGGTATTGCTTTGTTCGCCCTAAGTTGGCAGGGTATGCCCAGACGTGGGTCCCTTGCTCACTTTGCCACTGGATTCAAGATAGCCTGGCTGATGAGGGTTTTGAACCCGAAACCGGTCCCAGGATGCTTGTTTCCGGTCCAGGGAAGACATGGCTTGGCAGTTCGGGCTGGACTGTTCCCATGAGGCACAGGGTCAGACTGATTTGCATATGGCCATGTCTGAACTGGGGTGGTGGAGTGAGCTAAAGAATGATGATGGATTAAACCCAGATCAGTTGACTGGGGGTGAGTGTTTGATTTGCTCTAACGCTCCGTCCATCATCTCCTTTGGTATCGCTTTTGAGCCAGATGGCGTGAGTCGGTCAGACTGCTCGAGGCGCGCATCGTACTTGCCCGGCCGGTGAACGTCTCCATTGCGCGGTGCGAGTCGTGTCCGTGCGAGTCGGTCGGAGCGGTTCTGACCCGCGAACAAGCCGGTCGGTGATTTCGCGTGCGCTCGCATCGTACTCGCTCGCCCGGACGCACGTTCGACTCGGTCGGGAAAGAGGGCTCCGAATCGGATCCGGTTAAGCCGAATCCGATTCGGTGCCCTACCGGCCGAGATCGGAATCGGCCCCTGTGAAGGGATGAGAGAGTGTGACCCGTGAGTCAAGTCTCCACACACATGGAATGTCCAAGGAAAGGAGAGTGAAATTACATACATAGCCATGCCTCGTGGCCAGATGGACTTAAATGAGGAAAGGAGTCAAAAAGGACAAAGGTCCCCCGCACTGTACCAATGTTGTGTAATGAAACATCAAACCTGTGAACCCCGCTTGAATATCCCTTGACATCTGACTGACATCTCTTGGCCAGGGCTCGAATTGTGGAGGGTCAGTGGCGTAGGCAGACAATCAGAGGTGACCATTGTCTGCAAATCAGACATACGTGTAATCCCTAGCACACCCAACACACGTACTGGTGTGGCGTGCAGTCTGCCTTACTGCCACTGCCTGTAAATGTCCCCACACATTTCCTGAGTCAGTGCGTCTCCCGACCAAACGCCCTCAATAATCCTGCCCACCAGCATGGATGACATGTGATTAGCACACCCTGCAATTCCCATTGGCTCACGTGACATTCCCCGCTGACTGATGTACTCACATACTTGCATGACTGATTGTCTCTGTACAATGCGTGCGTGATGTAAAGCACTGTCACACCCTACACACATCAGTAGCACCATACAACACATGAAATGCACATGAGTGAGCGGCCATGGAGAGATGAGGGGCGCTGGACGAGGGTGGCAGAGAGGTCATCCGAGGAGGAGGGCATGAGTGAGAGCATGAGAAGTGTCACTTGCCTGAAACTCCCACCCCAGGAAACCTCCGCCTCCCATCAGGAGGTCCTTACCAGGAAAAAACACACGTCTCGAGAGTGACAACATCCATCAAGAAATCCTGGAAGGAAAGAATGCGTCTCCCTGGCCCTTGTGAAACTGAGGAGAGACAAAGTGGGGCCCTGAAGCAGGCCTGGCGAGAGACATAATTGACAACTCGGGCACGCAGTGGCCCACCCGAATGCATCGTTGAACCACACAAATAAAGATTCCTGGAGCCGGCCCTGCCTGGGAGTCATCCCAAATGTTGATGGCAGCCATTGATGGCACACACATTGGCCTCGTACCACCACAGGCAAGTGAACCCGTCTCTAGGAACCGCAAACACTACCACTCCATCAACGTGCCAGTGGCATGACAGGCATAGCAGATCATTCACACATGTGTGCAGAGTAACCGGGGTCAGCACATGACAGCCACATCTGGCAGAACAGCACCATCCCCCCGCACCCAACCCACACATGCCAAGTGATGATGACAGTGGTGAGGAAGAAGGCCTTGACCAGCGTCTACAGCTCATCGTCAACTACTTCCGTTGAGTGTGATGCAACAATGACCGACCATGAATGTGTCTGTGTGCCTTGCTGCTGTCTCACAGACTCAGACAAACTTCCCTGAGGTTGCCTACACATACTGGACTATGCGCCGGAGTAGAAAACACATGCATGCAGGGACTGAGCACCCAGAAGCACCACTACGCACAGGACACCATTGCCATACTGCCTCACTTGCTCCCCTACTCATTCTGACGCATCCAAGCGCATGTACACAAGCAGACAATTTGTAGACAAGAAAGCTTTCCAAATGTGACATTTTTACTAGAGTGTCAAAGCATGCTAAATACGTGCCACAACAGGTTGAAAATGCATGACTACTGAACCAGTGACCACAGTGACACATCCAAATCACATGAAGCAAGATGTGGCATCAAAACCCCTCTGAATGTCGAATCACGAGCATATCCTCCCACCCCTTGCAGGAAGGAGCCGTATGGGATGTCCCTGATCTATGTTCTTTGTCAGCAGAACCCATTTCCCAGACTATACATGGTGAGATTACACAACATTGGCTGTATCGCACTCTTCACAGGATGGATGACCCTCCAAGTGTGGGCCATCTGGCCCGCACTCCCATGTCAACCAAAGGGGATCCGTGTCCTCTAGCAGCTGTGAGACCCTGTTGATTTCATGTGCCATGGCTTGAACAGAACAGAATGACAAGGGACAGGGTTCAAGGAGCATGGACAGAATGTTCAGACAGTACTCCTGGACCGCGCAGTGAACAAGCTCTGCGGACAGCTCTCATGTGACAGACATGTTGTACCACGGTACTTGCAGGGCACAAGTCCTAAAACAGAAAGTGGGGGGACTGACCAAGTAAGACAAAATGCTAATGAGCTCACAACGCCACGACGTAGCGCTATGAAAGCAGTAAAATAGTGCGACTGACATGATTTGTGCAAATACTGGGACAGACCAACCCATCTGACAGTCCTACAGTGACTGCATTGACACACAGGGACAGAACAAAGGCGAAAGCATACCTCACTTAAGTACCTGCGTAGAGATGGCAAGCTGTGTGCATATGTACACCTCTGTGGCATCCACATTCAAATGTAAGGTTCAAGGCAGACCCCAGTCAGCATGTACCAACCAAAGGAGGCCAGATGGCCCCTTTACTGAGGCCCGGCTAGAGGAGAAAAAAGGCACACTCGCTGCATGCACGTTGCTGCTGGGAATGGACAGCACACAAAGTGCAGGTGCAGCTGAATGTCACCCGGGATCTGGACGGTACACCGGGACAAGTTAAGCATATCCCTGTGGGGACCAACGTCCTGGTAGGGTGGACAGCGTCAAACAAGTGCAACGCGGGGGGCGCCGTGTACCTGCGTGTACCCCCGACTCGAGCCCTGGGTACTTGCAAGACAACAACGCCATGTCCTCTTCGTGCGCTACAGCTGCATAATGTAAGCCGGGCTCATGCCTGACTACAATGTCCACGACAGTCAGATAACAGCCTCCACTCACCCTGGTCTGTGGTACCGAGCGCTATTGGCCACAGAGCACAGCACAGTCCGAGCCAATGCAGACAGGGCCAAAGTCAGAGAGCTGGGTGACAATTCTGGTCAGGAGGCGTGATGAAAGGGAAACGATGATTGAATTAGTCACCAACAGTTCATGCTGCTGTGCAGTAGTTACAAATCCAAGAAGGCATAGGCAGCTTCGAAGGCAATCAGTTCCAAGAGACGATCCAGTTCATCTTCAGCGAAGGGGACCGCCATCCAATCCAGCAGTATGAAGGAACAGATGTGCTCCTCGCACCACGAGGTTGCAAGTAGCATCCCATCGCAACCTGGGAGAGGTTCGATGTAGGCATGGCACAGGAGCCATTGCGCTAACGCATAGGCGCAGCTGCCTGACACATTGTAAGGCATCCCATAAACGTGTCTCACCAAAACAGTCTTGCACGTGGACCAACAAAGGAGTCACCCACAGCTCATGATCCAGGTCAGCAAGGGATGTGTTTGATAGGCAGACATCCATGGCCCACTGAAACAGACATCTTCTGCAGGAAAAGACGGGTTGCACGCAGGTGAAGTAGGCATGACGGAACGTCAGCCTGTAATTGATGCCCAGCACAGCCAGTGGGACACATCCAAAGAGAAGCTACATGCGGGCAAGGTACAGTTGCAATAGACCGGGCTCGGCCTGGCCCACTGGATGGTCAGACATGGCGTGAGAGCAATCACAGACCCAGCGCTCAGCTGTGCAGCCAAAGTAATGGTCAGTAAGCACAAAATGCAGGCTGCAAATTGGAGGACTGACACCCGGTGGTACTTCCGGAAAGGCATGGACGGGACGGACAAGGCCAGAGCCCACAAGTCTGATAAAAGGTATGCAACGGCCTTCAGTATCAGACGCTATCAATGCTCTGTGTGTCAGTTCACCGCGAGTATAGTGGGCGAGCCGTGTTCAGCACTGACTGAATCGGGCGAGACGGTCAAGACACCTGGTATCCGAAGGTCATTGGGCTGGTGTGGGAGCGTCTACTTGTCTACACAGAGGCTCATTGTGCCTGCACACTCGTTGAAGTATGCTTTCGCTGTGGGAATGTGAGGCCTCGATTGACTATCCACAATCACTTCTGGGGGAGTCAGCAGTACATTGGCCAAATATGGACACGTTGTGCAACTGTTCCCATATGCGTAATGCATGGCCTGTGCATGCAGGAGGGGCCATGTAGGTCCTCCTAACCTGAACAGACTAGGGACCCTGCATCCGAGGCTTCACCTTCCGGGCGGGGGGCTGGCTGGGCTCGTCCATGGGACGGTCGACTGCTGTTGCTATCGAGTCACCTTTTGTAGTTAGGTCACTTTTGTCAGCATGTTCTGCACACAGCACAACTTAGCTGTTTATGTTTGCCACATTTGGATGGAGGTGACATGACTTTTGCCGTGGCTTTACTAGGCATTCATGTTAGTGTGTCATCAGTCGCACATGGCGTTGATGTACATACAGGTCTTTCAGGGGGCCGGTTCTCACCGGTGCTGTGCACTGTCCCTTTTTCAGAGTGGGCCTCAGTACGGGTTACTTTCGTGCTCTGTTTTGTGCCCTGCCACAGGCGGTCCCTTCGTTCTGCTGGAATGCATAGCCAGCAGGCACATCGATGTGCGCATGGTCACACTCCTCACTTCTCACTGGTAGGGTAGTTGCGGCATGACGTCATGCCAGGTGGGCGTTGTGGGGAAGTGAAGTCCTTTGTGGATTCATTTTGTCTAGGGAAATCACTCCTTTGGAGCCTCATGAGCAGCAACATCCTTGTGGGGATCATTTGGCTGCATGCTGTTTGTGAGGGGAGACAGAGGGCCATGTGGGAGTTGTGGTGTTGCAGTAAGGGCTCGACATCCCCCTCCCCAGTGAGATGGCTAGCTACATGTTGGTGAGCACAGTCGACGGAGTTAGCTGCCACATGGCTGTGGGGTGGGGAGGGTGAGCCATGCTGTTCGGGAAGGAGGCCAGGGTGCATGAGCTGCCACCTAACTGTGGGGTTGAGCTGATTGAGGAGATGCTGTGCTTGTGATCCATTCATATTGTAAGCGTGCATTCCACAAGGGTTTGATGTGGGCGGGCGATTGGGGCTCACTTGTTGTGCACTACGGTGTGTTGTAGTGTGATGTGTTAATTTTGTTGGTACTTACCAGCCTCCAGTCCCCCCCAATTCCTGTGAGACTCTCTGGATGCATTATGGCAGGCACCTTCTCCTCCCATTCGGTGAGGGTTGGTGGTGGGATGGGTGGGACGCAACCAGTACTCTGGGCTGCCGCGTGGTTCCTGTGGGCCAGATGCTTGTCCCGGCCCTTGGGGTCGCCCCACCGCTTCCTGATATCACGCACAGTGCGTAGGGTGGTCCCTACGGCTTTGACTTGGCTGTGGATCCTTGCCCACATCTGATTCTTGCGCGCAAGTGGGCTGTGTTGGAGCAAGTGCACCAACGAATGTGGTTCAGCCCTGATTGTCTCATCTGGCATCACGTTCAACTCTGATTCGGGGTTGTTGGGCATTTTCGGGGGCATGGTGCAGAGGAATGAGGGGTGCAGGGTGCAAGGTAATGGCGGTGAGATGTGTAGTGTGTGCGGTGTGTGGGTGTGGGTGGTGTTGTGTGGAGATAGGTGGGTGTGATGTTGTGCAGTGTGAGTCAATGGTGTCCTGTCTCTCTGTCTCGGCTTGTGGTGTGCAGAGGCTGCTGGTCCAGGTAGGGGTTGTTTTTGTACTGTGGTATGTGGGTGTGTCCACATGGGTGTTGACCTCCAGATGTCTCTTCCATGATGCGAATGGCTTTCCCTACCAGGTGCTGGTTGGGGTGTGTCTTTGTGGCGTGTGTGTTGTGGTTGGGGCGGCCGGGAGTACAGGCACACTTTGGCGTTATTGTTGGGTTGGTTCCGCACGCCATTCATTTGGCCTGTGTGCGTGCGAGGCAGTCGGACACAGTGCTCGGTCCGCCAGCTCCGCGTTCTCATCGTAATTGGCCGTGCGGTCATGCCGCGGCAGGGGCGGTCTTTTCGGGCCGTTTTACAGCTTTCCCCGTCCGACGTGGTCGGATTTGCAGCTTTTCCGACCGTGGTGGATGGTGTTTTGTGGCATCCGTCCGCCGCGGTCTGATTTTGCATGCATTGCATCGTACTTTGACCGACGGATATGCCGCGGACCATGTGGGGGGATTTTTTCTGACACCATGGCGGAAGGAGGGCTTTTCCGTCCGGCATCGTAATGGGCCCCTTAGTGCTTTAATTGTGTATTAGCTTGCATTTGATGCAAAATAATGTGTGCATAATATTTATATATAATATTTAAATAGTTATTAATAGTGTATTTATAATACGTATTAATAAATGTTTTAGTATTTTTAAAATAGGTTGCATTTGATATATTTTGTATGCAGTGTATGTTTTTGATTGAAATATATTTTTGGTGTGAAGTTTTGAAGGTGTCGATACTTTTTTAAGAACGATATTATTGCTGTCTATATTATTGTGATCAATATTTCTGACAAGTTGTATATTTTTAGACTATCTTCGATATTTTAGATAACGATATTTTGATGTTCGATAATACTGATATCGATATTAATGTTTGACGATATTTAGATGTCGATATTAGTGTATATTTTTAATTAAGTATAGTTTGTCGATATTAGTGTAATCAATATTTTTGTGTCGATAAAAATGTAGGTCGATATTGTGTCTGTTGATATTATGTCAGTGATTCCCCCAAAACATTTTTCAAAGGCTAACATTTTTGTTTATAAGTTTTTCTACATTTTTATATTACTGTATGGTGAAGTGCATTTTTTTAAAAAGTAGCACAGTCATTTTTTGTAATTACCCCGCTACTCTGTACACTTTTATGTGCATATTTAAATATGTAAAAAAATTGAAAAAACACTTTAGCACATTACATTATTAAAATACAGTGTCTTATAGAGTATTTCACATTTTATCCGTACTCCTGACTCTTTTTAAAATATATATTAACCATATATATATTTTTTCCCTACCTATTACCAATTAACTAAAGTGGCAATAGGTACGGGAAAAATACCAAGCCTAATACTTACCTACATTGAATGGCGTAACGCAGAATACAGGTAAACTTGAGCTGAAAACAAGATGACTGCCTTTCACTTTTGTAAAGGCAGTCATTAGCCAATCAGCTAATAACTTGTCATCGCTATATACCTCAGAAGTTTCACGGTACTACCGCAGCCACAGATACCTGAATTAAAAACACTTACAATTTATGAAATACCCTATTTATGTGCAGTGCCTCACAGAATCATCTGCGCACCATAACATATAATGCTTCCAAATTTCGTCAAAAGCCAACTGATGGTTTTCGTGCTACGAGAAATACAAAAATCTACGCAAAATGCTTTGGACCCCCTTTTTTCTTTGCACCCCTTAACGAAACGGCGCAAATCTTTCAGGACTCCAAGATGTAAATGGGGGCACCAGGTCTGCAAAGTTTCGCGGACATTTGTCAAATGGTTGCAAAGTTAATCAGGGACAAAAGTCAAAAGAATGCCTATCTCTGGTCACCCTAACTATAACTAACGTTCGCCGGTCACATAACATGGAAGTGTGGGGCAATGATAAATAGTACCGACAAACTAACCTCCACTAAGATGCGGGGAAAGGAGAAACCGAATAGGTCCAGAGTCGGGTGAAGACGTTTGACCAAGCAGGGGGGAAGGGTGGGATGCATTTCTGCCAGAATGCCTCGATAAATAGGGTTTCCACAAAACTCTCTTTCTCTTGACTTTCCTACTGCTAGAGTTTTACAATAAGGTCCGCTCACGTCTTTGTCCCCATGGAGCCCTGAAGGGCACGTTTCTGAGCAAGGCAAACACTCATATAAAGGTGTTAATTGTATTTTATTGTAAATTGTAAATGCATTTATATAGCGCTTACTACCCCTGACGGGGGATCAAAGTGCTTTTTCGACGAGTAGCATGCTACTTCAGAACCCATAAAGAATTAGGGCCTGATTCCGATGTCGTTGGGAAGGCCTCCGAAACGGATTTGGCTTTACCAGATCCGATTCGTAGCCCTTGTTTACAACCGAATCGTACACAGGTCCGGACAACGAAGTACTATGCGAAGATCGTGTAAGCGCTGACCGAATCATTTCCGGACCCGAACCGCTCCGTACGTCTCGTTTGTAGACGAATCATGCCGCGCAATGGAGCCGATTTCCGACCGAGCGAGTACGATGCACGATTTAGACAGCCGCTTCGCCTCAGTCTCAGCGAGATGAAACGGCTGTCGGAAGCGTACTTCGGGGGGCCGTACCAGGCCCCCCTTCACCCGCGGCACTGCAAATCTGTCACGGGGGGTGCCCATGGGTCCCCCAGATCCAAGCATGCACAGTGTGGCCCGCCACAGGGTGTACGCTTTTCCCCACCCACCCCTTTTCTGCTATGGGAGCCTGTGTACGCGTCTGTACACGGGCTCCCATAGAGTTCAATTGGAGTCCGAGCGAACCAAGTCCATAAGCATACAGCAGCATCGTACTCGCTCGTTCGGACTCCCGGAGCACGTCTCGCTCGGAAAGCCCTCCGGATCCGAGTCGTACGGAGGGCTTTCCTAGCGAGATCGGAATCGGGCCCTTAGTGGTGAAAAAGTATAGTGAAATATGAAAGTAATTTGAGTGGTGGATAGAGGTGTTAATGTGCATGTTATGTGAGATTCACAACAAATTATACTTTAAAATGTAAAGTTAACACCCAATTGAGCAAAATGTTTAGGACATGAATCCAGAAGATACAGAAAGGCTTCTTGTTCTGTTAACTGCATATCTCTTTCATACCCATAGATGATCGGAATATGAGTACCAAATAGGTCGGTATGTTTGGCTCATTTAAATGCTTGGATGAGCCTTCTATACTTGGCATACTCCCAAAAGATTGAGTAAAAAGAAAACTCGGATGGGTTCCTGAATAGATCCTGATGCAAGCCAAATAACATGCTGAGGTGTAGGTGGATTGACTGAAACACGTTGACACTGGGACACTTGAGATATTAACACTCTTGCTAGGTGTCCCCATCTGTCTTTAGCGTTGCCAAGTGTCCTTGTAATAAAACAGACCTCTGGGTATCTTAGACAATATTAACTTTAGGATCCCCCGTAAATACAAAGGAGTTCCGTTAGTTCTCAAGCCTGAACCCGTCCAGATATATTAGGTATCTGGACGAGGACTCTATGATAAAGCATGCCATTAGGAAGCCTAGTGGGAAAGAGTCTTATATGAAAAAAACCCTAGGTTATCTTTTGTTGAAGTAGCAAAAAGAGATAGGGGATTGGACATTAAAGGGTTCCCATTTGTTTCTTTTGTGGCAGAAAAGTAGCCACCTGCGGAAACCAGATTTGCCAATCTCGCTGAATAATGCACGTTTCAGTAAGCGATCGAGGACTCAGACTTTGATTTAAATGGACTCGCTGTAGCTGGTGGCTAGCATGCTCTGGTCACAGAAGAATTAACAGGGACACAATTCAAATAAATAAATAATGACACTGATTAAGACGGGCAAGGAGACTCCTCCTTGTGCGTTTGCCGCTCTTATGCTATTCTCTCCCGAATGTGGGAGGGAGCAGGGCACAGCACTTGAGAAGAACTGAGGCTCACTAACAGGTCAACAACGTTGCTTTCCTTCATAGTGCTCGGATGTGGAACCATACCAAACCAGACTACGGCACGTCTGGATTTCTGAGCCCACCTAGAATTGCCAGGTGACTTTGGTTGAGCCAGGCATCACATCTGGCATGGCTGAGTCACTGGACCCCTTCGGCCTTTATGTGTCAGAAAATACAAAAATGTTGCACCCCTACACACACTCTCTCTCTCTCTTCATAGTGTTATTTACACGTAGAAGGCCGAGGGGGGGGGAGTAAACATGACCATTGCAGACCAGTATTTAAATATTTCATGTTTCTCCGACTTGCAATGCGCCAAAATCTACAGTGACCTACACTTCACAAGTTCGAAACCTGGCATGGCCTAATCAGCCTTCCATCTTTCTGAAGTCGGTACATTGAGTACTATTAAAAAAAGGATTCAGAGGTGGCAGAGGTCAGACCTTCTGTAAAGAAGAGAGAGAGAGCAAGCGAGAGAGTATGTGTGTGGAGAGGACAACACTTAAGGTCTCTAACGACTTCAATGAAAGAAGAAAAATACAGCCTATTATCACACAGACACTCTTCCTCCCGCATACATCACTGAGACATGATCTGAGGAAGAGCCCCCGCATACAGACAACCACAATGGTGCGAGGCACCTCACTGCCAAATTTGAAATTACTTGTGCATCACAAAGGGTAGAAAGCTGGAGTGTGCCTTGCAACGGACGGCCTGTGTAACAAACTCGCCTGGGAGTATAGCTTGCACGAACCTCCAATGGATCAATGAGTACATTTATCTAAAGACAGTTAAACCAACTCCCCCTAAAATGAGTAATAAATGGCGCAGGACTAATTCCAACAAAAGCAAGCAGCGCATTCCTGTTATCCGAATAAACACACAGCACGCAGGGGAAGGAGCGATGAAAAGGAGGAGAGTGATGTAGAGGCCTCGGAGCAGGAATGCATGGACTAAAAGGGAGGGTGAGTACAGGGAGAGGGGAGGAGCTTGAAGGCGACTTGTGCTGCCTGTTCGTGGGAGAAAATACATAATGTAACACTTGTTGTAATGTAAAAAAACTGTACCAAATCTAAAAAAACATACGTTTCTGAAGGCCGGAACCACCGAGGAGCTTGTTGTTCTGCTGTAGGCGTTTTCCTGCTCTGTCCATCACATCCATGACGCTGAGGCTTCAGAGCGGAATGACGTGGAAAATCTCTATTTTACAGATCAAAACTGAGTACCCACGGAATAAGCCACCAGGGAAGGATGGTATGTTAGTAAAATACAAAGCATGTCATAAGCGCAAAAAACTACACCAATGTCTTCAAGAGCTCTACACAACCACTGACCAAACAAGAGCACAGCAACTCAAAACACTAGCGCTAGTTTTCCAGGCAAAAGTTTTAAACAAAGAGTATGTACGCAAGTATGAAATCGCCTGAAGCGAAATAACCCATGTAACAGGGCCAGTCGCCATGCGCGTGACAAACACACCGAAAGGAGGGACAAATGGCACCAATTCACCACACAAAACAAACGCAGTTGGAAAGACACAGGAAGTAACCAATTAAAAGTGGTGGGTGGGGCCATAGCCCACTGACAGAATACAGCATGCTTCGCAGAGCACCACATGCGCGCCGACTCTAGGCTCGACCTAAAAGCTAACATGTTATCCTGAAATGACAGCAGAGGATGAACATGAATAATTACCGCTTTTTTCATATTTTCTCTGACCAATGGGAACGCTGACAAACCTGAACCAACCAAACTCCAGGGACTTCAGTTTGTTTTTTATGGAGATCAAATGCTCAAACCTTTTAGTGAAGGGAATGGACATTTTGCAACAGTTTTGGACTGGTACAGTTAAGCACATGATGTCGTTGTGGTACAGGCTGTTGATGGCTGTTGGAGCAGCTCAGGAATATTTTTTAATGCCCAATTGGACAATTACTCCGAAGAAAACACAGGTATGCACTCATTGGTTTACCTATTTCTGGTTGATCCACAGATTACTGCACCCCACAGTGCCAATGTTCTGTTTTGGATACTTTTTGGAGACAGGTAATCGAGGTTTTGAATTAATGTGTGCAAGTGCTGGCAGAGGAGACTCCAGAGCTGTTATATCAGGCATCGGGGAAGAAGCAATGGGTCCCTTAACCCACTTGTCAACTCACCCACAGTTGGCTGCTTTAATGTGGTCACCCACTTTTCAAACCCATATCACCCTCCTAAACAGGGTTCTTTCTCTATTCACCTTAAAGGGATTACCCTTATAAATGCCTGATTTCATCTGCATTTTTGCATCAAGAGGCTGAAAGTTCTGTGCTAGACATGGCATCTTTCGGCATGGTTTCCCCTGACTTTTTGCCATCTGACTCCTGTTTTTGATTGTGTGCTGAACTTCATTTTTGCTGGCTTTTGGACTCTGTGCACTTTTTCACTGCAGACCAGTGTGGAAGTGCATGTGCTCTGTCTAAAATTAAATGGCATTTGGTTACTGCATGATTGGCATATTTGATTCACTTATAAGTCCCTAGTACAGTGCACTACATGTGCCCAGGGCCAGTAAATCAAATGCTACTAGTGGGCCTGCAGCACCGATTGGGCCACCCAAATCAGTAGCATTTTAAACATGTCTCAGACCTGCCACTGCAGAGCCTGGGGGTGCAGTTTTAAACTGCCATTTCGATCTGTCAAGTTAACCTACTTATAAGGCCAAGACCTTCCTTTTTAGGACACATAGGTCATTCCCAAGAGCAGGCCCTGGACAGCCCCTGGGCAGGGTTCAGTGTACTTAAAAAGTAGAACATGTCTTTCAGTTTTGCATGTCCTGGTAGTGAAATACTCTTAAATTCGTATTTCACTACTGCAAGACCTATCTCTCCCATAGGGTAACATTACATCTACCTAGTAACATTTCACAAGTGTAACTATCAATTGTGGAAAGATAGGGTAGGAAAAGTAAGTTTTGTGTCTCTGTGCTCACATTTTAAAAACACATCTTTTAGCCAGGGCAGCTCCTCCATGGAGGAGCATCCCCCCACAAAGAAAAGCCCCAGGCCAGAGCTGAAAAATAAAATGGTAATAAAGTTTATTTATTACCATTTTATTTTTCAGCAACCAACCCCTCCAACACACAGGGGTCGATTCCGATGTCGGCCGGAAGCGCACCTAACAGTATTCGTCCGGAAAAAATACCAGCCGAACGCGTGTTTTCCGACCGACTCGAACACTGTACCGAACAAACAAGTACGATGCACATAACAGCCCAGATTCCGAGCGAGCCGTACTTACCCATTCTAGCTCCTGTTCCCCGCCCGAGCCGGATCCGTAAACGCCGAATCGAGTCGCACGGAACCAAATACACTGCACCTTCCGGCCGGACTAGTACGATGCGTCTTCCGTACGCGCCGAACTCGTCGCTACGTCCGGCACGTATGAGCATCCGGGAGAGCTGCACATAAGCTCCGATTCGCGCCACAAGACGATCCACGGCGACGAGACGAACAAGCCAGCGACGAGTACGAGTCGAAGCCACAAGAAACCCAAACGAGACGACCCAACAATGAATCCCATCGCGCAGGTCCTACCAATACTCTACATCTATTACCGGGACCGGCACGGACGCGTACGGCGCAGACGGTAAGTCAAACACCCACAACACAAACAAACGACACGTACCCGAAATATGTCACACACACATAGGGATGCACAAATGACGTACACAAGCAACAGTAGAACCATAGGGGTGGGATGGCCAACACCAATGCCATACACACCCATAGGGGGATGGATGCCTGCCACTACTACCATCCCCACCCATAGGGGGCTGGATGCCTACCACTAACACCACCCCTACTCAGGGTGGGCTGGATGCCTGCCACTACTGCCATCCCCACTCATGGGGGGCTGGATGCCTACCACTACTACCATCCCCACTCATGGGGGGCTGGATGCCTACCACCACTACCATCCCCACTCATGGGGGGCTGGATGCCTACCACTACTACCATCCCCACTCATGGGGGGCTGGATGCCTACCACTACTACCATCCCCACTCATGGGGGGCTGGATGCCTACCACCACTACCATCCCCACTCATGGGGGGCTGGATGCCTACCACTACTACCATCCCCACTCATGGGGGGCTGGATGCCTACCACTACTACCATCCCCACCCATAGGGGATGGATGCCTACCACTAACACCACCCCTACTCATGGGGGGCTGGATGCCTACCACTACTACCATCCCCACTCATGGGGGGCTGGATGCCTACCACCACTACCATCCCCACTCATGGGGGCTGGATGCCTACCACTACTACCATCCCCACTCATGGGGGCTGGATGCCTACCACTACTACCATCCCCACCCATAGGGGGATGGATGCCTACCACTAACACCACCCCTACTCAGGGTGGGCTGGATGCCTGCCACTACTGCCATCCCCACCCATAGGGGGATGGATGCCTACCACTACTACCATCCCCACTCATGGGGGGCTGGATGCCTACCACCACTACCATCCCCACTCATGGGGGGCTGGATGCCTACCACTACTACCATCCCCACTCATGGGGGGCTGGATGCCTACCACTACTACCATCCCCACTCATGGGGGCTGGATGCCTACCACCACTACCATCCCCACTCATGGGGAGCTGGATGCCTACCACTACTACCATCCCCACCCATAGGGGATGGATGCCTACCACTAACACCACCCCTACTCATGGGGGCTGGATGCCTACCACTACTACTATCCCCACCCATAGGGGGATGGATGCCTACCACTAACACCACCCCTACTCAGGGTGGGCTGGATGCCTGCCACTACTGCCATCCCCACCCATAGGGGGATGGATGCCTACCACTACTACCATCCCCACTCATGGGGGCTGGATGCCTACCACCACTACCATCCCCCTCATGGGGGGCTGGATGCCTACCACTACTACCATCCCCACCCATAGGGGGATGGATGTCTACCACTAACACCACCCCTACTCAGGGTGGGCTGGATGGCTGGCACTACTACCATCCCCACTCATGGGGGGCTGGATGCCTACCACTACTACCATCCCCACTCATGGGGGGCTGGATGCCTACCACTACTACCATCCCCACCCATAGGCGGATGGATGCCTACCACTAACACCACCCCTAATCAGGGTGGGCTGGATGGCTGTCACTACTACCATCCCCACTCATGGGGGGCTGGATGCCTACCACTACTACCATCCCCACTCATGGGGGGCTGGATGCCTGCCACTACTGCCATCCCCACTCATGGGGGGCTGGATGCCTACCACTACTACCATCCCCACTCATGGGGGGCTGGATGCCTACCACCACTACCATCCCCACTCATGGGGGACTGGATGCCTACCACTACTACCATCCCCACCCATAGGGGGATGGATGTCTACCACTAACACCACCCCTACTCAGGGTGGGCTGGATGCCTACCACTACTACCATCCCCACTCATGGGGGGCTGGATGCCTACCACCACTACCATCCCCACTCATGGGGGACTGGATGCCTACCACTACTACCATCCCCACCCATAGGGGGATGGATGTCTACCACTAACACCACCCCTACTCAGGGTGGGCTGGATGGCTGGCACTACTACCATCCCCACTCATGGGGGGCTGGATGCCTACCACTACTACCATCCCCACTCATGGGGGGCTGAATGCCTACCACTACTACCATCCCCACCCATAGGGGGATGGATGCCTACCACTAACACCACCCCTACTCAGGGTGGGCTGGATGGCTGTCACTACTACCATCCCCACTCATGGGGGCTGGATGCCTGCCACTACTGCCATCCCCACTCATGGGGGCTGGATGCCTACCACTACTACCATCCCCACTCATGGGGGCTGGATGCCTACCACCACTACCATCACCACTCATGGGGGGCTGGATGCCTACCACTACTACCATCCCCACTCATGGGGGCTGGATGCCTGCCACTACAACCACCCCTACTCATAGGATGGGTAATGCATGACACAACTAGCATACTCCCACATAAGGACTGTCTGTAAATTACATCCCACCCCCAACACCATGACAAGCATGTGTGGTCTGTGTCAAATGCATACAACACTGAACATGACATTGAACATACAATGTGACCCCCTAACACATGTGTCACACATAATTGTGTGAGTGGCCTACACAATGCAAGCAGACCATGACCACTGTGGCAATGTGGCCCAAAGCCCCATCACCACAGTGCCCAAAAGGTAAGTGTGTGCTCCATAGCTGAAGCACATTTTGAACAGTGTGGCAATGGGGCCCAAAGCTCCATCACCACAGTGCCCGAAAGGTAAGTGTGTGCTCCATAGCTGAAGCACATTTTGAACAGTGTGGCAATGGGGCCCAAAGCCCCATCACCACAGTGCCCAAAAGGTAAGTGTGTGCTCCATAGCTGAAGCACATTTTGAACAGTGTGGCAATGGGGCCCAAAGCCCCATCACCACAGTGCCCAAAAGGTAAGTGTGTGCTCCATAGCTGAAGCACATTTTGAACAGTGTGGCAATGGGGCCCAAAGCCCCATCACCACAGTGCCCAAAAGGTAAGTGTAGTCCTGGTAAAAGCTGCAAAAACAAAACTGCAGGGATTATTCCTGGCCACACAACACCAAACACTACAGTGGCATTGTAGTGCTTGTGTCCCATAGCAACATAGATTGTGTGAGGCAAGCAGTGCAGTGCCAATGACATCATTCTGGCCATGTGCACACAAACATCAGCCATGGGGGCCCACATTGTCTACATTCACAAATGACACAATGACAAAAGTGAGCATCATAATGCAGACACACATATCTGCACCAATGGACACACAAATGTAGATATCCTGTGGAGACTGTAGATGTCAGGTGAACAAATACCATACCATGGCAGCAATGGGACATACTAACCATGATCAATGTGCTGACTGATGACCTAGCAGTCCCAGGGCCAGCAGGGGAAAGCCAACAAACAACATACAGCCAATGGCAAACTAAAGATATGCCAATGCAGTGGTGCAAATGCACAAACAGGCAGACTCACACTGCATATCAAACACAACAGGTGAGGGGGGTTGTGTGCCAGTGTCCCCAGGCAAACACACAACACATGAGGATGCCAGATTCACTAATACACAGATGTCAACACAGTCACATACAGAAGTAACTCATGGATTGGATTCCCCTATGTGGGCAAACAGGCATTGTGAGATGAGAGGTAGCCCAAATTACACATGTCACACAAGCTTGTAGGAACAGCAACAAACACAGCAAGAGACAGAACCACCACAGCACTCCCCCCAGGGACCCCACATTGTGGTGACACTAGCCTGCATGACAATCACACTGTGATGACAAAGGTAGATGTCATCCACACTGTGAACCACAGCCATGTGTCCTGAGCAACAAACTACCATCACACCTATACAAGCACAAAGCACTCAGCATGGCCTGCCAGCCAAGGACAATATGGAGGTAGTGCCCCAGCCGTGCAACAACTCACATTTGCACACACTCAACGCCACACACCTTGATCTCCACCAATGTGCAGCAGTGAAGCTCACATGGACTGCTGACATTGCACATGCACCCATGACAATCCCAGGGGTGGTGGGGGAAATAAGGTGCAGAAACCCATCACACATGGCCAGTCAACAAGACTTGTGAATGTCTGACACACTGCACAGTATGCCGTACATGGGCATGACGTGAAATCCACCCCAATCAATGGGACCCTGGCCATAGTCACACACCAATGAAGAAGCCAAGCTGACCCACAAAGGACACACATAGACAACTTCCAACATTGCAGCTCTGACCCTGAGGAGTGGCAGCAGTCACACACACAACGTGTCACAATCACTGAAAGCATACACAAACAGAAAATCACATTACTTGTGTAACCAACAAGTGCCAAGAGGAATCCTGACTGTGTCCCATCTGCGTTTGCCCACATCCCCAGCCCTGACAACAAAGACAACTAGGGATGACAACCTCATGAACATTAGTTTGCCATGCACCCACATCCCGGAGAAACCAGGTCCAAGATGCTGGATGAACACAGAACAACTCAGCAAGCATAACAAACAGGATCATCCGTAGGGACACAGCCTGTGTAGGAAAAGGAGAAGGGAACACGCACAGACATGCCTACACAACACACAACACGGGCACAGCCTATATCACGGAATCACGCACTGCCATGAGGGCACTCCACTCCTGTGGAAGGTCAGCTGTGCCAAACCTTGTCTGTGCACGACTCAAACATGTCAGCAGAACACTCGGTCAGTGAGTCAACAACTACAACACACTGAAGGCTCTGCTCATAGCAGCCTGGGCACTGGAGTGTCACGTCAGTCATCTGCATACACCCAAGATACGTGTCAAGCAACTTGCACTGTGTACACAGATGAGTCCTCCAAATTTGATGTGCTAAACTGCATGTCCATTGGAGACGGGCACACAGTCAGGGTACTAGGAACATTGGACAGTGGTAAGCCCACCAGATGTGCATCAGTGTAGGACAAAGATGGTAATCTACAAATGCTAAACGTACATCCCTGTGTCAAATGCTGAACATTACACCCTCAGACTGCAGCAAAGGATGCTATAGATCCAGACTAGATTAGGACACATATCCCATGGACCACATGGAGCCCATCACAGCAAAACTTCATTTACCTGATCTGAACACTATTACAACAGCAAATGCATGATTCCACACATCTACATCATGTACCTCCAAAGATTAACCACAAGTAAACAAAAAGAGGCTTTATTCAGCAAGTGTGCAACTCAAATCAAAAGTCCAAAATAAACTAAGGCCAATGACCAGTCCAAATATACAGTCCCAACAGGGTGATGTGTGACAACTTGTCAACAATTGCTTGCCTGCACAGGTACGGACAGGGGACATCCCCCTTGGAGGGGCATACGAGGGGCAGGCCAGGCACCGCAGGGACAGGATCAGGGGATGCCAGAAGGAGGCAGTGAAGGGGAGGTGGGTGCAGGAGTGTCACCGGCAACTGCAGTGGAGGTGTCTGACTCAGGGGGCTGGCACCACCGCAGGGCTCAAGTCAGATGGTGTTGGTGCTGCAACCACTGCAGTGGGCTGGTCAGATGGAGTGGACTGGGTCCCCAATGCAGTGCCCGAGTCAGACGGGGTGGTTGTGGACTCCACCGCAGTGCATGACTCCAAGGTAGTGGAAGGGGGGCAGAAGAGCTGGGCAGGACAGAGGGGGGACACGGTCTCCACACCAGTGGCACAAACAGGCAGAGCATCTGGTTTTGGGGTGGAAGAGCAAGTGGCAGGGGGGGAGGGCCTAAACAGTTTGGGGATGCGGTATCGGTGTGTGGGGGAACCTGGGGCAGGGTGTGGCGGTGGAACCTGTGGAGTGGTGGCCTGGGGGACGGAGGTGAGAGACTGGGTGGTTGACTTGCAGGGCAGTGGCGGGGTCTTGCTCTTCCGGGACCGGGGGGACTTGCGGGTGGGGGGCTCACTCTGCCTGCACCTGGGGGAGGGTGTCCGGGGGCGAGGGGCACTCCCCTCTGTGTGGGTGGACTTCCTCTTCAACCCAGGATGCTGGATCAGTAGGATTGGAGGGGAAGAGGCCGAGGTCACACAGGAAGATCTGCTGTGTAGGTGTGTTAGCAGGCGAGGCAAGGGAAGGGGTCTTGGAGGGAGAGGATTTGGAGGACTGCGGAGTTAATGTGGATGCCTGTGTGTGTGTGTGTTCCCCGTCCCCTGTGTCTGTGGTATCAGTCCCCTGAGGATGCGTGTGTGCACGTCTTGCCTTTCTCTTGGGTGTGTCTGTGCTGCTCGTGTCTGTGTGTTTGGGTGACTGTGCAGGTGTGCATGTGCTTTGGACAGATAGGGGGCAGGAAGTGTGGATGGGGCAGAGGTGGGAGGGGTGAGGGACTGTTGGAGGAGGGACACTGCTGCCGTCAGGGAGGAGTCCATGGACCTATTGCTCCTCTGTAGGGCAGACATACCCGTCGAGATGCCCTCCATGAACGACACCAGCTGTGTCAACAGAGAGGTGTGTGCATGGAGGACACTCAGCATTGCTGTCTGCCCTACATGGAGCTGCCGAAGGAGGTACACAGACTCCTCACTCAGGGCAGCAGGGGACACAGGGGCAGGGGCTGTGGTGCCTGGCACGAAGGAGACACGCTCCCGAGTACGGGAGCCTCCACGGACCTCAGGAATGGGAGCCAATGGGAGGGCGGTGGTGGTGGTGGTGGTGGTGGTGGTGGGGCCAGACAGACTAGCTGGCCTTTGGTGGCTGCTGAGACCCGCCTCCACAAGGGAGTCATCCTCCGAGCTGCTCTGGTCCTCAGCTGAGGTGGATGGTGCTGAGGACTCCTCGGGGTGGCTCCCCTCGCCCTCCGTGCCACTGGGTCCCTCTGACCACTCGTCCGATGCTGACCCAGTCTGGCTCCGCTGCTCCTCCTGGTCCGTGGAGCTGTCCCCTCCGGTGGCCGTGGATGTATCTGCAAACAATTAGGGAAACAGACAAACATCAGTCACCTGCACTGACCGCACACACCACAGTAAGTACAGCACATTACAGAGCAAGCCCTGGTATCCTTAGTTGAACATTGCCTAAAGTCCTCACACAGATTCGGGGAAGCCAATTGTCAGTCTGATGGTCAACCATGGGACTCACACCCCTCCTGCCCTTGCACCCATCTGTCTGGTGCCTGTCTGATGGTAAGACCCCAGTGTGGACACATGCACCACCTACACAGTTGTTGGACATTGCAGGGAACACGGTGAAGTATGTGAACATGCACACATCACATCTCTTGCCACTGAGTCAGTGCAGGTGTCCGGATAAAGGGATGGCCAGAGTCTAAATAGAAATGCATGTGATGCATACCAGCACCAGACACCATGATGCACCCATGTCCGGATAGTCAATGCCACAATGGGGTGCATGTTGCACATGTCACTCCCCTGCAGGATCAGTCTCAGGAAGTTGAATGCCATGACACAGGAATGCGTGCAAAGTCATACATTACTGTCTCAAGTCACATGGCCATGGCAGCCAGCCAACAACAGTCTGCACTGTGTCACAATCCGAGGGCATGGGGAATGCAAGTTATGTGACTGACAAGTGCACATGTCCATCCCCCAAATACCACATCATCTGTACTACTATTTGTCCACGTCATACCAACTGGACATATGGGGGACATGAAACACAACTCTCTGAACATGAGCACCTCACAGTGTGCTGTGAATGACAATACAGCTGCCTGAAAGTCACAGTCGCAAACACCTGTGTGCACAGTCAAGTGATCAGACACCTATAAGTCACAGAAGTATCGTCTATCATGGTCACATCTCAGATGGCATGCTGAGCCCTAACCGATAAACATACCAGTAGTCCTGACAACGAAGACACAGCACAATGAGACAGAGGCAGACACCTGAGGGTACATTACACTGATCACAACATGCCAGATGATACACGGGAGTGGGAGTACAGAGTGCATTGCATGCCCTGGAGTAGGCATTACTGTCCAGCTCCACCTGTAAGAGGGATGAGTCCTGGACAGTAGGCAGGTGGCTAAGCATGTGTGACACACTGGATACACATACTCCTGAGGCCCAAACATTGTTCCCACTAGCAGCATGGGTGTGTGCCAAATTCCCCAGGGACATGTGGTGAGTCAGAGCAGCAAGCGGACCACATATCAAAGTTACACCCAGATTACATGTCAGAACTTAGGCATTGTGTAAGCAATTGACCCACCCATGAATCGCACAACATAGTCACGGGAACAAATGCTGTCCCCCAGCTTGAGCAAAGCTAAATGCAATGACACAGTCCCCAAATGACACAATTTCCTGACTATAAGGGCCACACATATGCGTATCAGAGGAGAAGTGGGCATGTCACAAATGAGGGACATGGGTCCTGGACCACATGACTGATGTACTGTGGAAGTTTAACCAGGCCAGAGGAGGGCACATAGCATGTCAGACAAAGTGCACAGTGCAGTCATGGACTCACCCCCTCCTTGCTGCTGTCTGTCCTTCAGCTGCCCATCCAGGTCAGGGAAGACCACCGCCAGGATCCGGAGCATGTGGGGGTCAGGGTCCGGTGTCCGCCCCTCCTGCGAGGAGGCGACAGCTTCAGCTGGACCCTTGCGATCCTCCGGGTCCAGCCACGAAGGTCCTGCCACCTCTTCTGGCAGTTGCGGATCCTGCGCCTGTAGACCCCCACGGATCTTACTTTCCGGGCGATGGTCAGCCAGATTTCCTGCTTCTGGTGGGCATCAACCTGTGAGGATGACAAAGTGAAAAGGCCATTACTACACATGCAACATATACGTGCATCACACAGTTGGATATACATGTCTCAATCACAGGGGCATATGATGTACACAGGCAGTGCAACAATGGCTATGAACAGTTTGCCAGCAGTCACTACATGGTATCATTGCATGGGAAGTAAACCTAGTTGGAATGCACTGTTACTGCACTGTACCAGTTCAGTGCATGTAACTACACACTTTGGGGTGTGACAACTACTCAGTGGGCATGCTAGCCAGTGGTGTGCACACTGAAAGCCCTGCTAGTCAGACAACATGCACAATTAGTGAGGCAGTGGACAGCACACTCACCTGCTCCCCTGGTTTCCCATACAGCTTGCTGTACTGTGGAAGGAGGCTGTCCAGCAGGGCCTGGTTCTCCTCAAGGCTGAAGGCTGGGGCTCTCTCCACAGTACGTGCCATTGCAGGAGCCAGAGGATGCATAAACAGCAGCAGTGTTGGTGGCAGATGTCGTCCTGGAGCATGTAGTGCAGGCAAGTGAGCTCTCAGGGGAACAGCCAGCATTATATGTGTGCTGCAGAGGCAGATACTGTCCCATGTGTCCAAAGTGATAGGTCCAAGTCGTTTGCATCTTCTGAATCTGACCAATCCATGGAAGAGCAGCACTAATACACGCCCACAGCATCCTTCAAATCTTCAACTTCATGACACCCATGATTTTGCAACATTGTTGTGGCTGGCCAACTGAATTCACTGCATCAGACTCGTTGGAGCTTCGAAAACGCGTCCGTTGCCATGCCAGGCCCCAGCCAATGTGTGCGCACCGTTCGGTCCACTGCTGTACAACGCGTATTTCGGGATACAACGCGTACCCGCTCACATACAATGCAATGGGCCGTGCGGGCACACCGATCGGTCCATTGCTGTTCAACGCGTAACCGGGATACAACGCGTACCCGCTCACATACAATGCAATGGGCCGTGCGGGCACACCGATCGGTCCATTGCTGTTCAACGCGTACCCGGGATACAACGCGTACCCGCTCACATACAATGCAATGGGCCGGCCGGGCATACCGATCGGTCCATTGCTGTACAACGCCTACCCGGGATACAACGCGTACCCGCTCACATACAATGCACTGGGCCGACCGGGCACACCGATCGGTCCATTGCTGTTCAACGCGTACCTGGGATACAACGCGTACCCGCTCACATACAATGCAATGGGCCGGCCGGGCACACCGATCGGTCCATTGCTGTACAACGCGTACCCGGGATACAACGCGTACCCGCTCACATACAATGCAATGGGCCGGCCGGGCACACCGATCGGTCCATTGCTGTTCAACGCGTACCCGGGATACAACGCGTACCCGCTCACATACAATGCAATGGGCCGGCCGGGCACACCGATCGGTCCATTGCTGTTCAACGCGTCCCTGGACAGGTCACACGCATATGTCACCATGCTGGTCACTGGTGAACCTATGCCAGCCACATATACTTTCCAGGGACTCAGGGGCACACCTACAACACCACACCCAGTCCACACTGTATCTAAGGCATGTGTGGCAGCATAACCTTATCTGTGTATGGGGGTGAACATGTGGTTTTTGGGGTGGCATTTGGGGGCAGACACACCCAGGCTGTGCACGTGTTCATGGGGACAGGGTCCTTTGTGTGTTGTGCACCTGACCACTGTGGTGTGCAACTTTTCATTTATGAGCATGTGTCATGGTCACATTTCCAGGTTGTGTATGTGTATGACATGTCACATACCCCCAGGCTCACATGTGGGAAGGCATGTACGTCACAGGGTGGCCCATTGCCACAATAGTGATGTCCCTCCGCAGTCTGTGTGCATGTTGTGTTTCACATGTCTCTGACTCCATGTGCACAATGGGAGACAGTCTCCACATCCACGTGGTTTGTGCATGAACTTTGATGTTGTGTGTGTGTGTGTCACAGACGTCCATGTCTGTCCTGCAGAGGCTACAGGGGCCACTACCTGTGGGTGTCATGTTAGTTTTTCTGACGTGTACATGATACGCAATGTCATGCCAGTGTCCATGTGGCAAGACAGGGTCCCTGGGAATCTACCTGTCAATGAGCTGTGATGCCTGTGGAGCATCTGTCCAGACATGTCACTGTGGTATGTGTGTGGAACGTGAGAGCAGTAAATGGGTACTGTGACACAGCCTAATGGTTTCCCATAGCACACCCTGGAACCTGTTGTCAACACTTGTTGAACAGAGATGTTAGATGATGTCCATGTAGGTGCCATATATGTCCAAACAGAACGACACACACATCAAGTACTTGTGTTTGTTAATGATGTATCATGTGAAATTGAGTATGGTGAACGGCACATAGTTGGGGTGACTGACAATCTTGCTTTCTTCACCTATGCACTGCAG
This sequence comes from Calotriton arnoldi, assembly GCA_963921515.1. NCBI lineage: Eukaryota > Metazoa > Chordata > Amphibia > Caudata > Salamandridae > Calotriton > Calotriton arnoldi. The sequence continues at coordinate 684,837 of CAWUFW010009996.1, forward strand.
GGCTCCTGCTGTCCATCGACCATTCCCAGACCTGGCAACGATGGTGGAACGTGACAGCATCCGACGGTACCGCTTCACCAGGCAGCTGATTGAGGATTTGGCAGTGCGGTTGGACCCACATTTGCAGCCTGGCCGTCCGTATCCTACAGCGCTGACCCCCAAGGTGAAGGTGATGGCAGCCCTACACTTCTTTGCCACCGGTACCTTTCAACACACTGTGGCGACTGCCGGTGGGATGTCACAGACTATGTTCAGCCGTGTGCTACGCGATGTTTTGGGGGCAATGTTGATATACCTGAACCAGTACATCTATTTCCCAACACGTCAACGACTCACTGACGTCAAGAGTGACTTCTATGCCCTGGGGAGGATGCCACATGTAATTGGCTCCATTGATGGGACACATGTGGCTTTGATACCACCACAGGCACATGAGCAGGCATACCGGAACCGTAAACATTACCATTCGATCAATGCTCTGGTGGTATGTCTTGCAGATATGACCATCACACATGTGTGTGCCCGTTTCCCCGGTTCGGCACACGATGCCTACGTGATGAGGAGTAGTCGCATCCCGAGGATGATGTCACAGATGCCGAACCAGCGTGCCTGGCTTGTTGGTGTGTACTGACTTTGTACCATTGTGTGTGTTCTGCTATGTTGTTTTCCGCACACATTTTCAAATCGGCTAATGTGCAATTGTCTGTCTGTAGGTGACTCGGGATACCCCAACATGCTGTGGTTGCTGACACCCCTCAGGAACCCTGTGACACCAGCCCAGATGCGCTACAATGAGGCACATGGTCGGACGAGGAGGGTGATTGAGCGGACCTTTGGTCTCCTGAAGAGCCGCTTCCGCTGCCTGGACAAGACAGGAGGGGCCCTCCCATATGCCCCAGCAAAGGTGTGCAAGATTGTCATCGTCTGCTGCATGCTACACAACCTGGCAGTGCGGAAGGAGTTGCCTCTCATCCTGGATGACGATGACCAACGTCCGCCACCTGTGGAAGATCCTGGCCTGGGTCACGATGCCAGTGAAGATGATTATGATGATGATGGTGATGTCCGCACACAGCTCATCACCAACTTCTTCAGCTGAATGTGAGTCTCCAGAGGGTTGTAATGTCAATGATTTGAGTTTGCATGATATGTGTGTGTGGTGCTCTGTTGCTGTTTGAGTGTGGCCATGTGCTACTTGACTGGATGCGTGCAGCGATGTGTCCTTGCTGGTGGTCTGTACTGCCCAACAGTGTTGACATGCTAACTTGGTTTTGTGTAGTTATCTCGTGACATGTATTAGACATGAGTATTGCCGTTCTGTGCTGTTCTTCAGTGCTTTTGACTGTGTGTCATGTCTGTCCTTCACAGGGTGCTGCCGGAGTTGTTTGATCAACTTGGATCCCACGAATCCATGAATCAACTTCCAAGGTGGAAGCAGTCGTTTCCCTACAGGTGATGTGCCACACACCCCTGGACTTTCTATCTTCTGCACTTTTTGACTTTGTGGCCACAGCCAGGTTGGATTAGCTAGCATTTGTAGTGGAAACAAATGTTGCAAACGTGTAATAAACCTGTGCTTCACTTTGGGATGTGGTTGTCTGTGGTCACACATCTGACTGACATTTGCTTACTGCACCTGTAGTCTAGTTGACAGACTGTGAATAGGTGGCGTGTCTGTGCATTCCACTGTATTTAGTTGCAACATCAGTATAGGTGATGAGTCTGATGGCCCTGGTGTGTATGTGTTGTGTGGCCCTAGTGGTGTGTCTCCCTCATATGTGTCACGTCGCCATGACTGACATGACGGTGTTGGACTTGCTGTAGCAGTTAGCATGCACAGTGTCATTTTTCTGATCACCATGTCCATGACAGAGAGCACGTTGGAATCACAACAGAGGCAGATATGGTGTATTGGTGAGTTTATTTACATACAGGTGTGAGAATGGTGCACAGGATGGTGGGTGCTGTACATAGAAATTGGAATCCAAAGTTCCCATGTGATTTGGAAGTCTTGGTAGCTGAAATGTCCAGAGTAAAGTCCACAGTCATCTGATGAATTTGGCCAACTAGAGCTCCCCATGTCATGTGGGAGAGTTGGGTTGGCTTCGACAGGGCGTGCAGTTTGCACATAGAGGAAAAGTTCCAGAACAGGTGTTGGCTTCCTGGGGGATGTAGATGGCCATCGGCCTCTCAGTTTGGCCTCCTCGGACGGCCCCTCTTCTTGGGGGGGGACCCTCAGGTGCAGGCTGCGGCGGTGCAGGGGACTCTCTGCCAGAGTCCTCCTCCCTCCCTGTGGCATTTGCAGTTGTTTCAGCAGCAGATGTTGTGGGCACACAGGGAGGTGAGGCCATGTTGGTGCTGATCTGGCGGAGGCATGTCAGTATGTCCCTATGCACCGCTGTCAGTTGTTCCAATGTGTCCCACTTGGACTCCAAGCCAGACATGTGTGTCTCAACACGTGACATGTGTGTCTCGACACGGGACATGTGGGAGTCCAAGCGGGCATGGTGGGCAGCCTGCTGCTGTTGTATGTCCTTGAGGATCCCCACTACCTGGCTGACCTCTCCGGTGCTAGTCTGGTACGCATCCGCGATGCGTGCCAGTTGTGGGTCATCATGCAGTCCAGACCCCTCTGCAAAGAGCGACCTATGTCTAACACCCCTCCCACCACCCCTGGCGACACGTGCAGGACCTGCGGTGGCACGCACAGGTGACCGTGGGCCCACTTGAGTGTTGTTCCTGGGCTCGTTGTCACCAGCTCCAGTTTGGGTCTGGGTCCCTGCGCTGTTGTCATCTGTGGTCCTTGGTCTGTCCGTGTTGGCAGGGGTGGCCTGTGTGTTGGCAGTTGTTGGAGGGGTGGGTGCAGGGGGTGCAGATGTTGGTCCTGCTGGTGCTGCATGATGACTCACACCGGAGGGTCCAGCTGATTCATCGCCATCCGAGGAGTGCAGAGGCTGATCCACACCAGTGAGCTCAGTGTTCCCCGGAGCCTGGGATAGGGACTCCTCCTCGTCTGCTGCTGTGTCCCCATCATCACCTGTTTTGGGGAGAGACACAGATTGTATGTTATGCTTCTACTGGCATCAATTGTTCAAACACCTGACAGTTGTGACTGTACCTCTGGATGTGGGCCTGGACATTGCATTCTCCTAAATTGTGACAGTCAGAGAGTGATATTGGTGTAGCACATTGTCCTGCCAACCTGTGGCATGTCAATGTGAATGTTGAGGTGTGTGCATGACCAGCATTGGTGGTATTTGCTTGCCATCCGGGCCTCCTTCTCCCCCAGCCCAGTTATCCCACCATGAAGCGTGCTTCCATTGCAGGGAGTGCAAGTTGTCTTTCAGGATGTCAGTCAGTGGTGTTCTGCTGTTGGTTGTTGCACAGTTCCCAGCAGGGCCTTGTGCTCCCCACAGCAGTACCCAGTGTCAGCCATCTTGTGAGTCCTTTTCCACTCCCTGTGATGTGAGCATGGTTCAGGGTGGTGTTGATGGGCCAATTGTGAGGCTGACCAACATCTGTGACTACCACTCCCATCATGCTGTTGCCTCCACCCCCTTCCCAGCATGCCCATCCTTCCTTCCTTTTGACTCTGCTTCCCTGTGGGGTGGGGTGCCTGTGCTGACAGGATGGCTGGGAGTGTTGTCCTGGCAGTTGTTTGGCTACAAGTCCCAAGAGTGTCCCTGTGCTTCACACAGCATAACCCAGGGTGGTGGTTCTTTGTGGGATCTTCAGTTAGGATGTGAGGCATTGCATTCTCCCAGGTGAGTTATGTGGAGTTAGTGTTGAGGGGGTGTGTGAGTGGAGGCGCTTGTAACTATGGTCAGTGCTGTGAGTCCTCCTTCCCACCCAGCCAGATATCCCACCATGGAACGTGCTTCCATTGCAGGTAGTGCAAGTTGTCTTTCAGGATGTCAGTCAGTGGTGACCTGCTGTTGGTTGTTGCACAGTTCCCAGCAGGGCCTTGTGCTCCCCCCAGCAGTACCCAGTGTCAGCCATCTTGTGAGTCCTTTTCCACTCCCTGTGATGTGAGCATGGTTCAGGGTGGTGTTGATGGGCCAATTGTGAGGCTGACCAACATCTGTGACTACCACTCCCATCATGCTGTTGCCTCCACCCCCTTCCCAGCATGCCCATCCTTCCTTCCTTTTGACTCTGCTTCCCTGTGGGGTGGGGTGCCTGTGCTGACAGGATGGCTGGGAGTGTTGTCCTGGCAGTTGTTTGGCTACAAGTCCCAAGAGTGTCCCTGTGCTTCACACAGCATAACCCAGGGTGGTGGTTCTTTGTGGGATCTTCAGTTAGGATGTGAGGCATTGTATTCTCCGAGGTGGGTTATGTGGAGTTAGTGTTGAGGGGGTGTGTCAGTGGAGGTGCTTGTAACTATGGTCAGTGCTGTGAGTCCTCCTTCCCACCCAGCCAGATATCCCACCATGGAACGTGCTTCCATTGCAGGGAGTGCAAGTAGTCTTTCAGGATGTCAGTCAGTGGTGTCCTGCTGTTGGTTGTTGCACAGTTCCCAGCAGGGCCTTGTGCTCCCCCCAGCAGTACCCAGTGTCAGCCATCTTGTCAGTTGTTTTCCACTCCCTGTGATGTGAGCATGGTTCAGAGTGGTGTTGATGGGCCAATTGTGGGTGTGACCAATATCTGTGACTACCACTCCCATCATGCTATTGGCTACACTGACTTGACCAGCATACACAGAATTCCTTCCTTTCAGTGAGCTTCCCTGTGAGGTGGTGTTCTAGTGGTGTTTAAATATCTGGGAGTGTTTGTTGGTTCTATTTGTGCCACTGCCTTGCTGTATTTGTTGTTAGGTTTGTACATGTCATGACACAGTTACATATCACTATGAGATGGGAGGTATTGTGTTTGTCTGACTAGCATTCACATCTTGGGATGAATATCTTTTGGTTGCTGTGTATTTGCTAAGGGGGCATGGTTTGCCTATCCCCTTGACTGTGATGTGTGTGTTGTCACACCATATTGTGTATATTAGTTGTGTACTCACCAGGCTCTGGGATGTCTGTTAGTCCGTATACGCTCACTGGTGGTAGGATGGCCCGCACCTTCTCCTCCCAGGGCCTGAGGTATACTGGTTTTGCAGGAGGGCCACTGCCGGTGTGCTGGCTGAGGAGGTAGTCCTTTTTGAGTAGGTCCCGGACCCTCCTGCGCACATCATACCACCTGTTCTGGATGTCTTCCTTTGTGCGCAAACATGGTGATTGTGCGTTCACCCTGTCGACAATCCTCGCCCACATCTTGGTTTTCTGCGACATGGGGGTCTGTTGTACCAATGTACCAAACAACTGTGGCTCTACCCTCAGGATCTCGTCTACCAGGACTTCCAATTCACTATCTAGGAACTTATGGTTCTTCTTTGGGGGCATGGTGATGGGTGGTGGTGGTGATTGATGTGTGTGTGTGCAAGTGGGGGGTGTGAGTGTAGGTTTAGCTGGGTGTGTGTGAGGGTGCTATTTGTAGGTGTGGTAATGGTGTGTGGCTTGTGTGATGTATGAGCTGTGAGTGTGTCTGTGGTTGCTGTGTGATGGTGTTGTGTGCTGGCAGGTCAGTGGAATTTGCAAAGGATGATGGTAGGGATTTGTGGCCTTTATGTAGGTGGAGTTGGAGGTGTGTCCTTGTTCCATTTTTTTTTCCTCCCTGGATTTATTGGCTTTGTGGTTGCTTGTTTGGCCCTTTTTTTCTGATTTTTCCTTGGTGTTTTTGGTGCATGTAGGAGTCGTTCTTGTGTCCGAGTAGGACGCTGCAGTTGTCTGGTGCGATCTTGTCCGACTCGTTCCCGCTGTGTGTCAGCTAGGTTTCATATGCGGCGTACGAGTCGGTCGCGTAGTATTGGGTTGCTTCGGCTGGGTTTTGTATGTGTGTTGGTCGTACGGCTTGTGCTCCGGGCGAGTCGGTCATGTTTTGCACGCACAGCATCGTACTACGCGGGTCGGAGTTCGCGGGTACGTTTCGTTCGGGTTCAATCTGGGTGCGTGTCGGTCGGTTCGTTTCGCGTGATTTCCCGGCCGGATGGCTTGTTTCCATCCGGCTCGGTCGGTCGTTTTGTATTCCGTCCGAGTCGGTTGGATTTCACATGCATTTCATCGTACTACCAGGGTCGTATGGCGCCGGTCCGAGTCGGTCGGACTAAATTCCCGTACCGAGTCGGTCGGTATGTTTTCCGGCCCGAATTGGAATCGGCCCCTTAGCGTCAGGAAGGGGTGGGGCCATTGCTGCTGAGTGGCAGCAGGGAACTGTGCACTTATGTTTAGAGTGCGCATGTCCCTTGGGCCGGCTGTCTAGAGATGGCCAGCCACACATGAGCATTTTAAACTTCTCTAACCCAGCTGTCTTAGAAAGCTGGGTTAGAGAAAGCACAGGCCTACAGTGCTCGTAAGAGCGCTGAGAGAGGCTGCTCGCTCCAATCCTCGCGCTTCTCTCATGCTGGTTGGCTTGGGATTTGAGAGCCTACCTCGAAGAGAGAAGACTGATTGAGGAGGTTGTTGCGTAGGAAGGTAAGTGTATTTTATTTTATTTGTTATTTTTTTTCCTGTGTCAGCCACCCCACCACCCTCGGTACATGCCAGCTGCCAATGTCTTAGTAAAGTTAGTTTTTAAATTGCAGGTCTGAAAATGCCACTTTTAGAAAGATTGCATTTTCTTACTTAAACTCTTCAGTGCCTTCTGCCTGCCTCTGGAATGCACGTCTGGGTTGGGTGGCAGCTGGGCTTTGTGCATTCCCTCTAGACAGTAACACACAAAGGGAGCTGAGGTGTGCCACTCAAATCCTGGTGGCCCATCACCAGGCTGATGGATCTTCCTGAGCTAGAGTGAGAGGTAGGAGCTGACACTTGAACCTAAATAGGGATCACTGATACAACATCGACTCCTATAACATTGAACTACAAAAATATTGAGTCAACAATATCGTATACAAAAAAGATCGGCACCCAATACACAAAACAGAAATAACACAAACATCGATAAAAAAATATAGATAATATAAATTTCGATAACAAAAATATCGACGACAAAAATAAAGAAAACAAAAATATCAATAACATTAAAATAAAATATAACACAGCAAAACATCGATATAAATAATATCGACTACACAAACATCGATAAACTACATATAAACTATACCAAAAATAACATATAAACATAAAAAATAAACTATTTTCAATAATATAATAAAATAATATATTCCAAACATTATAAACAAACACTAAAAAAATTACAAAATAAATAAAATTAAATAAAGCAAATACACTGAAAATCCAAAAACAAATAAATAAACAATACAACATAAACAAAATATCACATCTACCAAAAATAAACAAACATAAATATATATCATGTATAAAAAAATATATATAACATTTATCTACATATACATTTTAAGAACAATAATAAACAAAATAAAAACAAACATTAAATAAACATAATTACATTAAACAAATTAAATAGTAACTGCCAAAAAATTCAAAAAAGCTATCTCGACCAATAAATTTAAACTACACCAACACAAATCAATAGAAAACTCTAACTAATTGAAAAAAACACTATAAAACCAATCAATTAATTAACACAAAATGTACCATATAACGGACAAACACAGAGGAAGCACGAACCTTTACGATACACAAAACAAAATGAAATAGAACTACACAATCAACTATTCAGAAAAACTCTCATAAAAGATAAGAACAAAACTTTGTAACTAAATAAATAAAATTAGCTTAAAATAAAAAAATTAAATTAAATTATAACATGTTTTACTTTATATGTCACCGATTTAACTTTACTAAAACACCACGTAGAAAATTCAAAACAAAGATTTACGTCCAACACAACAATAAAATCAACATTAAAACAAATATCTAACAAGTATATGACTTAGCCAATAAATAAAGTAAACGATTTAAAACTAGTAAATTTAATAAAAAAGCAAAACATAGCTAACAAATACTTTTCTTTCAACAGCTTCTACAGAACTCAACAAAACAACAACATCAACGAAATAAACTTCAGCAGCTAAAAATAGTAAGTATATATTTTTTTACAACTAAATAAAAATAGAAACAAAATAATAGAAATAATCAAATTAACTAAAACTATAAAATTTTCCTTTATATTTCACAGATTACACTTCAATAAAACTCCACCTACAAGACTTAAAACAACGATTTACTTCAAAAACAAGGCCAAAATCAATATTAAAGAAAAATATAAAACTAAGGGGCTCATTAAGATGACGGACGGACTTTAGTCCATCCGCCATCGTCTCGGGGATGTAATTACGATGCGACCGCCACCACGGCGCACCCGCCGCAATGTTAAAAATGCACCTTGAACATTTCCCTGCACTATGTGGCAGGCACCATGCATTGCCTGCCACATGGTGCAGGGAAATGTAGGGGGGCACCATAGGTGCACCCCGAGTGGAAGTTCAAGGTGCCCAGGGGCAAGGGGGGGCTGCTACAGGCCCCCAAAGTCCATCACATCCAGCCTTTCCATGGCGGTTGAACTGCCATGGAAAGGATGGAGGGGATACTGCATCCTAATCAAGCGGGCGGTGCCTGCTACGCACCGCCACCATTCTAGGGATGCGGGCGGTTCGACAGGCAATCGGAACGATTGCTACTGTCAGACCTGTGGCGGACGGGCTCTCCGCCCACCAGCACACCGCTCTCCATCACAATCTGGCGGGCGGGAAATGGCCGCACGATGGCGGTGAACCCGCCACCGTCAGCCTGCCGGTGGCGTATTCACCGCCATCGTAATCAGCCCCTAAGTAAGTATATGAATTAAGACAACAAATAAAGCAAACTAATAAAAAACAATAAATTAAATAAAAAAGCAAAATATAACTAACAAATACATTTCTCTTCACAGCTTCAACGTACTTCAACAAAACAACAACAGCAACAAAATCAACTTGATAACAAATCCTATGCACACGCAAAAGGTAAGAGGTATATGACACTGTTCCTGTAATTTACAAAGGAGAGACAAATCCTTGATCCATTGTAGTTCGATTTTAATATGAATTTTCTTGCGCAAACCAGCCAACGCGCGTTTTGTCAGTGGGTAGTATCCCCATGACTTCTTCAGGGCTGGGGAGCAATACAGAAAGTCAAACTTGTCACCTTTCGCACAGGATGACTACAAGTGAAAGGCAAACCATATTATCACACACCCGTGTTCTAATTGCATTACCAGGTGTGCAATGTACCCCTAGGGTATCAGGTGAAGACAGAAAGAAAAACAGAAAGAAACAACTTCATCAACTAAAAATAGTAAGGGGCCGATTCCGAATCGGGCCGTAAATCTCTCCGACCGAGCCGGACCCGGAGAGATTTCCGACCGAATCGGACCCGTGCAGTCCGACCGAACGAGTACGATGCGCACGTATGCCATCGGACTCGAGTCGGTCGGACTCCCATTGAAGTCAATGGGAGCCGGTCGTACAAAGCGTACGCGGGCTCCCATTGACTCAATGGGTGCGATGCGGACAAGTGCGCCCCCTACAGCGTGTACACGGCGAAGCGCCGTACACGCACAGGTGCGACTCGCGCGGCTACGCGTACAGGGGGGTCCGACACGGACCCCCAAAGTACGGCTCCGACAGCTCTTACGAGCCGGAGTGCGCGGCTCGGTCGGACTGCTCGTGGCGCGCATCGTACTTACCCGGCCGGGGAACGTCTCCATTGCGCGGTGCGAGTCGAGTCAGAGCGAGTCGGTCGGTGCGGTTCGACCCGGGAACGAGTCGGTCGGAGCGGTCGGGACGCCCGGACGAGTCGGTCGGCGAATTCGCATCGTACTCGCTCGCCCGGACGCGCGTACGAATCGGTCGGGAAATAGGGCTCCGAATCGGATCCGGTTAAGCCGAATCCGATTCGGAGCCCTACTGGCCGAGATCGGAATCGGCCCCTAAGTATTTTTTTCTCAACTAAATAAAAATAGAAATTAAATAAACAAAATAACTAAATTAAATGTAACACTTTAATAAAAATACAATTTTCCTTTTAAACCAACTGAAAAAGAGAAACCATTGAATCAACTACGACCATCAATAAAATATCCGACAAGAAAATTAAAGCAAGACAAATGTAAGTTTATTTACAAATATAATAATTATACAAACATGTTTACTATTCAAAACCTTATTATTAATAAATATATATATACATATATTCACAGATAAACAAAAAAATGGCAGAAGGAGCAAAATTCATCACATCACAAAAGGAAAACTACTTCTGTGCTACATGGGCTATACTTATGCGCAAGAAATAATAACAGGAAACAAAACCTATTGGAAATGTAGTAAATACTACTCCAATTCCTGCTATGGGAGAGCCACAACAGTAGAAACAAAAGTAGTTAATGTCAGGGAATGCAACCATCCCCCCCAATGTGACAGAAATCGAAGTCAGAGATATTCTAGAAACCATCAGAGAAGCAAGCACCAGCTCCCAACAGACCAGTACCCAAATACTAAAAAACGTATTAACTAGGGTTCTTGAACATGTCACAGGACAATTACCATCCATTCCCACTCTAAAAAGATTAATAGCCAGAACTAAAAGAGCTACTACTCAAATACTACCTACACCCCAAACTTTTGCAGAAATAGAAATCTTACTGGTATACACTGTCACCCACAAAGTTGAGAAATTCATTCTTCATGACAATAACAGTCATGAAAACCGAATTATAAGGCCCATTACGATACCCGGCGTAAAAAAATCCGCCACGCATGAAGGCGGCAAAAATCAGCCTGCACACACCGTCTGAACACCGACCACGCCATTACGATGACACAAACCGAAAACCGCCATCGGAGGAAAAATCACACAAGATACCGCCCGCCCTCGTCCGAGTCGGAGTCAAACCGCCCGCCACGGACGGAAACACGCACGACAACACAAAACCGCCCGCCCTCACGGCCGACACACCGCACGTGAAATTACGATCGCACCGCCATGAGCGCGGGAAAACTACAAATATACCGCCCGCCAGCGCAAACAACGCCGATGAAAATTGACACGGCAGAAGCCATGGCGGCCACGTCCCTGCACAGAAACCATCCGCTGACAAAAACAATCGCACACAACATGGCCAACAAGTCCACACAGCAAGGCACGCACAAATACACAAGCACAGCACACATCCCGAAAACACCCCCCTGGACAAACAAAAACTACAAAGGCCAGAACACCAGACACAACACACCTGAAAACAACAGACCATGAGGACACACCCACATAGGTAAGTACAAAAGCAGCACTCCCACAGACCACAACCCCTTGCAACATTGCAAACCAGAGAGGAGAGGAGAGGACACAGTGACACAGCAAGGACAGCAGCACACCACAGAAACGCACACATCACAACCACCACCACCACCACCACCACCAAACACCGGCACCACAGACACCCTGCACATTACACAACACACACCGCACCAGCACCACAAACACCATGGCACCACAAAGAATGCCCAAGTTCACGCCCATTGAGCTGACGGTCATGGTCGACGAGATCATCAAGGTGCACCCACAAACCTATGGAAACCTGGTCCAGCACACACCACTAGCCACCAGAAACAGAATGTGGAACCGGATCGTAGACCAGGTCAATGCAGTCGGGACCCTGCCCAGGAACAGAGGAGAAATCAACAAACGGTGGAACGACGTCAAAAGCCTGGTCAAGAAGAAGGAGAGCAAAAACAGAGAACTGGCTGCCCTGACTGGCGGAGGGAATCCCGCGCTTTACAAGACCTTCAAAGCGTGGGAGGAGAAGGTGCGAGTCATCATCCATCCGGAGATCCTCACCGGATTAGCAGGGGGAGTGGAGGCTGGTAAGTACAAACTAATGTATACCAGCACACCGCTATGTACTCACATGCACTACCACCATGCCACAGCTCCCAGGGACAAACACCCCCATGTCCAGTACATTATACACAACACATCACACACACATGCAACAGACACCACCACACACAGCCCAAACCTAACAACTGAAAAATACGTGGGGGCATGTGTACACTCAGCCAGCCACGTAACCACCAACAGGTCCCCAAGTACGCCAGAAGCGCCACAACGAGCACCCCCACACCCATGTGTCCGCCATAGCTGCACTAACCGACAAGTAACAGGTAAGTAGCAGGAACACAAAGTGCAGTGGGTGGGAGGGTGGACAGCTCAAGTACAACACACACCAGGCCCCTAGTCCCACAGCACAGCAAGGAGGAGCATCCCCCACACCCCACACCCACGTGTCAGCCACCGCAGTGCACACCGACAGCCGAAAGGTAGACATCACGGTCCACAGCAATCGGTGTCAGTGGGTGTCCAGCCATCACCACGACCCACAACACCGCCCCCACCCCCACAGACCTGCAACATGGAGCACCCCCCGCTTAGAACCATGTGGCATCCAGTACAGTGCACGCTCGAACAACCTGCAGGTGGGAAACTGGACAGGGCTGGATTACTGGAGGCATGAGGACCGCAACACGACCAACACATGGGACATGTCACGTAGCAGACGAACACGCAGCACCGCTCACTGTCACGAACAAGTGAACAATGTGCACACGGACATGAACCACAGACTCACACCCCACATGACCCATCACAGACACAGCAACACCCAAGGAGCCACGTCTGCATGCACAAGCCACACTGAATACAGTACCACACGGCAGCCACTGTGCAACCCATCACACACAACCGAAACACCATTGAAGTCCTGTCCATGTAGCCCCTACTGCCTGTCAACCACACCCCCCACAACTACGCCTATGTAAGACAAACAACACTAGACGCAACAGAGCGGAACAACATAAATGCACACGAACACCACTGAACCCAACCAACACACAGACACACCATGCACATACAACATACCATCCATCCCATCCGTCAGCCCCAGTCTCATGAAAGGCATGTCATCCGAACAGCTGTCACACATACAGCAGTCACGCTAAGATACATGCCCATGACCAACCATGTGCCAGAAGTCAATGAAGCGCACGCCACACTGTGAGCAACAACACACAACATGGGCCACACACCCCCCCCACGAGCACTGCATTGATGCACATGGCACAGGGCAGCACGCACACCAAGGAGATGGGACAACTGCAATACATCGGGTGGCACACAACCATCACTCACTCATAACGATGCGTCCAATGCCATGACCAGTAATCACAACAGACAGCAAATATGCAGGGTATGTCAGGCATGCACACACCTCAGACCATGCACTGTCATGCTGCCACAACACATGTCACGTTCGGCACCCATGGCTCACAGCATGAACCCCAAAAGCATATTCCATCCCAAATGCGTTTCTGGGGCATGGACCCCATGTTGCCATATGCGTTCCTAAGCGTTCCTTTTGAACCCCAAATGCAAAGTACAAACCAGACCCAGGATGGGCCAGGAGCCCGCATTCACCAGAGTCACAATAAGTAGGAGCACAGCAACACACCCATCGGCATGGCCATTCCGTCCCATGCCACATGTGCACAGCACACAGTCCCATTGCCAAGCACACACAACTACAAATGCTACAGCCACACACACGCCTCCGGGAAACCCATGTACGAGATTGCACGAACTGTGAATGTCAGACGACCAATACATACTTCGCCAGGTGCAACACAACAACAAATCTCATTCTCCCCACAGGTGACGAACTGCTGGATGCTGGGGATGGAGACAGCAGCCAGCACAGCCAGCCTGCAAGCCCCCAACAAGGACACACGGATGTGGAGGATCTGTCCTCCTCCTCGGACACGGACCACCCAGCAGGCCCATCTGGTGTGGCAGGGCCCAGCCGCTCCCCAGGCCCCCACCTACCCACCAACCCATCATCCAGGGCTGTTGTACATTCACAGCCCCCTGCAGCCACTGTCGTTGCGGCCACTCCCACTGTCATTGCGGCCACACCCACGATCATTGCGGCCACACCCACGGTCATTGCGGCCACACCCACGGTCATTGCGGCCACACCCACGGTCATTGCGGCTTCTACCACTGCCGCAACCGCTACCACGTCTTCGCTGGCCCCAGCACCAGCGCAGGTGGTGGCCCGGCCGACTGGACCCACCCTGGGAGCCAGGGCGACGACCGTGGTGAGCAATGTGGACAGTGGGCAGGCCGGTGGCAGCAGGACTGGAAGGAGGAGCAGGGTCAGGGAAACGCCAGTCTCCCCTGGGAGCCATGCCCTGCCTCAAATTGCCAGAGTCCTTGGGGCCTATGAGGAGGCCCAAGGACAGTGGACCAGGTCTGCTTCCGACACGCGGGAGGTCCTGGGGGTGTTGAGGTCCATGGACGCCCATATGGGCCAGTTCGTGTCCCGTATGGACCAACTCGTGGACCTCATGGGCCAGCTGGTGGTGGCGGTGAGGTCACAGGCAAGGCCAGCAACACCACCTCCGCCACCACCTGCCGGGGCGCAGGGTCGAGCAGCAGTGTCCAGTTCCCCTGCGTCCACAGCCAGTGAGCACACCTCAAACACCAGCAGGTCGCAAGCAGGCACCCCCCCTCGCAAACGTGGAAGGGGCCGTCCGAAGTGGAAACAGATCTCCCGGGAGGACTTCGCACGCTCCAGACGCAAGTGAGGCAGCCAGCCAGCCAGCCTTCCTTGACCACCCACTGCATTGACTTGGACTACGATCCCACTCCACACAGCCATCTGGATGGCATGTGTGTGTTGGACTATGGACATAGAACCAGTGGGTACACCCTGAGCATCATGCAGCCATGACCGACAGCTCATTGTCACTGCACGCACCACTTTTGTCATCACCTTACACACAATCACATGTCACAGTTTGAAATAAATGCACCTCTTCCACAAACTGCTGTCTGTGCCCTGTGTTTTAATTGTACGGAATACAACGGCCACCTTGAGCGGAACGGCACCTGATGCGTGGCATGGCAATGGAACCGGAGGGCCTGTAGGGACCTAGGGGTGGGAGACAGAACAGGAGCACATTCAATGAGTGTGTCACACACCCATCACACAGTACATGTCAACAACTACAAGCAATGTACACACATCGCACAGAGCAATAGGGCACAATGCCACAGCCACCAACAGTGGCATACTAACCTGGCCATGGAGCGTTGACACACAGCACGCAGTGAACAAAAGGCCACCCTGACACAGCACACACACACCTGCACAGATACAGCCACATCAGCCGTCGTACATGGACACTCACCGTCAAGTGAAGTAGCGGGCGATGAGCTGCTGACGCACATTCCCAGCTTCATCCTCTCCGCTGTCCTCCTCACTCGAGCTGTCCTGGTCTGCGGGCTGGGGCCCTGGTTGATCTCCGTCATCCACGATGAGGGGGATCTGCTTCCGAATGGCCAGATTGTGCAGCATGCAGCACGCCACCACTATCTGGCACACCTTCTGTGGGGAGTACGCCAGCGCACCCCCGGTGCGGTCCAGGCACCTGAACCTGGACTTGAGGAGGCCAAAGGTACGCTCGACCACACGTCTGGTCCTCCCATGTGCCTCATTGTAGCGAACGTCTGCTGGGGTGCGAGGATTTCTCAATGGACTGAGCAGCCATGCCCCATTCGGGTACGCAGAGTCACCTGGGTGTGAGGGACACAGAGAACCGTTGCTATTCCAACTGGACAGGGGACAGCATCGCACAGCCAGCACGCTACACCACTCCACATACTCACCGACAATACAGCCACGATCCTGTTGCAGATTGGACATCAGTCGTGGCAAGATGCTGTTGCGCATTATGTGTGCGTCATGGGCCGAGCCTGGGAACTTTGCACACACGTGGGTTATCACCATGTCCGCAAGGCACACCACTTGCACATTCAGGGAGTGCGTGTGCTTCCTGTTGCGGTACAGGTGCTCAGTGGCCTGTGGTGGAACAAGGCCAACATGTGTGCAATCAATGGCACCAACGACGTGTGGGATCCTGCCAAGGGCATAGAATGCACCCTTCACTGCTGCCAATTCACGAGCCCTGGGGAATCTGATGTACCTGTTTCGGTACAGCATCATGGCTGCCAGTACATCCCTCAGCACCTTGCTGAACATGGGCTGGGACATCCCTCCTCCACTGCCCACTGTGTGCTGGAATGACCCAGTGGCGAAGAAATGCATGGCGGCCATCACCTTAGCCGTGGGGGTGAATGCTGTCGGATACACCCTGCGGGGACGGAGATGGGGTTCCAACATGGCACACAGTCGATGCAGGGTTGGCCTGTCCAGCCGAAACTTCCTTATGACCTCAGTATCGTCCATGTCCGCCAGCAATTGGTATGGGCGGTCAATGTTCGGTCTCCGCCTAGGGAAGATGGCAGTGGACACATGTCAAAGCAACACAACACATAGCAATTTCGCATTCACATCACTGACATGACTGAGCAAGCACATGAGTCACAGCCCAGCTGTCAAGCAGGGACGGCACGGCCACAATACACTTACACAGGTCTCCCACCAATGGCAATGGCTAGTGATACAAACCACTGCCATGAGCATGCACATGGGGATCTAGGCCCCAATGACTTGCGGGGCGTGCTGATGGGGACTGACTGCATATTCGTCAAGCGGCAACGCCACGGCAACATGAATGTCTGCTGAGCATGGCACTGCTTCCGAGGCTGGATGAGTATGGCACACGACGACGACGATGTGGGCACAGGCTGAGCGGCCAAAACAAGTGGGACCTGTGGCACGAGGGGATATGAGACAGTAGTAGGTGTCAGCACTGCACCCTATGTACAGCACTGTACGGATCACACCTCCCGAAACATTGACAGGTGTCCACATTGACAGCCCCATGCCAAAACGGCTGTGTGCTTGCAGACACACGTCACAGGTGAGAGGTTACATTGCACGTGCCAGGTGGCAGACGTACATAGTGGGAGCTGGCATGTGTGTGCATGTGTCTCCTGTTCAGGATCCACCAGATGGGCGCTGACTCTGTACTGACCATTGGACACAGCATGTTTCGTGGAAGGCTTGTGTGTGTGGGATGGTGGCACTGGATGTGCCTCCGTTGGGTGGGGGGCCATGCACAGGGCGGGTACGTCGATGATTGCGCATTGTTGGTCACGGTGGGTGCACCCACTCAGATGTGTTGCCCTGTGTTCAATTCCTATGTCCGCATGATGATGGACTGTAGATGTGGGCAGACTACACATTGGTCAATGTGCTGTCTATATGCATGTGCCTTCACACCAGGCACAGCTGCCCCTGCACATGTGACCCCTGCTGGACTCGCTGCTGGGTCTGTGGAGCTGATGCACCTTCTGTGCGTGGGGCGGACAGCTCTCCTCACTTCCCTCATTGCGCATGTCATGACTTTGCCGCAGGTGACATGGATCATGGAGGGCCCACATGTACGCGTGGGTAGGCTACACATGATTGTTCACTGGTCGCCACCCCCAGTCAGTGTTTCGAATGGGAAGGTTGTTGTGCTGGTGGTATTTTCGATGTGGCGGATGGGCGGGCCTAGGTGCGGGCTTACATTCCGGACATGGGGGGGTAGTTGGATTGGCGACTAGTTGCAGTACACACGGGACACGTCTCTTCCTGTCCACATCTGGGTCATCCCTTGTACTCACTGACAGTGATACAGTCATCTTCGCCCCAGCCCTCATG
This sequence comes from Calotriton arnoldi, assembly GCA_963921515.1. Lineage (NCBI taxonomy): Eukaryota > Metazoa > Chordata > Amphibia > Caudata > Salamandridae > Calotriton > Calotriton arnoldi. Next base: position 702,510 of record CAWUFW010009996.1, read on the forward strand.
TCCTCCCCTCGCTCCCCCAATATGCATGTGCACCTGCGAGGCTAGCGCTTGCACAGGCAGCCCCAAGCTCGCACCAGAGAGGGCAAGGAGTGTATGTGTGGGTCCAGTTGCACGAGTGGGCTGTCTCAGGGTATGATGTGTGGCGGGACGCCGTCCACCTGCGTGGTGCCCCAAATGGAGACCCGGCCTGCATGGACTATGCATCACAGTCTTCGCCTTCCGGATCCGCCACCTGCGACACCCAGAGGCTGTGGCTGCCCTTGCGGCCAGGCCGCGTCCGTCTGTAGCTGATGGCCCACACATTCACTCTTTGGCCTCTCTGGGGAGGGCTCGGGGGTGGTGGCGCACGCGCTTGCACTTTGTCGCAATGGCATGTGGCGTGGTTGGAATAATGGGCAATGGATGGGATGGTGCGAGCCACCTCCCGTGACGTCAGTGCTGCTCGTGCTGTGGTGCGTCCCCCTACACTTCCATTTGACTTGTGCCATGCTACACGTTGAGGTTCTATTGCCTGCGTGATATGACCAGGAGGAGCGCGAGGAGACCTCTCACACACCATGCTCCACTGCCATCCCGTGCCCTGTATCACCTGTGCGGATTGACTATGTCGGGGTTACACCTGGTCGACTGGGGCTGTGTGTGCCTTGTCAAGGGGCATGGCGGGCGCACAACAGGATCCAGCTTGTCCACAGAGGGTGGGCTGACGTGTGCGCCTGGTACCGCATTGTTCGTGTGCCCGGCTGCTGTGCACACACGTGTTCACTTCCCCCCCGACAGGTGTCCTCTCACAATGCCCAGGGAAGCGGTGGTGTACTGTTCATGACCCCTCCCAACACGGCGTGCTCCAACTTGGCATGTGCGCATCTACCCGTCACACCCACCCACCTGAGCACTGCGTCCATACGACTTCACACGACACATGTGTGTCTTCCACAGTTGTGCTACTCATTTGCGTTGACATCCAATGCCAGTGGACTACATGGTCATGTCACGACTGCCGTGTACTTCACATACTCTCATCCTCTCTCATTCGTACTTGTGTATTGAATCAGCGGAGACAGTTTTGGTTTCAAACATTATATTGAGTCTTCTGTCCTCTGTGATGCAGTATAGTGGACACTACTGGCAGCGGAATACATGTTGAGGATATACTGAGCATGATTACAAATGGGATAGGGTGTAGGGTTACATGTGATTAGCTGTTGCATGTGGGATGTGGGCTTCAGAGTTACATCTGCTTGGCCAAGGCTGTGCTAATGTACATTTACGTATAGCTGCGGAGCTGCGGACTTTGACACAGACGGTATACAAGTAGCCTACCAGACCGCTTGGCATCATGGGCACAGTCCATCTCAGTTCCATGTGACAGGTTTGCTGCGGTTGTTCCTCATGCACGCGTGCATGTGAGATGACATCAGGGCATGGGCTTGCGTGCATGCAGCGGCGTGCCACTTGTTGTTGCAATGTGGTGGTTACTGGACATGTCACAGTCACTGGGGTCGTGTTGTTGTTGTATGCACTTGTCGTCCATGCAAAGGTCCTGGTATGGGATTCCCGGGGCGGGGGTGGGAGGGGTGCAGCACCCACAGACTCCAGGCGACCTATTCATGTCCACTGAGCGGTGTGTGTGTCCATGGGCGCTGGATCCATGTCGTGTCCTGGTTGTTCGTGCAGTTCCGTCCATGTGGGTGCGATACACAGTCCCCATGCCACTGCCTCCCACGATGCATGCGGTGTTCCTGGATGTGATGGGGAACAGTGTGCATGTCCCGGTCATATCCGATGTCATGGCGATGTCGTTGATGGTGTGGTAACAGTTGCCGGTCGTTTGGTATGGCTGTTGTGGTGGTGACTGGCCAGTCCGTGCGGAAGCTAAGCATGGGTGCGGGGTTGGACATCATAGGTCAATTGGGGGACTTGCGTCGGGGTCCGACGAATTGACAGGTTGTCAGGTATGCGATGCCGTCCAGCAGGGCTTCCATGTCATTGGTGGTATACATGTTTGCCAGCCAATGTAGCGGATGGTGGCTGTCAAGGTGTTGTTCGTAAGTTGTCCCTTGGAGGAGCATGATGGGGCATGCTGGGTGACATTCGATGTAGCTGTGCTCGATGATCCGTCGTGTGGAGGCACAGTGGTCCCATTGCAGTGCGGGTGCGATGTTGGCCACATACGCCATGCCCCCATAGGCAGAGCAGACCCTGTTGTGTGCGTCCAGAGGGAGGAATAGTTGTAGCAGGTCCGCCCTTAGACATGCCGGGTTGGAGAGACACAACTCCACAGGATGGTGGTAGGGACACCTCCGACAGTAGAAGACGGGTATGACGCAGCTGAACAATGTGATGCGGTAAGTCAGTCGGTAACTTACGTTCAGCAGGGACAGCGGTTCGCATCCCAATATCTGTATCAGGTTGTGTTTGTACAGCTTGACCTGTGCGGCGTAGTTGGGTAGGTGTGTTGAGAGTGCCATTTTGCAGCGGTGCGTTGTGGTGGCGTGCTCCGGCTGTGTGTGCAGTCTGCAATGTGCACGCTCCGAGGTTGCTGTGAGCTCTGTGTAGTCGTAGGGAGACAGGACTTGTGTTCTGTTGGCTTGTGCGGAGGACACGGGCCCTCATCCCACATGCTTCTCAGACTGTTCAAGGTCAGTGATGTGTGACTCCTTCCAGATAACTTGCATGGGGCCGACATGGGGGAGTGTTTTCTTTTTCTTTCCCGTCCGTAGTGTTCTTCGGTGATATGCGCTATCTGCCCTGTGGTCGGTCTCCTCTGCATGCCTGTGTTGGTCTTTTTTTGGACAATGGCTGTATTCACCGGCTTCTTTCGTAGGGCTGTGGTTTCGGAGTTGGAATGGAAGGTCATTCAGTGCTGTCTGCTCTCCCTTGTGTGGGCGGCAGGCTGCCTTTCCGCTCTGCGTTGGGCCTTGTGTGTGGATGTTATTCTTGGGCCACCTGTTGTCGGTCCCCGGGCTCTTTGGTGTTCCGTTTTGTATGTCTTGTTCATGTGTGCAGGGTGGTATGGGTGTTTCAGTGTGGTACTGGCGTTCCTCTTCCCGAAGGGGCCCTGCTTCTCCTGGTTGGTGTTGCCGCCGCTGTGTGCTTCGCCATGTTTGTTACACTGGGGTGTGTCCTGCTGTTGCGTGACTTCACTGACATGTGTGCGTCGGTTGTGTGACGTTGGGTGTTGACCGTGGATTGGGCGTTGGGGACATGTCTGTGGCAGGCCTGTCACGTGTCATGTGCGTTCGGGGTGGGGCTGGTGTGTGTGCTGCTTGGTTGTGTCCCTGTGTCTGTGTGCGACGCATGCATGGCGCTGCGGTTGGCCTCTGCGTTGTGCGCATGTGTGGCAGCGTCATCGCCGCTTTGGGGCCGTGACGGGGTCGTTGGTTCCTAGTCCCAGGTGGTGTGTACACATGTGTTACGAGATGTTACAATTTGGCCTGTGTGTCATATGTGGATGCAATGGTGGATGTGTCGTGTACACGCGGGGGTGGGGGGTTGTCCGCTTTTTCCGCCCTTGCACTGTGTGCGCTGTTTGCGTGCACTTGTTGTGTGTGTGCCTACCTGCGTCTTCGCGGTACGTTGCGTCCTTGGTGGTGCATCAGATAGAGCATAGGGAGGGCCTGCAGTGCTGGATTCATGCTCGGGGGAGCCGCTTCTTCGGTGTCCGTGCTCGGCGTTCGTGTTACCGCTTCGGTTTGACGTACGGTGTCTCTTAGCCGTGGGATCCGTTTGTTTGCGGCATCGTAATTTGTACGCCGGGCGGTACGTGATTTCGTCGGACGGTGTGTGTCAATTGGGCTGCGCCGCTACGTGTACGGGCGCACTTTGATGGCGGACGGTGTCGCTGGCTTGCCGGCGGTGTTTGGCTGACTTTTCGCATCGTAATCGGGCGGGCGTGTGGACTGCTGCGTGCGGACGGTAACTGGTGGTTTTTGCATCCGCCAGCACGGCGGTAGTGCTTCCGCCCGACATCGTAATGGGCCCCTATAATCTTTGCCACCAACAACAACATACAAAAATTTAAAAAACAGCGAAACGTGGATGATGGATGGTACATTAAAAGTTTACCCCAAGCCTTTTTACCAACTCTATACCATCCACGGTGAATATGAAGACACTAACATCCCCTTCATATACTCACTACTCCCCAATAAACAAAATACCACCTACATATAGCTCCTTACAATAATAAAACAACACACCGACAACTACTTCCCACAAAAAATAATCATTGACTTTGAACAAGCAATGGTACAGTCAATTTTAAAAATATACCCACACACTGCAATACAATGTTGCTATTATCACTTCAACCAAAGTATCTGGATACACCTACAAAAATCTACGCTAAGGGGCAGATTCCGATCTTGCTAGGAAAGCCCTCCGTACGACTCAGATCTAGAGGGCTTTCCTAGCAAATCGCGCTGTGAGAGTCCGACCGAACTAGTATGATGCATCCGTATGCTGATGGACTCGGTTCGGTCAGACTCCCATTAAAGTCTATGGGAGCCTGTATACCATACACGTACACAGGCCCCCATAGCAAAAAGGGGAAAGTGGGGAAAAGCGTACACCCTGTGGCAGGCACCCCATGGTGCCCACCACACTGTGCTTGCTTGAATGGGGGGACCCATGGGCACCCCCGTGACCGATTCGGAGGGCCCGGGTGAAGGGGGGCTTGCTATGGCCTCCCAAAGTCCGATTCTGATAGCCGTTTTGTCTCGCTGAGACCGAGTCGATGCGGCTGTCCGAATCGTGCATCATACTCGCTCGTTCGGAATCCGGCTCCATTGCGCGGCACGATTCGGCTATGAACAAGTCGTACGGACAGGATCGGGTCCGGAAACGATTCGGTGGACGAGATCTTCGCATCGTACTTGGTCGTTCGGACCTGTGTACGATTCGGCCGGAAACAAGGGCTATAAATCGGATCTGGGAAAGCCAAATCCGATTCGGAGGCCTTCCTAGCGAGATCGTAATCGGCCCCTAAGTACAGATTACACCACCAATAGCAACTTTGCCTATCAAATCAGAAAATTAATAGCCCTGGCCTATGTACCAACAACTGAAGTAGCCAAACACTATAACATACTTCTTGAAAGCCCTTTCTACCAAGCAAACAAAACAAAACTAACTCCCTTCCTAGACTACTTTGAAGACACTTGGGTGGGAAGGCTACATAGGTCAGGGCACCGTAGGCAACCAAAATTCCAAATACCCTGGTGGAATGTCTATGATAGCACCTTAGCTCAAAAAGCTAAAACTAATAACGCGGTGGAAGGATGGCACTATGCCTTCCAAGCCACAATAGGAAGAGGACAACCAACCTTACACAAACTAATAGAAGCCATCAAAAAAGAACAGAGCTATCAAGAGCTATGACTAGAGCAATCCCTAACTAAGGGGCCCATTAGGATGTCGGGCGGAAGCACTACCGCCGTGCTGGCGGATGCAAAAACCACCAGTCACCGCCTGCACGCAGCAGTCCACACGCCCGCCCGATTACGATGCGAAAAGTCAGCCAAACACCGCCGGCAAGCCAGCGACACCGTCCGCCATCAAAGTGCGCCCGTACACGTAGCGGCGCAGCACAATTGACACACACCGTCCGACGAAACACGTACCGCCCGGCGTACAAATTACGATGCCGCACACAAACTGAACCCACGGCTAAGAGACACCGTACGTCAAACCGAAGCGGTAACACGAACGCCGAGCACAGACACCGAAGAAGCGGCACCCTCGAGCATGAATCCAGCACTGCAGGCCCTCCCTATGCTCTATCTGATGCACCACCAAGGACGCAACGTACCGCGAAGACGCAGGTAGGCACACATACAACAAGTGCACGCAAACAGCGCACAGTGCAAGGGTGGAAAAAGCGGACAACCCCCCACCCCCGCGTGTACACGACACATCTACCATAGCACCCACATATGACACACAGGCCAAATTGTAACATCTCGTAACACATGTGTACACACCACCTGGGACTAGGAACCAACCACCCCGTCACGGCCCCAAAGCGGCGATGACGCTGCCACACATGCGCACAACGCAGAGGCCAACCGCAGCGGCATTCATGCGTCGCACACAGACACAGGGACACAACCAAGCAGCACACACACCAGCCCCACCCCGAACGCACATGACACGTGACAGGCCTGCCACAGACATGTCCCCAACGCCCAATTCACGGACAACACCCAACGTCACACAACCGACGCACACATGTCAGTGAAGTCACGCAACAGCAGGACACACCCCAGTGCAACAAACATGGCGAAGCACACTGTGGCGGCAACACCAACTAGGAGAAGCAGGGCCCCTTCGGGAAGAGGAACGCCAGTACCACACTGAAACACCCATACCACCCTGCACATATGAACAAGACATACAAAACGGAACACCAAAGAGCCCGGGGACCGACAACAGGTGGCCCAAGAATAACACTCACACACAAGGCCCAACGCAGAGCGGAAAGGCAGCCTGCCGCCCACACAAGGGAGAGCAGACAGCACTGAATGACCTTCCATTCCAACTCCGAAACCACAGCCCTACGAAAGAAGCCGGTGAATACAGCCATTGTCCAATAAAAGACCAACACAGGCATGCAGAGGAGACCGACCACAGGGCAGATAGCGCATATCACAGAAGAACACAACGGACGGGAAAGAATAAAGCAAACACTCCCCCATGTCGGCCCCATGCAAGTTAATTGGAAGGAGTCACACATCACTGACCTTGAACTGTCTGAGAAGCATGTGGGATGAGGGCCCGTGTCCTCCGCACAAGCCAACAGAACACAAGTCCTGTCTCCCTACGACTACACAGAGCTCACAGCAACCTCGGAGCGTGCACATTGCAGACTGCACACACAGCCGGAGCATGCCACCACAACGCACCGCTGCAAAATGGCAACCGCAACACACCTACCCAACTACGCCGGACAGGTCAAGCTGTACAAAACCAACCTGATACATATATTGGGATGCGAACTCCTGTCCCTGCTGAACGTCAGTTACCGACTGACTTACCGCATCACATTGTTCAGCTGCGTCATACCCGTCTTCTACTGTCGGAGGTGTCCCTACCAGCATCCCGTGGAGATGTGTCTCTCCAACCCGGCATGTCTAAAGGCGGACCTGCTAGCACTATTCCTCCCTCTGAACGCACACGACAGGGCCTGCTCTGCCTATGGGGGCATGGCGTATGTGGCCAACATCGCACCCGCACTGAAATGGGACCACTGTGCCTCCACACGACGGATCATCGAGCACAGCTACATCGAATGTCACCCAGCATGCCCCATCATGGTCCTCCAAGGGACAACTTACGAACAACACCTTGACAGCCACCATCCGCTACATTGGCTGGCAAACATAAACACCACCAATGACATGGAAGCCCTGCTGGACGGCATCGCATACCTGACAACCTGTAAATTTGTCGGACCCCAACGCAGGTTCCCCGATTGACCTATGATGTCCAACCCCGCACCCATGCTTAGCTTCCGCACGGACTGGCCAGTCACCACCACAACAGCCATACCAAACGACCGGCAACAATTACCACACCATCAACGACATCGCCATGACATCGGATATGACCGGGACATGCACACTGTTCCCCATCACATCCAGGAACACCGCATGCATCGTGGGAGGCAGTGGCATGGGGTCTGTGTATCGCACCCACATGGACGGAACTGCACGAACAACCAGGACACGACATGGATCCAGCGCCCATGGACACACACACCGCTCAGTGGACATGAATAGGTCGCCTGGAGTCTGTGGATGCTGCACCCCTCCCACCCCCGCCCCGGGAATCCCATACCAGGACCTTTGCACGGACGACAAGTGCAAACAACAACAACACGACCCCAGTGACTGTGACATGTCCAGTAACCACCACATTGCAACAACAAGTGGCACGCCGCTGCATGCACGCAAGCACATGCCCTGATGTCATCTCACATGCACGCGTGCATGAGGAACAACCGCAGCAAACCTGTCACATGGAACTGAGATGGACTGTGCCCATGATGCCAAGCGGTCTGGTAGGCTACTTGTATACCGTCTGTGTCAAAGTCCGCAGCTCCGCAGCTATACGTAAATGTACATTAGCACAGCCTTGGCCAAGCAGATGTAACTCTGAAGCCCACATCCCACATGCAACAGCCAATCACATGTAATCCCACACCCTATCCCATTTGTAATCATGCTCAGTATATCCTCAACATGTATTCCGCTGCCAGTAGTGTCCACTATACTGCATCACAGAGGACAGAAGACTCAATATAATGTTTGAAACCAAAACTGTCTCCGCTGACTCATTTCACAAGTACGAATGAGAGAGGATGAGAGTATGTGAAGTACACGGCAGTCGTGACATGACCATGTAGTCCACTGGTATTGGATGTCAACGCAAATGAGTAGCACTACTGTGGAAGACACACATGTGTCGTGTGAAGTCGTATGGACGCAGTGCTCAGGTGGGTGGGTGCGACGGGTAGATGCGCACATGCCAAGTTGGAGCACGCCGTGTTGGGAGGGGTCATGAACAGTACACCACCGCTTCCCTGGGCATTGTGAGAGGACACCTGTCGGGGGGAAGTGAACACATGTGTGCACAGCAGCCGGGCACACGAACAATGCGGAACCAGGCGCACACGTCAGCCCACCCTCCGTGGACTAGCTGGATCCTGTTGTGCGCCCGCCATGCCCCTTGACAAGGCACACACAGCCCCAGTCGACCAGGTGTAACCCCAACATAGTCAATCCGCACAGGCGATACAGGGCACGGGATGGCAGTGGAGCATGGTGTGTGAGAGGTATCCTCGCGCTCCTCCTGGTCATATCACGCAGGCAATAGAACCTCAACGTGTAGCATGGCACAAGTCAAATGGAAGTGTAGGGGGACGCACCTCAGCACGAGCAGCACTGACGTCACGGGAGGTGGCTCGCACCATCCCATCCATTGCCCATTATACCAACCACGCCACATGCCATTGCGACTAAGTGCAAGCGCGTGCGCCACCACCCCGAGCCCTCCCCAGAGAGGCCAAAGAGTGAATGTGTGGGCCATCAGTCACAGACGGACGCGGCCTGGCCGCAAGGGCAGCCACTGCCACTGGGTGTCGCAGGTGGCGGATCCGGAAGGCGAAGACTGTGATGCATAGTCCATGCAGGCCGGGTCTCCATTTGGGGCACCACGCAGGTGGACAGCGTCCCGCCACACATCATACCCTGAGACAGCCCACTCGTGCAACTGGACCCACACATACACTCCTTGCCCTCTCTGGTGCGAGCTTGGGGCTGCCTGTGCAAGCGCTAGCCTCGCACTTGCACATGCATATTGGGGGAGCGAGGGGAGGACATGAGGGCTGGGGCGAAGATGACTGTATCACTGTCAGTGAGTACAAGGGATGACCCAGATGTGGAAAGGAAGAGACGTGTCCCGTGTGTACTGCAACTAGTCGCCAATCCAACTACCCCCCATGTCCGGAATGTAAGCCCGCACCTAGGCCCGCCCATCCGCCACATCGAATATACCACCAGCACAACAACCTTCCCATTCGAAACACTGACTGGGGGTGGCGACCAGTGAACAAACATGTGTAGCCTACCCACGCGTACATGTGGGCCCTCCATGATCCATGTCACCTGCGGCAAAGTCATGACATGCGCAATGAGGGAAGTGAGGTGAGCTGTCCGCCCCACGCACAGAAGGTGCATCAGCTCCACAGACCCAGCAGCGAGTCCAGCAGGGGTCACATGTGCAGGGGCAGCTGTGCCTGGTGTGAAGGCACATGCACATGGACAGCATATCGACCAATGTGTAGTCTGCCCACATCTACAGTCCATCATCATGCGGACATAGGAATTGTACACAGGGCAACACATCTTAGTGGGTGCACCCACCGTGACCAACAATGCGCAATCATCGACGTACCCGCCCTGTGCATGGCCCCCCACCCAACGGAGGCACATCCAGTGCCTCCATCCCACACACACAAGCCTTCCACGGAACATGCTGTGTCCAATGGTCAGTACAGAGTCAGCGCCCATCTGGTGGATCCTGAACAGGAGACACATGCACACACATGATAGCTCCCACTATGTACGTCTGCCACCTGGCACGTGCAATGTAACCTCTCACCTGTGACATGTGACTGCAAGCACACAGCCGTCTTGGCATGGGGCTGTCAATGTGGACACCTGTCAATGTTTCGGGAGGTGTGATCCGTACAGTGCTGTACATAGGGTGCAGTGCTGATACCTACTACTGTCTCATATCCCCTCGTGCCACAGGTCCCACTTGTTTTGGCCGCTCAGCCTGTGCCCACATCGTCGTCGTCGTGTGCCATACTCATCCAGCCTCGGAAGCAGTGCCATGCTCAGCAGACATTCATGTTGCCGTGGCGTTGCCGCTTGACGAATATGCAGTCAGTCCCCATCAGCACGCCCCGCAAGTCATTGGGGCCTAGATCCCCATGTGCATGACCATGGCAGTGGTTTGCATCACTAGCCATTGCCATTGGTGGGAGACCTGTGTAAGTGTATTGTGGCCGTGCCGTCCCTGCTTGACAGCTGGGCTGTGACTCATGTGCTTGCTCAGTCATGTCAGTGATGTGAATGCGAAATTGCTATGTGTTGTGTTGCTCTGACATGTGTCCACTGCCATCTTCCCTAGGCGGAGACCGAACATTGACCGCCCATACCAATTGCTGGCGGACATGGAGGATACTGAGGTCATAAGGAAGTTTCGGCTGGACAGGCCAACCCTGCATCGACTGTGTGCCATGTTGGAACCCCATCTCCGTCCCCGCAGGGTGTATCCGACAGCATTCACCCCCACGGCTAAGGTGATGGCCGCCATGCATTTCTTCGCCACTGGGTCATTCCAGCACACAGTGGGCAGTGGAGGAGGGATGTCCCAGCCCATGTTCAGCAAGGTGCTGAGGGATGTACTGGCAGCCAAGATGCTGTACCGAAACAGGTACATCAGATTCCCCAGGGCTCGTGAATTGGCGGCAGTGAAGGGTGCATTCTATGCCCTTGGCAGGATCCCACACGTCGTTGGTGCCATTGATTGCACACATGTTGGCCTTGTTCCACCACAGGCCACTGAGCACCTGTACCGCAACAGGAAGCACACGCACTCCCTGAATGTGCAAGTGGTGTGCCTTGCGGACATGGTGATAACCCACGTGTGTGCAAAGTTCCCAGGCTCGGCCCATGACGCACACGTAATGCGCAACAGCATCTTGCCACGACTGATGTCCAATCTGCAACAGGATCGTGGCTGTATTGTCGGTGAGTATGTGGAGTGGTGTAGCGTGCTGGTTGTGCGATGCTGTCCCCTGTCCAGTTGGAATAGCAACGGTTCTCTGTGTCCCTCACACCCAGGTGACTCTGCGTACCCGAATGGGGCATGGCTGCTCAGTCCATTGAGGAATCCTCGCACCCCAGCAGACGATCGCTACAATGAGGCACATGGGAGGACCAGACGTGTGGTCGAGCGTACCTTTGGCCTCCTCAAGTCCAGGTTCAGGTGCCTGGACCGCACCGGGGTGCGCTGGCGTACTCCCCACAGAAGGTGTGCCAGATAGTGGTGGCGTGCTGCATGCTGCACAATCTGGCCATTCGGAAGCAGATCCCCCTCATTGTGGATGACGGAGATCAACCAGGGCCCCAGCCCCCAGACCAGGACAGCTCGAGTGAGGAGGACAGCGGAGAGGAGGAAGCTGGGAATGTGCGCCAGCAGCTCATCGCCCGCTACTTCACTTAACGGTGAGTGTCCATGTACGACGGCTGATGTGTCTGTATTTGTGCAGGTGTGTGTGTGCTGTGTCAGGGTGGCCTTTTGTTCACTGCGTGCTGTGTGTCAACGCTCCATGCCCAGGTTAGTATGCCACTGATGGTGGCTGTGGCATTGTGCCCTATTGCTCTGTGCGATGTGTGTACATTGCTTGTAGTTGTTGACATGTACTGTGTGATGGGTGTGTGACACACTCATTGAATGTGCTCCTGTTCTGTCTCCCACCCCTAGGTCCCTACAGGCCCTCCGGTTCCATTGCCATGCCACGCATCAGGTGCCGTTCCGCTCAAGGTGGCCGTTGTATTCCGTACAATTAAAACACAGGGCACAGACAGCAGTTAGTGGAAGAGGTGCATTTATTTCAAACTGTGACATGTGATTGTGTGTAAGGTGATGACAAAAGTGGTGCGTGCAGTGACAATGAGCTGTCGGTCATGGCTGCGTGATGCTCAGGGTGTACCCACTGGTTCTATGTCCATAGTCCAACACACACATGCCATCCAGATGGCTGTGTGGAGTGGGATCGTAGTCCAAGTCAATGCAGTGGGTGGTCAAGGAAGGCTGGCTGGCTGCCTCACTTGCGTCTGGAGCGTGCGAAGTCCTCCCGGGAGATCTGTTTCCACTTCGGACGGCCCCTTCCACGTTTGCGAGGGGGTGCCTGCTTGCGACCTGCTGGTGGTTGAGGTGTGCTCACTGGCTGTGGACGCAGGGGAACTGGACACTGCTGCTCGACCCTGCGCCCCGGCAGGTGGTGGCGGAGGGGAGCTGCTGTCCCTGGCTGTGACCTCACCGCCACCACCAGCTGGCCCATGAGGTCCACGATTTGGCCCATACGGGCGTCCATGGACCTCAGCACCCCCAGCACCTCACGCGTGTCTGTAGCTGACCTGGCCCATTGTCCTTGGGCCTCTTCATAGGCCCCAAGGACTCTGGTCATTTGAGGCAGGGCATGGCTCCCAGGGGAAGCTGGCGTTTCCCTGACCCTGCTCCTCCTACCAGTCCTGCTGCCACCGGCCTGCCCACTAGCCACATTGCTCACCACGGTCCTCACCCTGGCTCCCAGGGTGGATCCAGTCGTCCGGGCCACCACCTGCGCTGGGGCTGGGGCCAGCGAAGACGTGGTGGCGGTTGCGGCAGTGGTAGTGGCCGCAATGACCGTGGGTGTGGCCGCAATGACCGTGGGTGTGGCCGCAATGCCCGTGGGTGTGGCCGCAATGACCGTGGGTGTGGCCGCAACGACAGTGGCAGCAGGGGGCTGGGAATGTTCAGCAGCCCTGGATGATGGGTTGGTGGGTAGGAGGGGTCCTGGGGAGCGGCTGGGCCCTGCCACACTAGATGGGCCTGCTTGGTGGTCCGTGTCCGAAGAGGAGGACAGATCCTCCACATCCGTGTGTCCTCGTTGGGGGCTTGTAGGCTGGCTGTGCTGGCTGCTGTCTCCATCCCCAGCATCCAGCAGTTCGTCACCTGTGGAGAGAATGAGATTTGTTATTGTGTTGCACCTGGCGAAGTCTGTATTGGTTGTCTGACATTCTCCGTTCGTGCACTCTCGTGCACGTGTGTCCCGGAGGCGGGTGTGTGGCTGTACAATCTGTTGTTGTGTGTGCTTGGCAATGGGACTGTGTGCTGTGCACATGTGGCATGGGACGGATTGGCTATGCCGATGGGTGTGTTGCTGTGCTCCTACTTATTGTGACTCTGGTGTATGCGGGCTCCAGGCCCATCCTGGGTCTGGTTTGTACTTTGCTTTTGGGGTGCATATGGAACGCTTAGGAACGCATTTGGCAACATGGGGGTCATGCCCCAGGAACGCATTTGGGATGGAATATGCTTTTGGGGTGCAAATGGAACGCTTAGGAACGCATATGGCAACATGGGGGTCATGCCCCAGAAACGCATTTGGGATGGAATATGCTTTTGGGCTACATGCTGTGAGCCATGGGTGCCGAACGTGACATGTGTTGTGGCAGCATGACAGTGCATGGTCTGAGGTGTGTGCATGCCTGACATACCCTGCATATTTGCTGTCTGTTGTGATTACTGGACATGGCATTGGACACATCGTTATGAGTGTGTGATGGTTGTGTGCCACCCGACGTATTGCAGTTGTCCCATCTCCTTGGTGTGCGTGCTGCCCTGTGCCATGTGCATCACTGCAGTGCTCGGGGGGTGTGGCCCATGTTGTGTGTTGTTGCTCACAGTGTGGCGTGCGCTTCATTGACTTCTGGCACATGGTTGGTCATGGGCATGTATCTTAGCGTGACTGCTGTATGTGTGGCAGCTGTTCGGATGACATGCCTTTCATGAGACTGGGGCTGACGGATGGGATGGATAGTATGTTGTATGTGCATGGTGTGTCTGTGTGTTTGATGGGTTCAGTGGTGTTCGTGTGCATTTATGTTGTTCCGCTCTGTTGCGTCTAGTGTTGTTTGTCTTACATAGGCGTAGTTGTGGGGTGTGTAGTTGACAGGCAGTAGGGGCTACATGGACAGGACTTCAATGGTGTTTCGGTTGTGTGTGATGGGTTGCACAGTGGCTGCCGTGTGGTACTATATTCAGTGTGGCTTGTGCATGCAGACGTGGCTCCTTGGGTGTTGCTGCATCTGTGATGGGTCATGTGGGGTGTGAGTCTGTGGTTCATGTCCGTGTGCACATTGTTCACTTGTTCGTGACAATGGGCGGTGCTGCGTGTTCGTCTGCTACGTGACATGTCCCATGTGTTGGTCGTGTTACGGTCCTCATGCCTCCAGTAATCCAGCCCTGTCCAGTTTCCCACCTGCAGGTTGTTCGTGCGTGCACTGTACTGGATGCCACATGGTTCTAAGCGGGGGTGCTCCATGTTGCAGGTCTGTGGGGGTGGGGGCGGTGTTGTGGGTCGTGGTGATGGCTGGACACCCACTGACACCGATTGTTGTGGACCGTGATGTCTACCTTTCGGCTGTCGGTGTGCACTGCGGTGGCTGACACGTGGGTGTGGGGTGTGGGGGATGCTCCTCCTTGCTGTGCTGTGGGACTAGGGGCCTGGTGTGTGTTGTACTTGGGCTGTCCACCCTCCCACCCACTGCACTTTGTGTTCCTGCCACTTACCTGTTACTTGTCGGTTAGTGCAGCTATGGCGGACACATGGGTGTGGTGGGTGCTCGTTGTGGCGCTTCTGGCATACTTGGGGACCTGTTGGTGGTTACGTGGCTGGCTGAGTGTACACATGCCCCCACGTATCTTACAGTTGTTAGGTTTGGGCTGTGTGTGGTGGTGTCTGTTGCATGTGTGTGTGATGTGTTGTGTATTGTGTGCTGGACATGGGGGTGTTTGTCCCTGGGAGCTGTGGCATGGTGGTAGTGCATGTGAGTACATAGCGGTGTGCTGGTATACATTAGTTTGTACTTACCAGCCTCCACTCCCCTGCTAATCCGGCGAGGATCTCAGGATATATAATGACTCGCACCTTCTCCTCCCACGCTTTGAAGGTCTTGAAGAGCGCGGGATTCCCTCCGCCAGTGACGGCAGCCAGCTCTCTGTTCTTGCTCTCCTTCTTCTTGACCAGGCTCTTGACGTCATTCCACCGTTTGTTGATTTCAACTCTGTTCCTGGGCAGGGTCCCGACTGCATTGACCTGGTCTACGATCCGGTTCCACATTCTCTTTCTGGTGGCTAGTGGTGTGTGCTGGACCAGGTTCCCATAGATTTGTGGGTGCACCTTGATAATCTCGTCGACCATGACCGTCAGCTCAATGGGCGTGAACTTGGGCATTCTTTGTGGTGCCATGGTGTTTGTGGTGCTGGTGCGGTGTGTGTTGTGTAATGTGCAGGGGGTTTGTGGTGCCGGTGTTTGGTGGTGGTGGTGGTGGTGGTGGTGGTGGTGGTGATGTGTGCGTTTCTGTGGTGTGCTGCTGTCCTTGCTGTGTCACTGTGTCCTCTCCTCTCCTCTCTAGTTTGCAATGTTGCAAGGGGTTGTGGTCTGTGGGAGTGCTGCTTTTGTACTTACCTATGTGGGTGTGTCCTCATGGTCTGTTGTTTTCAGGTGTGTTGTGTCTGGTGTTCTGGCCTTTGTATTTTTTGTTTGTCCGGGGGGTGTTTTCGGGATGTGTACTGTGCTTGTGTATTTGTGCGTGCCTTGCTGTGTGGACTTGTTGGCCATGTTGTGTGCGATTGTTTTTGTCAGCGGATGGTTTCTGTGCAGGGACGTGGGCGCCATGGCTTCTGCCGTGTCAATTCTCATCGGCGTTGTTTGCGCTGGCGGCCGGTATATTTGTGGTTTACCCGCGCTCATGGCGGTGCGATCGTAATTTCACGTGCGGTGTGTCGGCCGTGAGGGCGGGCGGTTTTGTGTTGTCGTGCGTGTTTCCGTCCGTGGCGGGCGGTTTGACTCCGACTCGGACGAGGGCGGGCGGTATCTTGTGTGGTTTTTCCGCCGATGGCGGTTTTCGGTTTGTGTATTCGTAATGGCGTGGTCGGTGTTCAGACGGTGTGTGCGGGCGGATTTTTGCCGCTTTCATGCCTGGCGGATTTTTTTACGCCGGGTATCGTAATGGGCCTTTAAAATAGGCCCTAAACTCAGTAAGCAAACAAAAACAATGTATTAATCCCTACGACACAAAACTCGACTATTTGCAAACACCAAAGGGCTAGAATACCTAGACATAATTGCTAAATCTATACTTTAAACACAATACAATGCTAAATATCATAAACATTTTAAAATCACCAAACATTTAAACAACATAACTCTACTCTTTTATAAGTTAATAATTATAATTATGTCATTTAAAAATTAAAAATGTACATATAAATATATGACATAATATAATTATTAAAATAAAAAAGAACCAAACAAACCAAATGTAACCAAAAACATTTCCCACCCATAATAATAAAAAATACCTTACAGTTATGTCGCAGTAGACGGTCCTCGAAAAAAAACAACTCCATAGTAGATAAATTGAAAAACGAATCCATCCGAAAAGAAAGCACAAAGAAAAATGCAAAAATACAACTGTAGAAAAAGGCTCCAACGACGAAATTCTCTCAATAACAAAACCCTCAAAAACCCCAAAATTAGCTTTAAAAAAAAAACGCTCCAACAAACCTGAAAAATAAAAGGAAATGTAAAAAAGTAACTTGATTGAAAGAACAAAATATATTTTCCTTTTTTAAAAAAAAGAAACGCGTTGTCACAAAATGGGAAACCTGTAAAGAAAAGAAAAAACAGCACCCTTCCACAATACCATGTACAAACCCACACTCATTAATATCAACATTAAATACAACATAACATAATTAAACAACACATAACTAACACTACAAAACACTCTACTTCTCTTCAACACTACGTCAAACACATAAAACACTGAACTACCAAAACAACACCTAACTACACCAAAAACGAACAATTAACGCCTTAACAAATCTAAGTACACTACAACTACCTCGCCTCTATCCTAAAACTACCTTAAAAGTAAATTAAATCAAACTTACCTTAACCGACGAAACACAGCTCCCAACCATGAGGTTCCGTCTTCCAAAATGACCTAAAAACGAAACAGATAGACAGAAAAGTGAGAAAAAGGGGTAAAAAATGGCTGCGTAATAAAAATGAAAAAAGACTAACTCCCTATTGACAAGAATGTACAAATAATAAAGAAATGCAAAAAATGTAATATGTATTTTTATTCATTGTAAAACAAAAATTAAAATGTTACAAAAATGTTCATTTAAAAAACAATATATTAAATATTATATTATCAAAAAATATAATATTTAATATATATTAAAATGTATGTTTGTTTAATGCACTCACCTTCAAAATGTAAAATTGCAATAGGACTATTGTAAATATGCAACCAATATAAAAATATTTAATAAAAAATATATGATATAAAAATATATTTGTGGAAAAATTGTAAATTATTTTTTAATAATAATATTTAATATACTAAATAATAAAAACAAAATGTACAAAATATAACTTTGTAAAATATATATTATATAATTTTACAACAAAATTAAATATATATAAAATATATTAAAAAACGTAAAAAATTTACTAAAATGTTTACTTTTTTTCATAAAAAATGATAAATAATGAAAATTAAAACGTTTATAATGAAATAACTGGAAATGTATTTACTTTACTATTACATGCCTATACTTCAGAAAAATGTACCATTATTCAAAACTGTAAAAAAAATATGTATGTCAAAATATATTTTTAATTTTGCAAATGCACATAAAAATATATTTAAAAAAATATATTATACTTTATAATCAAAATTTGAATAACATAAAAATTTCTAAATTATGTTTTTCAATATTTTCGAAAATTGTATAACAAAACCAAATAAAAACAATTTAATTGTGAAAAAAATACGTTTGCAAATAAAAACATTAAAAATAAAAACTAACATACGTCTCCTTTTTTATTTCAATATACATACAAACTAAAAAAATGACATAGAAAACCATAAAAATGTACTATTTCTAACTCCAAAACCAACTATACTCATAAAAACTGCTGGACAATAAACCAAAAAAAGAATTACTATTCCAACTCCAAAACCAACTAAACTCAAAGAAAGTGCTGGAAAATAAACCAAAAAAAATTACTATTCCAACTCCAAAACCAACTAAACTCAGGGAAAGTGCTGGGCAGTACACCATAAAAAATTACTATTCCAACTCCATTACCAACTAAGGGGCTCATTACGATGGCGGGCGGAAGCACAACCGCCGTGCTGGCGGATGCAAAAACCACCAGTTACCGCCGGCACGCAGCAGTCCACACGCCCGCCCAATTACGATGCGAAAAGTAGGCCAAACACCGCCGGCAAGCCAGCAACACCGTCCGCCATCAAAGTGCGCCCGTACACGTAGCGGCGCAGCCTAACTGACACACACCGTCCGACTAAACACGTCCCGCCCGGCGCATAAATTACGATGCCGCAAACAAACGGCTCCCACGGCCAAGAGATACCGTACGACAAACCGAAGCGGTAACACGGACGCCGAGCACAGACAACGAAGAAGCGGCTCCCCGAGCATGAATCCAGCACTGCAGGCCCTCCCCATGCTCCTGCTGATGCACCACCAAGGACGCAACGTACCGCGGAGACGCAGGTAGGCACACACACAACAAGTGCACGCAAACAGCGCACACAGTGCAAGGGCGGAAAAAGCGGACAACCCCCCACCAGCGCGTGTACACTACACATCCACCATTGCATCCACATATGACACACAGGCCAAATCGTAACATCGCGTAACACATGTGTACACACCACCTGGGACTAGGAACCAACAACCCCGTCACGGCCCCAAAGCGGCGATGACGCCGCCACACATGCGCACAACGCAGAGGCCAACCGCAGCGCCATGCATGCGTCGCACACAGACACAGGGACACAACCAAGCAGCACACACATCAGCCCCACCCGAACGCACATGACACGTGACAGGCCTGCCACAGACATGTCCCCAACGCCCAATTCACGGACAACACCCAACGCCACACAACCGACGCACACATGTCAGTGAAGACACGCAACAGCAGGACACACCCCAGTGTAACAAACATGGCGTAGCACACAGCGGCGGCAACACCAACTAGGAGAAGCAGGGCCCCTTCGGGAAGAGGAACGCCAGTACCACACTGAAACACCCATACCACCCTGCACATATGAACAAGACATATAAAACGGAACACCAAAGAGCCCGGGGACCGACAACAGGTGGCCCAAGAATAACATTCACACACAAGGCCCAACGCAGAGCGGAAAGGCAGCCTGCCGCCCACACAAGGGAGAGCAGACAGCACTGAATGACCTTCCATTCCAACTCCGAAACCACAGCCCTACGACAGAAGCCGGTGAATACAGCCATTGTCCAAGAATAGACCAACACAGGCATGCCGAGAGACCGACCACAGGGCAGATAGCGCATATCACAGAAGCACACAACGGACGGGGAAGAAAGAAGAAAACACTCCCCATGTCGGCCACATGCAAGTTAATTGGAAGGAGTCACACATCACTGACCTTGAACTGTCTGAGAAGCATGTGGGATGAGGGCCCGTGTCCTCCAAACAAGCCAACAGAACACAAGTCCTGTCTCCCTACGACTACACAGAGCTCACAGCAACCTCGGAGCGTGCACATTGCAGACTGCACACATAGCCGGAGCACGCCACCACAACGCACCGCTGCGAAATGGCAACCGCAACACACCTACCCAACTACGCCGAACAGCTCAAGCTGTACAAAACCAACCTGTTTCATATATTGGGATGCGATCTCCTGTCCCTGCTGAACGTAAGTTACCGACTGACTTACCGCATCACATTGTTCAGCTGCGTCATGCCCGTCTTCTACTGTCGGAGGTGTCCCTACCAGCATCCCGTGGAGATATGCCTCTCCAACCCGGCATGTCTGAAGGCGGACCTGCTACCACTACTCCTCCCTCTGGACGCACACGACAGGGCCTGCTCTGCCTATGGGGGCATGGCGTATGTGGCCAACATCGCACCCGCACTGAAATGGGACCACTGTGCCTCCACACGACGGATCATCGAGAACAGCTACATCGAATGTCACCCAGCATGCCCCATCATGGTCCTCCAAGGGACAACTTACGAACAACACCTTGACAGCCACCATCCGCTACATTGGCTGGCAAACATGTACACCACCAATGACATGGAAGCCCTGCTGGACGGCATCGCATACCTGACAACCTGTAAATTCGTCGGACCACAACGCAGGTTCCCCGATTGACCTATGATGTCCAACCCCGCACCCATGCTTAGCTTCCGCACGGACTGGCCAGTCACCACCACAACAGCCATACCAAACGACCGGCAACTGTAACCACACCATCAACGACATCGCCATGACATCGGATATGACCGGGACATGCACACTGTTCCCCATCACATCCAGGAACACCGCATGCATCGTGGGAGGCAGTGGCATGGGCTCTGTGTATCGCACCCACATGGACGGAACTGCACGAACAACCAGGACACGACATGGATCCAGCGCACATGGACACACACACCGCTCAGTGGACATGAATAGGTCGCCTGGAGTCTGTGGGCGCTGCACCCCTCCCACCCCCACCCCGGGAATCCCATACCAGGACCTTTGCATGGACGACAAGTGCATACAACAACAACACGACCCCAGTGACTGTGACATGTCCCGTAACCACCACAGTGCAACAACAAGTGGCACGCCGCTGCATGCACGCAAGCACATGCCCTGATGTCATCTCACAAAGCACGCGTGCATGAGGAACAAACGCAGCAAACCTGTCACATGGAACTGAGATGGACTGTGCCCATGATGCCAAGCGGTCTGGTAGGCTACATGTATACCGTCTGTGTCAAAGTCCGCAGCTCCGCAGCTATACGTAAATGTACATTAGCACAGCCTTGGCCAAGCAGATGTCACTCTGAAGCCCACATCCCACATGCAACAGCCAATCACATGTAACCCCACACCCTATCCCATTTGCAATCATGCTCAGTATATCCTCAACATGTATTCCGCTGCCAGTAGTGTCCACTATACTGCATCACAGAGGACAGAAGACTCAATATAATGTTTGAAACCAAAACTGTCTCCGCTGACTCATTTCACAAGTACGAATGAGAGAGGATGAGAGTATGTGAAGTACACGGCAGTCGTGACATGACCATGTAGTCCACTGGTATTGGATGTCAACGCAAATGAGTAGCACAACTGTGGAAGACACACATGTGTCGTGTGAAGTCGTATGGACGCAGTGCTCAGGTGGGTGGGTGTGACGGGTAGATGCGCACATGCCAAGTTGAAGCACGCCGTGTTGGGAGGGGTCATGAACAGTACACCACCGCTTCCCTGGGTATTGTGAGAGGACACCTGTCGGGGGGGAGTGAACACGTGTGTGCACAGCAGCCGGGCACACGTACAAAGCGGTACCAGGCGCACCTCAGCCCACCCTCTGTGGACAAGCTGGATCCTGTTGTGCGCCCGCCATGCCCCTTGACAAGGCACACACAGCCCCAGTCGACCAGGTGTAACCCCAACATAGTCAATCCGCACAGGCGATACAGGGCACGGGATGGCAGTGGAGCATGGTGTGTGAGAGGTCTCCTCGCGCTCCTCCTGGTCATATCACGCAGGCAATAGAACCTCAACGTCTAGCATGGCACAAGTCAAATGGAAGTGTAGGGGGACGCACCACAGCACGAGCAGCACTGACGTCACGGGAGGTGGCTCGCACCATCCCATCCATTGCCCATCATACCAACCACGCCACATGCCATTGCGACTAAGTGCAAGCGCGTGCGCCACCACCCCGAGCCCTCCCCAGAGAGGCCAAAGAGTGAATGTGTGGGCCATCAGCCACAGACGGACGCGGCCTGGCCGCAAGGGCAGCCACAGCCACTGGGTGTCGCAGGTGGCGGATCCGGAAGGCGAAGACTGTGATGCATAGTCCATGCAGGCCGGGTCTCCATTTGGGGCACCACGCAGGTGGACGGCGTCCCGCCACACATCATACCCTGAGACAGCCCACTCGTGCAACTGGACCCACACATACACTCCTTGCCCTCTCTGGTGCGAGCTTGGGGCTGCCTGTGCAAGCGCTAGCCTCGCAGGTGCACATGCATATTGGGGGAGCGAGGGGAGGACATGAGGGCTGGGGCGAAGATGATTGTATCACTGTCAGTGAGTACAAGGGATGACCCAGATGTGGACAGGAAGAGACGTGTCCCGTGTGTACTGCAACTAGTCACCAATCCAACTACCCCCCCCATGTCCGGAATGTAAGCCCGCACCTAGGCCCGCCCATCCGCCACATCGAAAATACCACCAGCACAACAACCTTCCCATTCGAAACACTGACTGGGGGTGGTGACCAGTGAACAATCATGTGTAGCCTACCCACGCGTACATGTGGGCCCTCCATGATCCATGTCACCTGCGGCAAAGTCATGACATGCGCAATGAGGGAAGTGAGGAGAGCTGTCCGTCCCACGCGCAGAAGGTGCATCAGCTCCACAGACCCAGCAGCGAGTCCAGCAGGGGTCACATGTGCAGGGGCAGCTGTGCCTGGTGTGAAGGCACATGCATATAGACAGCACATCGACCAATGTGTAGTCTGCCCACATCTACAGTCCATCATCATGCGGACATAGGAATTGAACACAGGGCAACACATCTTAGTTGGTGCACCCACCGTGACCAACAATGCGCAATCATCGACGTACCCGCCCTGTGCATGGCCCCCACCCAACGGAGGCACATCCAGTGCCACCATCCCACACACACAAGCCTTCCACGGAACATGCTGTGTCCAATGGTCAGTACAGAGTCAGCGCCCATCTGGTGGATCCTGAACAGGAGACACATGCACACACATGCCAGCTCCCACTATGTACGTCTGCCACCTGGCACGTGCAATGTAACCTCTCACCTGTGACGTGTGACTGCAAGCACACAGCCGTCTTGGCATGGGGCTGTCAATGTGGACACCTGTCAATGTTTCGGGAGGTGTGATCCGTACAGTGCTGTACATAGGGTGCAGTGCTGACACCTACTACGGTCTCATATCCCCTCGTGCCACAGGTCCCACTTGTTTTGGCCGCTCAGCCTGTGCCCACATCGTCGTCGTCGTGTGCCATACTCATCCAGCCGCGGAAGCAGTTCCATGCTCAGCAGACATTCATGTTGCCGTGGCGTTGCCGCTTGACGGATATGCAGTCAGTCCCCATCAGCACGCCCGCAAGTCATTGGGGCCTAGATCCCCATGTGCATGCACATGGCAGTGGTTTGTATCACTAGCCATTGCCATTGTTGGGAGACCTGTGTAAGTGTATTGTGGCCGTGCCGTCCCAGCTTGACAGCTGGGCTGTGGCTCATGTGCTTGCTCAGTCATGTCAGTGATGTGTATGCGAAATTGCTATGTGTCGTGTTGCTTTGACATGTGTCCTCTGCCATTGTCCCTAGGCGGAGACCGAACATTGACCGCCCATACCAATTGCTGGCGGACATGGACGATACAGAGGTTATTAGGAAGTTTCGGCTGGACAGGCCAACCCTGCATCGACTGTGTGCCATGTTAGAACCCCATCTCCGTCCCCACAGGGTGTATCCGACTGCTGTCACCCCCACGGCTAAGGTGATGGCCGCCATGCATTTCTTCGCCACTGGGTCATTCCAGCACACAGTGGGCATTGGAGGAGGGATGTCCCAGCCCATGTTCAGCAAGGTGCTGAGGGATGTACTGGCAGCCATGATGCTGTACCGAAACAGGTACATCCGCTTCCCCAGGGCTCGTGAATTGGCGGCAGTGAAGGGTGCATTCTTTGCCCTTGGCAGAATCCCACACGTCGTTGGAGCCATTGACTGCACACATGTCGGCCTTGTTCCACCACAGGCCACTGAGCACCTGTACCGCAACAGGAAGCACACGCACTCCCTGAATGTGCAAGTGGTGTGCCTTGCGGACATGGTGATCACCCACGTGTGTGCAAAGTTCCCAGGCTCGGCCCATGACGCACACATAATGCGCAACAGCATCTTGCCACGACTGATGTCCAATATGCAACAGGATCGTGGCTGTATTGTCGGTGAGTATGTGGAGTGGTGTAGCGTGCTGGTTGTGCGATGCTGTCCCCTGTCCAGTTGGAATAGCAACGGTTCTCTGTGTCCCTCACACCCAGGTGACTCTGCGTACCCGAATGGGGCATGGCTGCTCAGTCCATTGAGGAATCCTCGCACCCCAGCAGACGATCGCTACAATGAGGCACATGGGAGGACCAGACGTGTGGTCGAGCGTACCTTTGGCCTCCTCAAGTCCAGGTTCAGGTGCCTGGACCGCACCGAGAGTGCGCTGGCGTACTCCCCACAGAAGGTGTGCCGGATAGTGGTGGCGTGCTGCATGCTGCACAATCTGGCCATTCGGAAGCAGATCCCCCTCATCGTGGATGACGGAGATCAACCAGGGCCCCAGCCCGCAGACCAGGACAGCTCGAGTGAGGAGGACAGCGGAGAGGAGGAAGCTGGTAATGTGCGGCAGCAGCTCATCGCCCGCTACTTCACTTGACGGTGAGTGTCCATGTACGACGGCTGATGTGGCTGTATCTGTGCAGGTGTGTGTGTGCTGTGTCAGGGTGGCCGTTTGTTCACTGCGTGCTGTGTGTCAACGCTCCATGGCCAGGGTAGTATGCCACTGTTGGTGGCTGTGGCATTGTGCCCTATTGCTCTGTGCGATGTGTGTACATTGCTTGTAGTTGTTGACATGTACTGTGTGATGGGTGTGTGACACACTCATTGAATGTGCTCCTGTTCTGTCTCCCACCCCTAGGTCCCTACAGGCCCTCCGGATTCCATTGCCATGCCACGCATCAGGTGCCTTTCCGCCCAAGGTGGCCGTTGTATTCCGTACAAATAAAACACAGGGCACAAACAGCAGTTAGTGTAAGAGGTGCATTTATTTCAAACTGTGACATGTGATTGTGTGTAAGGTGATGACAAAAGTGGTGCGTGCAGTGACAATGAGCTGTCGGTCATGGCTGCGTGATGCTCAGGGTGTACCCACTGGTTCTATGTCCATAGTCCAACACACACATGCCATCCAGATGGCTGTGTGGAGTGGGATCGTAGTCCAAGTCAATGCAGTGGCTGGTCAAGGAAGGCTGGCGGAAGGCTGGCTGGCTGCCTCACTTGCGTTTGGAGCGTGCGAAGTCCTCCCGGGAGATCTGTTTCCACGTCGGACGGCCCCTTCCACGTTTGCGAGGGGGTGCCTGCTTGCGACATGCTGGTGGTTGAGGTGTGCTCACTGGCTGTGGACGCAGGGGAACTGGACACTGCTGCTCGACCCTGCGCCCCGGCAGGTGGTGGCGGAGGGGAGCTGCTGTCCCTGGCTGTGACCTCACCGCCACCACCAGCTGGCCCATGAGGTCCACGAGTTGGCCCATACGGGCGTCCATGGACCTCAGCACCCCCAGCACCTCACGCATGTCTGAAGCAGACCTGACCCATTGTCCTTGGGCCTCTTCATAGGCCCCAAGGACTCTGGCCATTTGAGGCAGGGCATGGCTCCCAGGGGAGGCTGGCGTTTCCCTGACCCTGCTCCTCCTACCAGTCCTGCTGCCACCGGCCTGCCCACTAGCCACATTGCTCACCACGGTCCTCGCTGTGGCTCCCAGGGTGGATCCAGTCGGCCGGGCCACCACCTGCGCTGGGGCTGGTGCCAGCGAAGACGTGGTGGTGGTGGCGGCGGTGGTGGTCGGTGCGGCGATGGTGGCGGTTGCGGCAGTGGTAGTGGCCGCAATGACCGTGGGTGTGGCCGCAACGACAGTGGCAGCAGGGGGATGGGAATGTTCAGCAGCCCTGGATGATGGGTTGGTGGGTAGGAGGGGTCCTGGGGAGCGGCTGGGCCCTGCCACACCAGATGGGCCTGCTTGGTGGTCCGTGTCCGAAGAGGAGGACAGATCCTCCAGATCCGTGTGTCCTCGTTGGGGGCTTGTAGGCTGGCTGTGCTGGCTGCTGGCTCCATCCCCAGCATCCAGCAGTTCGTCACCTGTGGAGAGAATGAGATTTGTTATTGTGTTGCACCTGGCGAAGTATGTATTTGTCGTCTGACATTAACAGTTCGTGCAATCTCGTACATGGGTTTCCCGGAGGCGTGTGTGTGGCTGTAGCATTTGTAGTTGTGTGTGCTTGGCAATGGGACTGTGTGCTGTGCACATGTGGCATGGGACGGATTGGCCATGCCGATGGGTGTGTTGCTGTGCCCCTACTTATTGTGACTCTGGTGTATGCGGGCTCCTGGCCCATCCTGGGTCTGGTTTGTACTTTGCTTTTGGTGTTCAGATGGGACGCTTAGGAACGCATATGGCAACATGGGGGCCATGCCCCAGATTCGCATTTGGGAGGGGATATGCTTTTGGGGTTCAAATGGAACGCTTAGGAACGCATATGGCAACATGGGGGCCATGCCCCAGATTCGCATTTGGGAGGGAATATGCTTTTGGGGTTCAAATGGAACGCTTAGGAACGCATATGGCAACATGGGGGCCATGCCCCAGATTCGCATTTGGGAGGGAATATGCTTTTGGGGTTCAAATGGAACAGCTTAGGAACGCATATGGCAACATGGGGGCCATGCCCCAGATTCGCATTTGGGAGGGAATATGCTTTTGGGGTACATGCTGTGAGCCATGGGTGCCGAACGTGACATGTGTTGTGGCAGCATGACAGTGCATGGTTTGAGGTGTGTGCATGCTTGACATGGCCTGCATATTTGCTGTCTGTTGTGATTACTGGACATGGCATTGGACGCATCGTTATGAGTGAGTGATGGTTGTGTGCCAGCCAACGTATTGCAGTTGTCCCATCTCCTTGGTGTGCGTGCTGCCCTGTGCCATGTGCATCACTGCAGTGCTCGGGGGGGTGGCCCATGTTGTGTGTTGTTGCTCACAGTGTGTCGTGCGCTTCATTGACTTCTGGCACATGGTTGGTCATGGGCATGTATCTTAGCGTGACTGCTGTATGTGTGGCAGCTGTGCGGATGACATGCCTTTCATGAGACTGGGGCTGACGGATGGGATGGATGGTATGTTGTATGTGCATGGTGTGTCTGTGTGTTTGATGGGTTCAGTGGTGTTCGTGTGCATTTATGTTGTTCCGCTCTGTTGCGTCTAGTGTTGTTTGTCTTACATAGGCGTAGTTGTGGGGTGTGTGGTTGACAGGCAGTAGGGGCTACATGGACAGGACTTCAATGGTGTTTCGGTTGTGTGTGATGAGTTGCACAGTGGCTGCCGTGTGGTACTATATTCAGTGTGGCTTGTGCATGCAGACGTGGCTCCTTGGGTGTTGCTATGTCTGTGATGGGTCATGTGGGGTGTGAGTCTGTTGTTCATGTCCGTGTGCACATTGTTCACTTGTTCGTGACGGTGGGCGGTGCTGCGTGTTCGTCTGCTACGTGACATGTCCCATGTGTTGGTCGTGTTCCGGTCCTCATGCCTCCAGTAATCCAGCCCTGTCCAGTTTCCCACCTGCAAGTTGTTCGTGCGTGCACTGTACTGGATGCCACATGGCTCTAAGCGGGGGGTGCTCCATGTTGCAGGTCTGTGGGGGTGGGGGGGCGTTGTGGGTCGTGGGGGTGGCTGGACACCCACTGACACCGATTGCTGTGGACCGTGATGTCTGCCTTTCGGCTGTCGTTGTGCACAGTGGTGGCTGACACGTGGCTGTGGGGTGTGGGGGATGCTCCTCCTTGCTGTGCTGTGGGACTAGGGGCCTGGTGTGTGTTATACTTGGGCTGTCCACCGTCCCACCCACTGCACTTTGTGTTCCTGCCACTTACCTGTTACTTGTCGGTTAGTGCAGCTGTGGCGGACACATGGGTGTGGTGGGTGCTCGTTGTGGCGCTTCTGGCATATTTGGGGACCTGTTGGTGGTTACGTGGCTGGCTGAGTGTACACATGTCCCCACGTATCTTACAGTTGTTCGGTTTGGGCTGTGTGTGGTGGTGTCTGTTGCATGTGTGTGTGATGTGTTGTGTATTGTGTGCTGGACATGGGGGTGTTTGTCCCTGGGAGCTGTGGCATGGTGGTAGTGCATGTGAGTACATAGCAGTGTGCTGGTATACATTAGTTTGTACTTACCAGCCTCCACTCCCCTGCTAATCCGGCGAGGATCTCCGGATGTATTATGACTCGCACCTTCTCCTCCCACGCTTTGAAGGTCTTGAAGAGCGCAGGATTCCCTCCGCCAGTGACGGCAGCCAGCTCTCTGTTTTTGCCCTCCTTCTTCTTGACCAGGCTCTTGACGTCATTCCAACGTTTGTTTATTTCTCCTCTGTTCCTGGGCAGGGTCCCGACTGCATTGACCTGGTCTACGATCCGGTTCCACATTCTGTTTCTGGTGGCTAGTGGTGTGTGCTGGACCATGTTCCCATAGATTTGTGGGTACACCTTGATGATCTCGTCGACCATGACCGTCAGCTCAATGGGCGTGAACTTGGGCATTCTTTGTGGTGCCATGGTGTTTGTGGTGCTGGTGCGGTGTGTGTTGTGTAATGTGCAGGGGGTTTGTGGTGCAGGTGTTTGGTGGTGGTGGTGGTGGTGGTGGTGGTTGTGATGTGTGCGTTTCTGTGGTGTGCTGCTGTCCTTGCTGTGTCACTGTGTCCTCTCCTCTCCTCTCTGGTTTGCAATGTTGCAAGGGGTTGTGGTCTGTGGGAGTGCTGCTTTTGTACTTACCTATGTGGGTGTGTCCTCATGGTCTGTTGTTTTCAGGTGTGTTGTGTCTGGGGTTCTGGCCTTTGTAGTTTTTGTTTGTCCGGGGGTGTTTTCGGGATGTGTACTGTGCTTGTGTATTTGTGCGTGCCTTGCTGTGTGGACTTGTTGGCCATGTTGTGTGCTATTGGTTTTGTGAGCGGATGGTTTCTGTGCAGGTACGTGGGCGCCATGGCTTCTGCCGTGTCGATTCTCATCGGCGTTGTTTGCGCTGGCGGGCGGTATATTTGTAGTTTTCCCGCGCTCATGGCGGTGCGATCGTAATTTCACGTGCGGTGTGTCGGCCGTGAGGGCGGGCGGTTTTGTGTTGTCGTGCGTGTTTCCGTCCGTGGCGGGCGGTTTGACTCCGACTCGGACGATGGCGGGCGGTATTTTGTGTGATTTTTCCGCCGATGGCGGTTTTCGGTTTGTGTAATCGTAATGGCGTGGTCGGTGTTCAGACGGTGTGTGCGGGCGGATTTTTGCCGCTTCCATGCCTGGCGGATTTTTTTACGCCGGGTATCGTAATGGGCCCCTAAACTCAGGGAAAGTGCTGGACAATAAACAAAAAAATTACTATTCCAACTCCAAAACCAACTAAACTCTGGGAAAGTGCTGGATAATAAACCAAAAGAAATTACTATTCCAACTCCAAAACCAACTAAACTCAGGGAAAGTGCTGGATAATAAACACCCAAAAAATTGCTCCAAAACCAAAAAATTAAAGGAAAATGGTAAATAATTTAACAATTATTAATAAAAAATATATAAAACATTACAAAACTAGGGAAAATATAAATAATTATAAAAACTTTAAAAATTTTATCAAAACTAAAAATGGACACAAAAGTTTTACAAATGTGTCCAATGTTTTTAAAAAATTAACACTTTCAAAAAAAAAATATTATAAAATGCAATATTCCTTCTCCAAAAAATAAAAAATTATAAATATTAAATTCCAAATAACAATTAAGGGGCCGATTCCGATTTCAGCCGGAAGGCACCGAACGATGGTCGGAGCCCTTCCGACCGAATCGGAACGTGCCGGCCGGATTCCTTTCCGACCGAGCCATTCCGATGGGCTCGGTCGGAAAGGAATCCGACTCGGATTTCCGGATGGCTTACGACGGGCTCGGAGAGCCCGTCCGTCGTCCGGAAATCCTTCAGTACTCCCCCGGCCGCCTCTTCACGACCGAGGGAGTACGATGGCAGTATTTGACTGCCTTTTCGTGCCGGTCTTTCCGGCACAAAAAGGCAGTCGGTAACTGTCTTTGGGGGCCCCCAGTAGGGCCCCCATGGGTGCAAGGCCGCTGAATGGCGGCCTGGGGGCACCTATGGTGCCCCTCTGTTGATCCCTGCACCCGGTGGCAGGCACCTTGGGGTGCCGGCCACAGGAGTGCAGGGATGAACTACACCCTGCTTTTCACAATGCAAGCATGCATCCGCTCGGAATGCATGCTCCCATTGTGAAGTATACGAGTGCGACCGAACAGGGTTCGGTCGCATCGTCACTGCAGGAGCCGTAACCGACGACAGCAGGTCGGTCGGTTATGGCTCCTGGACGATGTCGGACGGACCTGAGTCCGTCCGACATCGGAATCGGCCCCTTAATTTTTTTAAATTTAAAAAATCTAAATAAAAAAATTAATACTAAACAAAACAACAAAAAAACAATAAATAATTATGTAAAAATAAATTGTCAAGTAATTAACCTATCATATAAATATTTAAATATTTTTTAATTTAAATAAAATATGTATTAATATTTTTATACAATTTACATTAAAATATTAGCATCCAAAACAAATCTTCACATTTTTTGAAAATTTAAAATTTAAAACAAAAAATCAGAAAAATGTATTTATATATTTCAAAAGTTTTTTTTTATAAAATGTTATTTTTAACCAACATTCTTAAATTACTCCCCACCCTTATCCCCTATAAACCCAATATCCCACTCCTAAATATTTACACAAAGATTAAAAACAGATAGACAGAAAAGTGAGAAAAAGGGGTAAAAAATGGCTGCGTAATAAAAATGAAAAAAGACTAACTCCCTATAGACAAGAATGTACAAATAATAAAGAAATGCAAAAATGTAATATGTATTTTTATTCATTGTAAAAAAAAATTAAAATGTTACAAAAATTTTCATTTAAAAAACAATATATTAAATATTATATTATCAAAAAATATAATATTTAATATTTATTAAAATGTACGTTTGTTTAAT
Organism: Calotriton arnoldi; assembly: GCA_963921515.1. Classification (NCBI taxonomy): domain Eukaryota; kingdom Metazoa; phylum Chordata; class Amphibia; order Caudata; family Salamandridae; genus Calotriton; species Calotriton arnoldi. Next base: position 733,823 of record CAWUFW010009996.1, read on the forward strand.
GTACTCACCTTCAAAATATAAAATTACAATAAGATTATTGTAAATATGCAACCAATATAAAAATATTTAATAAAAAATATATGATACAAAAATATATTTAGTGGAAAAATTGTAAATTATTTTTTAATAATAATATTTAATATACTAAATAATAAAAACAAAATGTACAAAATATAACTTTGTAAAATATATATTATATAATTTTACAACAAAATTAAATATATATAAAATATATTAAAAAACGTAAAAAAATTACTAAAATGTTTACTTTTTTTCATAAAAAATGATAAATAATGAAAATTAAAATGTTTATAATGAAATAACTGGAAATGTATTTACTTTACTATTACATGCCTATACTTCAGAAAAATGTACCATTATTCAAAACTGTAAAAAAAATATGTATGTCAAAATATATTTTTAATTTTGCAAATGCACATAAAAATATATTATACTTTATAATCAAAATTTGAATAACATAAAAATTTCTAAATTATGTTTTTCAATATTTTCGAAAATTGTATAACAAAACCAAATAAAAACAATTTAATTGTGAAAAAAATAAGTTTGCAAATAAAAACAAAAATAAAAACTAACATACGTCTCCTTTTTTATTTCAATATACATACAAACTAAAAAAATGACATAGAAAACCATAAAAATGTACTATTTCTAACTCCAAAACCAACTATACTCATAAAAACTGCTGGGCAGTACACCATAAAAAATTACTATTCCAACTCCATTACCAACTAAACTCAGGGAAAGTGCTGGACAATAAACAAAAAAATTACTATTCCAACTCCAAAACCAACTAAACTCTGGGAAAGTGCTGGATAATAAACCAAAAGAAATTACTATTCCAACTCCAAAACCAACTAAACTCAGGGAAAGTGCTGGATAATAAACACCCAAAAAATTGCTCCAAAACCAAAAAATTAAAGGAAAATGGTAAATAATTTAACAATTATTAATAAAAAATATATAAAACATTACAAAACTAGGAAAAATATAAATAATTATAAAAACTTTACAAATTTTATCAAAACTAAAAATGGACACAAAAGTTTTACAAATGTGTCCAATGTTTTAAAAAAATTAACACTTTCAAAAAAAAATTATTATAAAATGCAATATTCCTTCTCCAAAAAATAAAAAATTATAAATATTAAATTCCAAATAACAATTAAGGGGCCGATTCCGATTTCGGCCGGAAGGGCACCGAACGATGGTCGGAGCCCTTCCGACCGAATCGGAACGTGCCGGCCGGATTCCTTTCCGACCGAGCCATTCCGATGGGCTCGGTCGGAGAGAATCCGACTCAATTTCCGGATGGCTTACGACGGGCTCGGAGAGCCCGTCCGCCGTCCGGAAATCCTTCAGTACTCCCCCGGCCGCCTCTTCACGACCGAGGGAGTCGGCCCCTTAATTTTTTTTAATTAAAAAAATCTAAGGGGCCCATT